>QKWK01000010.1:0-680336 GCA_008065275.1 Vanrija humicola
CCACCACCACCACCACCACCACCACCACCACCACCACCACCACCACCACCACCACCACCACCACCACCACCACCACCACCACCACCACCACCACCACCACCACCACCACCACCACCACCACCACCACACACACACGAAACAAAAGCATCAGCATCACGACGCGACGACACACTTTAGATTGATTTTTGGGACTCGGGACCTTGGACTTGGACTTTTGGGCGGGTAGGCCGGCCCGCTTCCGGCTACATGGTAGCTTGTCATATGCATTAGTAATACTCTTGCTCGCTGGTCGTGTGCTGCTGTCTGTCCGGGAAGACTATGCTGCGCGACGTGCATGTCCGACGAGATGGTAGGCGGCATGTCCGCCGACATCGACCCACCCGGCGACATCGCGCCTCCCGCGGTGCCCCGGGATTTCATCGCGACACGTCGCAGCAGCCGAGTGCCTAGTTTGTCATTGTCGACTTTCATCTCTCCCCAAGCCGCCGCGCCGCAACACAACGATGATGCGGAGCTGGACGGCGCTGTTTGCGCTCCTTGTGTGCGCGATAACGGCTCATGCGCTCTCCGACGCCGAACGCGCGTTGTACCGCGAGCGCACGCGAGCAGTGGGTCGTCCCGTCCTCGTCCTCCAGCGCTGACGCCCCGCCCAGGCCTTCAAGCACGGCTTCGACAGCTACATGGCCCACGGGTACCCGCACGACGAGGTGCGGCCGCTGTCGTGCACGCCCATGTCGCGCTTCACGGCGGACAAGAACGACATCGGCATCATGGACATTGCGGCCAACTGCTCGCTGACGCTCATCGACGTGCTGCCGTCCCTGCCGGACCTGTACCCCGCCGCGTATGCCGGCGCCGTCGAACGCGTCGCGACGCAGGTGTCGTTCGACCAGGACGTCAAGATCCAGGTGTTCGAGATGACGATCCGGCCCCTCGGCGCCCTGCTGAGCACGTACCAGTTCCTCGAGCGCCTGCCGGCCCCGCCCAAGCTGCAGGCCGAGTTCCTCGGCCTCAACGGCGAGGTGGACGCCAAGCGCCATGCGAAGCGGATACTGGCGCTCGCGCGGGATCTCGCGGACCGCATGATGCCGGCGTTCGACACGGCCACCGGCTTGCCGTGGGCAAGGATCAACCTGCGCAAGGGGCTCGCGAAGAGCGAGACGATCGAGACGTGTGCCGCGGGTGCGGGCAGCCTGACGCTCGAGTTTGGACTGCTGTCCCGGCTCACTGGCGAGCCAAAGTACGAGGTGGGTGGAGGAGGGGGAGATTGGGGTGGGTGCTAACGCACCACAACCAGGCGGCTGCGCGTCGAGCCTTCTTCGCTGTCTGGAAGCGCCGCGTCCTCGGCACCGACCTCGTCGGGAACGCGATCGGCGTGTCGCATGGCCAGTGGCTCGCGCCGGGATTCAGCGGCGTCGGTGCGGGCATGGACTCATTCTTCGAGTACGCCCTCAAGACGGGCATCGTGTTTGGTGAGCCTGCCCCAGCCTTCACGACTGACCCCGCCCCGCAGACGACCCAAAGTTTATCGATGTCTACTACGATGCCAATGCCGCGATCCAGCACTTTGTGCGCACGAACGACGGCTTTATCGTGAGTGCCGTGTGCTGTCTTGCCCGCTGACGCCCCAGTACCGCCCCGTCCATCTCAAGATGCTGTCGCCGTCCCAGCCGCCATGGATCGACTCGCTGTCGGCCTTCTACCCCGCGCTCATGACGCTCGGGGGCGACCTCGAGTCGGCGATCCGCAACCACCTCGTCTTCTGGAACCTGTGGCGCAAGTACTCTGCCATCCCCGAGAGCTGGGACCCCGAGAGCCGCGAGCCCGGGTGGACCGGCTGGCCCGGCAGGCCAGAGTTCATCGAGTCGACATACTACCTGTTCAAGGCGACCGGCGACCACTTCTACCTCCGCGTCGGGGTGCGTGTGTTTGAGGACATCATGCGGCGCACCAAGGCAAAGTGCGGATTCACGAGCCTGCAGGACGTCACGTCGGGCGCGCGCGCAGACAGGCAGGAGACGTTCCTGCTGTCCGAGACGCTCAAGTACCTCTACCTCCTGTTTGACGCCACGCCGTCCAAGCAACCGCTTGGCTCGGTCTTCACGACCGAGGGCCACCCGATCCACCTGCCAAAGGAGCTGCACAACCGGACCGCGGCGGCCGGGCGCTCGCACCGCCACCGCGGCGAGGACCTCTATTGTCCGCCGTACCGTGCGCCGTCGTACATGGGGGTCAAGCTCGGCATCGAGGCGCGCGACGACTACGACTATGCGCGGTCGCTCGTGTTCGGGTTTGACGCCGACTCTGCCAACGCCGAGGACTCGCCGCTCGCCCACAGCCTGTGGGACCTCGGCACGTGTGTCGAGCCGGAGCAGCCCCAGTTTGCCGTCGACACGATCATCGCCAACGAGCAGCACGACAACGCGACCGAGATCGCGCACGGCAAGGAGCTCGTGTGGCAGGCGCGCAACGGCGACTGGATCATCAACAACACGTTTGGCAAGGGCACGCGCGTCGGGCTGCGGTGGCGCGCCGACCAGCGCGGGTACGACGTCGCGACCATCGCAAACACGTACCGCGTGCGCCCGGGCCAGCGCGTGCACGTGCTCGACAGCAAGGCGAAAACCGACGCCGTGCCCGACGACATCGACGGCGGCGCGCGCACGCACGCCCCGGCGCGCGTCACGGCGGCGATCACGCCCCTCGCGCCCGGCTCGGCGGCCCTGCGGATCCCCATGTCGACCGCGACGTTTGGCCGGCCGTTCGTGGCCCCGCACCCGGGGGCGGGCTTTGGCGTCGACGCGCCGCCCGCGCGCCTCGTGCTCAACGAGGCCAATGCCGCCGGCTGCGCCGAGCCCGACCCGCGCACGTTCACTCCCCCGCCTGGTCCGTTTGTCATGCTCGTCGTGACTGGCAACTGCTCCAACGCGATCAAGGCGTACCACGCCGCGCGGACCGGCGCGGCCGGCATGATCCTCGGCGACGACGCGCCGGCCCCCCGCCCGCTCGAGGACTACTTCCGCCCCACGGCTGCCAGCGAGCCCGAGTGGGCCGCCAGCGCCATTGCGAACATCTCGATCGGGTACGTCGCCAGCCCGCACTACCTCAGCATTGCGGCCCTGTTGAAGACGACGCCGCTGAGCGTCGCTGTCGAGGCGTTCGACCCCACCCTGTCGCTGCCCGTCGACGGCGCACCATCCCGTCGCGCATTCGAGACCGAGATTGGCACGCGGCTGCGCCTTGGCGTCCACGACGTGGTCAACATCCAGGTGCTGGGCGCATAGCAACTACACTAGACCTAGACTGTACTACTGTACTATTCATGTCACAACGCTGCATTAGCTACAGACCAAGAGTCTAACACTCTTGGCTGTCGAGTTTGCGATGATTTTGTCTACTACTGCTACTGCCACTACTCATGAAAGCCAGCAGAACCGGGTTCGCCGCCGCCGCTCCCTCCGCTTACTGCGAGAGCTTGGCAGTGATGAGCTCCTTGAGGGTGTTGCCGTCCTTGGCGAAGCCACGGATGCCCTCGTGGAGCTTGTCAAAGGCCATCTGGTCCTGGAAGAGCTCCCAGCGGAACGAGGGCTCGTCGTTGATGAACGAGACCTTCTCGACGGGGTCCTCGGCGCCGGCCTTCTCGACCGAGAGGAGCTTGGGGACGGGCTCGTTGGACGACTTGAGCTCCTCGAGGAGCTTGGGGGCAATGGTGAGGTAGTCGACACCGGCGAGGGCCTTGATCTCGCCAACGTTGCGGAACGAGGCACCCATGACAATGGTCTTGTAGCCGTGCTGCTTGTAGTAGGTGTAGATGTTGCGGACCGAGATGACTCCGGGGTCGGTCTCGGCAGTGTACTCCTGGCCGGTGTTCTTCTTGTACCAGTCGAGGATACGGCCAACGAAGGGCGAGATGAGGGTGACACCGGCCTCGGCGGCGGCGACGGCCTGGGGGAAGCCGAAGAGGAGAGTGAGGTTGCAGTGGATGCCCTCAGACTCGAGCTGCTTGGCAGCCTGGATACCCTCCCAGGTCGAGGCAATCTTGATCAGGACGCGGTCCGACGAGATGCCGGCCTCCTTGTAGAGGGCGATGAGCTCGTGGGCCTTCTTGACCGTGGCGGCGGTGTCGAACGAGTACTTGGCGTCAACCTCAGTCGAGACACGGCCAGGGACGATGTTGAGGATGTTCTTGCCGAAGTCGACAAGGAGGCGGTCGACAGCAAGGTCGGCCTGGGCCTCGACGTCACTGCGGGGTGTTAGCCGACAGGGAAGACAGGACCCATAATTCCGCTGCTACTCACCCAGGCTGCTTCTTGGCGTAAGCAACGGCGTCGTCAATGATCTTGGCGTACGCGGGGAGCTTGGCGGCAGCGAGGCTGGCGGAGGTGTCAGTATGCGTCTTGGAGGGCTGCGCTCTCCGCGCGGATCTAAGGGCTTATGTCCGGCGGGCCGTCGAGCTGAGCTCCGCCGACCGGTGGCCCTGTTCTCCGCGGTAGGGGCAAACTCACATGAGCGAGGGGTTGGTGGTGGCGTCCTGGGGCTTGTAGGCGGCAATGGACTCGAACTCGCCCGAGTCGGAGACGACAACGGTGCCAGTGCTGTTGGTTGAAGCGGTGGGAAACGTGGGCGGTGGAGGTGGTAGCGGTGTGGTTGGGTGTGGGTGGAGGGCGTGGGGGAGTGCGCAGAGTCACGGGTGGGCGCATGGAGAGAGTGAGACGGTGCAGAGCAGCAGAGAGTAGAGTAATCGGCAGGAGCAAGGAAGAACGTGTCAGCGAGGTTTCAGAGAGGCGAGTGACGAGGATGCCGTGCGGGCCGGCGCTCGCTGGCTTTACGCCAGCCGCGGGGCCGGCGGCACGTCATTGCGCCTTGGGCGTAGTACTCACGCCTTAAGAGCGTCAAGAGAGTTGGACATTTTGGGTGATGCTAGTTGTTGTGCTAGTTGAGAAGGGAAGAGAAGCGGGTGAGGGGATGGGGTTTAAAAGGAAGGGTGGTGTGGTCGATGTCTGGGGATGGTGGTGGAAGGTGCAAGGAACGGGGCGGGCGGACCGGCGGCTGGCTGGCTGGCAGGCTGGGCTGCTGGAAGCAGTGGGGAGGATTACTGGTCAGTGGGACGCATTAGCCAGCACCGGCCGCGGATGACGCTGTCTGGCCATCACGCGCAGCCTGCTACTGCCGCGTCCAGGCGGACACTTTGCCCCGCTCTCTGGCGTCATATCCACCCAAAAGCGGCTGGCATCCATCCGCGCCAGCCTTGTCTTCGGAACAGCGGTCCGACCCGCGCGGTTCAGTGTGTCACGTGGCAAGGTAGGGGGTGTGAACAAGAAAAGTCCTACCACACTTTACCTCGTCCCCCTCTTTTACACGCCACAGTTTGTCCAAGCCCATATCCCCGTGCATAACGCCGCCAAGCAGCAGAACTTTGAGAGTGCCGGTCGCGGTTCTGGCTGGGAGTGAGGGCTGGCGGTGGCAGGGTACGCTGCTCACTCGCTCGCTGCCCGCTGCTGCTGGTCGAGAACGTCTCAACCCACCAAGTCACTCTCGTCGTCGACACACCACCACACATCGCCAAAAATGTCCAAGTGTGAGTCGGCGCACTCGGCATGGGACGCAGGACGACGGGCAGCGGCACGAGCATGAGCGCGGCGAGGCGACACGCCGGCACGGGACGACTCGACAAGACCACGGCGTGAGGGAAGAAATATTACTCGGACGACTGGACGGCACCGACGACGGCGAGGAGAACGAACGAGACACGGAAAAGCGGCACCACCGTGGTGTTCTCGCGCCGTTGACGCCGTCGCTGTCGCTGTACTCGGTCGCTCGCTGCTTGTTCGCTCGTCTGTCCGCGCGCCCATGTCGAAATTCTGTGCAGCAGCATCTGCGCACACGCGCGACTGAGCCTCGTACTGACCTCGCCCCCAGCCGCTGCCACCGGCACCAAGTTCCGCATGTCCCTCGGTCTCCCCGTCGGCGCCGTCATGAACTGCGCTGACAACTCGGGTGCCAAGAGTGAGTAGAGCGAGCGGCGCGGTACGGCGCGACGCAGCTGCGACTCGGACTGCCTGTTGGCACACGACGCAGCTGCGCCTGGCGGCACCGCGAGCACCACACGGCGCACACCCCGCTCACACCCCAGACCTCTACGTTATCTCGGTCATCGGCTTCGGTGCCCGTCTTAACCGTCTGCCCGCCGCCGCCGCCGGTGACATGGTCATGGCTTCCGTCAAGAAGGGAAAGCCTGAGCTCCGTAAGAAGGTCATGCCCGCCGTCATCTGCCGTCAGCGCAAGCCCTGGCGCCGTAGGGACGGTGTCTTCCTCTACTTCGAGGACAACGCCGGTGTCATCGTCAACGCCAAGGGCGAGATGAAGGGTTCGGCTATCAACGGCCCGTGAGTAGAGCAGCGGCAGCGGCGCGCAAGCGACGACGACCGCACGCGCAGCTGGGGCCCGCACTTGGCATTGTGACAATACTGACATCCACAGCGTCGCCAAGGAGTGCGCCGACCTCTGGCCCCGTATCGCCTCGAACGCCGGCACTGTCGTTTAAGCGCTGCTTTAGGGGGACATACATGGGTGTACGATGCACGAGCATATCGATAATGTGTGGGGAGAGCGCAAGGGGGTGTGTACGGGCGTGTGGAGGGTTGGAGGTGGATGGGCGTGGCGGTGGGTGTGGGCGTGGGCGTGGTCAGATCTGGGTTTCGTCGCGAAGCAGTGGTTCAGCGTTTCAGTGTGCCGCGGGAGAGTGGTGTTGCAGCGAAGTGGGGACATTGTAGCCGTTTGGACGGGTCACGGACGCCCCGATCGGCATCTACAGCGGCCTGGGCGTCGCATGGGCGTAGGGAGCGTAGGGCGCAGCACACAGCTTGCATACAGCGTGCCGATCCCACAGCCCGCCCCGCCGCGTCCGTTGACGACCCTCCTGCTCCTCGTCTCGTCTCTCACTCGGCGAGCAAAAGCAACTGCAAAAGTAGACACTCGCGCGCTACTCATCAGGTCCGACTGGGAATCGAACCCAGATTACAAGAATCAGAATCTTGTGTACTAACCGTTATACGATCAGACCGATTACGTTTCAGCAATTTGTCGGTTGGCCAAGAGCGGAGCTGCGGACATTGGCGGCGTGGCCGATGGCGTGGTTGCGCTTGCTGGACCTGCATGGCTGCTGCTCAGTTGAAGCGACCTGGGTGAGGTGGCTACGGCGAGATGATGATGTGCACTCTGCGATTGGCCGTCCCGTCCGCTGGACGTGGCGCCACCGCCCTGCCACTCTCTCACCGCCACACCACACGCACCTCACCCAACGCGGACAAGTACATCACAGCTCTAGTGTATCCCCCGGCTCCAGACTATACCCCGACCCGCCTCGCACGCGGGCACTCGCTCTGCTTGTGAGCCCCCATACACAACGTGCACACATGCCTGAGCCCCCACCCGCACGGCTCGGCACACTGCGCATAGTTCCACCAGTAGCACCCCCTCGGCGCGCTGCTTCCCTCTGCCGTGGCTGGCGTTTCCCCGCTCCACCAGCCCTCGGGGCACGCGTGTACCGGGTGCTCACCGCTGCAAGTCATGCACGCGTGCACCCGGCCGCGGGGACACGGGCCGGCGGGCCCGAACAGCGGGCAGCTGTTGAAGTTCCACAGCATGCACGGCGGCTCCGCCGGCACCCGCGCAGACGCTACAACAGCCGGGGGCTTGCGGCACAGCGCAGCGGTGTACACGGCACTTGTGTAGTCCAGCTCTGCGACGCTCTGCGCATCCACGCCGCGCACGAACACCGGCGCGGTGATGGCACAGTGGAACGCGCACACCGACGGCCAGGTGAAGTGGGCAGCCAGCAGCCCGAGCCACTGCAGGTGGTCCGCGAGGGCGGCGACGAGGGCCGCGTCGCCGGCGGAGCAGAGGGCCGCCAGGCGCATCCACGCGACGGCGAAGATGTCGAATGAAGGCAGCGCGGCGGCGAGGTGTGCGCCCGGCGAGAACGGCACGGCGGGCGTGGGCGGCGCGGCGGGTGCGGGGCGGTCAAGCACCATGTACAGCAGGAACGGGGGGAGCGTGCGGTTCGCCGCGGGGGCGAAGTAGATGTCGGGGATGAAGGCGTACTTTTCGCGTAGGGGGTCGCGCGGGGTGCTAGGCAAGGAGGTGTGGCCCGCGGTGCCGAGCACCACGGCGGAGGGTGCACCGCGGGCAGGCTGCTGGGGGGTAATGGCGCGCGCCCGCGGAGCGCGCACGACCGCGCGGCTCTCGTCCGCCCAGCTGCCGAAAACACTGTGCGCATAGCTGTCGGTATCCGCGTTCCCGGTATACCCGCTTTCGGCGGTGCTGTCGGCGTGGCGAGGGGCGTACCGCGGCACGACCTGGCTGGGGATGGCGGCGGGCGGTGTAGGCGCGCCGATGCGGTAGACGGGCCGGACTGTGTCGTTCGAACTCGAACGGCTCGAAAAGGGCTCGACAGGCTCGCGACAGCGCGATTCGGGCCAGCAAGTGATAGCCGCGGGGTTGGCAGCGGTCACTGTCGCGGTGTCGGTCGTGCCGTCGGAGAAGCTGCTGAGGCTGCTCCAGGCGGGGCGCGCGTTCGCTGCCGGGCGCTTGTGCGGCCGCATGGCGACGTCTGGAATTACGAGTGAGAAGTAGAGAGAGGATGCACACAGAAGAAGATTGTGCGTGTGTATAATTGTGGTGTGCCGAGGAAACCTGTCAGCGCGGACACCATCACTCGTCCCTGCCACAAAGCGGCGCGGGGGCGAGCGTGTCCACACACACACGACGCTGGTGCGGAGCGTGTATTGTTTGCGAATACGCCAGCTGGCGAGCGAAATGAACTGCGAGGGAGAGCGTTGTGTTACAGATGCAACGTTCAAGTTGGGAGGTTGAAGCTGTGGCGCGACGTTCACCTACACTACTCCTCAGGATACTCACAGAGCCACGTCTCCAATGCAGTGCTCCTGCCCTGCTACAACACAGAATGCAACAGCCTGCCGAAGCTACATACTGCAGAGACACGGAGTGAATGCCCAGTGGAGGCTGTTACACCGTGGACGAGCCGTAAGGCCGCCATCCGTTACAAAAAGCAAAAAGGTAATCGCCGCAGACCGAGTCCTAATCCCACCCTGTCCGCGCCAAAAGAGACATTCTCCGCCAGGGAGTCGAACCCTGCTCTACCGCGATTTGATCTCTCAATGAGAGGCGGTTATACTAACCGATATACTAGCGAAGATAAGCCGTGACCTCTGGCGGGATCGAACCGCCGACCTCATGCGTAACGCTATCGAGTGTTAAGCATGCGCTCTAACCAGCTGAGCTAAGTGGCCTTGGTGAAAATGGCGCCGGCGGGTTTGTGTTGGCGTGATCGATGGCGGAAGCATGATCGGGACCACATCTACTCCACAACCCCTCCAAACCGCGGCAATCTCCCCCCACCCCCTGCCCACCGGAGAACAAGTGCCGACGGGACGCGTGCCCGAGCAACATCGATCTAATGGTTACATCTGCACATCCGATTGGGTACAATATGGGCGGGGCCCGGTCGGTCTATGGTTACAAGCTACGGCATGCGTGCGCTACGAGGTGGCGGGTGTACGCTACGAGGCGGTGGCGGTGACGGGGGCTGTCTCGAAGCCCTTGGCTGTGAAGATGCCAGGGAGGACGCCGGAGCCGCGCTTGAGCCACCACTCTGCTGCTGTCATTTCCGGCGTCGAGACAGCCGCGGGCGCCGTCTCCTGCGCGTCGATGATGCCGCCCTTGAGGCGGCGCATGACCACATCGTCCTCGGGGCGCGTAAAGTACACGAGCGAGTAGCGGTCGAACGTGTCCTGCGGCGGGGGTGCCGGCGCCACGCGGTGGATGTTGGAGCGCAGGATGCCAGCCGTAAAAGTGACCATTGCGTCGCCGAGGTTGACGATGCACGAGCCGGGCACGGGGCGGACCCAGACCCACTCTGTTGAGTCGGGCGGGCGGATCTGGAGGCCGCCGAGCCAGTTGAACAGGATGGTGAGGCTGCCATAGTCGGTGTGCTCGCCCTTGCGCACGCTCTCCTCGTCCCACTCGGTCGGCGGCGAGTGGTTGAAGCGCACGTGGTCGCCCGAGCGCTCGGACGCGCGGTGCAGCTTGGCCAGCGTGCCGGCCGGCAGCTTGAGGTGGTGTGTGAGCAGCTCGAGCAGCAGGTCGATGACGACGCGGCAGTGGCGCACGTAGGACTCGAAGAGCGGCTGCGCGTCCAGAATGAGCTGGTGGGCCGGCAGGCGCGGCGTCACGATGCCCAGGACGTCGTCTTTGCGGATCTGTGTCGTGTCAGTCGCGACTCAGCATGCCGTGCGCCTCGCCACCCCCACCCCACCACCCACATTATAGTCCTCCTTGCGCTGCCCGTCGGGGAGCACGTAGTGGCGGTACGCGAAAAACTTGTCCATGTTGAGGCCGTACTGCTCTTTTGTCTCGTTCGGCAGCGCCATCCACTGCTTCTGCAGCTCGTTGAGGGCGTCCGCCTCTCGGACCATGGCCTCGCCGACGTCCGAGCCCGCCATCTCGAGGTAGAAGAAGCCGAGCGCCTTGGAGCACGCGAAGAAGGCCGCGCTCTCGGCCTCGTCGCCCGCCTGCAGGCGCGCAAGCGACAGCGAGACCAGCGGCGCCGTCTTGACGTCTGATGGGAACGGTGGGAGTGCCATTGTGTGCTGCGTGTGTGTATGGGTGTGTAGTGAGCAAGGGCAATCGGGACGCCGACAATGGTACGTACTTAGACCACACCGTCATGTATAAACCGGTTATGGTTTGTCGTCGGCAATCTACTTCGGGTGGAGTGTACCCCGGGCAGGCCTTCGTCACGCGGCCGCGCCATCATCAGCGCATCAGCACGCTCTACGGCTGCTGCGGCTCGCAGATTCCCCTCTGCAAGTGCGCCTGCATAACCGCGTGCCAAGTCGCAGGCACCACCGCTGGCCGCTGGCTGCGTGCGACACATGACTGACCACCCCGCCCGCCCCCACGGCCATCTCCACTCTGATACCCGTGTCGTCGGCCAACGCCGTGCCGCTATCCACGATTGCGACGGAAAGCACTTCCTGCGGCATGAGCTTGCTGCCGTTAATACAACTGCATAGTACCCACGTCGTAAGTGTGCTAGCAGCCTCGAGACACCCGCAACCAGCCCTTCGAAAGGCTGCTCATCAGCTGCACGCCAGCCTTTCGGTCGGTCAGTTTTCGCGCCCCGTCGTGCCATTGCTCGGCAAACCGGTAGTCACCGGTCGTCACTCGCCTTGACACCACTACCCCAGCCCAATAGATACATATGTGCATCGCCAGTGATGACGACTTGCCAGAGAGACTAAACCCCATCAATCAAGGGCTTGCGTGTTCCGTCACGCCCAGCCCCTACATGCCGCATTAATCGCCCACTGCATCCAACTCTAATCCTAGACTACATTGTTTGGCCACTCCCGACTAGCCGGTTACTCGCCTCCTCGTCATCGAGAATCTTGGCCAGGACTAGCGCAAACGCCGCACTCATCTTCCACTCCTTGCAGCTGATTAGATACTTCATGCCCCCGCGCAGGACGTTGTACCCCTGCGGCTGCGAAGGCATGCACGTCCCAAACACAGATACCAGCTCTGACGGGTCAAACGGGTTGTACTGCGGCCCGCCGAACTTGAGGAACACCCAGATGGCGAGGATGGCTACAAACACAGCCGGCGGAGCGTACCGGTTGTCGGTGGGCTCGGGCATGCCACACTCGACGAGCACCTTGACCGCGTGCGAGACGGCGGTCGGCGCCTCCCTCGTCGCCGCCCAGCGCCGCAACGCCGGCTCGACGGCATGTGTAGAATCGCTGCCGTTTTCTGACACAAAGTCAGCCGGAGCCTAGTAAGCTGCGGCGCATCACTCACTGCCAGCCATAGTATACAGGTCTCGGATGTTGGTTCGGAGCCCAATGTGGCCCAGGTGATAGAGTATTCGTCCGGCGCGCAGCAGCGGCCCACCCTCTGGCAAATGGTAGTACTCTGTTCTCCATAGCTCGAGAGCATGGCCGAGACCCTGCCAAGTCAGCCAGCAGCCCGATGCCTCGTACTCACCATCATTCCCTGCTCGACACCAATCGACACGTCCTGGGTACCGGCCTTGGTATCGGCTTCTACACTCTGGTACACCGACACTTGTGCTCGGTAGTCCCACAGATGGTGATGAATCCCGGTGATGAGCATGAGCGCACCCCACGAGTTCATCGGCTGCATTGGCTGTGGTGGGTTTGATAGCCTGTACGGTGGAATCACGATGCCAGTCATCCTGGCTGTCAGCTTGTTTGCGACCTCAAGTATAACTCACCCTCGCGTAAAGTATCGTGCCGGTGGCAATGGCTCTCCGTTGAGCAGCGATGCCCATTCTTCAGCCGTCTGCGCGCGCCAGAGATTCTCGTCACACGGCAGTGCTGTGTTGAGCATCTCGGACCGGGACAGATAACTCGGCGTGTCGAGGAACACGGGGAAGAGCGAGTCGATAATGAAGACTCCGACGCCGAGGCGCTTGCGGCTCTCGAGCGTGATCCACCACTGCCACCGCTCCTGTATTGTACCGGGCATGTTGGCGTAGAGGTGCTTGACGTCGACGGGCGAGTTGAGGAGGTTGGTCTTGCGGACAAGCTGGACGAGCATGCCGCGGGTGATCTCCGCGAGCTCGTACGAGCGCTGGTGACCAGACCACAAGCCCATGAACGTCGTCGCCATGCAGACGTGCACAAGATCAAGGCTGCGAAGCTAGGCGTCAGAGGAACCTTGGCGGCTTCACACTCACATTCACACTGTCCATCTCGAAAAGCGCGTAGACAGCGCGTCGGATCATCTCCAGGAGATCGACGGCGAACGGTCTCGTACCGGGGAGCTTACTGAGCGTCGCTCCGATGCACAGAATGGCCGCCACCAGTAATGGCGGCGCCTTTGAGATATTAAACGTTGGTAAGTGGACGACGGGGAGCTGGTTGTAAAAGTGGAGCGCGTACACTGCCTGTCAGTACCGCGGGCACACAGCTCTAAACTCACCGCTGACGAGTGTGTTCACAGTGTACAGCGATTCTGGCATGCGGAACGCGCCAGGTTCATGCCCAGGGACGTACTGTGCCAGCTCTGTTCGTCAGCCCTCGCTTCCCAACACCCACTCACTCAAGCTGGCCTTGACCGACTCGTACGTCTTTGCGTCAAGCCACAGAAACTTGAACTGCGCTAGAACAGGGTCGAGTGCGGGGTCGACGAGCACCTCGACGATGGTCCCCTCCGTGCCGGGGACATACGGGCGGCGCAGCCGGGGCTGGTAGTTGGCAGCTGCGGACACGGACCGGCGTCGATGGTGGCGGTCATGTCAACATCAACCTTGCTTCACACGCGTCGTGGCAGGGAGGGGCTGCTGCTGCCAGAACTCGCGGGCGTTCCGGGCCCAAGCGCTGTCCTGGAACGTCCACCCCCACAGGTTCGGGATGACGTCTCGGTTCCCTGCGCCTTGTGGGTGCTGGGACTGGGGCTTGGGGGCTGGCTGCTTGGAGCCCGAGCCGGGCTCGGCGTCCCCGTCTTTGCGGTAGTATCCCAGCGGGAGGAAGCAGTCCCACTCGCTAGTGCCCCCGCCGCGCGACTCGCGATCCTTGGCAGCCCACACGGCCCGCAACTCACGCCAGTTGTCGCCTTGGACGCCGTCGGCGTCCGTGTTGTCTGGCCCATTCGGGGGCGACGGGGGGCCGGTGTACGGCTGCCAACCCGACTTTGATGTGCCCGACGTGGCAGCGCTCACCGGGGAGGCGGACGAGCCGAGCGAGGGCATCGGAGCTGCTGGCACTGCCACATTCGCCGCAGCGTGCTGTTGCTGGTGGAAGGGCTGTGTCAATGCATCGAGGAACGAGAACCCTGCGTCAGCCGTGATGCCGCTCGCGTCTGTGGGGATGTCGTCCAGGCCGATGCGGGGAATGTCGACGGCCGAGTCCTGCAGGATCCACAAGAGGCCGTTATCTACACCGCCACCTGAGTTGTGTGAGCTGCTGCGCGCTGCGCAATCACCGTGCCACTGTGCCACACGCCTCGTCGTCTCCACCGCCACGAGCACGCATCGTCTCACACCGCCCCATGCACGCCCGCGGCCAGCTGCGCATGCACGCTGCCCGCATGCCATGGTGGCATGGATCTTTAGGCCGGATCTGATCTCCATCGCTGGAGATGGCCAGATGCACATCCCCGAGGTGGAGGTGGAGGGCAGTGGAGGAACCGAGCGACCCGAGCTGCAAACGAGGGGCAGCACATGGCGCAGCAAACTACTCACGCCACAGGGGATCGACCTGCATGGGTTCTGCGGCGAGTGGGAAGGGTAGGTTGACTGCATCGTGTCAGGTATGCTTGCTGCCATCGACTCACACTGCAGGTCGAGCTCGGACGCGACCTGGAAAGCTGTGGCGTCAGCTCCCCGCCGCCAAAGACAACACTCACGGTCAAGCGCGGTGGCAAAGTCGGCGGTGGAGGTCGTGAAGACGGATTCGGTCGGTGGAGGCAGCGCCGGGGGTGGGGCCTGTTCCCGCGCCGGCGACGGCGACGCCGCGCGCGACGCCGCGCTGCTCTCGCCCGCGGGCGGGGGCGTGCTGTCGTGCGTGCGCAGGTGGCGCTTGAGCACGTCGGGGCGGTTGAACGCGCGCTTGCACACCGGGCATGCGAGGCGCTGTTTGGTTAGTGCTGCCTGAGCTGGGCCGGGGTACTAACCCTGCTGTTTTGGTCTGTCGGCCGTCAGCTCTATCACTTCGCGCAAGCCCACACACACGCCCACTCACGCGTCCGCTGGTGCCGCCGCAGATTCTCGATGCGCGTAAACTTGCGGCCGCACTCGCACGTCAAGCCGTCGGCCGGCGCTGGTGCCGCCGCCGACTGCGCCGAGGCCCCGCGTTCTGTCGTTGTCGTTGCCGTCCGCATGTCCCGTCCACTTGCGGCGCTCAGAGAGATGTTGCGGAGCGTGTTGGTGGCCCCGTCCATTTTATCAAGAAGTGTAAACTGCCGAGACAGCGAAGGATCGAGGGGGCGATTACAAAGGCGTCCGACAGCTATAATGCTCCCAAGGGTGGGGGTAAGGGGGGCGAGTGGACGGCGAGGTGGGGGTGGAGGTGGACGCCGCCGGGTCCGGCGTACGAGCCTGGGCTGGCTCGCTCGCTTCGGGACGATAGGGAGGAGATGTAGGTACTGCTTCTAGGGCGCCGGCGATAGCCCTCAGCGGGGCTCTCGAAGCATGTACAGTCAGCCTGGCGGGCGGGAATCCCGGAGGAGGCGATGTGCGGGGTGGTGCGCGTTCCAAAAAAATCACTCAACGAATGCAAGTTGTCATTGTGGAGCGGTGGTAGCCCGCCCGGCGGCCTAATGCGGCGGCAGCACGTTCCCTCCACTCGCCCTCCCCCACTCGGTCACTTGTCTTGTATCACCGAGGTCCATGGTGACTGTGCTAAACATGGCACCCTGTGGCGCGGGGCGTGCATTACATGCAATCTAGTCATATACAACATTGCTGGGGCCCAAAGCGGTGCACACCGTCATCTCACTGCTCTTCGATCTCTCCATCTCCATTGAACATGTGCGCGAGGCCGTCGGCCGCCTCGTCCTTTGCCGGCACAAATACCTCGAAGGCGGTCCTCTCACCCTTGGCCAGCTGCGCCTCACGGCCCGCAGCACCAACCTTGCCCAGACCGGCGGCCCAGCCCTTCTCACGCGCAAATGCCTCGGGCGAGCGGTCCAGCAGCAGGTCGAGGTCGCCGTCTGAGATGATCTTGTCGTCGGCCGTTGCAGTATGAATCTCCTCGCCGTCGAGGTCAAGCAAGGCGCGTGCCATGTCCGCAGTCGACTGGTGGCGATGGCCCGCCTTGCCGAGGAGGACGCGACCGTTTTCGTCGACAAGCTTGCCAAACTTGCCCTGCTGGATGACAAGCGCCTCAAGCTTGCGCTTGTTGGACGCCTTCTGCAGAATCTTGGATTCGATCGTGTGGGCTGACACGAGGCGGAACACGAGCACAGGCTTGGTCTGACCAATGCGGTGCGCACGGTCCTGGGCCTGCAGGTCCATCTGTGGGTTCCAGTCCTGATCGAAGAAGATAACAGTGTCGGCGGCGACAAGGTTGATACCAAGACCGCCGGCACGCGTACTGAGCAAGAACAGCTGGGGCGCATCGGGGTCGTCACCGCCAGTGTTGAACTCGTGCATCTGTGCACGGCGATCTTCTTGCTTCGTACTTCCGTCAATCCGGCAGATCTTGTACCCCTTGTACAGAGTCGCCCAGTCTTGAATGACGTCCAGCATGGTCGTGAACTGGGAGAAGATCAAGACCTTGTGGCGCCTCTCGAACAAGGCGCCGAGAAGACGGTTGAGCAGGAGCATCTTGCCGCTGGCGTTTACGAGGTCGTCGTTGACCACAAGGTCGTCCGTCTCCTCGTCGATCGGCCAGTCGAACAGGAACGGGTGGGAGGAGACCTTGCGGAGTTGCATGACCATGTTCTGCAGGCGCATGTTGTTGACATTCTGCGTGGCTTGCTTGACAGCAAGCTCCCGCTGAGACAGCTTTGGTGGCGCCTTGGTCTCAAAGGCTGACTTGGAGTTCTTCTCCAAGTCGCGCAGCCACACATGGTCGTTCTCCTGAATGTGGTAATCGACGGCCGTATTCTTGCGCTTGGGCCGCGGGCCATCGTCGAGAATTTGGATATCGTCGTCTGAGTCCTCATCCTCACCAACGCTCTTAACAGCGCCATTGGTCTTCTTGTTGATCAAGTAGTTGCGGATGTCACGGCGGACAATCGCTTGGTACATGTCCTTTTGTGGCGCCGTGAGTGGTGCGTAAAGCAGATACTCCTTCTTTGGTGGCAGGTCCTTCTCTACGTCGACCTTGAGTCGTCGGAGCAGGAACGGCTTGAGGATGGCGTGCAGGGACTGCACGACAGACGACTTGTTCAGCAGGCCATCTGTCTGCGATCCGTTGTGCATGTCATCGAAGTTGAACCACTGCTGGAATGAGTCAAGGTCGTCGAAGATGTCAGGCAGGATAAAGTTGAGGAGGGACCAGAGCTCGGCGAGATTGTTGTGCAGCGGGGTGCCTGTGAGGATCATGCGGTTGGCACTCTTGTACGTCTTGAGCTCGCGAATGAGCTTGCAGTCGAGGTTCTTAAGGCGATGTCCCTCGTCGACGACAATGAACTGTGAGGGTTAGATCCAAACGTGCTCAGAAACCCACCTTCCACTGATATCCGCTGAGGAATCGCTGATCAATGATGCAGATGTCAAATGTCGTCACAACAATCGGGAAAGTCGCAGTCGTGTTGGTGCCCTTGCGCCCGTTATATACTGGGTTGGGCTTCCCTCGTGGGTCTTTCCGAGAATTGCGAATGTTACCAACGGCGCTGTTGGAAGGCGCCTGAAGACGGGTTGCGCGGAGCTCGGCACGGTGCTCAGGGG
This sequence comes from Vanrija humicola, assembly GCA_008065275.1. Taxonomy (NCBI): domain Eukaryota; kingdom Fungi; phylum Basidiomycota; class Tremellomycetes; order Trichosporonales; family Trichosporonaceae; genus Vanrija; species Vanrija humicola. The sequence continues at coordinate 17,441 of QKWK01000010.1, forward strand.
TGCCGTGGTACATGAGCACCGGGATCGACGGGGCGAACTTCTCAAACTCGGAAATCCAGTTGTGCAGGACTGAGAGGGGGCAGACGATGAGGAATGGTCCCCAGGTGCCCTTGGCGCGGAGGTGTGAGAGGAAGGAGATAGTCTGGAGGGTCTGTGTGGTGTCAGTCCCGTTGAATAGGACGGCGGCTCACCTTTCCAAGACCCATCTCATCAGCCAGGATGCCGTTGAGCCCATTCTCATACAGGGAGATCATCCACTGGACGCCGGCCAGCTGGTAGTCGCGCAGCGTAGCTCCTGTGACGAGTTCTGGCTGGCGGAATGAGTACTGCTTCTGGTCGTCGCCTTCGTCCGCCTGCTCGAGTTCCTCCGGCTCAGGCTTGGCCTCGACTGGCTCTTCCAGCTTCACACGCTTGGTCGACGGCTTGGCGTCACCCCTTCGCTTCCGCTTCACAGGTGACGCGGGCGCCTCGCGCAATCCACTTCTGCCCTCCTGGACAGCGGCGTCGGCCTCACGCTTCACCTTGTTCGCACGGCGAACTTCGGCGCGCTGCTCGGCCTTGGCCTTTTCAATCTGTTGGCGCTCCATCCGGTCGCCGATAATCTTGGCATAGATTGTCGACTTCTCGAGCAGGAACTTGAGGCGCGTGGCGCGTTGTGAGGCCTGTGTCGGCGGGTCGTCGGGTGCGCGTGGCGACGAGGACAAGGGAGCCGGTGGCGTGCCAGACATGGTGAGTCGAGAGGATGAGAGAAGAGAGGTTGCGAGTGTGTGACCATGGGCATATGACGAAACGAGGGATTCCAGGGGCGCAGAGGAAGACGTATCAGCACACACACTGTGTCCGCCGATCAGGCGAGTCACTCACGGCCGCGTCTGACATAATCGACTCTTCGTCCTCGACAACAATCACGTCCTCAGGCTCGGCCTTGACAGCCTCCTGTTTGACATTTGGTGGTGGAGACGACATGGCTGGGGTTTGGGGCGGCGACGTTCCCTCTACTGATGCGGACGCCGAGGACACGAGGGAAGGCACGGTGGACGCGGGCTGCTTGCGACGACGGGGCGGCATTGATGCGTGTGGGGTTATTCGAAGCGCTGAGGATCACAGGAAACGATGCTGTATTGGTCTAGGATGACAGTTGGTCGTGTAGGGTATATCTAGCAGACAGGATGTGTAGTGGATGAGGAGATGACAAGGCCGACGCGCAGACGAGGCCGACGTGACGAGAAATCAATGTCCATTGTCGTTGCTCCTTGGACGCGTCTCACGCCTCTCCACAAAACAAATAGTTGAATCAGCTTGGCGGAAGCAAAATTCGGTTGACTGGACTTGCATGGCATACGCGTGGACCACGTGACCGACCTTGAAAACACGTAAAGCACAAAGACGGCGCGCGCCGCCGGGTGAAGCTTGATGGATGGATGGATCTGGCTGGTATCACTTAGACAAGTCCGACATATGAGGATATGAGGGGGACGAGTATCGGTTGGCCGTCGTCGCTGTGTATGCTCTTGCTGTCTACCTTAACCCGCAGCTCGCCACCACCCACCCCTCCCACTCCACCAGGCCCAATGGACGCAGACAGCCCGGTCCGGACCCCACTCGCGCCACACACATCTCATCCATTTGTTTACACTGCTGTCAGCGACCCCTCGTGTCACACTTGCAGCACTAGCGCATGCGCCGACTTGTGTGCCGCTCATAGCACCGCGAGCGCCTTAAGCTTGCAAGTATGTAATACCGGGAGAGGACGGTACTGGACCATGGCGCTGGGGCAGTCCGGCCAAGGCCGCGGGACGGCGTGGATGCATGATGTGTGGTGCGCGACTAGGGTCGCTGGTTTCAGGGACTGGGCGAAGAGAGAGCACCTAGTGTTTTGGCCCCACCTTGCAGCCGCGCACGGCGACCATTCCTTGCGCTGCTGCGCTGGGCGGTGCACCAGTGCAGGATGCACATGCATGGTGCTAAGGCTGCATGACTTGGCTGCAGGAGCGGGCCGGAATGGTTGAGTAGAGTGGCTTGAGCGGCGCCATGTTGTGCAGTGTTGGCTGCCGCCGTTTGCCTGCATTTTGAATGTTTCTATTTTCAAGGGCACGAGATGGCATCCTGAGTGCTGGGCATGCTGGGCGGTTGGCTCTGCAGGCAGACGGCCAGAGGGCCACCTCTGAATGCGCGAGCAAGGCACAGCGCTGCTCCACGCGTAAGGCCCAACAACCAAGGTACCCCAAACGGCTGCTGGCCGGCCTCCCTTACATGCTGGCCTCTGCTAGCTCTGCTCAGACCCCGACTGCGTCGTGCCGTGCCGCCCGCGCGCGCCATGCCGTTTGACCCGACTTGTTCCCGCCAGAGCCGCCTTGCTGCTGCTTGCACGGCTCCCTCGCCCTCCTCCCAGCAGCAGCAGCAGCAGACGTCGTCTGTCCTCGGTCGTTGCAGTTGTCGTCGTCGTCGTCGCCCTCGTCCTCACGCGTTGCCCACCCCATCCATCACGACTGGCATCCGTCCCAGTCGGGAAACTGCCATCAAACCTTGACACCACCACCACACACCCACCCGCTACTACCCGCGACGACGACTTGAACGACGCGACGCACATACTCATAGACTCTCTTCATCCATCTTCACTCCTCCATCTTCACAGTCTTTGCGTGCCGTCCCACTCTCGTTTTCATCACCCCGGCCTCAGCCTTGCTCGCTCGCACCACATCTCACGTTCAACACCGACGAGCAACGAGCAACTGCACGACCATCACCCTTCCTTTTCGACGTCGCACCGACAAGTGATTCTACGACCACCTTACCCTACCAACGACTCGTTCTACCAGAGGCCCGAGCATAGACTGCGTCTCTTGCATCGGCTTCACCAACCACAGCCCAACAGTCTTCAGCGTCACGCTTATCGACCTTAGTCACGGCTCGAGGCCACCACCCAAACAAGTGACCGACCAGTCGCACCCCATTTCGCCATCTGCGTTTTTAGTCTCAACTCCTCATCTGGTGTTTGGGCAAATTGACCAAACGACGTCTTGAAGCTAGCATGTCGCCATCACCATTCTCATTCGGCAGGATAGGCCTGGCCGGCGCTCCCAACGCCCCCGGCATTGGCGCCCGCGACGTGATTGAAGCGCGCCAGTCTAGTGCGTAACGCCTCGGAGAGCTCTGCGAGCGCCCACTAACTGTCCCAGCTACCTGCCCCAAGTACGTCGACCCCCACTTTGGCTCGACCGTCAACGCCAACTATGCCGTCAAGTTCACCTGGGACCCGTCCTGCAGCATGGGATCCGACAAGGTCGACCTCCGACTGACCAACCCAAGCGCGGCGGTTCCCCTCGTCCGCGTTTGGACTGGCGTCAACTACGCGTCGGGCTCGCTCACCGAGTACCTGTCGCCATCGTGGTGGAACAACACGCCGACGGCACAGCTGTCGCTCCTGATTGTCAAGTCGGGAGACTCGTCTGCCGCCTGGAACGCTCCCGCTGGCCCCACCTTCACTGTCACGTACAACGCTACGGCCGCGCAGCCTGCCACTCCCTCTGGAACAGGCGTCTTCCAGTCGGTCGAGGACAGCGGTGCCGCCAAGGGCACGTCCAAGGCTGTCATTGCTGTGGCTGTCGTGATCCCCATTGTTGTGCTGTGTATCCTCGGTGCGCTCGCCTTCTACTTCTACCGCGGAAAGGAGAAGCAGAAGCTTCAGCGCTGGTCGCAGGCTCTCAGCCAGCACTCTGGTATGGAGTGGGAGAAGGGTGCGCTTCCTGGAGAACGCTCCTCTGCCTACCGCCCGAGCTCGCACTACAGCCGTACTTCGGACCGTGTGGGCCGTCCCAGCACGTCGTACGGTCGCCCGTCGACTGGCTATGGCCGCCCCAGCATGTCGTCTGTCAACCGCCCCTCGTCGTCTGTCATGATGGACAACATGGCCGGCGCCGGCGCCTACGGCCCCCGCCAGTTCCCGTCGTCGTCCATGGACGGCCCCAGCCGCTCGTCGATTGTCATGCCCGATGGCCAGGTTCGCACGTCGCGCATCTCGTTTGCCGATGGCCAGCGCCCTCGTATCTCGTCTGACTCGCACCAACGTCCCCACCTTTCGTCGCTCGGCAAGGCTGCTCGCCACGATGCCGAGCTGGCTGCTGCTGCTGCCACGGCTGCTGCCTACACTTCTGGCCAGGAAATTATGAACGACGACGACGACCGAGACATTGCCAACGTGTCGCCCACGCAGCTGGATGGCCCCAACTCGTTTGCCGAGGCCGACATGAACCGCGCTGCTGCCGCTGGCCGCAACGGTCGCCGACCCTCGGGAGGTTCTACCCACCACCCTGACGACGTGCGCGTTGCCCAACGTGCAAGCAGCTCTGCCGACGAGCTGCGTCACATGGAAGCCGCCGTTCGTGAGTCGCCATCATCGACCGACGCGTCTCCAAGCAAAACAAAGAACCAGCCTAACTCTTCAGTGCGCCGTACTGGTGGGCAGCAGCAGCCCCAGGAGGACGACGACGCGCAATCGCCAACTACCGTCGCCTACGGCCCCGACCAGATGCTTGCTGTTTACGCCGCCCGCCGTGCTGCGGCTGCTTCGCCCACGCCTGCCCCCGCTGGTAACGCTCCCAACGCTGCCATCAAGATGCCCGAGCCTGTTGCCAAGGCTGCGTCCAACGTCAAGCGCTTCCTCTCGCGCAAGGACAAGAAGGGATCACCAGCTGCTGTGCAGCAGCAGGCTCTTGAGCCTTCTTCGCCCGAGTCGCTGCCTATGCGGTCATATGTCCACATGAACAACGGAACAGCGAGCAAGGATGTCGTCGACTCTCTCCCCCAGCCTGGCCCTCCCCGACCAGACTCTGGCGCCTCGGCCGAGGCTGCGCCCGAGACGACCCAGCCGGGCCCGTCTACTCACTAAACGTGAGCGCGCGCTTGCTCACGGACTTTTACTACCGCGCCGGGTAGAGTACTTCTATATTACGCCCTGCCGCTTCCAATGTCGGCACTGATATCGTGTTATCCGTCTAGTCTCTCGCTGTCTCTCTCGCTTTTCTGGTTGTGTTTGGGTACGAGGTCTCTCTTGATGAGGGGCCTGGTAGTGCTGTACTAGCTTGTCGTATGGTGTTATGCACTTATGACTGTGTGGGGTGTGGTAGGGGGGTGTGGCTGGGAGTGTGGGGGAGTTGGGGTTTGAGGCAGTGTGTGGGTTAGAACATGAGTGAGGCGGCAGTCTGGGACCAGGGCGTGACCAAGATCCCGCCGTCGTGCTCGCCGCCATTCGAGAGCGCCGCCGCGAAGGCCAAGCCCAATATACAGCGGGCAACGAACGCGCGGTGGCAGTCGTGCCGCACGTCGCCGACCTGCATGTGTTTGAACATGAGCGGGCGGCCAGGGTTAAGTGGACGGCAGAGGCGAGGACATGTCCACTGGCAGAGCAGCCACGACGCGTAACGCCCCTCGCCAGACACGCAGCGTCCATGAGAGGTGCATAATATACAGTGCAGTGCGTTGTGTGAGATGGTGAGAAGTCTACACCGACGACGTCGGGACCGCGCCGTCGGGGGGGCCGCCAGCCGCCGCGGCCGCCGCGGCCTCGGCCTGTCGCGGGGGTCAGCACAGCGCACCATCTCACCGCGCCCACGCCGGCGCCCACGCACCCGCTGCTGGTCCATCGCGAGCTTGATCTGGTCGCGCTTGACCTTGACGTTCTGCGCGATGACGACCGTGCCGTAGATCTGGGGTGGGTGTCAGCTGTGTGTGTGGGTGTGTGTGTGTGTTGCGGTGCCGCCGGCCAGCGGCGCAAACGCAACGCACGCCAAAGCCGAGCGAGCCGAACACGATCGCCCGGTGGATGAGGTTGCCGACCGAGTATGCCATTGTGGGAGCGGGGTTGGGGGAGTAACTTGGCCAGAGTTGACCTCGAACAACGTTCGAATGGTTTAACACTCGGACAGGACAGGTGCGGGCGGGCGGAGATGGGCCAATGTCCGCGCACTCGGGTTACGTCGGCGCTCGGCACGCCCAGATTCAGATTACAAGTTGAGCGCCGCTGTTGTTGTTGCCGTCGTCGTTGTCGATCTCAACGCCCACGCCCACCCACACCCCCACAATGGCCTCGACGTCCCGCCTCGCCTCGCTACTCAACACGGCGCGCACGCTCCCGCCCACACCATTCCGCGCCGCGCCGGCGCCGCAGCTGTCCGACGCGCTCGGCGGCATCGTGACGCGCTCCTTCGGGCTCAAGCTCAAGGCCGACGACGCGGCGGTCGCGGCCGCCGCTGGGCGGCTCAGCACGGTGCAGGAGGCTGCGGCGGACTCGGCTCTCGGCGCGCTCGAGCGCCTGCGGGCCGGCAACGCGCTGCGCGAGGTAAGTCGGCGCGAGTGGGAATCGGACGCCCCGCGGCTGACACGGCGCCCCGCCCAGTTCCCCGTCTCGGTGACCACAACACACCCGCGCCACGACCCCCACTACTACACCCGCATGCGCGACGGCGTGCACCGCGCCCAGCTGGGCATTGGGCGCAGCTGGTGGAAGCGCTTCTTCCAGGTGCGCGGAAGGGAGTAGGCGGAGACACGGCTGCCGTGTGCCGCGTGCGCCGGAAGCATAGAAGGACGCCGAGTCGGCGTCAAGCGTAGCGGCCGCTGCGGCCGCTGCAAGCATAGCATAGACTTGTACAGTATGGATTTGGGCTGAGCACGGAGGCGTGTGGCGGGCGGTGGCAGCGTGCCGCTGGTGGCAACGGCCAATACGACTCGGGCTATTTGGCTGCTCGCGTTGGTTCAGTGGCACAGGCCATGTTCTGCCACGCACCGTGGAAATCAGGCATTGGACGTGGCAAGGCGCGGGCACGACGGATGAGGCGCCCCGCTAGATGACACTGTGCAGTGCGGCTTGGCCGCCACGGATGTGAGATGAGGCCGACCGACCCGCCTCATTCTGTTGAGCTTCACGTCATGCTCCCTGCCCTTGTCGTGGCGGCACCGGACCACTAGGCGTGAATGCCTCGGCGGTAGCATCACCTCTGTGGCACTGCAGTGACCTTGGCATGGTGCGCTGGGGTCTGGCCGTGGATCGTCTCACCGGCAGGTCGACGCGCCACCCTCGTCACCCTCCCCCGCTTGATAGCCCCATCTGCCTTGGCCTGAGCCCCGTGCCCGATCGCTCAGACCCCTGCATGCATGCCACTCGCGAGCTCTTGGCAAGACATGTCTGCCGCCTCAACAACAGCCACACTGCATTGAATTAATCACGTGACGACACCATGCCATCACGTGACCCACCCACGTGCGTTAAGGCCGAAACTGTGTTAACACCGACAGTTGGTTCCGCGTTTTGACTGTCGTTGAGTTGTATGGTGAGTGCAGGTTGGCGGGTGCACTGGCAGCAGCCAGGCAGCGAGCCGCCTGGTTTGCAGCCAGCGCCAGCACCCCGCCCGGCCACTCGCACACCACCTCCTCGCCGCTCGATTGCGACTGGCAGCACCCGCTTGGCCATCTCCATCCATCAAGCTTCGGTTCTCGACTCCACACCGTCGACACCACCCAAAACTCGACAAGCAAAATGGCCGCGCTCCCTTCGGACGTTCAGAAGGTCGCCAACGAGGGCACCGTCAAGCTCTTCGGCAAGTGGGACTCGCAGGAGTGAGTGGATCAGCGGGCAGGCTGGGTCGCGCAACACGGACTGGACGGGACGAGGCAGTGTCGACAACTACGACTACGACAACGACGACGATACGGGCGCGCGCGGGAGTAGCAGCGGGGAGGGTGAGGAGGACAGAGGCGACGCCGGCGACACCGCGAGCACGAGAAAACCCAGCCATCGCGACGCTTTACCGACATGGAACACGGCCGACAGTCGACGACATGCCGCGCACCCTCCGTGTCGCGACCCAGCCCAGCCTAGCCAACGCACAGCGCGCAGCTGCTAACGTCCGCAGGATTGAGGTCAAGGACATCTCTCTCACTGACTACATCAACGTCAACCATGCCGTTTACGTTCGTGAGTACACCCGCGACTTGTGCAGTCACCCGACCACGACACTGACCACCGCGCGCAGCCCACACTGCTGGCCGTTACGCCAAGAAGCAGTTCGCCAAGGGCCGCATGCCCATTGTCGAGCGTCTCGTCAACGCGTGAGTTGGCCACGAAGCGTACGCCTTGCCCGCCAAACTGACCCCACAGCCTCATGATGAACGGCCGCAACAACGGCAAGAAGCTCATGGCCGTCCGCATCGTCCAGCACGCTTTCGAGATCATCCACCTCGTCACCGAGCAGAACCCCGTCCAGGTCCTCGTTGACGCCATTGTCAACACCGGCCCCAGGGAAGACTCTACCCGTATCGGCTCGCAGGGCACTGTCCGTCGCCAGGCCGTCGACGTCTCGCCCCTCCGCCGTGTCAACCAGGCTATCTCGCTCATCACCATTGGCACCCGCGAGTCGGCCTTCCACAACTCCAAGTCGATCTCGGAGTGCCTTGCCGACGAGCTCGTCAACGCCGCCAAGGGCTCGTCCAACTCGTACGCCATCAAGAAGAAGGACGAGCTTGAGCGTGTCGCCAAGTCGAACCGATAAATCGCTTCGTCATGGCAACCGGGCTGTGCTCTCTCTTGTGCTGGATCTCGTCCGCTCCATGGTCGTGGCTGGCATCTGATGTGTAGTGTGGCTCGGAATGTATACGGCCAGTTATTGTACGTGTACGACTCTGCGGTGAAGAAGGGGGTGTGCCTCGAGTTTGGGATGGGTCATAGCTCTCTCTGCATCGAATTCTTTTCCGGGGGGGCGTGTCTGCTGGATACTCCATGTTTGTCGTCGAGCTCGCTGCAGCGACTGATTGCATACGGCGTGGCATGAGTGCGGCCGGCCGACCGGTAGCAGCTGTTATCTCTGCCGAGAGCCTGGTCGTGTTGCCACCTAGCATCGTAGGATCGTTGAGGAGCCGTCACCGCGTCGCCGCTGTCAGATTGTGCCACAGTCGCGACTGATCAGCGGACTTTTCGGGGATTCTCGACCACGCGACAGTCACGCTGCATTTCAAGCCTTATTTGGGTCCCCCGGTCCCGTGACTCAGCCATTTCATTATGACGCCATAGATCTGTCGCTTGTGCCGCATGTGCCGGCCGTGGTGACACATAGACACCTGTAACACGCAACTTGGAACTCGGGTCGCGGGAGGGCGTCCAAGCCCCCCTAGGGCCTGCTGACGCCGACATGACGAGAATAGTCGACTTGTCAGGTGGGCGTCGTGCAAACGAGCGTGTGTGCACAGACAGTGGCGGTCGCTGCTGCACGTATCGGCGTACACGGCGCTCGCAGTTCCGAGTCGGCAGGGTTCGTGGGGGGTTTCACTGATACCTGACATGCATCCGCGCGCCAAGACGGCTCGCTCGCAATGTCTCGCCAGCGCCTGCCTCGGGTTGCGGATAATTTGTGCTCGTGGGCAGGAAGAAAAGGGGCGGCGGGGGACCTGAGCAGTCTATTTGAATCCGAGAGTCAGCCCCAGTGTCGGATTCGATTTGGTTCTACGCTGCGCTGCTGCGACCGGCAGCCAGCCGGCAGACGTGTTGTCGTCGCCGCCGCTCAACTTGCGATGGCCCGCTCGGGGGTGGGAAACGTTGCCCACCGTCGTGGCCAGGACACTTGGCGCCGGGAACAGTCGGGGCAGTCACTCACTGGCGATCGCGATCAGCGGAATGCTGTGTGCGCCGCGCCATCATTCCAGACACGCTGATGGCCCACACGCCGCGATGGAGCAGTAGTCTGTGAATAGACAGCATGCTGGGCACCGGGCGGCGGCGCGCGGGGCGCGCTGGGCGCGCTGGGCGGGCGGCTGGCGGCGGGCTGGCATTCTCCTGGCTCCAGCAGTGCCAGCTCCAAGTATTCGGCGCGGGTCACATGTGTTCCCAGGGCCTACCTAGCCCGACGTCATTCGGCAGCAGGGGCGGATGTGCCGCTCGGCAGGCAAGGAGGCAGGCCGGCAGGCCGTCAGGCAAGCAGGCCAGTAGGCAGGCAGGCAGGCAGGCAGGCAGGCGGAAGACACCAGCAGCAGGCAACAGGCAGCGCGCAGCATGCCAGCCCGGTTTGGTGGTGGTGGTCCTTGGTCCAGACCTGCTGTACCCAGGCCGGCACAACATGCGTAGTAGTAGCAGGCACATTGACAAACCCCCGTCTGCTTTACCCCTTCCCTCCCTTGAGGCCGACCTACCCCCGACACTCTTCAACACTCGCACAACAGCGACGAGCAGGCGGCGGCCGTGCGCTGGTGACTGATCGATCGCGACAAGCAGCACCCGGCCATCCTCCGGCTCGACCGAACCGGCATAGTCGCTCTACCGCTCTACCCCCACTCTTTCGCCGATCCGCTCGACTTGCTCGTCTCCCTCAGGCGGCCGTGTCCGCCGCCGCGCACCACACTCCACCCCGCCGACACTAGTGGGATCTGAACCTGCCTACCTGCCTGCCTGCCAGCTGCCTGCCTGCCAGCTGCCTGCCTGCCTCCTTGCCTGCCTTCCAGCCCAGCCTGCCTACGTCAGGCTCACGCATCCAACCCCCGTCTTGCCGCCCGTCGCGCATCTCTCGCAGCAGCCAGCAGCAGCCAGACGGGCTCGACACACTCGACGACCCTCGACGCACCCAAGCACACACAAACACGCGTTGACAGCAGCAGCAGGAGCAGCAGCAGCAGCAGCAGCATCGGTGCGCCAGCCAGCGCCTGCGCGCAACACATTTCTCGGCCTGGCTCACAACACATCCCCCACCAACAACAACCAACACACACGCCGACCCTACCTTCCCTCCCCCCCTCCCTCCGCCCCGCCCCCCGCCCTCCCTTCCCCTCCCCTCTCTACCCTCCCCCCACCCCCACCCATCAGCCACGGTTGACAAACTACAACCCCCACGTCTCGCTACCCACAACCTCTTCCTCATCATAGTGTTACAGCACGCCGCATGGCACCGCCGGGCGACATGCCATCGTCGCATCCAAGCGAGCCCCCAGACAGCCGGCCAACGCCAGCCGGCGCCACGATCGGCACCTCAGGGGCAGCAGGCAGTACCCCCCGGCCATTGAACGCGATGGACAACTCGCATAGCAACAGTGTGCGGATCCACGACGACGAACTCCTCGTCGGCAGCGTTCCGCTCGCTGCCTCAGCCTACCGCCAGCGGAAACGAGTGAGCATCGAGCTCCCAGGCCCCCCACCAGTGGTCAGGTCACCGTCGCCCGACCCCGACGCCAGCCCACGCGTCCGCAGCCCGTCAAGAGGGGCGAGCACTTTCGTCTTTCCGATGCGCTCAGTCTTCCGCGGTCGCAGCTCCCGCGTCCCAGAAAGCGACAGTGATACGAGCCACGGCGATGTGTCGAACACGGCGGCCACGGTCGAGAGCGACAGAAGTACGCGTTCTTCAAAGAAGTCCAACTCGTCGGGTCACAGCTCGCACCTTCCACACGACATGCCCCGTACCCGGAATGTGCCCGGCCTCGTTGATCCCAACCGCACCGATACATCGACCTTCTCCACGATCCACTCCATGCTCGAGTTCACCTCCAAGTCGCCCGCACTTGGTGGAGTGAAGACGTCTCTCACCCCGTTTGATAACAAGCCTAGCTACGCCCTCGGACTGTTGCCCGGGAAAGCGGCCGGCCCTTTACCGCCAGCACTTCCTTCGACCGCTCGACCAGCGCCCACGCCGACCCAAACGCAGACAGCGACCTCGTCGAGTCAGCGGGATTTGCTGGACACCCCGAACACTGTTGCACCACCACCCCTTGGCTCCGCGTCGGATGGCGGCACTGAACGGGCCCGTTCAGACTCGAGTGTACCGCTTGTCATCAACGCACCGACGCCCACACTTCCGACCTACCCTCCCCCTCAGAGTACGGGGAGCTCGATAGCCCACGTCATGGCGTCAACATCGGGCACGGGCCTCACAAGCTTGAGCGACTCACCCGTCTCCGGCCAGGTGACTAACATTGAGCCCACGCCCACTGCAATCGGGTCCGGTAGCGGTAGTGGAAGTCGGACGGCCGTCATGGGCTCGCAACCAGCCACTGTCACGCGAACAGGCGGTGCGACACCACAGGCGAAACATTCTTCCACGCGAGCAAGACTCGAGGCCTCGCGCAGGACTGTGCAGACATTCGTTGACGACCAATCGACGACAGTCAACATGCTCGATCCAAACGCCCCGACTCCACGCTCCGGGGTCTACGTCCCCGACGCGGCAGCTCTACGCCGCCTCGCTGGTATGGATGTCGGCGTGCGCCAGGGTCTGCTCACCAGTGGCGCTTTCGCCGCCGACGAAGACGACCGCGAATGGGCTTTTAATGGGCGGAGTACGACGAGCATGAGCGTGCGCGAGAGTCTGCAGGGCGTCTCTGGCGACGACAACAGCAGCACGAGGGAGCCTATTACCACAGTGCGATACGAGCACATCGACACGGGCGACGGGCATCACGTCCTCACAGGGAAAGAAGGCCGGATATTGAGGTGCGAGGACGAGCCGATCTGCGCACCAGGCTCGGTACAGGGCTTTGGCGTCCTCATGGTGCTTGAGCAGCGCAACGGGGGACGCTTGTCGGTACGCCAGGTGTCCGAGGTAAGTCTGGCAGTCCGGCATCGAGTGTTCACTTCACTGACTTGTGCCAGAACTCCACAGAGTTGTTGGGCCTCTCCCCCCGCTACCTTTTCCGGCTTGACTGTTTCACACGGATCCTCACCCCAGACCAGGCCGAGATCCTACGTGACAAAACGCGGTGGCTTGCCGACGCACCGAAGTCAGCGAACTCCAGCCGAGAAGACTTGCACCAGGTTCCCTTGGAGGAACCACCGCAGGTGTTCCTGCTATCGGGATTCGGCGAACAGGGTACGGACGACTCACACCCAGAGCTCTCGGCCTCACAATCGTACCGCCGTCGCGAATGGACGTGCTGGGTCGCCGCACACCGTCCCCGAGTGCGCGACTGGCGCAAGCACGACTCGAAGGGCCGCGAGTTGCCTCCCCCTGACTTGATCATTCTCGAGTTTGAGCTTGAACACGACAAGTACAACCCCCTAATGCCGGAAGCGACTTATGCGTCCAGCGCAGGAGGCCAGCAGTCAACGCGGTACACGTCACCCTCGACCGGTGGAGATAGCGACGTTTCACGGTCTCGGAGGCAAGGCCCCCACTCAGTTCCTGCATCTGTCATACAATCTTCAGCAGAGGCAGCCCAGTCGACACATTCCCTGTCCCCTAACTTCAAGGCTCCGACAAAGCTTCGAGACACAAGTGACAGCGGGGGGGACAGTGGACATAGCTATCCTGAGACGAGCAGCAGTGAGGCGCTGGCCACGTCCGGCAGCAACGGCCCCTTCGCTCCCGTCACCAATGGTCCTGTACAACATACCAACTCCATCTTGCGCCATTCGCAGTCGCCAAACAACCACCTTGGCAAGACTGCGCCCACTGGTGACTCGGGCGAGAGCGACATGCCAAGTACGCAGAGCTCCGGGCTAAAAAGCTCTGGGCATGCTACGTCCAGCGACCGCCCGACCGGGAGTGTACGCTTTTCAGTGGCTGGCAACATCATGGATGACGAGGAGTACGAGCGGTGGGTCAACAGCACAACCAACTACGCCAGGCCGCTGCCGTCGCTCGAGCGCATGCGCCGTTCAGGGGGAAGCTCGCACGGCAGTCAAGCACGACACGCGCCTCCTGGCCCCCGCTCGCGTGTGGGAATGCTCGATGCGTTCTCGGTCCTTAACCAGATCAACGAGCAGTTGTCTGCTGCAAATGACCTCGACACGCTTTTCAAGATTACTGTCGGCATAATGCAGGACCTGACGAGTTTCCACCGAATCATGATGTACCGCTTCGACGAGGCGTACAATGGTGAAGTGGTCGCCGAGCTCGTTGACCCCACGAAAGATATCGACTTGTTCAACGGCCTGTGGTTCCCATCCACCGACATACCGCCTCAAGCCAGACAGCTTTACACAGTCAACAAGGTCCGCTTCCTGTATGACCGCAGCCAAACGACGGCGCGCCTGGTCCTGAAGGAACGGTCAGACGTCGACTACCCACTCGACATGACACATTGCTTCCTGCGGGCCCTCTCGCCCATCCACCTGCAATGTACGTCCCGTGTGAGAAATTGCTGCTGACGCCACAGACCTCAAGAACATGAACGTTCAAGCGTCCTTGTCCATCTCCGTCATGGCATTTGGCAAGCTGTGGGGCCTGATCTGCTGCCACTCGGTTGGCGAGTACGGGATGCGCGCGTCCTTCCCGGTCCGCCAACTGCTGCGGATCTTATCCGACACCATATCGCTGAATGTTGAGCGACTTACATATGCCGAGCGGCTGAGTGTGCGACGACTGGTGAGTTGTGGCCACAGGGAGGGCTGCTGATACCAGATTACGTCGATGCCGAACGACACGCCAGTGCCCGGGTACATCATGTCGAATGCCGACGACCTCCTGTCGTACTTTGACGCCGACGCCGGTATGCTCGTCATCAACGACGGGTGCAAGCTGCTCGGCAAGGTCGAGCATGCCCATGCCATGTTGGCGATCGCGGAGTACTTGCGCATTTCCAAGTTTGAGGGGATTCGCACCTCAAGTTGCATCGAGATCGACCACCCGGACCTCATCCTCCCCGGCTCTGCCGATACCGGGTCAATATCGGGCCTGCTTTACGTTCCCCTCACGGCTCGCGCGGGCCAAGACTTCCTCGTCTTCTTCCGTAAGGGACAGCTTCGCGAGGTGCGCTGGGCAGGCAACCCGTACAAACCGGACAACGCGGAGCCGGACATTCAGCTGCAGCCGCGCAAATCGTTCCAAATCTGGGCCGAGAAGGTGTACGGCCGAGCGAGACCTTGGAGTGAAGACCAGATCGAGTCGGCCGGCATCCTGGCCCTCATTTACGGCAAGTTTATCCAAGTGTGGCGCGAGAGACAGAACGCCATGGTCTCGAGTCAGCTCACGGCCATTCTGCTCTCAAACACGTCGCACGCTGTGCGTACACCGCTGTCACAGATTATCAACACGCTCGAGCTGGCGCTTGCAGGCAACATTGACGATGAGACGCGTGCCATGCTTGAAAATTCCCACCAGGCATCGCGCGCCCTCCTTTTCCACGTCCACGACTTGCTTGACCTCACAAGAATCGAGCCCGGCAACGAGACTGGCTTCAACGACCCATTCGACTTGAAGCAGACGATGCGCGACACGGTGAGGCTGTACCAGACCGAAGCCAACCGCCGCGGCCTCGAGTTCCGCGTCAACATGGGTGACGACCTCCCGGCAATGGTGATTGGTGACGCCCGCAAGATTAAGACGATCGTATCCAATCTCGTCGCGAACTCGGTCAAGTTCACTGAGTCAGGTTACATTGAAGTTGCAGCGCGATTGCAGCAGTTCGAGTCTGCGGTGCATCGGTCCAACCGAGGCTCGTCAAGCCAGGATTCGCCACCACCAACGGACGGCAACTTTAGCAGCGCTGATGAGAGTACATCATTCGACAGTGTCACTGGAGCGACAAAGGCTGTCGCGCCACCAGAGGGCTTTGCGGCGATAGAAATCGTCGTCAGCGACTCGGGCTGTGGCATCCCGCCAGACCAGCTCGAGGCCATGTTCGTTGCGCTCGAGGGTGCCGAGGACTGGACGAACCCCGAAGGCGCCGGCCTCGGTCTCGGCCTCGCCGTTGTTGCCCGCATTACGGAGCAGCTGCAGGGACAGTTATGCGTCGAGAGCGAAGTGAAGACTGGCACGTCCTTCTTCCTTACCCTCAACATGGAGATCTTCACAGGGGAGCTGCCCGCGGCTTCGAGCTCGGAGCGACGTGACGGCTTGAGCCGCCCAGATTTGGATGACTTTGATATCCCCGCCATTGGTGCAGGCGATCTGCTCATGGGCGTGAGCGCAGCGAATCCCATCACGTCTGCGACTCCCCTTCGGCCGCCCGGCCCCGAGACGCCGCCTTCGCCGATGAGTGCCGGCGTGGCGCCCTCGCCTCCAAACACCCATCGGCGACTCGCACATTGGGGCTCGGCAACTGTGACCAAGCACCTCCCGCTCCTCTCTCCCGATTTGATGAAACAGGGTCAACAGACGATGGGCACGCTGCCCTCGCGTAGCAGCCCCAGCTCGAACATGATGCTCGTCACTGAGCGCCGCCTGTCGGTTGGCGCCGGCTCGTTCGTCGTCAGGTCTTCGGACCGCTCGCCGGCAGTGAGCAGTGACCATCAGCAGGGCAACTACTTTGAACGCCGTGTATCCAACTCGTCCCCAACGAGCACCTCATTCCGGATGTCCATGTCGCCGCAGGTCTCGCCTTCACTCGATGGCCTTCCACCCCCAATCGTATCGCCAAAGGGCTTCGTGAGGACAAATTCGACGGGGTCGTCAAACAAGTCTGTTCGAGGCAGCAGGAAAAGGTCGTCACTCGTAGGTGACTCCGCGCCGCCATCGCCACCACAGATGCGATCCAAGCGAGGGCCCAAGGGTAACCAGCAACTGAGGGTGCTTGTGGTTGAGGACGACCTCATCAACTCGCAGATCCTGCAGCGGCGTCTGCGGATGGACAAGCACACGGTTATCGCAGTGGAGAATGGTCAGCAGGCTGTCGACGCTCTCGAGGCAGACTGGGACATTGACGCCGTGCTCATGGACATCCAGTGAGTGGCGTGTTGGGGGCGTTGCTGACGACAGAATGCCCATTATGGACGGCAAGACGGCTGCTTCCGAGATTCGAAAGCAGGAAGCCAAGATGAATCCCAGACGCTTGGCGGGCATCAATCCGCTGTTGGTCGATGAGCGCATCCCCATCTTTGCAGTCAGCGCCAGTCTGTACGAGGAAGATCGAGCGGGGCTTGCGCTCAACTTTGACGGCTGGCTGCTCAAGCCTCTTGGTAAGTGGCTATTGCTGAGACAAGCTAACCCATCAGACTTTAGCCGTGTGCGCGAGCTCCTGGCCGCACTCGAGGATACGAAGAAGCGTCGGGCCGAGGTATACTCGCCTGGGCACTGGGAGCGCGGCGGCTACTTTCGCGGCGAGACCCCGCAGATAACGCCCAACGGCTCGTCGCCAGAGGGGGTGTAGCTGTGGACGGGGTGTAGGCGGGAGACGACTAGGAGTACATAGTCTCCAATCATTGTGTAACGGCTTCAAGTGTATGCATCATCACGATCTTGTGGTAGTGGCGGGGGGACTGCACAGAGTGGTGGACCTCGAGTCGAGCCTAACATGCGGTCCGGATCCCGGAGGCCGGCCGGCGCGCGGAGCACCGGAGGACGGGTGCGAGTCGCCACAACTGCACGTGACTTTGCGTGCCTTTGTTATCGGGTAATGCCGAGTCGTACTTGCTCTAACACCGCCGCCGCAGGCGCTGCTCCTGGTGCTCCTCGTGCTCCTCTGCGCTGCTCGTCTTCTTCTCTCCTAACAACACCACACACAGCCAGCATGCTCGCCGCGTCCGTCCTCCGCCGCAGCCCTCTCGCCCAGCCATTGACGCGCACCCTCGCCACCTCGGCGCGATTGCGCGCCGAGAAGCCCCCGCCCCGCGTCGTCCTCGGCGTGCCCGTCAACCTCGTGACCGTCAACCGCAGCCCGGAGCGCGCGCGCTCCGTGCTCACCGAGGTCATTGACCGCGTGCAGGACAAGTACACGATCAAGTACGGCGGCAACATTGACAGTGAGTGCGCGCGCGCCGCAGGGTGGGCGGCCCCACTGCCCGCGCGATGCCAAGCCCAACCCAACCCGCCGACTACCGACACTTGCTCACCCTGCAGCCATCGAGGGATTGCGCCCCTTCCTCATCTCCAACAAGCACAAGCCGGGAATTTTGGTGCGTGTGGGCGTGTGTGGCGTGTGATGAGACTGCTGACGCCGCCGCCGCAGTTCTGCGCGTCCATGGTGAGTTGTTGCGCTGGGCGAAACGGGCGCGGCACGAGGGGATGACGGCCAAGGCCGGTGGGGAAGGAAGCGAGGTGGCACCCCGCGTGACACTGCTACGCGCCGCGTCGTCCCCAGCTTGGCTTGCGGCGTGTAGATTACAGCTGCTCGGTGCCTCCACCCACTGCGCGCCACTCACTCCACGCCCCCGCTAACCCCCCCAGTGGTCCAAGGAGGAGCAGGACGAGATCATCGCCATCGCGCACGAGATGGTGCCCGGCATCCGCACGCACGCCATCCCCCCGGGCCTGTGGGACGCGTCGCTCGGCGGCCGCGAGAACGTGCTCAACTACATCATGGAGCAGATTGACACCATCATGGCGTCGACCGACTAGGCGTGGAGTGCGGCCGTGGCGTGGGCGGGGGACATCGCTAGCATGAGGCAGACAGATATGTAACAGGAAGGATGATGTCGGCGCGGAACTTGGCCGCGCACAGGCCGCAGCAAGGTGACGGACGGGAAGATACAATATCTACATTATTGACTAGTGTTTCGGCATTACGCGGCAGCGGCAGTGGCACACGCGCTACAGCCTCCTGATGCCGAAGATGAACCCGGCGATGCCGACGAGGTACGCGGCGATAATGGCTGGCGTCAGCGCGGCAGCGGGGGCACAAACACACATCTCTTCTTCTCTGGGTGCTGGGCGATCGCCGCGCTGGGCGACGGCAGGCCCATGATGTTGCAGAAGATGTGCGAGGTGATGGAAGGGTAGACGGAGCCTGGGCGCGGGTCAGCGAAACGCAGCCAATGCCACCCACCAGTGCGCAGGTAGGCGTATGACGCAAACCAGCCAAAGAGCGTCGTGTAGCCGAGCTGGAAGACTGCAGGTTAGCGGCGGCGGCAGGCGTAACGGGACGTACCACAGCGCGCGGCCGCGACCAGGGCGTCGCGACGCGTGCGGTCGCTCGCGCGGTAGGTCTGGATCGCGTGGTGGACGTGGGCTGCGGGGTTAGCGAGCGAGGCTTTTCCTGCACCCACCGACGCCGAACCACAGCGGGCTCCCGAAGACGAGGTACGACGCTGGCAGGTGTCCCAGCAGCGAGACGGCGAGGATGGCGCTGCGGAACACGAGCTCCTCGGACACGGGCCCCTGGGTCCGTCAGCATTGTGCCCCGGCGCCACGACGCACGACGACATAGTTGCGCCTTTCGACGAGCCCGAACTCCCACTTCCAGTTGGTCTGCCCTGGAAGCTCGGCGTCGAGGTAGGCCTCGTACAGGGGTCCGGTGAAGAGCACGGGCGCGAGGATGTATGCCAGGGGGTTGCTTAGCCCGAGGCTCGACAGGCCGAGGAGGGCGAGCGCCGGCCGGACCTGCTGTCAGCGCTGCCTCGTTACGCTACCCACCGAGTCGCGTACGCTGTACGCGCCGACGCGCCAGACGGTCGCCCACACGCCCGCGAGCGAGAGCCGCGTGACGGCCTTGACGGCCGCCATGCGGCGCCGCATCGTGACGGGGTGGTCGCGGTGGCCTGCAGGCAGAGGGCTCGCCTCAGCGCCGCCATCGGCGATGGCGGCGGCATCGCGCCGCGCAAACAGCGCCTGCGAGACGTACAGGCTGCCGACGTAGCTGCCCGCGAAGGCGAGCGCGAGCGCGTGCGCCGCGCTCCCGCTGATGCCTGTCGCGAGGGGCGCGGGCAGCGCGAGGTGCGCGTCGATGGTGAACATGAGATATGGGGGAAAGGAGCGTGTGCAGTTGGCCTGACCTTTGTCCTCGCCGCGCTGGGGGGGAGACAGCAGGTGTGAATGACTGATCTTAGGAGAATAATAAACGCGCGGAAAGGACATGCTTGTTGTTCGGCCCGCCGGCGCGTGCGGGTCATGAAGCGCGGGGTCCCCGCGTGGTCGTTGTGCCGGCGCTGTCGTCGCGTCGTTGTCGTCGTGTTGGTGCCCTGGCGCTTCATGTCGACGGGAAGACTTTCAACAACGCTCACACCGTCTTTCACGCGTCACAACGACTACAACAAGCACGAAATGGCACCAGCACCTACCCCGCCGCCGCCTGAGCCGGGCTCGCTCGCCTCGCTCCTCCGCCAGACCGAGTCGGTCGTCGTCTCGGCGCCTGCGCGCCTGCTGCTGCCGTCGGCACGGGTGAACGCCGAGGTCGTCGTCGTGCGGCACACGTCGGGCAGCGTCGTCGAGTCGGGGTGCGTCCTGGAAGCTACACCGATCGCAGCGCTGACAACGCCGCAGCGTCCTCGTCGTCACCCCCGCCAAGCCGCGTGCCCCGCCCCGCGTCCTCGCGGCCCTGCCGATACTGCCGGGCACGACGGCAGCGCTGACCCAGACCCCGCCGTCGCCGTCCACCTCGTTCTTTGCGCAGAGCTCCAAACCACGTAAGCTGAGGTCACGCCGCCAAGCTGACCCCCAGACATTGAGCTCACGCTCACCTCGGCGTCGCGCAAGGTCGATGTCCAGTTCCCGCCGGCAGACTCGGCCAGAGTCCAGACGCTCATCCGCGAGATCCGCAAGGCGGTCGACGCATCATGTAAGTTGCTTGCAGAGCTTCCAGCTGACAACAGTCGCGAACCCCGCCTCGCATGCATGGCTCGCGTTCTACCCCGAGGCGGAGGGAAGCGTGCCCCCCACCCCGTCAGACTCGGACACGTCGCTCGAGCGGTCGTTTGGCGCCCTCGACGCGACCGAGGACGCCAAGGACACCACCGACGAGGCTGGCCGCTATCCCAACCCCTACACCCTGGGCTTCTCGCGCACGGCGTTCCTCCGCAAGCGCCTCTTTGACCGCCAGTCAAAGTGGAGCACGACCAAGCCTGTCTCGTGAGTCGGTTGGGTGCGCACGCTGCTGACTCTAGCCTCCGCGTCGTCACGTACAATGTCAACAACCGCATTCCTCCGAGTGGGACAAAAGAGCTTGCGCCGATTGTGGGCTACGGCGCTGAGGACATCATCGTTATCGGCCTCCAAGAAGTTGGTGAGTAACGGTCATACGACGAGTGGTGCTCACGCCCAGATCTCCGGAGCTCCGCCCTCTTCGTCTCGCAGGGCAACCAGCGCGCTGAGGCGTGGGAGCAGGCTGTTTACAACGGCCTCGGGGACAACAAGGAGCAGTACGAAACTGTAGGTGGCTTCCGCTGAGTGCGGCGCTGATGCCAGGTGGCGACGTTACAGTACGTCGGAGTGCTGCTTATTGTGCTCGCCCGGAGCGAGCTGCGCCCCGACGTCCGCATGGTCCAGGAGTCTGCGCGAGGCATCGGTCTCATGGGCTTTGGCGGGAACAAGGCTGGTGTGGCAGTCCGCCTCAAGGTGCACGACACGACACTATGCTTCATCAACTCGCACCTCGCTGCATGGAAGGAGTACCTCGAACGCAGACGAAGCGACTACGTCCAGCTCCGCACGCTGCTGTCGTTCCCCACCCCAACTGGTATCAACCCACCGTTGGAGGCGTACCACCCTGAGGACCGTGACCTCATGGTTGATGACGCCGATGTCATGGTAGGGGCGGACCGTGAGAGGCAGCGCCACTGACGTCGCAGTTCTGGTTTGGCGACCTCAATTACCGTCTCGAGTTGGAAGATGCCGACATTAGAGCTCTCATCACTTCGCAAGACTGGGACACACTGTTGACGTCGGACCAGGTGAGCTTAGACTAGAGCTGGCAAGCGGCTGACAAACAGCTCCTGACGGACATTGCCGACAATAAATCATTCATCGGTTTCTCGGAGCCCCGTATCACGTTTAAACCGTGAGCATATGGCCCCGGAACCGACGTTACCGGACCTCGCTGACACTCACAGCTCGTTCAAGTACGTGCACGGCTCGATCACTCTCGACCCTAAGCGGGCGCCGGCGTACTGCGACCGCATTCTCCACCTCAGCCGCGGCACCACCGTCGAGTCGAAGCAGTACGCGTCACACGACCTGTTATGGTCGGACCACTTGCCCGTCACCTCGACCTACTCTGTCGACGTTCGCGTCGTCGACGAAGCTAAGCGAGGAGAAGAGCTCGTGGAATGCCAGTGCGAGCTTGACAAGCTGGACGAGTTGTTCAGAGCCAGCCTCGAGGTGAACACTGGCGAGGTTGACTTTGGAGAGGTCACGTACCGCCGCCCTGTCCGGAAGGAGGTGGTGCTTCGCAACACTGGCCGTGTGCCGGCCACCTTCTCCTTCCGTACTCCGTCTCCTGGCAAGCCCATCTGCAAGCCATGGTTCTGGCCGTTCCCGGCCGCCGGCGTGGTTGAGAGTGGCCAGGAGATGACCGTCACCATCGAGGCGTACGTCGACGAGGAGCACGCAGCCGCATTGACGGGAGGACGGGAAATGAACGGTGAGAGGGATGCGCCGAACCTTGCTGACGATACGCAGACGTCCTCGTCCTCCAAATCGACGGTGGCAAGGAGTCGTTCATTTCATTACAGGCACAGTTCCTGCCAACCATCATCGGTCTGCCCCTTGAGCTACTCTCCGAGCTCCCCGCAGTTATCCGCGAAGTGCCTTTGGCGACGCGCAAGGAACTGTTGAATCGGGAGCAGGACGCGACGGACAATAAGGATGACGACGAGGTCACATCCAAGGCCAAAGGCACCAAGACTGCCCGCGAAGTGTGGCGCTTGCTGGAGCGCCTCATGGCCGAAGGTACTGGCGTGGACAAGCTCTGGACAGGGGACGCAGACCCCCAACAGGTGCTCGCCATCGTCGACGTGAGTGTGGCGGCCGGGTCCCGGGAGTGGTTCTGACGCGCGCGCGCAGGCGTTGGATTCGGGCACGGAACAGCTGCCCGGGGATGCTCGTGCGACCGCCCAAGCGCTGCTGCACATTCTGTACACGTTGCCGACCAAGCTCATCCCGCCGGAGCAGCGTGCCGCCTGTCTAGCTGTGCGGGAGAGAGACGACGCGTTTGCAGTGGTGGAAAAGATGGCTGGCGTGCACGGGAACGTGCTGATCGGCCTGACGAGCGTCGTGCGGCTGTGCTCTGGCGCCGAGCCCGCGGACGAGGCGACGGGTAAGTGACATGTCGCGCGGCCATCAGCTTACATCCAAGTTTCAGCGCTCGCAACGGCCATCTTTGGGGAGCGGCCAGACGGGCGCGAGATCATGATGCGCACACTGCTGGAAGGATGAAGGTTTCTAGACGCCATGTATAGTCACGTCACATACGCAGCAGCATTCCGCGCTGCGACTCGGTGGGCAGCGTTTGATGCTGCCTCGCGCGGGCTAAAATGGACCGAGACTAGCTGTGGTGCCTGCCTAGTAACGTTACGGTTGCGGCATAGACGAGTGCTGGAGCGAGCACTAAGCCGAGCAGCTGCACTGGCACGATTATGATCCATCGAAATGAAGTCAATCTACAGATGGCGGCGATGGAGCGGGGGCCGACTGGTGTCGCGCGCAGCCGCTCATGATGCTCTTTCTCTCTCTCTCTCTAGCCACAGTCACGGTTATATCTGTGTTGCGTTAGCGCCCGTCGGTCGGCGGTGGCGCAGGGCTGCTACTCACAAGGCTGTAATTCGGTGGTGCACATACAACGATGGTGGATAATGTCACAAGCGGGGTGTCAACGTGGACTAGGTCTCACGCGAGGGTGAGGGCGAGCGCGAGGGCGAGTGTTGCGCCGATACCAGCGGGCAGCGCGGCGGTACGGCGGCCGGACGAGGCGGCCTTGGACGCGGCGGCGGCGCTCGCGCTCGCGCCGACGCTCTGCGAGCCGGGGACGAGGACGGACGGCGTGCTGGCCGCGCCGGGGGCGTTACCGGCACCGCCGCTGGGCGCGAGGATGAGGCTCTCCGAGCCGCTGCCGCCTGTGGTCGTCGAGGCGGGAGCCTGGGCCGACACGGACGCGAGCGCGGCGTCGGGCGCGGACGTGATAAGGCGCGGGAGCGAGCCCTCGCCGCTTGCGCCGGCGCTGTCTGCGCCCGGCGCCGTGAGGAGGATGCTCACCCCGCCGCTCTCGATGGGGAGGCTGCCTGATCTGGGGGTTAGTGCTGCCGGCAGACGACGACGTACAGTGTCGTGAGGCGCTTGACGTGGGCCATGTCCGCGGGCGCGGCGGCGACGAGCTGCGAGGCGGCGAGCGCGAGGGCGACGAGTGCTGTCCTCATTGTGTGTGGTGGTGAGAGAAGAAGACGAAGCAAGCCGGCGTAGATGGATGCTGGAACAGATGACGGCCGGGCCGAAAGTCTTGCAGCAGGCTGTCGCTCGCTCGCTCGCGCCCGTCTGCTGGTTTCAGGAGCTGAGCGAGCATCGTCGTCGTCGTCGTCGCCGTGTTGCGTGCGGCAGTGTGCGCGCGCTAAGGGAGCGCTGCCCAAAACTCGAGGGGCGAGCAGCGCAGCGCAGGCACACACAGCAGGGGACGTGGGGACAGGCAAGAGAGTCTAAAGCCTGACCCTGGTGCTGGGTTGTGCGGTGTGCGGCGGCGTCGGCACGTCGTCGGCAGCGAGCAGGCAGCGGACAGGACAGGTGAAGCGCACTGCGCGTGCGCGTGCGTGCAGCGTGCAGCGTGCAGGCCGCACAGCGCGCACCCACACCCACCCGCGGCGACTCCTGACGACTCAATTATGCTTGTCGCAGGGCATGACGAAAGGGGGAAACGCAGGGAAACGCCACACGCTGTCGCAGGTTGGCACAGGCGCAGGCAACAGTGCATGCAACAAGACGTGCTGCCCTGTTCTTCGTTCTTCCGCGCGCGCGCTCGCTCGCCGTCGCACCGTCGCCTGTCGCCTGTCGCCCGTCGTCGCACCATCGCACCATCGCACCCCGTCGCACCAGTGCGCTTCGCCGCAGCGTGCTAGCGTCGTGCCGCCCCACCTCCTGTCGCCCTGTTTCACTGCTAGCATGAGACACGGCGACAGTAGCGCATCCTGCAACACTGCGCATCGGCGAGCACGGCGAGTGCACACAGCCAGCACACCCACGCTGCTGCTGCCGCGCACGCAGCGGACTCACGCGCGGGATGCACACCCCCGCAACATTGCCAGTACATGACTCTCACGTAACCTGCATGTCGCCGATACCGCATGCCGTGTCGTGTCGTACTCGCGCACCCACACACCAGCGACACCTGAGCGCGCTGACGAGAGTGGGAGCGACGGGTCGCCCAGCGGCCTATAAGAAGCAGGCTCGCTCGCTCGCTGGCACCACCCAGCGCCCGCCATCCTCAGGAGCGGCCGCTGGCTACCCTTCCCGCCCAGCAATTTCCCCGCAGCACCAGCGTGTCGGACAGAACACGCGCCGTACCAGTGACCCGCTGGCCGAGTCGGCGAGTCATCGCACGGTGCGGCAGCGAGCGCCACGCTGTCGCTACTGTCGGATCCATGCCTCCCCGTGCCGCGGCGCGGCGCACGTCGGCGCCCATGCCAGCATGCCAGCGCTGTGGGTGCATCTTGGCGTGCTGCGGGCGCGCGCGCTTCGGGCAAGGCCGAGTTGCATGCATCCAGAGATTACCGCATGCGCGCGCTGATGGCTTGTCTGCGGATCGATACTGCATGCTTCGGAGAGTAGTCGCCTGCGGATCGCGTACCCGCTGCGCAGCGAGTGCTTGCCACTGCCAGCACGGGAGGGTGTCGATCGGCAGTTTTAGATGAGTGCACGAGGTCAGGCTCGTCGATACAGTCGAGCAAGGCTGAGGAGGTCGCTGTGCCCGCGCGGATTAAGTATTGCCCAACGTACTGCCCCCCCCCCTCCCCCCTCACGCATCAGCAGCAATACTATGCACACTGTAGAGTCACGGCGATCACGACAGTTGTCTGGAAGCCGATGATGCCGTCGTTTCGTGGCGCGTGCCTTGCCTGTCGATGCCGGCTCGGCCACTTGGCCTCTTGCAAAGAGACTCGCGTCGCCTGCTTCCAGGCGAGTCCACAGCGGATGCTGGCCGCTGCGCCGTGCTCCGCGCGCTCCGCGACTGCGAGCCACGGCACGCGGCACGGCGAGCAAGCCACGCGACGCATTCCGCGCCGCCGCCGCCGCCGCCGACCGCCACGAACCACGTCCCCCAGGCTATCTAGTACGGCGGCACCACCACCACCACCGCCAACATGCCACCGCCAGAGGCACGCCTTACGGCCGCGTGTCGCCCGTCCCGTCGCCCATCGCCGCCGGCGCCCGCAGAGACTGCAGATCCCGAGCTGCGGTATTCGGCACGGCCGGCAACACCGCGGCCCCTACCCCACCTCCCACCACCAGGGGCGTCGTGCGGCGTCCACCACCCACTCTACTGCCAACGCATTGTGCGGCGCGGGAGATAGAACTGATCACCGCTATGTGTTTCTCGCATCGTGTTCAATGCTTCACGCTACAACTGTCGTCCCCGTGGAGAAGGGGCACGGCGATTGATCATCCATGTATCCCTCGCTGCTGCCGGACTTGGCCGTCACACTTTACAGCTTGGCTTTGGCTGCCTTCTTGGCCGCTGCCTCGGCGGCGAACCGCTCAATCGCGTCCTTGTGCGCCTGGCTCGCGCGGCACTTCTCAACCGCCGCCATCTCCTCCTTGTTGATGCGGTGCAGCTCCTTGCGGATCTTGGGCGACTTGACGAGCGACTTGGAGGCGACTGCGGCAGGTCAGCTGGGGTGTGTGCCACGGGCACCCACGGATGCTCTCGGGCACGAGGTTGTTGAGGAACGCCTCGGTCTTGCGCACGACGGCCGTCTGCATGCCTTCGGCCGGGAGCACCTCGCGGATGAGGCCAGAGTGCTCAATGTCCGCGATGGGCACCGTCTCGGCCAGGTACAGCAGCCGGCTGGTGACGACGGGGCCGAAGAGCGGCGGGAAAAGCACAGAGCTGCAGCCCTCGAGGCAGATGCCGATGCGCGAGAACGGCGTCGTGATCGTCGTCTCGGGCGCCGCGTACACGACGTCAAAGTGCGGCAGCATGGTCACGGCGATGCCGTACGCCGGGCCCTGGAGCGCGGCGACCAGGAGCTTGGGGAAGTCGATGAGCGCGTCGATGTAGTCCCTGCGGGGTCAGCTACGCCGGCGGTCACAGGCAGCGGATGGGTAGGGCCTCTGGCTCGCCTCTCGAGCATCTGCACAACCTGCCAAAGTGGCACCTTTGCCTTGCCCATGCCAGCCAGAAGTTGCTTGCTTGCTTGCCGGCAGTCCTCGCTCCAGCGCCCCGCGCCTCTGCTCACCTCGCAGGGTTCTCGCCCTTCTTGACAGCACCGCCGTTCATGCCACCGCCGCCGATGGACGCGCCAGACGAGAAGAAACGGCCTGTCGACGAGCTGGACGCGTCAGTCCTCTTCCGAGCCGCACGAGCTCACACCACGACGGCCACGACGTCCTTGTTGGCCTTGGCGTAGTCGAGGCCCTTGATGAGGTCCTGTATGTAAGCCATGAGCCTCGCAGGCCAGAGCATACCTTGTCTGTGCGGTTGTCAGCCAAGTATACACAACATTCGCAGTCAACATACACTTCTGCACCGTCAGCGAGTTGAGGTTGCCGGGCGTGTTGAGGCGGAGCTCGAGGATGCCGGACGGGTGGAGGGTCGGGACGACCTCCTGGAGGGTGGGGAGCTGGGCGGGGGACATGGTGGTGCGTAGCTGCGCGTGCTGCAGATGCGAGGTGGTGGCCTGTTGTTGGTGTGCACCGCGATCCTTTTAACAACAGGTGTCGTCCACGAATGTGGGGAGGTGGAGGAGGAGCTCGAGTGGGGGGCCGAGTTGCCGGATGACAGGCGCCAAACAGCCGGGGCCCACTTACTTTGCTGACCACGACTTTTGACTAAGCATGAGGTGTCCTGCCACATTACAATTTCTAATGGCTACTAGACGCCTCCTAATGCACGGGTAAGGCTCTCTAATGTCGCCAAGCCGAACACCTCGGCGATGGCCGAGATCGAGGCCGACCTTATCTACAGCGATCAGATCAGCTTCGAGCGTCATCAGCATGCGTGTACAATGACGCCCCACACCCAAGCCCGAGCCACGCAGGCCTTCCTGCCACCCAGCCCCCGCTCCCCTCCACATACACACCACCATTGCCGCTTCGGCTCCCTCGCCTGCCGCCTCGGCTGCGTAGGTGGCAGCTGCACGTGCCTCGGTGTGCGACTGTGGGGTACCGAAGCGCACACGACACCGAGGCCGACCATGACCTGAGCGGTCGCCGCCTTTCTCGGACACCTGCCGAGTGGCGGACACAAGCCCACCGCGTCCGGCTTGGCGTAGGGGCTGCATGTGTGCTATCTAGCCTGGCGCGAGAGCGCGGGGTGCCGCGGCCGGGCGCTTAGATGACCTCGGCTGCGTGTCATCCAGCACTGTCGCGCGTCATCCCGCACAGTCCTGCCGTTGGGAGGATAAGATTGGGCCACTTTGCTCCCCCCTGAAGGTGCCATGACAGTGACGGGTGCCCGAGGGCGGTGCACACAGGGGCTGCTGGTAAGATTGTGCACCTCGCCTGAGCCGAGGTAGCGCCGACGTCGCGATATCTCGAGCTTCTCGGTGCCACGCGTCGCCGGGTCGGGCTGTGATGGTAATAGAGCGCGCTGATTTTCGTGGAGCTTTTGTCAGTCAGGTGCGAAGCTTACGTGGAATGGAGGGGACGCCAGTCACGCCCAGCCGATGGCCGATGCGTTGACGTGTTGCGAATCTGTCCCCTACCCCTCGGGCTGTTGCCAAGGCAGGCCGCAAGGAATTGAGAGTGTGATGCGGGATCCAGACGTCAAACCTCACATGATATTATTTTGTCGACCATCAGAGACGGCGGGTAGCCTTGCGGGTTGTGGGAGGCTTGGGGCAGGCGGAGAGGAGAGCTCGTGCAGCTAGGAGGGGCCCGACATACAGTATCGCCCACTTTGGCCTGCAAGTTCTGGGCAATGCCCCAGCCACGTCCCCATCACTGGCCCTCCGCATTGGCGATCGACTAGGAAGCCGTCCCCAGGTTCTCGGAGAGCCAGGAAACGGAGAACACCGTACCCGGTACAGCGGCACGCCGCCCACGCCGGATATCCACGCGACGGTTTGGCCTTCCTCTCGACTATCCCTCCCCTCGCCCAGCGTTCCCATACCTCGTCCTCTCCGCCTACGCTGCTCGCAAACACCCGTGAGTAGAGCGACCATTGATGCAGACCGGTGTCACCGTGTCGCAGCGGACCACGGTGGCATCAAGGCCCCCGGGCCCGGTGACATCCGTGGCACCACAGCCTCGAACCACGCTGCCGCGTTCCCGCCCACCGGCGCCGTCCGGCCGGAACACGCTGCCCGGCGCGGCACTTTCGCAGACGGAGGTCACATGCACGACAAAGTGATATCCGTGAGTCGATAGCACCGACCCACTCGGGTGTAGGCCAACCGATTGGCCCAGAGTCGTGTTCCCCACTCGACTGTGGCACCGGGTGCCTCCTGCCCGCCGCCACACCGCCGCTCAAGCGCACCGAGTCCACGGTGCCGCCGCCGCCTTGCCGGTACTAGGTTGTGAGGTTTGGCTTCTACTTCTCTCTCCCCCTTCTCAGCTTCCCCGACCCGGGCCCATTGGCAATGCGTGCGCCGACGACGCTGCGGTGAATGTGGTGTGATCTGGGGTCTCGGCGCCTGCGGTTGGAGCTCTGACCGAGAGGCTATCGCCCCGTGTGGCCCCAGGCAGCTGATACCCTGCTGTGAGCGTAGCACGATGATAGCATGGGGCGAGAAACCTGGGTCACAATGCTTCTTGGCACGCTGGTCTGGGAGGGACAAAAGCGCAGAGCTGAGGGCAGCACTCGCCCCCACGTCCTCCCCCCCGCCCCCCCCTAGAGGCATGTCCGACACCAAGCAAGACGGCAGCGTCATTGTAACCGAAGTCAGAGATGACGGCGACACCGTGGAGCTGTACATGCCCAAGGCCCACGGAGATGTCGAGGACGCCACAGGTGACGCTGTGGACGCCGTGTTCGGCGCCCTCGACGAGAGCACGCAGTCGTACCGCTCCGTAAGGTCCCTTGAGGCCGGCAGCTCACGCCACAGGTCACAAGCCTCGGCGCCTTCGCGCTCATCACCAAGGCCAACATCGGCCTTGGGGTGCTGTCCATCCCGCTTGTGTTCCATGTCATTGGTATCGTCCCCGGTGTCATCCTGATCATCTTCATGGGCTCCATCGTCGGGTGTGGGTGGTCTCTCAGCGCAGCGTGGCATCCCTGACCCGCCCCCAGACGCAGCCACCATGATCGGCAGCTTCAAACTCAACCATCCCGAGGTGTACGGCATCGCAGATGCCGCGTACGTCGTCGGCGGGCGGCCGGCAAAGGAAGCGTGGTATCTCTTCTTCTGGGCCTGTCAGTCGCCCCGCGCTGACGCGAGCTAACACCGTACCAGACTGCCTGGTCGCTGTGTCCGGGTCGCTCGTGTCTCTCTCGGCGGCCCTCAACGCCGTCTCGTCCCATGCTGCCTGTACCGCCGTGTGGATCGCCGTCATCATCGCCGTCGGCCTCGTCCTGGGGGCCATCCCGACCCTGTCCCGTATCTCGTGGATAGGATGGCTGGGACTCGTGTCTCTCCTGGCATCGCTTCTCCTCCTCACCGTCAGTGTCGGCATTCAGTCCCGTCCGGCGGACGCGCCGAAGCCCCCGGCGCCGTGGGACCGTGACCTTCGGATCGTGGGCCGCCCTTCCTTCGCCAGCGCGATGTGGGCCATCAGTTCGGTAAGCTGTGCTGCTAGTGCACGTGTTCAACAGGCCTGAAACAGTGCAGGTTTCATTCGCGTTTGGGTCTTCACCTGCATAGTGAGCAAGCATAGAGCCTAGACCCTGCGGTCAATGACGAGGAGACTCTGCCGCCAGGCTAACCTGCACCAGCTTCAATGTCGTGTCCGAAATGCGTGATCCTCGCGGCTACACGCGCGTTTTGCTGGCATCCATAAGCGTAACTACCGTCCTCTACCTTGTCCTCGGTGGGGTAGTCTACGCCTACTGCGGGCAGTATGTTTCGTCTCCGGCGCTAGGATCGGCTGGACCCTTGATGAAGAAGGTGTGCTACGGCATAGCAATCCCCGCACTCGGCGCGACGCTCACTATATTTGTTCACGTGAGTTTTGTGGCCATGCTTACCTCGGTGGGATCCTACGCTCACCCTCAACAGCTTGGGGGCAAGCACATCTTCGTCCGCGTCCTCTCCGGCTCGCACCACTTGACCCACTCGACCCCGAAGCACTGGATCGTATGGTCCCTGTGTGTCTTTTCGTCCGCTTTTTTGGGGTACATCCTTGCGTCTGCCATCCCCGACCTGGGCTCCTTCGTCGGCCTCTTTGGCGCGCTCGTCATTCCGGCGGTCGCGATTATCCCGTACGGCGCCATGTGGTGGCACGACAACTGGCGCTCTGCATGCCCCGAGCAGCGAACGCTCAAGCGCAGGGTCCTGCTTGCCCTCAACATTTTTATTTCTGTCACCGGCCTGTTCATCACGGTTGCTGGGTCATACGGCGCGGTCATCGATTTGATCAGGTCTAGCGCCTCCGGCGGTCCGTGGAGCTGCAAGGACAACTCAGGGGGGTAGTGTGGCAGTGAGATGAGTGGGATGTCAGCGGGGCAGCCGTGAGACGATGAACTGTCAAGTTAGCAGTCGTAGCTATTCCCTCATTCCCGTCGTCTTCGTCGTGCTGGAAGTCTCGTAGTTGTAGTGAGAAAGAGAGCAAGACAAGGTTTAAGACTAGTTGTATGCGAAGTTGAAGCAAGCGATCCGAATCACGTGACTTTCATTTCGAGCGGTCGGGCGACCCGGCGCCGGCTAAACTTGAGGTCGGAAATCGAGTCCAGCTCGAAGACACAATTGACGAGTCGACAACAACACCGCGCGACACTCGACGACTTGGCATCCTTCGAGCTGGCTTATGCTACGGAGCCTGGCACGAACAGCACAACTGAGCGCAAGGACAACATACCAAGCTAGACCGCTGCCCCGGTTCCAAGCTCCGCGAGCGACCACTTCCAACCCAACCCATCTGTCTCTCCTTCGTGCCTCTGCAATGAGCACTACCGCCTCAACGTCGGCCGTGGCCAGCCAGCCCGTGATCGGCATCATCGGCATGGGTGACGTGAGTCTTTTCTGGCCTGGTAACCAGCAAACGGCTGATACCCGACGCTCAGATGGGCCGGCTCTATGCGACCAAGCTGAACGCCGGCGGATACCGCGTCGTTGTGTGCGACAAGCCCGAGTCGTTTGAGCGCCTGGCCGCCGAGCTCGAGGGAAGCGGTATCGAGGTGTTAAAGGACGGTCACGCTGTCTCTCGTCTCGCCGACTTCATTGTCTACTCGGTCGAGGCCGCTGCCATCAACGCTGTTGTCAAGCAGTACGGCCCCAGTACCAAGATCGGTGCAACCGTCGCCGGTCAGACCAGTGTCAAGGCTCCGGAGAAGGACGCGTTCGACAAGTACCTCCCTGCGGATGTTGACGTCGTCTCGGTGCACTCGCTGCATGGGCCCAGTGTCACTACTGAGGGACAGCCATTGGTGAGTGCATAGATAGACCACGGGCACGGGAGGCCGGCTCGTGCTCGCTCACGAGAGTAGGCTTGCTAACTCTCCCTCCCAAGATCATTATTCACCACCGTGGCCCACAAGAAAAGGTCACTATGGTCGAAGAAATCTTCAGGTCATTTAAGAGCCGTTACGTCTACCTGAGCTACGAGGAGCACGACGAGGTGACTGCCAACACGCAGGCTGTCACGCATGCCGCTTTCTTGAGGTGAGTCTGGCTGGGTGTGCATTGTCAGGTTCTAGGGGAGGGCTACGAAGATGCTCCTTCGTACGCAGAGCGAACTTGTGTCATCTGGAGGCTGGTACCCCGGGGTCGGCGTAGATTGCGGACAACGCTGCGGCAACTCGGCCCTTTTGAATGGTCTTTCTCCATGAGCGTTGCACGCGGGCCAACTGCGGTGACGGAATGAAGTGCGGCCGTGCCATCGCAGGAGACAGTAGCGCGTCCGATTTCTTGAGATTCTCTGTCCGCGGCGCCGCTGACCATCACAGTATGGGCATGGCCTGGAAGAATGGCAGCAACTACCCTTGGGAGGAGACCAAGTGGGTGTCTGGCATTGAGGTCGTCAAGGTCAACATCACCCTGCGCATCTATGCTGCCAAGTGGCACGTGTACGCCGGACTCGCGATCTTGAACCCAGCTGCTCAGCGTCAGATTCAGCAGTACGCGCGGAGCACGACCGAGTTAATGAAGCTCATGCTCGGCGGACACCGTGACGAGCTTTCGCGCCGCGTGTGGGCGGCTCGTGAGGCCGTGTTTGGCTGGGCACCAAACGAGGACCCAGTTCACGACGAGGATGGCGGACGACGACCAATCCTACTGAGTGAGGACATTCTCGATCAGTTCTCCCTCGGCGAACACGACAAGAAGCGCGACGACCAGCCCAACTCGCACTTGAGTCTTTTGGCAATGGTTGACTGTTGGGCGGCACTAAACATCCATCCCTTCGAGCACCTTGAAGTTGCCGGAACCCCTGTGTTCATGCTCTGGATCGGTGAGTCTGATTGTCCTTGGCCGTCACGCGCGGCGCGGAGATGTCTGACGTCCTGCAGGTGTCGCGGAGTATTTGTTCCGATCGCGCGAGAGGCTCGCCGCTGCAATCGACGCGGGTCTGGCAGACCGAGTTTTCCGCGCCGACGACCTCGAGTTTACGATTGCTGCCCGTGGATGGGGCGAGTGCGTCAGCTTTGGCAACTTCGATCTCTACGAGCGGCGATTCCTTGACACTGCGAGTAAGTGGCAACAAAGCGTCAGCAGCGTAGGACGGGTGAATGTGCCGAGGAACGCAACGCCGGCGCGCCGCGACCCGGGACCTCCGGTGAACCCGCACCGTCGTCGTCGTCGTACGCGTCGTCTCCGGGCCTGTGCGCGATCCGCATTCACACGGCCAACGGGTGACAGCGACCGCATGGGGGCCTGGTTGGCGCGGATCGGCACAGGACACGTCGCGCTCTCCGCCCGCCGCCTGCCACTGACAACTGCAGGCTTTTTCGCTCCGCGATTTGAGGGTGCCAGCAAGATGGGCACCAAGATGATCAAGACCATCCAAGAGTCACAGCAGCGATCCAACTAAGCTCCTCGGCTGCAACTTACCAGAGACTCGTTTCTCAGGCCCGAACAAGCTGCTATTGTTCTCGACCCGAGCTGGGAGCGAACAAGGCCGTTCGGCTCTGTGACCACGTATAGACTATGCACGGCATCGAAGCTTGAGCGGCCTTGGTTTTTCATTTGTGGCGCTGGTGGCTGCAGTGCGCCGCGTGTGCCTTGCCTCCCTCGGTGTGCGCCCAGATGGGTGCCCAACTACACCCCTATGGTTCCGCATGCGGCGTGAGATGGCTGGAGTGGCCAGTGTGGTGACAACCACGGTCAATGGCCTGCCCCGCCAGCATGCAAGAAGCTTCAGAGTTTGGTGCTTGTCGCACAATGCTATCGCAAACCATAAAGCTCAAACCCCGTGTGGCCAATGACCGGCCTGAACACAGTTTGGGGACGCCCTGATCCCACCGGCCGCACAGGCAGGTAGGTTGTGTCCTTGTCTCCTTGTCCTCCGAGAGCCCTGTACAGAACGCACACTTGGTCGACATGTCCTTTCGGAGGCTGCAGCCCTGAGCGAGCACACAAGTGGCGCGTGCAGCAGATTGCAGTAGTACGCAGAAAGGGCTCCGTCTCCGCGTCCGCCTCCGGCTGCGCTCCAGCACACTGCGGACTCTGCGCCGCAGTCTCCGCTGCAAGCACTGCGTGGACCAATCCGCCCTGCAAACTCGGCAACGGCTACCGGTTGGGGCCCAAATCGCGGGCCGCTTGTTGTGTGCCGCGGCCACCAAACGTCAGGCACGGTGCAGACGCTGGGCATCGCAGGTGCCACAGGCAGGTGCACCGGCCACACTTGCGACCTCTCGCCCAGTTAGCCGCCCTAACGCACCTGGGTCGCGGGAATCGGGCACCCACGTCCAGTAGCGGCACGATCGTGTCAACAATGACGCCAGTGGCGCTCTCTGTGCGCTGATGATGGGGGTGGATCCATCCAGCGTACCCTGCCCCCCCCTTGTCCTCTTCATCTCTGCCCCTTGATAAGTGCCTTGTTTTCCCGCGTGCCTGGACCTGGAACTAGCCAAGTTGGCAAGAAGAGGAGTCATGCATCCCATCTGGAGGCACCAATGTCTTGTATCCAGTTTATCCGGTGGAGTAGCAAGAGCAAAGGAGCAAGGGGAGCCGAGAGCGAGCCCGCCGCCTTCCCGCCCAACTCCCTCTTGCTCTCTTGCAGAACGAGGAGCTCTGTCGTCACGAGATGCCATCGATTAAGCTGCTCATCGTCGCCCAGCAATCTCTACATGCCGAGTGATCAGCATCAACGTGCCTTGGGCACGATCTCAACAGGGAGCGGGGAGGGATCGAGGGGGTGATGGTGAGGCGTTTCACTTGTCGATGTTGTCGTCGTAGTCGGGTATTCTTGCCGTAGGTCAGTAAGCTGGCTCTCCACACGCCCGCCTTCAACGCCACTACAGCCGCCGTCACCTCCTTCTATCTCCTCCGACAAGGTACGCCCAGCCAGCCAAGACAGCAATCGCGAGTCGGTCGTGGAGACGTGCCCGACCTGAAAATGTCCCCGTCATTATGCACGTAATCTCATCACAGCCACTCGTGATACAAACGTTACTCCCTGCTTCGCCGCCTTCTTGGTCTGCTAGTCTCACCAACTGCGCACGCTGTAGTGGGAGGGGCCACCAGTGCTGTGGAGCAGCACACTTGCCAACGGAAGCAAGACCAGTGGCAGAGGACAAGAGGGGCGAGCGAACCGGGAACCGGGAGGGGAGGGGGGAGGTTGTCGGGGATTTGTAGAGGTGTGCGTGTTCCAGATGCCAGTTGTGGCGAACCACTGACGTGGGTGGCAAATAATCAGATCGAATGATCTTGAAGAACGCCTCACAAATCGATGGGTTGGCGGTGAGAGTAGTCGTTTGAAGGGAAGCGTTAATGGGGCGTCTCAGTTGGGTCGAAATCATAGAGCGGCAATGGAGTGGGGCTAGATGAGCTGGCGGGTGGCCACAGTCGGGGGGTTACAGCACGTATGGGGCTAGTAACTATTGACATAGGTTGGGTGTATCGCAACAACGTCGGTCCAGGGTTAGGCGATGCTAGGTAATTGTCTTTCATGGAGAGTGAAATGTTCGTTGGTCAAGGCAAGAGGCGCAAAGAGTCAAGAGTCCGGAGTGTATGTCCTTCGGTGGTTCCTCGCGGCTGTCCGGCAGCGCGTAGAGGTCGAGGCAGAGTCAGAGTCGTCGTCTATCATCGTCAGAGAACATCGAGTCGAGCAATGACGCCGTTCGTAATGGTGTACTCGAGTGGCGGTTCATCGTGTAGGGACATTGTTGCTCGTCGAAGGCTGGCGACCGTAAATCAGCTTGTTGACATGCAAGCCGCAGGTCAAAGCAGCACCAGAAGTAGACAAAGTAGGTGCACAGCACTCATGCTAGGCTGGCTTGCCACCCATTGTCCTGTTGCACACTGCTATACTGCGGCAACGGAGGGAGAGGGGGAGGGTGCGAGTGGTTGTCCCAGACCGGTTGGTTGTGGTTGCCGCCATGCGGAGGGTGTGAGTGAGGGTTTGGCAGAACTGGTGTGCCCCAGTTATCACCGCCCTGCACGACATGGTGTGTTGAGCCCTGCTGGCTGTCCATTGAACCTGACGAGCTGGGAGGGTTGTCTTCGCGGCCGACAGTCGTCAGAAGGCGCAGTGCAGGCGCTTGGCCAGGTGGCTGGTGCCATGTCTGGTATTGAGCCCCACTTCCATAGCTTGGCGATACGATGGGAGATGCCATGGGAGGTTGTTGCGAGAGCGGGGGCGGAGGCGGTGGCGCAGTCGTGGACGAGTAGTAAGAGAACGAGCCAGGCGCAGTCGAAGGGGGCTGGTAATTGTACTCGTTTGCCAGGTAGTAGCCGCCCGATTCAGAGGACGAGAGGGGCGGCACACTTTGCCGGCGTGTGTGCAAACTCTCCACTGGTGGTGTTGGTGCAGTGTGGGAGATGCGGGGGTTGGGCGAGGCGTAAGGATCGTACCTTCTCGACGAGGACGACGGACGGGAGGGCCCGCTTTGGCGGGGCATGGGCGCCATGTGCATCGACTGGGGGTCATAGTAGCCTTGAGAAGAACCGGGGGGCGCGCCGTATGGCGGCATCGAGGCAGGCGATGATCCGAAGCCACTGCCCATAGGGGGCATGGCGACGGAGCGCAGTCGCGGCTGGTGATGGGGGTTGTCGATTGGGACACCTGGAGGGCCGTAAGACTCGTATACGTCGGCATTGTAGGGGACGCCGCCACGAGAAACAGGTCGGTCATCGGGTTCACCGTGGTAGCGAGGCACACCATCTTGGCCAATCTCAATGGAAGGAGGGTAACGAAAGCTGCCGAGGTTGAGATAGTCGGGGCTGATCTCAAGAGCCGCGAACTCGGGGATTGTCGAGGGTCGGCGGAGTCGTCCAGCGACCGCGTCCTCGAGGGTGTAGTAGGACACAACGTGCTGGTGGAAACCGGAAACGGTAAGCGTCATGGTCTTCTTCACCAAGCCACCTGGCTGGAACAGGTATGAGTTGGTCAGGCTGCCCACAAGCTTTCGTTCCAGGTGACGATCAATGAGGACCCCATTCTCAAGAACGCACCCGCCTGCCTCGGCGGCGCTGCGTGGTCGCATCTGTCCGTGCACCAAGGGGCGTTGAGCCGCCTCCAGGGCCATCCGAGAGGACTCGGCATATCGGCCTTCCGTAACAGCAGGCGATCCCGATCCCGAGCTTCCAGTGCTTGGGCGGCCGTCATGGCGGTGCGAACTTCCGGGTCGAGAGCCAGCAGGCGCGATGGGCATAGGCTCTCGCTTTACTTCATCCTTGCCGTCCTTGCCTCCTTCAGAAGGCTTGATCGTCTCACGATAAACCTACGCCAGTCAGCGCCCAACTCTTACCCGTGCCCATCCGTAAACGTACAAGGAAGTTTGCGAGGATGCGGCTTGGGCTCCAAGAATGGCCATCCGTCCAGCGCTTGATGCCACTCTCTTGTTCGTCATAGACAAACACAGAGCCCGACTGAACGAGGTTACGTTCCGAGTCGTTCAATCGACGAGTGACCCTAGGGATCATGCCGCGCCGTGCCGCCTCGAAGACGAGTAAGGCATCATAGGTGGTGGCGATGAATCCGTGGAAGGGAGGGGCGATGTCCTCGCCCTTGTCGTCAGACATAGCTGAGGAGCGATGGTCCACGGTAGCGTGTCGTGGGGGCGAAGGGGTGAGGGTGTTGGGTTTAGGGAGACAGTATTTGACACTAGATCGCGAAGTAGGTTCGCGACGCGGTGTCGAGTACTGGGGTTCTAGCGTTCCGGTGATGGTGGATGACGTGTGGTGGGTCGTAGTCGTGGAAGAAGTAGTACGTGTCGTCAAGGCTGCTGTAGTTGCCATTCAGTCGTTACGAACGAGTGCGGGTCATAAACATGTCGTGTACCGAGGACGGTAGAAATGAGGAGTGGTTCGGGGTGGCGTGTGTTTGTATACGCGAGGTTGTGTGCGTCGGGCCGAGTGGTTGACAGTGTCGTTGCGGGGCGTGGTGGGTTGTTGACAAAAGGAGAGAAAGCGGGTGTGTCGGGGGGTTATGATGCGGGCACGGCGGTGGGAGGAACAAGCGATAGTGTTAGCCCCTGGCGGCGAGGAACGTTGTAACAGAAAAGATGGTTTGGTATGAAGGGGAAGATGGGTCCCGTGTGGAGGAGGAGGAACAGCAACGACGAGGCCGGTGGGTGGATAGCTGTTGCAGAACGCGGCTGGCGCGGCTGCAGTCAGAGTGGGGGAGAACGGAGAATGAGGCTACCACAAGGGTGCGGGCAGTGCGTGGTGAAGCTGAAGAGGGCCAATTGGTCCGCGGGGAGGGTAGAGAGAGCGCCGAAATAGACAGGGAGAGAGAAAAGACGATTGAAGGTGGTTTGTTGGACCAGGACTAGGAGTAATAAGATCGACAAGTGTACCAAGCAGTTGGCTCTCGACGATCACACTTCTCTTAGGCGGCGCCACCTCCAATGTCTGCTCTTGAGGTTGGGCTGATGCACGTAGCTGAAGACGGGAATGGGAGTCGCAAAGGGCTGCGGTTTGGCGCCTTCGGGGGTTTATGCAGCCAAGGGGGAGGGTTCGACTTGGAGACTTAATGGGAGTACCTTACGCAATTGCCGCAGGGCTGGCGTAGGGCGTAAGGGAGGAGAGGAGAGAGAGCCCCAAGCCGGCTCAGCAGTGTGCTGCGAGCTGGATGATGTATTGGAGTTGGATCGAAACAATCGACGGGGATAATAGCAGGAGAGAGAGAGACAGAAGACGGTGCAAGGACAAGCAAGAGGAAATATGACCAGACTGGCTTTAGCGAGAGCAGCACTTCTACCAGGTGCCGACCGGAGCAGACAGCCACGCATGGTATCAACCTCGTTGGCCCAAGCAACCTAGCCGCCGTCCCTCGTCCCTCCCCAGTCGACTGCACCTTCTGTTTTCCCTCGACGACCGCTATCCCAGCCAATTGTTCACGCGTTCCGGGCTCTTCGTCATCTGCCGCCTACACTGCACCGCACCTGGGTACACATGCAAAGGCCAGGCTTCG
This sequence comes from Vanrija humicola, assembly GCA_008065275.1. NCBI lineage: Eukaryota > Fungi > Basidiomycota > Tremellomycetes > Trichosporonales > Trichosporonaceae > Vanrija > Vanrija humicola. Next base: position 56,869 of record QKWK01000010.1, read on the forward strand.
GTTTGCTCGTCCTCTGGCCCTCGCGTGATACCCCAGCTGTGGCTCTCACTCACACACACTCTCTCTCTCGTGGCCTGTCTTCGCGTTGTTCCCTGCTCTCGTTCCTCTCCAGCGCACGTCACAAAAGAGTGTTAAGACACGCTTCCTGCCTTAATCCACCCACCCACCCCACCAGGACCGCCTCCTCACACCTCCTAGGTGAGAGAAATGAGTGCCTGAAAGGCATCCCACTGGCTGTACCTGAGAGAGGAGAGCGGCTGTGGCCCTTGACGTCTAGCGCCCTGGATTTCCACCCCTCTCTAACACAACAGGAGCAGCGCGAGCGTAGCCGCGACCATCATCACAGTCAAGGGGAAAGTGGGGGGTGTGGTTAAAAAGAGACTCCCGGGAGTGGGGGACGGGGGGACTGGGAGGACGAGCGAGTGGGGCGAGGCAGGGGAGGGGATACAGGAGGAGGCGCAAGTGGTGGCTTGGACTCAGGGAGGCGAGTGAAAACCAGACCAAGGCAAGACGCAAGAGCATTGTGCCGAGGACAAGTGGATAAGGTTTACGCTCTGCGGTGGGGTATACACCCGAATAACCCCCGCCCTGTTGGTCGCTCTCGCTCTCTGGGAGGGAGGCATCTGTCTGTCAAGTGCAATCACACTCCCTGGTGCACTGCACCAGCCCAACAGCCCAGGCACGCTCGCCTGGAACATCATCGCGCGCCGACCAACCATCCGACCAACTCTTACACAAAGCGGACGAGGACGAGGGGGTTCACGGGGCAAGGAAGGAGATAACTCACCGGCTTGGATCAACAAAATGTCGTGTCGTACGTCGTGAGGCCGGGACACCTGTTCCGTGTTCGAGGCTTCGCTTGTTGGCTTTGGAACGCAGGCCGTGTACGAACTAGCGCTTTAACTTCCAAGGATGCGAATGCACCAGACGGAGCACCTCGGGTAACGGCTTGCTAAATCAACAACAGCGGGCGGGCGGGGACGCGAGAGGGAGCTTCTATCGTCCTAATTTGGTGGGCTGATAATAAAGGCTTGCGCTAAGGGTTGAAGACTGGGGAGGGGATAGGGCGGAAGGGAGGCTTGCCGGTGACGTGAGGTGACAAGCAGTTGGTAGGCAGGGCAAATCGACGATAACAAGGCAGGCGGAAATAAAATCCGCGTAGCAGATGGGGTGATGTTGCTCTTGCTGCTGCTGCTGCTGCTGGGCAGGCTGAGACTGACGACGAGGTGTAAGGCTTGCAAGGCCTGCGATGCGTCCAGGGAGGATGGCGAGCTGCTGCTAGTAGCAATGCCGCCACAGCTACGAATGCTGTCAGTGGTCCATAAGACTTCTAGAATTGGCGGGGTTCAAGTGCAGGGGCGTTGTCAACAGGAACGAACGAAAAAGGAGACCAGTGCCTGTCTCGATGTGAAGCCGCCAGCTACGGGGAAAACGACCTCAGCCAGGCAGGCGCAGGCAAGGGAGGGGAAGCCCAAGGCGAGGCTGGCGAGACCGCCGCGGGGGAAGCGCCTACTTGTAGGCGTGCGCTCAGCTACGCGTGAACGCGGTACCCCAGGCGGGGTTCGCCGGTGGACAAGCAAGTGCCTTAGTGCAAGAATCCCCCTGGCAGTCACCGATCAGAAGCATAATGTAGATGTGTGGATGCAAAGGATTGTGTGCGGCACCACACCGACCGCAAGACGCTGGGTAGGGGGAGAGGGAGACGATCTGAAGACGAGCCGAGGGCAGGAAAGGTGTATGGCTCCAGTGCAGGCAAGCGCCCAGCAGTTGACCAGGCTAGGCCCAACTGGACTCGACTAGATCGATTCCTGGTGGCGGAACCTTGCTGGGCATATTGACGCCGAGGCACGACTGGATTACTGGACCACAGCCTGGATGATGCAGCTCGTGGGGCGGCAGCCGCCACGGGTCGGATCACCGGCGGTGCTTGGTGCTCAACCGGCGCGCCTGCGGTGCCCACACGGTACACCGCTCACTGAAATGGAGAAATAGCAACGAAAGGATGTGGAGAAGGCGGAAGAGGGGCAGTGAGGCCGACCACCAGGTCCCAACCAAGTCATGGGATCCAAAACCAGGAGCCGAGGTGAGCGGCAACGGCCTCAACAGAGCCACGGGGGGGGAATGCGATCGCAGGCCAACGAAGCAGAGAATCCTTGACGCTCGGCGCCAAACAAGGCATGTGATGAAGAAGGGAGACGCCTGCCACGGCCAGGTTTGGACGCAGATCTCAAGCGGCACACGACGACGGATAACGCGACTCACTATAGGGAGGAACTAGGCGCGTAGACCCGAGGGTAGGGTCGCTGAACAGCAATTGATTGATGGAATAGTCCGAACCGATGACAGCCGAAAGCGTTAACGAGCTGCGCGCAGTCGGCCAGCAGCCAACTACAGGGGCAAGGGTGCCGAAAGTAGTTTGGCGATGCTGCAGTGGTGAGCGGCAGGGAATCGGCAGATTCGCGGTCTCGAAGGGGGCCGACAGCTCGGTCGAGAGCAGCTGGCCTGAGATTACCGAGACTCGGTTTCGACGGGCACAGTGTGGATGATGAGAAGCGTGTTTGGAGCGCAGTCTCAGCTGCTCGGGCGTATCGGGAGGGTGCAAGAGGGGGCTCGATGCGACTGATAACGAGTAGACGGAGTGGTACTTACGCGTGTGGCACTAGGGGGCGATCGATCGTCTGCGCAGTCGTGCGTGAGGCGGTTTGGCTTTTTCAAAGTGTCAGATATGCGGTGAACGCCACAGAGTCGTGACTGGCGGGATGGGCAAGAGAAGCTAGCGACCGTAATAGCAGCTAGAGAAATGGGGAGGGGTGGGAACGTGAAGACGAGCAGCAATGGCAAGAGGAGTGATACTACCGAGACTGGAGGGAACCTCTGATCAAGGATAGCCTTGCCCGGTAGTAAGGGCGGTGTGGACCACGACTGAGCGGGCTGTGTTGACGAGGACAGAGGTGTAGACGAGTCAACTGCCAGAAGCCAACTCACCTCAGACAGAGATGACGGTACTCAAACGAAGGAATATGCAGTCCCCCTCAAAGAATGTGACGGTAGTACCACGACGCCTAGATTGTCGTGGTCTGTTGGGGTGGGCGAAAGGGAGGAGAGCACTGGGTTTCGGGCGTGTACGTACGATGCCGTTGACAGATTCGGCTCTTTAATACTACGGAGTTCCGACCGGACCGAGAGTACGCGATAGGAATTGAACAGACGGTGTGTACCGAGGGCGAGGAATAGACTTGGATTTGGAGCGGAACCGGGCGGGGGTGGTGGCGAGGTGAAAGGCTCCAACACTGTCTGTGGGGTAGATACCAGGAGCGAGGAAGCGCGGGAGGTAGGTTCGAGAAGAAGGCCTGCGTATGACGCTGTGCCGACCCGCAACTGTGCAGACTGGCTCGTGTCGTACCTCAACTCGTCGAGACTGTGACGCGAGGGGGAGTTGGGTTGGCGGCGATTCTATTCGACACCAGCTGCCGCGCGCCCACGACTGAGGTTTCTGAGGCGGCTAGGGGAGAGAGCGCCGAGATGAAGAAGGGGGCGGCACGAGGCGAGGGGAGGAGGTTGGCTACCTTTAGAGTTTGTTGCCGCGACCGCAGGGGTGGGTGTTGTACTCAGCCTTTTGGGTAGGGGTAAATGTATCGATTAATGGTCGGTTGATGAACAGATGACACGGAGCCGTGCTATGCTTGGGCTCGGCTTGTCTGATTGTTGCAGACTGTCCAAGCAAGCGGGGATTAACTTGGCGTAGCGCGTGATCAGGAGAAGGAGGACTGATGGCGGCCGTTTGACTTCAGACTTCAGACTTTGACCGTCACAGCCGGAGGATAAAGGGGAATCGGAACGGCCCAAGGTGTACCTGCATGCACTGCGTCAGAACATGACGTCTGCAGCAGTGGCTCGTAAGATCAACCCAAATGATTCAGGAAGGAGGAGCAGTGGCAGTTCGGTGGAGAGTGGGCAGCGCCTGACGCTGCGCTCCTCGGCCTAGCCAAGGGAGTGGTGGGTGCCGTCGACAAGCGTAAGCACATGTTGGGCTGAGAATGCTCCATGTGGGGCAGGAGGGCGAGAGTGCGAGGGTGCGACAGCGCGGCACGAGCTCTGAGATGGGCACCCTTTGGTCGGGACCGCGCGCGAGAGCGGGGGCACGAGGAGCGGTGTATACCGCATGCGCGTGCCATCATCAGGATGCGTAGAGAGAGAGGGTTGCAGAGCGGGGGGAATACGCAGATCACAGTGCAGGTTTAGGCTCTTGGACTGGGACCGGAGTGCTTGGGAAGGAGGCAAGGCTTAAACTCTCTCTCTCTCTGTGGGCATCGCCAGCGGCCAGGGCAGGTCGACAGCGCGGCAACTGGGCGAGCCTGTGGCGGACGGGCCTGGGCTAGGAATGTGCCAACCCATCGGCGCTTGGACAACGTCCGCAGTACGTGGCACAAGGTAGGGAGGCGACTTACAACTCACGTCTGCACAGTAGACGGATACCGAGGGGCTAGTACAGCAAAAGAGTAGTCGCTTCTTCTTTGGAAGTCGATACCTTCGGACGAGTCGCCTTGATACAGATCGATACGGCTACCAAGTAGGGGTGGTAACGTAACGATCCGGTGGGAAGGTTGATCGTCTTCGGACTTGATAATGCCCTCGCGGTGAGTTCGGCGGTGTTTGGGTTGAAGGGGCGCGCAGTGCTAACTGCTTGTAGCACTGATGGAAGTCAAAGGAGAGCCTAAAGGGGCTTGGCGATGTCGGGAATCGAGTCGGGAACAGAGACGTGTATGCTGATTCCCTCCTGATCAAGCAGTGACTATCGTGGAGTAAGTATCGAAGAAGATAGAAAAAGAAGAGCACCGGAGGGTGGATCAGAACGTCTACAGTGCTCTGTCCGCCCCTTTCGGGCGGGGGAGAGACTCATTCACCGGCTCGGACATGCGGCCGGCGACGGAGCATAGACCCGAGCACCTCCGTGCGCTCGTTGTGCAGTGACTCACCGTGGATGCGAGGATGCGAGGCTGCACGGAGCGCTCTCGGCTCGGCAGGGCCCAGCGGCGCTCACTGTGCGTGCGTCTCGGAGGCGGCGCCGGCTTCGGGGACCGCCCAGATCAGGATAGCGGCGTGGTGTGCAGGGTGCGTTGCCGATGACAAGCAACTGATACGACGCTAACGAGGATGTCGAGGACCCAGGTCCAACTCAATACTGACTTGCCCTCATCTTTGAGCTCGCTCCTTGCGTCGCTCTCTCTGACCTTTGCCTTGGCTCGCAGGGTCTGAGATTGGAGACGCGGGCGGGGCGTCAGCCAGGTCAACATTGGCGCAGCTCGAGCATTCGGCAACAGCTTGAAGTCGAGGGCACAGCTCTCGGCTCGATGGACGCAGCGCCAACACGCCGTGGACACGCCGTCAACTCGCGCCGCGCGAGCGCCGCCATGGCAGACAGGCCAAGCCACAGGCGTACACGGTCCCTCAAGTGGCGTTGCAACCGGGTATACATCGGATTTGTCAGTGATACGGCGTGTTGCGGTTTCGGAGGAGAGCGAAAGGGGCTAGCACATGGGTCGCTGGCGATCCGACGAGCAGATCATGGAACCCCCACCGTTGCTCGCACCGCTAGTTCTGCGCGTCGTCGTCGGACGAGACCCCACGCGGCGTCGAAAAGCCCGCAGGACGGCTGATTGGATTAGCCCCGGGCGCCGACCGCGACGCCGGTTTGGTCGGACACAGCAGACGCCGAAGCGCGCGCGAACAGGTCCTACGTCCAGGGGCGGACGCTGCACGGTTTGGTGCTGCGCCTCGGGGGCTTGCAGCACTCGCTCGCTCGCCGCCAGTCTGCATTCCTTCGATGCAGGGTCGCCGAGAGTCGAGACGCATCAGTCGGTCGCATGGGTATCCTTATCCTATGCAGCGCGCGTATCGGTGGGCGGCGGGGGCGCGACCCCAAGGGTCGCCACAACGGTCAGTGGCGTGCCAGCTCCTGACGCCCCCCGCTGGTTGTGCCGTGGCGAGATCTTAACCCAGCTTGCCGCCGTGCACTCTGCGTCGCCGCCACCGCTGCCACCGCCGCGACTGCTCTGTGCGCGGTGCCGTGGCAACAAGATTCAAAACATCAGGCTAGGCTTGTTGTCTACGGCCCGGGCGTTGTGCTTATTGGGGCAGATCCAGATCCCATAAGCGGTGGGTGCGTGGCTGCCAACACCGGCGGCGGCCTGCGCACTGCGCGTGCAATTTGCACGGTCTCACCATTCCATGCCTGGCGTGCAACGCACTGGCCCTCGGTCGGCCAGGCGACGGGCGCGACTCGGTCTGCGCGGCACCAAGTAACAACGCGCCCAACAACGTCCCCAGCAGTTGGGCCATGTCCATGGTGGCGCGTGGCGTTGGCTGCCCTGCTTCATGTCATGGCGCATTCCACGCCGTCGTCGTCGTCGTCGTCGCCGTCGTCGACCTCGCCAGAATACTGCCCACTGGCGTTGGCGCGCGCTGGCTGGCGGCGTCGCGTTTCGTTGGAAGGGGAAGAGCGACTCGTTCTCTTGGCGACCGCGTCATACGCGTGCCTGCCTGCCTGCCTCGTTCATGTCCGGCAGGATGGGTGCTGCGGCGCTCGCCGTACCGTTGCCGTACACGCGCACGTCGGCACGTCCGCCAGCACCGACGATGCCGCAAGCGGGGTCACGGTCGCTGCGAGCGTTGAAACACCGAGGAACAACATGACACGCCCGAGAGGAACATGACACGAGAAATCTCGAGAGCACGTCTGACACGACACGACGTCCGCCTGTGCCTGGCCGGGCAAATTGACATGAACTCGATTGCAGTGGTGGTCATGTGCAGAGAGAGCCCGGCGCTAGCGGCCGCACACGACGACGACGACGACGACGACGACGACGGCGACAGCAAGAGCATAGCATGCTACTGCTGCTGTTGCTCATGCAACCGCGGACGCGTGCGCGACAGGACAGGAACATGGCTGACGACGGCCATCGCTCAAGCGGTCGGTCGAAACCGCAGGGGCTTGCGCATGACACTAAACGTCCGCCCCTGCACTAGCACTCGACCTCGACAACGGCAGGCGTCGGGATCCACACGCTGCTTGCTTGCTTGCTCCTTCTTTCTTTCTCTTGCTTGCGTTCTTCTTGCTGTCGAGTGCCGCCCGCGCCATAACATCCGTCGTCGGCCGCGGGACCTGACGCAGCCCCGTGTGTTTGAGGTGGCGCGTGGCGGCTTGCAGGCAGCGGAGGATGGGATCTTGTTGTCGTGTCGGGGACCTGGTGAACAAGGCTGCGGACAGCGAATCTGAAACACGGGCCGCCAGTGACAGTTACAACGATCGGTCAAGCAAACAAACAAACAAAACAACACACACAAACAAACAGAGCAGCAGGGGCAGCGGCGGCGTCGACCGGCCGCGGGTCCGGTGACCATCGTGCAGCGGCGTCGTTCGACCACAACGCCGCCGCCGTCGCTGCAGCCGTTGCCGCGTTACATGCCCCAACGCCGCCGCGGCTCTGTCCGCGGCAGCCCATGCCGTTACCGGCGCTCGTGAGGCCGAAATTTCGTTCCCTGGTGCCCCCCCTCTCGTAAGGTTGGCCGGCCGATTCTTGCCTGGACCATGTCGTAATGCCGTGCCCTTCCGTTGACCCAAGGCAGCGGGTCCGACAGGCACCCCTCAGCGGCCCGTCCTTGGTATCTTGGCTTGGTACAGACGTGCACTCAAACAGCCGCGAGTGAGCGACGGCTGACGGCCGGACCTGGCACCGGCACATGCTGACGCCGCTGCACACACCGTCACTTACAGCAAAGGGGCAGGCACCGCCGCGGCCAACACGGCGCCAGACACGCACACGGCGACTCTTACACGGCGACATATTCTACACGTCCTTTCTGTTGGGCCATTCCTCCCCCGCCGACAGAGAGGTGGGCACGACCGCCCAAACCATAACCGTAACGTATTCGGAATGCCCAGCAAAGTTGGCCACAATGCGCTTTGTATTTACTCTGATGCTCGCTTCATGGCGTGTGCTGGCCAGCATCGCGCCTGCCACCGCTAGAGTTATGTCATTTCGCGCGCGCCAGTGTAGGTGGGCGCGTAGTGCTCTTCCTCGTCACGGTTGCCCAGATATTACGACACCCCCTTTTCTTTCCCTTTTCTTTCGTAGTTACGTTAGGTCGCATGCCAGGTACAATAGTTTTCGAGCGTAGGACATGCGCGACGGCAAGCCGCCCGGCGTTCGTCGGCGACAGTCAAAGGAACACCGCAACCGAACGCTGCTGCTGCCGAAGGCATGCAGCACGCAACCGGCATCGTGAGAGAACAGATGATACTTGCCGCGGCCTCGGCTTCCAGTTGCGCTTGAGCAGACTCTTGAGTTTAAACCGCAGCCAAATGTCAGAGCTGTCAGCTTAGTCCATCCCAGCTCCCCACCCTCTTCCTTTGGTATGCACATGTCACGTAATGGCACTCATTCGTACCTGATCACTGGATCTCGTCGCCTGTTCTGGATGCGGCTCCTGCTTCCAACCGTCATGTCAACAGGTCGCCCGCCTTCTCTATAGCGCTGTCCGGCACTCCATCGGAGGTTTGTGCCACCAAGCTGTTCGACCTACAACCCTATGTGGCATAATCATGGGCTGGCGGCCTGGTAAGAGTGCCCAGAGCACCCAGTGGCGTTGGAAGCCGTACGTGAAGACGGCGAGCAAAACCTTGGGATGTGGGCGACGCTTGTTGCTCGACGGTCGCCACATTCCAGCCTTAGAGGTCTGTCACCCATCACCTACACCAGGTCAGGACCTCTGCCCACCCTCGCGCCCTTTTGCAGCTGCTGCAACCTTGGCCTCTTTTTTAGCGCGCAGTTTGTCCCACTGGTAGCCAGTCAGCTCCGTCGGGAGCCCAGTCCCTTACCTTTTCCTTGAACTTGTCGAGTTGGGATCGCTTTGGCTGTCAGTCAAAGTCACCGCTCGCTAGCTCACAAGTTTTTCCTCATTATCCCTACTCCGCCGCAGTTCTGCGTCGCTTCGTTTGAGCTCGGCCTCGAGTTCGCCAACCCGTCGCTGGGCCGTGACGAGAGCAGCAGAAGACGCCGCCTGCGTCGCCTGCCCTGGTGGCAGTCCGCTTGTTGATGCGAGGATCTGACTTCTCATCACTTCCTGGTCGTGGATAACTTTCTTGGCCTGGGGTTTCAACAAAAAATAACATTGGCTTCCTTACCTCCTTGCGAACCCCAGAGACGACAGACCGAACAAGCTTGTCGCGCTCCTCGGCACGCTCAGTGACCGCCTTGTTGGCAAGTTCCAGAGCGTGAGCGTGTTTGGCCAGGGCGTCTAATGACGCTCGTAGAGATTCGTTCTCGAGCATCAGTTCCTCGTTGGTCTTGGCAGATGGTGAGCTGAGTGTGTCAGCTGCCTAGCAATAAGAGTGGCGTAGGTCTGCAACAGGAGTGAGAGGGTGCGAGACAGGCGCGGCGGTGCAGCGCCTTCCTCTGCCTTCCTTTGGCCTGATATTCGGGTGTCTGGACAAGCTCCTCATTGATGCTCAGAAACGCTAATGACAAACACACCTGTTGCGTGGAGCCTGCTCTTGGCCCCTCGGGACGACATAGAACGATTCACTAGGTGACGGCGCACGCTCTGGCGGTCAGCGAAGCAATGCCGATAACATGCCTTTTCCTTTGGCACTCGCCCGCCTCTCAGGACGTGCAGCTGTGACCGGAGGAACCGGAGCTGGGGGCAAAGGACCTCCCAGTTGTGCAGTCGTCAACGCGCGCGGGATGCTGATCTCCTCGAGCATGTTCTCCAGCATGCCCCAGAAGCGGGAGAATGGGTCGGCCGTGTCTGGTACATGGCCAGGGAAGAGGTACGAGTCTTCTGGGGGTTCCGAGCTCGAGCTTGATGAGTACAGCGGTGAACGGGGCGACAGTGTCAGACTTCCAAACCCCGTTGTTGTCCCAGACGCAGCCGGGGCGGGCGGTGCGACCGGTGGCGTGTCGCCCACCGGCCTCAAACTGAAGGGGGGCACGGACCGTGCGGCAGTGGCATGCACGGCGCTCGGGCCGCCGAGCACACCGCCACGGCCAGCTGCGAGTCCGACGCCGGACCCGGCGCCGCCGCTCGACGTCCGCCCCATGATCTGTGCGCCGACAGCGTTGCCGAGCGATGCGCGGCGCGGCAGCGCGGGGCCCGAGCTGGACGGTACGGGTGGCGTGCTCCCCCGCCGCTCGGTGAACTCGGTCTTCGTGGGAGAGGCGACTGGTGATGGCCGGCCGACATTGTTAATGCGTCGCTCGAGTTCGCGGGCGAGCTTGCGATGCTGTGTAGTGAGCATGCGGAGTGTCCTTCGTGTCTGCGGGGTCGTCCGTTAGCACATGGTGTTTGGTCCATCCGACATGACGCAACTCACAGCCTCGTCAGCGGTCGTGCCGGCGCGTTCGAACAGCTCTGCAGCCTCCTTGAACGCCTCGAGCGCCTTGTTAAGGACTTCTGGTGTTGCGTCTGGAGGGCGGGCGAGGAAGGATGCCTGGGCAGAGAGCTGGTGGGCCTGCGGGGAGGTGTCAGCGGAGCCACATAGACGAGGATCTAGAAACACTCACCCTCTGCAGGCAGTTGTGGTCGTCGCTCATGAGTGGCGACGCGTGATATGCGTGAGATTGCGATTGAGAGCGATGTCGAGGTGACGAGTGGGCTCATGACCTCGGCGTCATCGCGGGGCTCCGAGAATGGGATCACCGCACACGTGGGTACTGCGTGGCATTATCCGTGTCTTTTGTGGGTTGCGGGATCAAATCTATCACTGTACCGGCACCTGTCAGTCGGAAGATCGCTCACCTGGCAAAAGTCGGAGATGGAGGAAAGTCGAGACGAGCTTCGACAACAGCGTCAACGCCGACGACGACAACAGCAACAGCAGCGACGCCGACGCCATGTCCGTCACACACGTGGAGCGGATTCCCAAGGGTGCGCATGTGCCGCTGGAACGCCGCGCCGCCGCCGCCGCTGACCCACGCCGCAGGACTGCACCACCTCGAGAGCGCCTTCAAGAACAAGTTTATCGCGAGGTGAGAGAGCACCGGCGACATGCCTGACGCGCAGGTACCCTACGCGGGCGCCGCACGCACCCAAGGCGTTTGTGCAGCCCAAGGACCGCATCAAGCGATGGAACATTGTCCCGGGCGACAGCGTGCGCCTCACGGTCGGCAAGCCGTCGGAGAAGTACATCGACGCTGCGAAGGGCGCCGAGTCGGGCTGGAAGGTCTACAAGGTCGCCAGCGTCGACATGGAGCGTAACCGTGTCTACCTGGAGGGTCTGACGGTGCGTTTGTGCATGGTGCCACGCGTCGTGCCACACCTGCTGACGGGCCGCAGAACAAAAAGTCCAACGCCGTCCGGCCGCCGCCCGAGGACCTCTCCTCGCTCGACGAGGAAGCGCTCACGCAGCTCAAGCAGCAGCAAAACTACATCAAGACGCGCCGTCCCGTCAACTACTCGAACGTCCAGCTCTGCTTGGAGGAGAACGGCGCCGACTCTGTCTTCGCCACACGCATTGCGACCTCGAAGCCCAAATTCTACCGCGACACGCGACGGGAAAACTGGAAGCGGTTCGCCGCGGCGACGTCTGGGCCGACGAGCCTCGAAACCTTCCGCAAGCGCGGCCAGGTGCAGATTGCGTGGCCCGAGGCCCCGAAGCGCGAGACGCACCCCATCGGCCTGTACGACACGGACGAGAAGCTGCTCGCGACCCCGAGCGTCCAGTTTGGCGCGCCGTCCAGCATCCCCGAGACGCTGATCCCGCGCTCGCTGCGCGCCAAGCCGCCAGCCGACCAGGACTACTCTGACGAGTACGTCTTCCGCCCCGAGGCGCGCAAGAACCCCGTCATGCAGGCCGCCATGCCGCTGTACCTTGCCGAGGAGCTGAGCCCGCGCTTCAGCCGCGCCAAGCAGACGGCGGGCTACAACGAGCGGCGGCGGGCCGAGACGGCGTGGCGCGACGAGGTTGCGCGCCACGCCGTGGCGCAGTGGGAGGCGGGCGGGCGCGACGCCGGGCTCGAGGACGTGCTCTCTACCGACCTCGTCAACCTCGACGGGCTGTCGCTCCGCCCGCGTACGGCCAAGGAGGTGCGCGAGGCGGCGCTCGCCGAGGCCGACGCGCAGATCGCCGAGGACAAGGCCGAGGTCGCGAGCGCGCGTGCCGCCGAGCTGTCGGGTGACGCCTACGCCGGCTGGGTCGAGGGCCCCAAGGCCAAGCGCCAGGAGCGCAAGGCCCGCCGCAAGGCCCTCAAGGCTGAGAAGATTGAGAACCGCCTCGAGAGGCTCACGCTCAAGGACGAGAAGAACCAGGTTGTGCCCCTCGAGCTGCGTCAGTAGGCGGGGGCGATGAGACTAGACCATGCATTGCATCACTGAGGCGGGAAACAAAGGGGGAGTTGAAGTCGCCCGAGTTCGGCTGCGCAGGACCTCCCTCCCTCCTGACTTGGCCATCTGTGTGCGGGTCCCGCTCCTCTAGTCGGGATACATTCCGGCGAGCTATCTGATCTGTCGATGAGCTTCATCTGGCATGGCCGCAAGCCTACACGCCCCCGCCAAGCAATGATGATGCATTCATGCAAGATGCAATGTAACTACCCTCCCCGCCCATGCAAAAACAATCCCGTCACGACGTGCAGCTGCGCTACAACACGCCCTGGCTGTAGTACTGGAAAGTATCGTACAGTCTTGTGTAGTTGCTGCCCGTGCTCGAGACAATCAGGCGCTCGAGGTACGCGTCGACGGCCGCGGTCGTGAGGCCAAGGGCGAAGCGGTCGCGGAAATGGTTGACCGTGTTTTCGCCAAAGAGCAAGAAACAGTCGAGCTTCGAGTCCTTCTGCATGAGCTCGACGATCGCTAGGGCGCAAGTTAGTGGCTGTCGTCACGGTCGCTGCACGCCACTCACTGATCAAACTGTCAGAGTGCTTTCTGGCCGCCTCAAACGCCTCCTTGAACAGCTTTTTAAAGTACGCAAATCCGGGGCTGTCGAGACCACCCATGATCTCGACATACTCAAGCGGAAGCTTGAACGGCGCGGCCTCGAAGCCCATGTTGCCTCCGGGCGAGTTGGAAAGCATAAAGCCGAAGTCGATGTGGATCAGGCGACCTTCGCGGTCAACAAGGATGTTGCCGTTGTGTCGATCCTTGATCTGGAGAAGGTACGTGATGACCGAGTAGCCTGCCAGCGACTTGATAAAGTTCCTCCTGGCCCGCGCAAAGAGACCGCTGTCTGGCTTTCCATACGTCTGTCGTCAGCCACACCCTCACACGTCACACTCACATTAACGTAGTGGTCCATGAGCGACACGTGCCCGATGGGCACGCCCTCTGCCACCCTGCGCGCGTACTCGCTCTTCTTGATCGAGTGCACGGACACCGCGTCGGTGATTGTTTCGACCAAGCCCGATGTCTCGCCGGTGATAAGGATACGGAAGAAGCGCGCGTAGGCGTCGCACTTCTCCTCCTTCCAAATACGCACAAAGCGCTCAATGAGCTGCGTGGCGAGCTGCTCCTGCCGCAGGTCGGCGCCAGTCTTGACAATGACCGAGATGACGTCCCAGTTGGCGAGGTGGCCCCATGGTGACGACGCACGGATGCGGCTCTTCTTTGCCGTCCACGACTCCTTGAAGATTGCCGCCGACGGATCAGCCTTGTTGATCTCTCGACGCACAATGCCTTCGTCTTCTGCCGTCTTGCCTTCGGTGCTGACGCCGGTGTCAATCTGGACACCTTCGGGTCGGTGGGTCATGCGAGAGACTCGTTCCTCCTCGAGCGCCATCATCTCCTCCATGATTCTCTCCTTGATGGCCGCTGCCTGTGCGGCAGCCAGTCGCAGCTTGCCGCCACTGCCTCCGGCGCCAGGCGCGGATGGCTGCCCGTCTGTAGCATCCTTGTCCTTGGAGCCTGTGATCCACCCAGTGCCAGGGATCCACCGCAATGCGCCCCCCGACGACTGGGTGGTCGGGTTTTCAGGGACTGCTGGCACGAGCGAAGCGTTCAGCTGCGCGAGCATGACGGCCGCGGTACGCATACGCTCCGAGTAGTCCTCGAGAGTGATGTACGCGCTCCGTCTTGGTGGGTTCAGGTCCTGGTCGTCGGGGCTAACTGGCGTGCTGGGAGCGATCGGCCGCAGCCCGGGGCTCGCTGTCAATCCACCACCTCCGTTGGGAGTGCCGTTTGCGGGTGAGGAGCCGCCGCCAAGAGATGACCTGCGCGAGTCGGTGTCGGCACTGCTGTTCCACACCTCGAGGTCGAGCTGCTTGTTCTTTGGTGCGCTGGGCAATGGAAGCGCGTCACTCAAGTCTGGAAGGTTGTCGCGAACCGACAGCTTGTTGCCGTAGAGCTGCTCGACAAGGTCCATTTCCTCGACCTCGTCAGGCAGGACATCCTTGCGGGCGTCTGGCGGGATGGGGGTCGATATCCTCTTCGGCTCGGTCGATTCGATTGTTTCAGGCTCGTCTGACACAACCGCGTCCTCGAGGTCGGCAAAGCCACCGATCTGCGGAGTAAAGTTGCCGCCGAGCGGGCTCGCGACGGCAATGCCGTCCTCGCGCTTTCGGCGCTTGATGTCCTCCTGGACGACAATCTTCTTGAGCAGCTCGCGGTTTTCCCGCCGTGTGGGGTCAAAGTCAAGGTCGTCTTCGAGGATCTCGACGTGGAGCAGGTAGGGTGCTCTCTCTGCCGAGTTGAGCACGACCGAGTCGCCAGGCGAGATGCGGACGACGCGCGAGTGGGCTGATGACGACCCCTTGGCCTTGCTCCCACGGCGCTTCGATGGCGTGTGGGCACCATCACCCTTGTCGTGGTGGTGATCGGCGTTACACCACAAGGGCATGCAGACCTCTGCTGGGAGGTTGTGATTGAGGCTGGTGAGCTCTGCGCGCAGGGCCGAAATGCGTGCCGGCTTCGGGATCACCAATAACCGGTTACTAATATCTTCCAGGAGCAACAGGAAACGAATTTCACTTCTGCAGTAGTGACTGAGAAGTAGCCGGCGTTGCGCTTCGAGTGAGTAGGTGCCGAGGAGAGCCTCGGCGCTTGGTGGGCGGCCCTGGCCGGACGCTCTTCTCGGCGACCCATTCGAGGAGAATTCTGGCACCGAGTGGAACGCCATGTGGACGGCGGGTGCCGTCTTGGACCTGTGTCCCATATGCGGAGGTGTTGCTGGCCGCTGTCCGAAGGGGTCGCTGTCCCTGGTCTGAGAGAACGGATCCAGTCCGCGCTGGTCGGCTGCCGCAGACTGGGCGGCCAAGAACGCGGGCGATGATTCGGTCGCAGACGCAAGGTTGGGTACTGTCGAGCTGTGATGGGGCGCACTCGTTGGCTTCTGCAGCCGCAGCTGATGTGGGGGGATCATCGAGGCAGGGAGCACTCGCGAGCGCGCCGCTGGCGCCGATGCGGGCTGGTCGTCGTCTGATCCTTCGCTGTACGACGGCTGTGCCTTGTGGCCGGCACCCTCCCAGCGGCGACCGTTGACTGGGCCGTCGGAGCCACCCGACTTGTCGACCTCGACACGTGCGCGAGCTTCGCTCGCGTCGTCGATCGGCCGCCTTCCCTGGGCCACTGCCCACTCGCCGACGAGCTCTGTGAGGCCGGGGAGGGCGGGGCCAGCGAGCAGCATGCCCATGCCGACCAAGGCTGAGCCGGCGTGCGGATTAACGCGGACGGGGGGCACGACGGGATCTGGCGGCCCGTTGAGGAGCGCGGCGACAGCCGACGTGCTGCCGATGGAATGGGGCGGCGTGCTGCTGGGATGCGGCGAGTGGGGGAGGGAGCGGTACGGCGAGCGGGAGGGCTCTGGGGGGTCGCCAAAGAGGATCTCGTGGCACCTGTGCAGGACGCGCTGGCAGATGAGGAACGGGCGGGGGTTGGTGAGGCGGGCGGGTGTGAGGTCTCGGAGTGCGCTCTGCATGAACCAGAATGTCTGGGGAGGGCGTTAGAGGTGCTAGCAAACGCCGACTCACGAGCATGGCTGCGTGCGGGCTCTCCTCTGCGCGCTGGAGCACAAAGTTTTCGAGCGCATTGCTCTCTGTCGGCCGGGTGACGAGCAGATGGCTGGGGAGTGTGAGCAGGCTAGCGAGCGAGCGACGGCGGCGTCGGCGTGGCCGTAGCCGGGCAAGGTGCAGCCCACCCTGGCTGCCGTTCGCCGGACGGAGGGACGCACCATATCTGGGGCCAGTAAAACTCGACCTCGTCGGCGGGCATCGACTTCATGCGCCAGCAGAGGTAGTGACTGATGCCGATGCTCTCGGGGTACGTCTTGAGGTAGTGCATTGCGACCGAGATGGAGAAGTAGGGCGAGAGGAAGAGGCGGAGGCTGGGGTTGTTAGCTGGGAGCTGCGCAGCAGCGAGCAGCGGTGAGGGCAGGCTGGCTCGCCGCAGCGACGGCAACGTACAGGAGCGCGTGCGACATGGCGGGCGACAAAGCCGGCGGCGTGCTTGGTCGCCCCGAGGGAGGTGTAGCGGGGAGGGGGGAGACAACCGGTTGTCGGCGGCGTCGGCGTCGGCAGTGGTGCAACGAAGCAACACAGTAGCAGCTACCTGGCTAGCTGTGTGTCCAGCCGCGGCGTGCGGCTGCGGTCAGTCTGTCTCGGCGCGAGGCGGCTCCGGACTGGACTGGACTGGACTATGGACGGTGCGCGGAGGGCATCGAGCCGGCGGCGTGCAGTGTCGGCGTCGGCGTGCGGCGGCGCGGCGGGCGGGCGTGCGGGCGGCGGAGCGGGCGGGCAGGCGTCGTACAGTGGCCTGCGGTCGATATCGGCGTGGTGCAGCAGCAGCGGCTCGCTGTGCGTGTGTTGTGCTGCGAGATGATCAAGGTGGATGGAGTGTGTTGGTTGCAGCAGCAGCAGTGGTGGTGGCGTCGGTCCCCCGGTGGTTTGCTGCAACGTGGTCGGTCAAAGGGAAAGAATGACAAACTGACGCGTGGCTCGTGGCTAACTCTGCAGCTCTGCCGCTGCTACCACCGACACAGACGCAGCCCACACCCGTCGACGACGGCAAGCATGCGGCGGCGCAGCGACGCAGGCAGGGCAGCCCACACACGCATAGATACAACAACACTGCATACATAGAGCGCGTGCTCGGTGGCAGCGGCACGGGAGGCGGGCAGGCGACACTACGCAGGTACTACTCGTCCTCGTCATCGTCGGTGTGCAGGCTGAATATGGCTGTGGCGGGGGCCGCTTCGTCTGCACTATCCCGCGGAGAGAGAGCACGCGCAGAGGTGGCGCCGGCTGCGACCCCAGCGCCAGCTGCGACAACTCCACTACTCGCCGGCGCTGCTGCACTCTTCTGCCCCGCACCCACGCCATCCCCGCCTCCGCCGCGCACCGCACCAGCAATGTCGCGGTGCGAGTCGTACGCCGGCGGGCCGTCGCCCGCGGCGTCAGAGTACTCTTGCAAGAAGGGGATATCGCGGTCGGCGAGGGCGGGCAGCGAGTCGGTCGACGCGTTGTGGATGAACGACTCGGACGTGGGCTGTGAGGGGGGTGGAGTGGGGCGGGGCGACGTGGGAGCGAAGCGGAGCGTACGCACGGCGTGAGAGCGATCATCGTTGCGGCACCAGGTCGAGGGCAGGTATGTTCATGTCGCAGTCGCGATGGCACAACGCACACGTCGCGAACACGCGAGGCGCAAAGTAAACAATAACAACAATCGCAATGTCGCAAGAAGCGGGCAAGACGTGCGATGGCCGTGGTGGAGGTGGTCCGCGGGCAAGAGGCGTCGGCGTCAGCATTATCACTCCGCACTGGCGCGGCGCGGCGCGGCGCGGCACGACGCAGCACACCACTCACCCCGTCGTCGTCGGTCGAGAGGCGCAGCGGCGCGCTGAGGGGTTCGAGGCTGGGCGGTTAGCTGGGTGCGGGGGTGTCGGGGGTTGGGCCGGCGTGATGCGGCGCGCCGCCTCATTGCTTGCTCATAAACCTCGCGCCTGCCCATCGCACGGAGCGCATCGCGCCTGCCCATCACCCTTCGCCGCGCGCCGCGTACAGCTCGCAGATAGCGCGATGCAGCCCCCCGCCCACACACACCCCACTCACGCAAAACTGTCCGGCTCGCGCACGCGGCGCCAGGTAATGTACCCCACGCCCGCGACGACCAGGAGTATCAGCAGCACGAGGTACTCTGCAGGCGAGGGCGGCTCGTCGTTCTCTGTCGGGTGGCGGCGTGTCGGCGGCATTGTCGTGGGTGTGGTTGTGGAGACTGGGAAAGAGGCAACAGGGTTGGTTGACACGAGCGACATGACGACAGGCGCGTGAAGCCGCAGCCGCGCGCGTGCCGACAGCCAGCCAGTGCCGCTGCGCACGGGGGCAATCTGCAACAACCACTCCACACTCAATGAACATGCTATGCATTGATGGCTGGGGCGAGGGAAACGACTACAGAGCGCGGTACAGAGCACTATATGGCAGGGCGGAGCGAGTTGTAGTGCTGCGGGGGTTAGCTGGGACCGGATGGGAATGGGGGCTGCGGGACGCAGCGCGGCGCGGCGCGGCGCGGTGCGGCACAGCGCGTCCAACAATGTTGTGGCCGTTGTGGCCGGCCGCATGCACCGTCGCGGCAGCGCCCCACCCAACTCACCTCGCCCAGTCCGTACATCCTCCGGTGGTACGAAATACGCACGACGCGCGCGCCGGCCGTTGCGCTTTCTTCCGGGGTCGTGGCGCCGCCAAACGTGTCGTTCTCGCCGCCGTGCGACACGACGGTGGGTGGGCCGCGCTGGATGACATGGATCGGGATGTTGAACGAGCGGGAGAGGGCTTGGATCTGGCAATACATTAGCGAGAGAACACGATGCAGCGGGCGCCGAGGCTGTGGCCGCCATGGCCACAACCACTCTCTTCCCCGCGCAGCTCCCACACCCCACCCACCTCTGGCTCGCCGCCCCACTCGGCGGTGCTCTCCACGCGGTGGCAGTACTCGCCGTACATCTCGGGCGTCATCAACCCGTCGTCAGTGGCGCCGGGCATGTCCTCGCCGTCGACGGACGGCAGGAATGGCAGGAAGTCGTCCTGGTGCTGGCGGAGGTAGGCTGCCGCGACGCGTCGGACGTGGTAGGGGTTGTTTGCCTGGGAAAGGGAGCGAGCGTCAGCGAGCCAGCGAGCCGCGAGTGATAATTCCGAGGGGAGGGCCGGGGTGTCGGGTTGGCCGTACCAGCCGCTCTGTCGAGCAAGCCAACCCAACACCGCCTCCCCCCCCCACACCCCACCCACCTGGTGCGCCGGCAGGATACCCAGCAAGCCAAGCTGGTCAGCAACAGCAGTGTACATGCAGTGCCCGTCGGGCTGGATCTCGAAGATCTCGGCGCCGAGCGTGCCGCACGCCTTGCCGATGACGGCGATCTCGTCCTGGCGCTCGCGCTCGAGCTGCGCGTTCCACGCCGGGTCGGTCGGCGGCGCCGCGTCGAGGATGGACTGTTTTTTGCGTGCCTAGAGCGTGTGTCAGCGGGGGAAAAGAGGGTTGGAGATAGCGGTGAAGGAGGGGGGATGGCGGTGAAGCCGTGGCAGGGCGATCACTCAACGCGACGAGCACATCCCCGGCGAGCTCGACCTCTCCGAGGCATGGCTGCGTGGCGTCGCGTCCTCGGCCTTGGCCTTGCACCGAGGCAAGGTTGCGTCGCCCGGTCGCCCGGTCGCGCGGTCGCCCGCCCTGCGCGAGCAGTACACTGCCCGCCCACCCGCCAGCTGCGCGAGCATCACCTCGCCCGCCCACCCACCGCGCTCGCAGCGCTCGCACACAACTCACCTGCCGCTCCGCAAACCGCTGCTTCGAGCTCTTCCTCCCGCCCCCCCCACCTGCTCCTCCTCCTCCGTTCCGCGCGCCCGCGCCCCACAGTCCGTGGTTAAGCACCGGGCTCGCAGGCTTCGGCGGGCTGTCCGTCGCCGAGGCGGGCGGGGACGCCGAGCTGCCCGAGTGCGACGCGCGGCGCGAGCGGCCCGACAGCGCCGAGAGCACCGAGCGCGCCGAGTCGACGCTCGCGCGTGGCGCCGCTGCCGGCGCGGCGGCGGCCGCGTCGATGCTCTCCGCCGACGCGGCCGACGACGGGTCGGAAGTGGTGGTGTCGGGCGTCGCGGGCGCCTTGTTCCCGTTCAGCAGTTTCTTGAGTGCTCGTCGTTTGGCGCCTGGCATTGTGTTGTGGGGTGGGTATCGGGTATCGAGGAGAAAGAAGAGTGAGGGGGACAAGAGCGACAGAGCAGACGTTGTTGCAAACTACTTGCTTTGGTTGCGATCGGCGACGGGGCGACGGCGACCGTGGCCGTGCCGTTGGAGTGCCCAGGCCCGGAAATTGCACCAGCCAGCCAGCGGCCAGCGGGCCAGCGCAGCCACTGGGCGGCAGCGCGGCGGCAACAGGCGGTGCCGTGTGGCCCCCGCGGCACTCGCGCACAACCCACCACCCACACCGCGTCGACACCACCTGGCCATCCATGGCCATCCGGGGCGACGCGGCACTGGCAGGATACCCCACAGCTGCTGCTGCAGCGACAGACGGCGGCAGCGACGGCCAGCGACGGGCGCCGGCCCTGCACCGCGCGTCATTGCTGCAGCCCGCTGGCCCGCTGCATAGCGTCATCGCGGCGAGCCATGCGGCCTGCTGGCGGCTCCATCAACGCCAAGAGATCCTCTGCAACTCGTCGTCGCCCGCGGCAACAGCCGCCAGGCCCGCGCTCATCACCTCATCATACTCATCACACTGCACATAATAACCTTGCACCACACACCGCACACAACCTCGCTTCGCTCGGTTGTGCTTGCACGTCACGTATATCATAACTCCCCTAATGCACACAGTTGTCACAATAACAGCACTACTACGAGCCAGAGAGGAGGAAACAAAACTACCAACTAGCGCTTAGAAGAACAGGT
The DNA here is from genome assembly GCA_008065275.1 of Vanrija humicola. Lineage (NCBI taxonomy): Eukaryota > Fungi > Basidiomycota > Tremellomycetes > Trichosporonales > Trichosporonaceae > Vanrija > Vanrija humicola. Next base: position 77,728 of record QKWK01000010.1, read on the forward strand.
ATGTCAGGACAAAGACGGCAAAGATGAGACCGGCGACAACCTCGACCGGCACACCAGCAGCAGGCGGCGCAGTCTGCGTCGCAAGCTTGGCAGACGCCGGCGCGTTGCCGTCAATCGCCACACCGCGTCTGCGGAGACCAGTCACAGCCGGTCCGTCGTTGCCGCCAGCCGACGCGGCGCGCAGGCGCTCGTTCTCGGCGAGCGCAATCTTGAGCTTTTCAGCGTCCGACGTGGTCGCATTGAGCGACGCCGTGAGCGCAGCGTTGGTCGGCGCACCACCACGCTGGACGTCGTCGGCCGAGAGCGACGGGAGGTTGGCCGGGTTGAAGTTGCCAGTGGCGGGGATGGCGGCGCGGTTGGCGGCGCCGCCGCCGTTCGCAGCCGCAGCGCTGCTGCCGTTGGCGCCCGAGTTGTAGTTGGCGCCAGAGTTGTAGTTGCCGTTGGCACCGCCGTTCACAGGTGCCCTGTCGTGGGTAGCGCCGTACGCGGCGGCTCCACCAGCAGCAGCGGCAGCGCCAGCAGCAGCGGCACCGGCGCCGGCAAAGCCTGAAGAGTTGCGCGACGAGGGGAGGGCGCCGTTGGCCGACTTGGAGACGGGCGAGTTGGCGCCAGTGTCCTGGGCAGCCTGGTAGATCGCCTGGGGTTGCTGTCAGCGCACAACGCCCCAACAGGAAACAAGTGTGGGTTTATGGCATGCACAGTTCCAACCACAGTCAGAAGAGAGGAGAGCGAGGGCAGGAATTATTGGGCACAAACGTGAGATGACACCGGCACGGGGACAATAATAACAGGGTGGATCATCCTGTCCTCCATGGTGACAATGATGCGCTGGGGGAGCTCTGGCGCAGGCGGGGACACGGGGGCCTGCGCCGGGAGCTGGGCAGGCTTGGCCTTGGGAGTAGCCTCGTTGGCCAGCTCCCAGACCGTGTAACCACGGTTAGGGTACAGCGTGGGGTCAAACTCGCGCTCTGGGTCGGCCCCACCAGTAGTCCAGCGCGTGTAGCCGGGACCTTGGAGGCGAGGGCGCTAGAAAGTGACGGTCGGGGGCGGACAAACGACAGGGGCCGAGCGACAACTGATAAGCAACACAGCAGCGAGCGGGATAAGAGGCGGACGAGCGGGCGCCTGCCAGTCCCAGTTGTGAGCCGTTGGCGGGGTCGCGTCGGATACGACGTGCCGACCCCACGTCGCACGCATGCACACGCATCCTGCCCTCTACCTCTCTGCACAGAAAAAAAAAGTCGCACTCACCGACTCGTCAAGACGGCTGTGGTCGAGGGTGGTGTCCTCGTTCTCCTCGGGGATGCCGTTGGGGTGCGAGCCATCCTCGGCGGGGAGGTAGATGCAGCGGATCTTCTGCTCGCTGATGGCGGACTTGTTGCCCTTCTCGACCGTCGCCCACTATGCATGTGTCAGCGTGGCGTCGGCGTAGCACGCCGCCAGTGTCACTTACGAGCTCGGGGAGCGAGTGCAGCTCTTCGTCGGGCGAGATAAAGGCCGACTGGACGAGGAACTTGTCCTTGCACTTGGCGTGAGGGGGAGGGTCGGCCGGCAGGGGCTGGAGGACGACTGCAAAGAAGAGTGTGTGAGCACGAGTGGGCAGTAGATTGGTTGTAGCCGGGGTGGGGGCGGCCAATGCGCTAGGCGGGCTAGCCCGAACAAGGTAGCGAATGTTGATCTGGCGCGCCGGCTGGACGCCGAGCACGCGTTATCCGGCACTGCGGCACTCACTCTGGACCTCGACATTCTCGCCCGGCTCAACGCGGCCCTGGTTGGGACGAACGCAGTACTGCTTCGGCGCCGTCGTCTTGACCTTGAACGCGACCGGCGACGAGTGCGGGTTGTGGATGTAGAGCGAGCGCTTCACGACGATCGTGAGCGGGCCTGGGGTGGTTAGTGGGGGGGGGGGGGGCAAGTGGTACGGGGTGTGATCGGCGGGGGGTACCGCACTGGTTCCAGTGCGTGGTGCATGTAGAAGCCAGCGAGGCTCGCGAAGCTCCTCGGCTCACGACGGCCCGCCGCAGCATGGCAAAGGATGCGGCCATGGCACGACATTGCGGATGCGCGGGATGCGCCAGAGGACAACACTGGCTGCGGTTCTCGCGCCGTCATGCCAGTGCGCAGCAGGCGCGCGCACAACGGGCGTGCCGACGGCGCATACCACGCGTGTGTGCGCTTCTCCCACGAAGCGGTGACGTCTGGCGCCAGCCGTCCGTCTGGACGCCAATGCCGCACGCGTACAGCTCGCGGCCTCGGCGCTCGCCGCACCCCCTCGTCCGTCATACGCTGCACTACTCACGCGGGAAGCCGAGCTGGTTGGGCGGCGAGAGGATGACGGACATGGCGGCGTGGATGGCCTATCTTTTGGCGGCAGTTACAAGGAGGGGGCGATGACGCTCGTTTGTTGTTGGGTCGGTGGAGTCGTCGTCGTCGTTGTTGTCGATAGTGTCGTGCGTGCGTGCGTGCGGGTGCGGTGCGCGTGTGTGCACAGTGGCAGCAAGAAGGACAGTGGATGGGCGGTGGTGAGTAGTAAGAGGGAGGGAGCGGTGGAGTGGAGTGGAGATGGATGTCGAGGTGGATGATGTTGGATGTTGGCTGCAGGATGCGAAATGATCGAGGGGGGACTGGGCGGGGGCGGGCGGCGGGCGGCGGCGGTGGGCGGCGAGGGACGAGCAGAGTGACGACTGAGCCAAATCGATGGACGCAATGTGAATCGGCCAGGGCGGGTGGCCGAGGGAGGGCACGGTGCGCGGGGTGAGACCCCGGCGACACACTGACGGCTGCTGCTGCTGCACGAAACATGACGTGCATCGGCGTGCATGCCTGCATGCCTGCCTGCCCTCGCTCGCTTCATGCCGCCGTAAGACGCGGAATCAGAATCGCCACCACACTACTCACGCGCAACTGCGGCGGCAGGGCGACGACGACGCACACCGCGCCGACGACGCACGCACGCACAAAGCAGCATGGCAGCACCAGCAGCACACGCACGTCGGCCTCGTGTCCATTCAACACCACCTCGACAATGCAGCCACGCGTGTCTCGCCGTCTCAGACGCCAGACACACCCACCCCATGCACCCCAGCCCCCGCCCGTACAACAACACCCCGGTCATGAGCACCCCCCACACACCCACCTCCGGCAACCCCGGCCACTTGTGCCCTGCCACTCACCCAACGCGCTAATGTAACCGAAACCAAAACACCACACCTCACACATCGCCGAAGAAAGGCCCACTTACCACCCACACCACACCGCTCATAAACAGCTAACATACGCCCGGTAAAAGAAGAAAAACAAACTAGCCTAATCATACAAGAGGTACCTAACCCAAGTCTGGGCTCAGGAGAACGGCCTGTAGACACGGCTGTAGGTGCACGGCTGTAGGTGGCGGCCAACGCGACATCAGAGCCACACCGCGGGCATGGGACCTGCCGGTCGCTCGGAAATAAAAGCATGCGAGTCGGTCACGACAATCTAATCGGGTACTAGAACATTGCTTGAGGAGCTACAGGGATGCCGTCGCCAGCTCGGGCCTAGCACCATCCGTCAGCCCTTGAACGGCCCGGCCCCGGTAAACACTCGGACAACTTACCAGAGTTCGGGATGCCTCGAGCAAATCATTGTACTTGAGATTGGCAAACGTATTGTGGCCAGCATCTGGTGCATTGCTCGCAATGAGCATGCCCAGGAGTGAGTGAGCAAGGAAGTAGAATGGCATGGCCTCTGCACGGAGTGTCAGCGTGGACCGAAGCATAAAACCCATTCCACTCACCCTCGCAGTACACGAGCTTGGTCTTGCCCTGCGACGAGCTAGCATTGCTCGCCGCCCCCGGTGAGCTGTTAGACGTCGCACCACCGAACGAGCCGAGCATGCTGCTGGGCGACACACCAGAGCACTGGCTGTCAAAGTCCCAGCCCTCCTTCCATCGCTGAAGCGCAAGGGCAAATCGGTTCCGAAGCGCCTCCTGCGAGAAGGCGCCGATATCCCGACCGTCACCAGAAAGGCACCTGTTGCTGGGCTTGAGGTACGACGCTCCGATCCACAGATCAGTCAGGTCGCGCCAGTCACCGTGGTCCCGCTTGCCCTCGCCGAGGTCGACAATGCCTCGCACAAGTGTCATGATGATGGCAGTGCGGGCAAACGCGCCATACTCGTACTCGCTCAGCCAGTTGGGACGCTTCGTGTCGGCATTCTTGTCAATGGCGTCGAATGCACCAGACGTAGGAAGGAAGAAGGAGCGGCGCATGGCTTCGTCGAGGCTCATGGGCTGGTACGTCTGCACTGCTTGCAGCCACTCTGCAGCCGTCTCGGCCTTCCAGACGCTGTCTGGCGCCGGAAGTGGCAGCGCAGCAACCTCGGACGGGGTAAGGATGCAAGGGATACCCGACTCGAGAGCAGACACCATGTCCAGGTGGTAGACGAGGAACGCGGTGCGGCGGCGGCACTCGAGCTGGATCCAGCGCTTCCACGAGCGCTCCAGTTCCGTCGGCGTGTACGGCACGACAGACGGAACCTGGATGGTCAACTCGGCGTGCTCCAGGTCCGACTGGAAGAAGCCGATCTGGCGCGTAATGTTGACAATGGTGCCAAGGAACATGTTTGCGTGGCGACGCTCAGAGTCATTTGGTGACAGGAAGTACGGCGCGTGGTACAGCACCAGAGCCTGTAGAAGGGCGACGTTGTACTCGGTCATCAGGACGCCCTTGGCGAGCGAGAATGACTTGACGAGCATGTTAGTCTTCTCGTGGCGGACAATCTGGCCGGCATCCCACTCCTCGAGGCGGCGGCGGTCTTCGTCGGCTTCTGGATCCACACCAATGTTGAAGTCTGGCACAATGCCTTCCCACGCGCCACCCGCCGAGATGACAGGGGTGGAGCCAGGTCGGTTGATCAGCTCGTTTTTGCGCAGACCGGTTCTGATGCCACCAGCGGTGCAGATGGCGAACGCGAGACATGCCGCCGTGTCAATAAGCTGGAAGGTCGGCGTGTGGACGAATGGGAAGTGGTTCAGCACCGAGTAGTAGGTGCGCGCGGCCATGACAGACAGAGTGCGCAGGGGTGGGAGTGCCCAGTGGGGGATCTGGTAGCAACCTGCGAATCTGTCGGCGGGAAGGAAGAAGCGTGAAGCAGTTGGGCATTCTGCGCCGGATCGGAATTGAATCTCCTTGCTCGCAAGGCGAAGAAGAGGCCGCTCGGGGTTGGGGTTCGCCTTGGTCTCTGGGGTCTCATTTGCGGCGAGCTGTTCCAAGATGGCTGATACGACCTGGTTGGCCTGCTGCACAGCATCATTGGCGCCGGCGTTGTTGCCCGTCTGGTCATTGTTGGTACCGGTGTGGAAGGCTGCCGAAGCCGCGGCGGCGATGGCCAGGGCTGTCGTGTCGTTTGAGAGCAGTGCACCCGGAGAAGGCAGACTTGCAACGCCAAACGCTGAAGGAGAAAAGAGAGAAGAAATGTTGAAGGGAGACAGAGGACGCGAGGGGTCTGACAGACCCCACGTGTCCGTGTCCTGGTTTCCAGAGACACCATTTGCGAGCCAGTTCATGGTTCCCGCAAAGTTTCCCATCGACTCGGGCAGCACAGCTCCCGGCGCCGCCGGCCGAGCCGGGTTCTCGACGGCGCCCGAGCTAAAATTCGACCCACTCGCAGAGGCATTGTCATTGTCGTTGGACGCTGATGTGGTGACGGCAGCAATAGCGTCTGCCGTCGTGTTCGTATCTCCCTCGAGCAGGGTGCTGATGGTGGCCTGGCCGTTATCCGACGCAGGTACACCACCGGGATACGCCATTGACAACAGGACAGAGGCGTCTTCTAAATGGTCCGAGTCGTGGTGCAAGTTGTGGTAGTTGCTGCCCGACGACGGGTTCTGGAATAAGAGGTGCGGCGAGTAGAGCGAGTCGGTCGATACTGGGTTGCCGTTGTGGTAGTTGCTGGTGACTCCGAACACACCACCGTTCCCCATGCCGTTGCGCGAGTACCTGGACCCGTAGCGGTCCTCGTCCTCGTCGTCTGACGTGGGCGACAGGCGGGGTCTCGAGTTGGGGTGCTCGCCCGACGAGCCCTCCGAGTTGCGTGCATGCTTGCGGCCGCCACGGATAGGCGAGGCCTCACGCTCCGACGTCCGCGAAGACGAGATGGGGACCGAGGGGTGTGCGCGCACCGGCGGCAGTGGCGAGTGCGAGTTGCGGTCCTGTGGCGGCGGGGTCGGGTGGCATCGCCTTCTGTGGCGAAGTAGCACGTCGCTGAGTCGTCAGCATCTGCGAGCACAGGCCAACCACCAACTCACCTTCGCGCAAATGCCTTGGAACAGTCCTTGCACTGGAATGGGCGTTCATCTTGGTCTGAAGGGAGCGTCAGTCAGCCGGCCAGGTCAGTGCAGGCGCGCAGGCGATTACGCCACACGCGCCGCGTCGCACGACCCACGTTTTCTTTGGTGACGTTTCAAATACTCCATGCGGCTGTACGTCTGCGGGGTGTCAGCACTGAGTGAAGGTCTACGCGGGGCGGAGTGGGGGGGGGGGAGGACAACGGGCTGGCCAAGCCAAGGGCCATGGCGCGTGTCGGCGACGGGGTGAAAACGACTCGACTGGGGGCCTACTCACCTGGCCACAGCCTGGAAACGCGCAGCCAAACGTTTGCTTCTCTTTGCCACCCTCTGGTGTGATGGGCGAGCCATCCGAGGCGGTTGCAGTCGCCCTGCGAGCTGGCATGGTGGCGGTGAGGGTGTGTCGGTGTTGGCGGTCGAGGATGGGCGTGTGTGGATGGACGACGACGGGTGGGTGGAGGTTGGGTGGAGGTGCGTTGGGTGTGGGTGGAGGGGGTTGGTGCTCGATGTGAAAAGAAGCGATGGGGAGGGGGGCGGGAGGGCTGGTGCAACGAGCTGGGGGAGGCAGGCTATGCGGCGCGGTCAGTTACAGACGCGTCTGGTGCCAAAGACTGTCGCTGTGGGGGGGTTGTGTGGTGGGCTGGGTGTGTCGTTTGATGTGGTTGTGGGTCGAGCTGGGTGGGTGGATGGTCGTGGTGGAGGGGGAAGAGGCGGCGAGGAAGAAGTGGAGGGGGAGGTGCGCCCTTGCCGCCTCGCTGCCTCGCTCGGTGCTGCCTGGGCCGCTGGCAAGAAAATAATCCCGGCTAGGGTAAGCTTAGGGAATTAATGCAGACAATTCTTTTGCTATTAATCCAAGCCTTCCCTCTGCCACGCTTTGTGGCACCTCCACTCTGGCACGCCACGCGACTTTGCCCCCGCAGCCGCGTGGCCGCCTTGGCCTGTGGAGTCCCCGCCTCGCCTCGTTGTGATGACATGGACAATGACAATGACCGCCGCCGCGGTGCGCACTGCCTTGCTTGCTTCCTTCTTGCCGTGTAACATCCCCATTGTGACAGGCCTCTGCGTTGCACTCCCCGCACCGGCACCCTGCTTCTCGCTCAGACGCCCATTTATACCCCCAGCATCTTCCACCCACTGTGCTACGCACGCTCATCACCCCCCTTCGGCGCGCCCTCGCCATGTCCCTCCCACCAGCACCGTCGCAAGCGCCGCCCTCGGGCCTCCCACCCGCCCCCGCCTACCGCCGTGTGCCTTTGCGCATCGCATGTGTTCAGTATGATGCCAAGGTGGGTGGTGGTGCCGTGCAAAACTTACCCGCTAGCTCGGACGGGTCGACGACAACGCCGCCAAGGTCGAGGCGCTGACCGCGAGGTGAGCTACCGCGATTCTGTCGCCTTCTGACACCGCCAGCCTCGCACCCGGCTCCGTCGACCTCCTCGTCCTTCCTGAGATGGCGCTCAGCGGCTACGTCTTCACGACGCCCCAGTCAATCCTCCCGTACCTCGAGGCGCGCGAGACGGGGCCGACATCGCGCCTGGCGTGCATCCTCGCCGAGCGCCTCAAGTGCCATGTCATCGCGGGCTACCCCGAGGCGCTGGAGCCTGCTGAGGGGGAAGAATCCGGGACGTCGGTGGGCGCCAAGCTCAAGGAAGCAGAGGCGTGGGGCCTGGGCGTGGGCTACAACTCTGCCGTCGTGGCGGGGCCGTCGGGCGTCATCGGCAACTACCGCAAGACGTTCCGTTTCGAGACGGACAAGAACTGGGCGCGGGAGGGCGACGGGTTCAGGTTCTTTGACCTGCCCGAGCCATTGGGGCGGGTGGCAGTTGGTATCTGCATGGGTGGGTGGGTGGTGTGCAGCAGCGCTGACGTGCAGACTTGAACCCACAGGACTTTGTCGGTGCGTGCTGAAAGACGTTGGGTGACGTAGCACTGACGCCACAGCGCCGTGGAACGCGTTCGAGCTCGCCAACTTTACGCTGGACAAGGGTGCCGATGTCCTCGTTGTTCCGTGGGTTATCGAGCAGGACAACGCTAACCCCCAGGATGAACTGGCTCGACCCGGGCGAGCAGGACGACTCGGACAGCGACGACGACGCCGACGACGCCGACCGCGTGCCCAAGCGCGACCCGGAAGCGCCGTCCGAGTCAAATCTCAACTACTGGGCGGCGCGCCTGACGCCGCTGCACGACCCTGCGCCGTCGTACTCTGGCCCGACGCAGGCGCCCGAGGAGCCCGCAGCCCACAAAGAGGTCGTGTTCGTCGCGGCCAACCGCGTCGGGACGGAGGAGGGCACGACGTATGTGGGGACGAGCTGCGTGATGACGATCAGCTCGAACCCGAGCCGGATCGAGCTCGTCGAGTGCTGTAACCGGACCGAGGAGCGCGTGCTGCTTGCGACGGTCGCATAGGACGTAGAATATGAACAACGTGTAGCATATGCTGGCGGCAGGCAAGGGGAGATCTGATGATCTGACACTAGCTACCGTGGCGCCGTCACGTGGGCGCGGGGCTCAGATAACAGTCGCTGCGCATACCACAGCGCGCCAGCACACTGACGTAGCCTTGTCTCGGCGAATGCGAGGGGAAGCGGGGCACGCAGCAGCACGGCGCGAGTGGCACCTGACGTGCGTTCACATGCACATGCCGTGGCGACGCTGCGGGGCGGGCGGGGGCGGGGGCAGGCTCGCGGCGCAGGCGGACGATCTCGCGCACTGACACCCACGGGTCATCACCTGATGCGATGCATGGTCACGGGCGGGGGCGGGCGCTGCGGCTCGTCTTGTGCGGGGTGTTGGCTTCACAAGAAGGGATAAAAGGCGGCAGGGACGGGTGTGTTGCTCGCAGCACAGTTCGCCACTGGCACAACCACACCCACCGCTTATCTCGCCAAGACAACCACCAACAACACCATGTCCGCACCAACAGGTGGGTGCCACAGCCCGTTACACCACTCACACCAGACCTGCGCCCGGAGGAGCGGCACGACGCGCCAGTGGCTGCGACCTCCCCCGCCGCCGCGGCCGCCACAACCCTCCCGTCCGACAGCGAGCCGGCCCCGCCGGTCCCCGCGAACGCAACAACCCGCCACGACCCAATGTGGCGCAGGGTGCTCCGCCGGCCGTCGCTCGACCCCGCGAGCGTCGACCACCTCGTCGGGCTCGGCTACGACAAGAGCACGGTCAAGGACGCGCTGCGCAAGCACGACGGGGATGTCGTGGCGTCAGAGAAGAAGCTCGCGTACCTCAAGCATCTGCGCCTGCACTGGACTGGCCGGGCCGACACGGGGTGCGAGCACTGTCGGGATGATATTGCGGCGGACCGGAGGCCGAGCCTGGCGTAAACGTGGGCCGGGGTACATGAGAAGCGGGAAGAAAGAACAGCAAAGGAAAAGAGGCGCGAGGCGCGGCGGGTTGATGAGATAATACGATGTATCTGTCGTGGGACGAGGTGGCAGCGCGCGACACCGAGTTGGCGCGCACGACGTATCGCGGCCAGCCTCCTTCTAGCAGATTATTGCGAACAGATTGCTGTAGCCGCGAGACGCACGCGAAAGAATGCATCCCTTCAGCGGAGGTGCACACCACACCTGACCCAACCACAGCCATTCATCGCGCTTCAACCCAGCGCAGCCTACTCCCGCGAACCGACACCCTACACAGCCGTATGCCCGCCGTCCACGACCAAATCCGAGCCCGTCATGAAGCTCGACGCGTCGGACAGCAAAAAGATGGCGGGACCTGGGGGGGGGGTCAGCACGAACACAGCGCGACAGCCCGGCCCCACCCCCACGCACCCCGGAACTCGTCGGCCGTGCTCAGGCGGCCGAGGAGCGAGCCGGCCGTCCACTCGGCCAGCACGCTCGGGCGCTCGATGATCAGCGCTTCCGTGAGCGCGGTGCGGATGTACCCTGGCGAGAGGGACTGGGTGTGTGTGAGCGTTGCGTTGGGCGTGCCGCGACACGGCGGCACGGTGCAGGCGCACGCGGCCCGCCCCGCGCCACTCACGTTCACCCTAATCCCCTTGCCGCCCCACTCCATCGCGAGGTTGCGCGCAAGCTGCGTCACGCCGGCCTTGCTCGCATTGTACGCTGCGCACTCGAGCCCGCGGTTCGCCACGCGGCCGCTCATGCTCGCGACGAGCGCGATCGCCGCGCCCTTGCCAGGGGTGTTATCCCCGCCCGCGCCATGCGCGACCCACGCGCGGCCAAACGCCGCAGACACCAGAAACGCGCCGGTGAGGTTGACGTCGATGATGCGCCTAAAGTCCTTCGGCGCGATGTCGAGCGCGTCGCGCAGGAGCTGGATGCCCGCGGCGTGCAACAGCCCGCGGACGGGCGTGCGCGCGGACGTAAAGGCGGCCAGGACGGCCGTCTCGACGGCCTCGGCGTCGGTCACATCGAGGGGAGCGTAGGACAGCGTCACGCCGCTGCGCGCCGCGGCGGCCTGCGCGGCCGACCACGCCGGCTCGACGGGCGGGAGCAGGTCGAACGCGACCACGTCGGCGCCGGCATCGAGCAGCGCATGCGCGACCTCCAGCCCGAGCCCGCGCGCGCCGCCCGTGACGAGGATCGTGCGGCCGCCGAGGGCGAAGAGGGAGGGCGCGGGGTTGCCCCCCAGCGCCGAGGTCGGGTCTGCCGGTGTCAGCGGGGGTCGGGTCGGTGGACCACCTCCACCTGCGCGGGGCCCGCCCCAGCTCGGCGCGCAGCACACTCACTTGTTCCAGTCGCCATGGTGCGTAGCTATGCAGATGAGCTGCTGGGGGCGCTGGGCCGCACGCAGAGGCTGGATATATACCCCCCCCCCCGCGCCTGGCGACTCGGCTCACGACGACCCGACATCTCCGGCCCGGAGACAACGGCGGCGTGTGACCAAACACCCGCGTCTTGGCAGCAAAGGCACACGGCTCTGGCCGCCGCGCGCGTTCAGCAGCCAAGCAAGGCATGCTGGGACGTCAGGCCAGCTGGCAGAGGGCACGGTCGACCCCGTGGTGCCCGACAGCCGGCTACCGGCCAGCGCGAGGTGGGCGGTCGGTCGCCTCGGCGCGCTGGTGGCGCCTCTTCGCTGACAGCTGGGCACTGGGGCAATCCCAGCCTCATCACTGCCGCCCGTCCTGATCACTGCCGCCCATCCTCATTGCCGGCGCCCAGCACCGCGCCTGACTTCAGCGCCATTGCCCCACCCCGCGCTGCACATTGCAGACCCCGGCTCTGGCGTCTGTCATCCCGGGCCCGCGCTTGCCAAGCACCCCGCCGGCTCGCTCACCCACATTCACCTGCCACCTCGCCCACGCCGCCCTGCTAACTGCCATCACCACCTCCCACCAGCCTGCCCCGATCGGTGTTCCAGCCTCACCCAGCTGCGGCTCACCCTCCCCCCCTTCCCCCGCCCGCCGCCGTTCCAGCACACCTCGCCCAGCTCGCTCCGCTCGCTGGGCTCGCCCCCGCTATGCAAATCCCATTCATCCTGGAAATGTTTTCGCTACGAACAGGCAGTTCCACAACTGCCCATTGATGAAATTGTTTACTTGTCGACCATGACCATTCCCTTGCCCTTGTAGCCCTCCGAGGAGATACCGGTCTGGAGGGTTAGCTGTGCACAACGCCCTCAACACCGCCAACACCGCCGCACTCACGATGGGGTCCGACTTCTGCTCCTTGAGGTACTCGGTCGACTGCTCCTGGTACTCCTTGTTCCATGTGTTGACGGGGGGAGGGGCTGGGGGGTCAGCACGGGCGCTTGGGTCAGACGGCAGCAGCGCTGCCACTCACCACGCGAGCGGGCCCAGGCGAAGAGGCCGAGGGCGACGCCGACGGCGGCGAGGGTACCGGCAAAGACCTTGATGGTGTTTCCGGGGGGGTTGACGGGCTTACGGGGGCCGTGGGGACCGAAGGCGACCCAGTAGGCTGTTGTGGTGGACGAATTCGGAGATGACGGAGGAATCGGTTGTGTTCGGGGGATGTGCGGTGGAGGGTTTTGGCGAGATGGCATGACGTGTGGTGTGGGTGGGGGAGAGAGCAATGGTCAGCGCTGTCACAACGGCAATGGCATGCAAGCGGGTTGGCATGAGGGGAGGGCACAGATGCAGATGGCGACGCTGGAAGACGACTCGGAGCAAGCACACATGGCGAGGCGAGATTGTGGCTTGGGACGAGGCGTTTGGTGCGCCGGTTCAGTCCGCCGACACCCGGTGCGGACTGTCGCCGGGCGAGCTGCGGACAGCGGCGGGCATGCATCCGGCGAGCACAGAACACACCGACGCCGTGCGCGCCCACCACGGCACGATGCACATGCTCGCTGCCACCATCGTCCCAGCCGTAGTTGACAAGACGCTCAGGTCCCGATAGGACCCGGGCAGGGACAAAAGCCTCGTCGCTGGTTGGCGCGCGAGTTGACATGGCACATGGACGTTCGGGTATGTGCTGCGGGTTGTGGTCGCCATGACAGTGTGTGCGCTGGCCATCGGCGCCGGCGCCCTCGTCGCTCGCGCGCGCATCCGCTGCCCTCCAGCCACCCCGCCAAGACCCGATAACCCATCACAAAATGACTCACCGGCCTTCTTCTCGTCGACGGTGAGCTCGTTCCAGTCCTTCTTCTGGATCTCCTCGAGCTGCTGGTGGACCTCGAACTGCTCGGCGGCGGGGAGCTTGGCCCACGAGGCCTCGATGTTGGCGAGGAGGGGGGCGGTCTCGTTGGAGCGCGACGAGACGACGTGGATCGACGAGGTGGATGCGGCGCGGGTCGCGAGGCGGGGGGCGGCGGCGGCGCGGAGGGCGGCGGTGCGAAGGAGGGACATGGTGTAGATGGAGGCCTAGCCTTTTGGGAAGGAGAGGGGAAGGGGGCGGGGGTGAGGCCGGAGAGTGGTGAGTTGGGGCAGTCGAGGTGGTTGAGCAGTGGTGGATGAGTGGTGCAGGCAGCGGTGGTGGTGGTGAGCGATGCCCTGGCTGCACCAGGCATCCCCGCCCGGTGATTCGCAAAAAGCCTCGAGTGGCAGGTTGGTTCCGTCGACGGAGCTCACGGAGGGCGGACAAAATCGCAGCCTGCCGCGGCCAATCATAGTGGGGGCAAACTCACCCAGCCTGCCGCCAGCCTGCACCATTCCAGACCAAGCCAAGTAAGTCCTGGGAAGGAATGGCATGCATGTCGATGACGATGGCATCGGCGATGCATACGTCGATCGCGTCGAGGCATCATCCACTTGAGCGGACATGACTCGCAGCGTGCAGTGTGCAGTGCGGCAGCACCCAGCGTAGCATGCACCACCGACCCATCGGGAAGCCACGCACAGTGGCAACCAGCAGTCAGCCAACCCGACGCCCGCCATTGCCCAGCGCAAGCGTGCCGCCGACATGCGGCATCGGCCCGCGCGTGTGTGGGCTGCGCGTAATGGCAACTCTCCGACTGGCGCGCCGTGGCGGATGGCGTCGTCCGTCGACGTCTGCTGCACGCAGCGCATGCGTCGCATCGCACACTGAATGCATTCGCCCATGCCAGCCGTGCACCTTGCGTTCCGTGGCTCGCAGCCATACCCCGCCGCACACAGATCTGCAGCATGCGCGTCTACCGCCGGCATTTGACGCAGCGTCGCGCGTCGCGTCCGGCTGTTGTTTACATTCTGTTGTCTGTCCGCACTCATCATGCGGCTGAACGCTGCGCTGCGCCGCTGCAACGCGCAAACATGCGTCGCGCGGATCATGCCACGTTCGCTCGACTCGTCATGACCACGCTGATCTCAATCGTCTCGCTGACGCCCTGCTACATGTCATCATGCTCGTCAGTCTGCCCTTCCGCCCTTGCCCCAATCCATCTGCCCATCGCGTGTCATTTCACACCCGCGTCTCTCACACCCGCGTCATGAACTAGGCTGCATTGAACGCTACCCAGGAGAACATTATACGCCAACGTAGAATACGAAACCGAAGGCTGCTACGTCCAAGGGTTGGCTCAGACGTGCTAATCAAGGAGCAACGTCAGGCGCGCTTAGAAGAGGGCGGCGACACCGGCGCCAAGGAGGGCGACGAGGCCGAGGGCAGGGGCAAGCTTGCCGGCCGAGCCGGGCTTGGCCGTGCTCGAAGCGGTGGCAGCACCCGAGGGGGCGGCGGTGCCCGAGCCAGTGTGGTTGCCGCCAGCGCCAGCGCCGGCGTCGCCGCCGCCGTTGGTCTGGTTCTGGCCGGGGCCAGTGCCGGGGCCGGGGTTGACGGCCGTGGCGGCGGGGTTCTCGCCAGTGTAGCCCGAGATGGTCGACGAGTTGACGGCCTGGGTGGCGGTCAGGGAGAGGGTGGGGGCGACCTCGCCGTTCTCGACGCGGAAGTAGTTGGCGGCAACGACGTTGCCGAGCTTGGAGCTGTTGTGGTACGCGGCCAGGTCAAAGTTGTTCTGGACGGGCGTGTTGCGGTTGTTGAAGCCCTCGGGGGCGGCAAAGTCGGAGGGCTGGGCGAACAGCAGGAAGACGTAACGGTGGGGTCCGTCGCCCGAGGGGGGAGCGGGGCCGGCGTACTCGACAATGGTGGTGCCGTTCAGGTAGTTGAGCTTGTAGGGCGACGTCGTGGTGTTGACGTGGAGCGAGTTGATGAGCCAGTGGAGGGTCTGGGTCGCGCCAGTGAGGTTGGTGTTGACGTTGCCGGCGTCAACGAGGGCGGCGGTGTAGAACTGCGGGGGGTTAGGATTGTGTGGCGGAGCTGTGAGCGAACCAACTACTCACGGCGCTCGTGTTGAAGGCAGTGGCGTCACCGGCGGGGGCGACCGAGAGCTCGGGGAAGTTGTTGGCGGCCGTCTGGGGGACGAGGGTGCCAGGAGTGAGGGTGGTGTTGGGGGGCCACGAGCCGGTGATGATGCCCTGGGGGGTGAACGAGGGGAAGAGGGGGTCGAGGAGGGCGCCTGGAGGGTGGTTAGCGAGATGCGGGCTGGGTGGGTTCCGCCATCGCGCGGCGGCTCGAGCAACGGCGCGTCTGTCTGTGTGGTGCACTACGGTGCGCGCTGGTGCAGAGCGCGCCCACGCCGGCTGTGCGACCGACGCCGCCGCGTCCACCCACTCTACTCACCCTTGAAGTTCTCCTCGAGGCCGGCAATGTCGGCCGAGTTGACCTGGGCGGACGCGAGGGTCGCGAGGATGGGGAGGGCGATGGCGACAGCGAGCATTGTGGGTGTCTGGGGGATGGTATGGGAGGAAGGAAGAACGCGTGGGCTGGGGACGAGGGTCTTAAGTGAACGAGGCGAGGGGGAGGGTAGTAGCGGGTGCGCGGGGGGCGGAGGGGGCGGCGGGGCGGCGCTGCGGCACAAGCACTTGTGCAAGCGCTCGCTCACGCTCAAGGCCGCCCTACCGACGCAACCTGCGCACGTACAGTGCACGTCATTGCCAAACGCAAACGCGAGGCAGGCCCCGTCCGCCCCGTCGCTCCCTCCCGGTGTGTTTCGGCGTGCGGTACGCGGACGGTGGGTGGGTGGGTGCGACAAACAAGCCGAGAGGCGCCAGGGACTGTGCCGCCGGGCCAAACATCTGCCAGGGCCGGCGTGCCGCTGCCGCGCGCGATTCGCCCAGACGGCGCCATTTCATACAGGGCTAGTCGCAGGGAGACTGGGATCCTGGGATGAACCAAACAAGCAAGGTGTGTCACAGGGAGCTTGAATGCTGCAACAGCGACGACGACGACGAGCACGACAGCAGACGCTGCTTGTCCCCTCGCGTCGATTTGATTCGCCAGGGTCGGCCTGTGGGTGGTTCCTGCCCACTTGAGAGCCCCTCGGCGTCCCTCAGGCTCCCTCGTCGCTCCCTCGTCGCTCTGATCGACACCCCGACACCCCCTTCCCCTGCCAAAGCTAGAGCAAATACCCACTCGCCAATGCTCCTCTCTCGCGATGTTTGGCGTGTTTCGCCTGCTGCTATTGTGAGCAGCAGCAGCGTGTGTGTGCGTGCGTGCGTGCGTGCGCCGTCCGCCGCCCCTCCGCCGCCTGCACTTCCTCCCCTCCTCCCCTCCTCTTCTCTGCAGCAGCCCTCTCCGGATGTAATTTTGACGTCACGTCCCGCCGCTGCTCGCGCGCCGCGCGCGTCACGCAAGATGACGATTGCGCATATAGCCTGTGATGGTGGAGAGCGGCGCGCGGCACACACCCACTCCTGCTGCGCACCAAACTTAGCCCCTTCGTGCGTCACCGCTGGCGCGGCTTGGCAACTTGGCTGCACTTGGCTTGTAGGCGCAGTAGAGTTGACTCTTGGCTTCGTCTGAGGCGCTGGGCGCAGGTCGAGGCGAGTGGCGCTGGGTGCAGGCAGGCGCTTTTGGACGCCTGCTAATGTTTGCCCAGCGTCTCGGCTCAACACTGCTGTCTCTGCCTTTAGACGCGTTGCGACAAATGGACATTGAGCCACATGGGCGAGATCCGACGAGACTGACGCGTGTGCCCCCGATCGAAGTCGCTTTATGAAAGCCTGGTGCTAAGGCGCCCTGGGCGAGCGACTGATCGCGACTGACTCGCTTAGCATGCGCAGTAGCGTGCTTGCGGACGTCGATGCCGACGCGCAACACCAACACTGTAATGCTGCACCAATCCTAATGACTACGTAAGGTGTAATCTCAACACCTGGTACGGCACGGCGCACGTTCGAATCCCGTTGGGTTCTTCTTCAACAACATTGACCATTACGACCATGGCGTTGGAGCCGAACAATCATCAGCGGCGCTACTTCCGGTGGGACAGCAGTAGCGCCGAGGGCCGTTACACGATGGATGGGTGTGGTAGCGCTGAATGCAGGCTACACGACGCATGGACGTGTAGCGCGTCGTGAGGTGCAGTGCGTGGTGGGTGCTAGTTGGGAGTTGCGGAGCCGACAAGCGAGCGGCCTAGCGTAGCCAGCCTCGCCGAGCCTAGCCCATGTCGGCGCGCGCACGCCGCCTCTGGCCGCCAACAGCGCGCGGCACGAACGCAAGCGAGCTCTCGAGGCTGGCCATTTTCGCGGCCAGCCCATCCATGTCCACATCGACGTCGGGTGGCGGGCGCGCCGGCGGGCCAATGTTGCTGTGCCCGCGCGAGCGTGTCGGCGATTTCGGCGGCGCGTCATCTGCTGGCGGGTTGCGCGGCGGGCGGATCAGGCTCGCGGCCGGGCCGTCGGTGCGCGCGATCTGGTTCATCTGCGCGTGGTGTCAGCCTCGGCTGGGGCCCGCGAGCATGGACACGCCTCCACTCACGCCGTGGTTGACGATCGAGAAGAAGTACGTCACGGGATAGTCTGCGGGCGTTGTCAGCTCGCCTCCACTCTCCACACCCTTCACACCCACAGTGCTTCTCGACCAGGTGCAGCCTGCGCTTCTTGGGCGTGAGGAACGACTTGCCGCACTGCTCAGGCGGCAGAAAACACTCGAACTGGGGTCAGCGCGCGCCCCAGCCAGCCACAACGCACAATCTTCTCGCCGCGCTCCTGGCGCTGGCGCGCAATGGCGTCGTGCGTCTCGGTATAGTGCTGCGGTCGTCAGCGCTTGCAACATCCCCGCACCCACGAGGTCCAGCATCCGCTCGTCGGGAAACACCTTGCCGCACTCGCGCCAGCGGTGCACGCGCCCCGCGCCGCCGAGCGCCGAGCGCCCGGCAAACTGCTCGGGCACGACGAGCACCGCGTCGCCCTCGGGCACGCGCCCGGGCTTCTCGCGCACCGGCACGGCGCACACCCAGCGGTGCATGGCCGCCTGGTGCGCTTCAAGCTCAGCCGCGGTGCCGAAGGCCGTAGCACCCCCGGGCTGCGAGCACGTCGGCGCCATCGTGCACAGGAACGTCTTGGCCCCCTCGGGCAGCCGGTACAGCTTGGCCACTGGGACGTGGTCGTGCTCGTCGTCGTCGCTGTGGTGCCCGCCGCCGATGCCGTCGGACATGCCCCCGTCGCTGGACGAAAGTGACGCCGAGCGTACCCGCTTGCGCGAGGCGTCCATCGCGGTGGCGAGGGGTGGGGAGTGTGTGTGGTGTCGACGTGAACGTCTGCTGGCGACGGCAAATGTCTGGTGACGCAGTGGAATGATGGACCGCCTCCACCGGCGCTGCAGTGCCACACGCCGAAACGCCCATTTCCCCAGGCGGGGCGGTCCCTCGTCTCGCTTGCTGCTCGACTGCCAGGCTGGCTGGCTGGCGCTGGCTGGTACCCCCCGTCATTTGCTCCCGGCCACCCACCCTGCCGCCAGCACCGATCCACCAGTGACGCTCACTGCCTCGCCGTCCAGTGGCCGTGCTGCCTCGCTCCGTCGTCACCACCCCCACCACGACCATCCACCTCACTCATCACACCGTCCTCTCCCGTGTCCATCCCCCGCCCACCGGATCAAGGTGAGCCCCGCGAGCACGCGCAACGAGCGCACCCGCCATGCTGCGATGCGCTCGGTGCGCGCGCGTGCCAGCCTGCCCGCCGCACGTGCGAGAGCGCGCGCACTCACACTCCCAGACACAATGTCCACCTCTGCAGAGCTCTGTCCCGTCTACGCGCCCTTCTTCGGAGCCATGGGCTGCGCGTCGGCCATCATCTTCACGTCGATTGGCGCTGCGTGAGTCGCTTGAGCCGGCGCGGCCGTGCCCGATGCCGCCGATGACAACGCTGACGCCGTCGCCTTGCCTTGCCCTGCTTATCGCTCGCTCGCTCGCTTCCCATCCTCGCCCACAGCTACGGAACCGCCAAGGCCGGTGTCGGAGTCTCGGCCATGGCGGTCCTCCGCCCCGACCTCATGATCCAGTGTACCGTCCCCGTCATTATGGCTGGTATCATTGCCATTGTGAGTTGCGCTCACTGGCCGCTTTACTCACACCCCAGTACGGCCTCGTCGTGTCCGTCCTCATCTCGGGCGGCCTCACCTCCCCCATGCCCCTGTACACCGGCTTCATCCAGTTCGGTGCCGGCCTCTCGGTCGGTCTCGCCGGTCTCGCCGCCGGCTTCGCCATCGGCATTGTCGGTGACGCCGGTGTGCGCGGAACTGCCCAGCAGCCCCGTCTCTTCGTCGGCATGATCCTTATCCTCATTTTCGCCGAGGTCCTCGGTCTCTACGGCCTCATCGTCGCCCTTATCCTCAACACCAACGCCGAGACGGCCTACCAGTGTGCCAAGGTGGTTGGCCAGCTCTAAGGGCCAGATTGGGACGGACTCGACTCGTCGTCTGCAGGTCAAAACCATCACACTCAACACATGCCCTCCCACCCAACCCCCCTACCCCACTTCATTCTTCTAAGCCACGCCGGCGAAAGGACTAGAAACCCGCCGTCGTGCACACCACAAAGTTAGAACCCCGTGATGCACTCGTGAAGTTGCAGTCGAGTGCCCTGAGGTGTCTGGCGACTAACCGCCGCCATGTCGCCAGTTCAGCGGCGCACTGGCTTGCAATGCACGGACGAGCGACCGAGACTGACACGGCCTGCGAGCCCGACTGACACGGCTTGCACTCAACACTTCGCCAACAAAGCATCCAGTGCATCGAGGTGAGTGAAGCCTAGCTTCTACTATAACAAAGTGTATGCCCAAAATACAGTCTAACTAAACACATTCTTGTTGTTGTCCTCGTTCAAGATGTATCCAAGGCCAGCGCCGACGCCAGCCTCGTACTCCGCCTCTGTCGCAGGGGCAAGCGAGCTCATAACTTGGCCTCCAAGGAGCTCATGGTACAGACCGGACTTTGCCCCGCTGGACCTGCGTCCCATGCCGATCGGCGTCGACGGGTCGCTGGCGCTCAGCTGACCGCCAGCATCCGCCCACGCGCAGTCGCACCAGCCGCTCTTGGACACGGTGAACTCGGCGACCGCAGGCCACTCCGAGATCCACAGCTGAAGGAGGCCCACCAGGGTCTGCGTCCCGCCACTCTCCGCCCAGTCGGGGGGCATGAGGGACGGCGGGAGCGACTTGCCCGGTTCCAAGCAGAGCGCCGCGTCCACCCTCGGGTCCTGGCCAGAGATGAGCGATGGCGCGAAAACAATGGCTAGGTTGGTCGCACTCATGCGTGTTTGGCCCTCGTGGGCAAGGAGGTGGTGCCCAATGTGTGTGAGATGGGTCAACACCAATGAACTCGCTGGCGAGAGTGCAGGGATGAGGTTGGTGCGGATTCTGGTCGTTAGCTCGCCCAATTCATCGGCAGCTCACTCGTCAGGGGTGTAGGTACTCCGGATGAGGGGGTAAAGGTCCTCTGGAATAAGCGGGCTTGAGAGCCCCTTGAGTAACCTCATCAAGAGAATCGGAGGCAAGTACGGATCGGTGATGGCAACGCCGGCCCAATCAATCTTGGGTTGAGCCTTCGGAGGGAGATCTAGCAGGCCTTGGAGTGGGGGAAGAAGGTGTGACTGGAGGCATGAGCTGATTGAGGGCGTACGGTACACAGAATCAGACTCACCGTGGCCGTCTTGCGGAAGATACCCTCGGTGTCAGAACACATGCCCAGGATCAAAGCTCTGAGTTCATGCAGCACGCGTGGTAAGCTGCCCTTGTTGTCCTCCAGAATCGCCTCCAGATCGCCGCCGCTCCAATACTTTGCGGGCTCAGCGCCGTCCTGGTCCAGCGAGCGCTTGCTTTCGGTCTCCGGAGAAGGCGGGAGCGCAACAGCCGAAAGCTTGAATGGGAGGTAGCTGTTGGCTGTGCCGATCGCGGACGAGATGGCGCTCACGCCCCACCCGAGACCACCAAGCACACCGCCCTGCTGGCCCAAAGTGTTCATGAGCCCGAACGACGCCACTCCTGTGCGAGGGATCGCCAGCTCTGGGTTCTCGCGAAGAATGCGGGCCTCCTCAGTCAGGGTGGACAGGGGCACATCGACACCGCGTAATGGGATGCCGGCGCGTGAGAGGGCCAACAACGACGGCACAATGTGCAACTTTGGGTACGTCTTGGGCGACAGCAGAGGCAGTGTAATGGGGAGTAAGGCTGTGTCCAGGTGAGCTGTTGTCGCCACAACCGTCCCAGCTCGACCCACTCTTTGCAGCAGTTCCAGGATGCACAATGTACTACGCTAGTCAGCACCGGCCAAACCTGCGCCCCTCAGAACATACCAGCCTCTTGAGATTCTTGCGGTACCTGCGGTATTGTCAGATCATCGCACATGGTCACAGCCAACAACACACGCACTTGCGGGGAATCCGACGCCAGTTCCAAATCCACCACGTCACACCAGGCAGCGCCCTCCGCTTCCCCTTGCTCGACGCATCTTCCTCGGCAGCGAGCACAATGAGCGTGTAGCCTGCATCTCCCTCATCTCCGACCCATGGCTCAAGTCGCCGCAGGACGGTAGCGAGGAGTACGTCGTTTGTCACGGGGGTCGGCACCGCCGCCAGGGCAGCGAGGTTGAGCACGAGCACGGGCAGGTTCTCGAGCGGTGGAGGGTGGTTTGACATTGTGGCGTAGAGGATCATGCTTGTATCGAGCGACGGGGACGCATTGATGCGCGGCGAGAGGTGCGGCGGCTGCGGGGACAAGTGCTGTGGAACGGGCCATTTTGGTGGTAGCGGGGGCTTCAGGTCATCTTCGTCTTGCTCGTCTTGCTCAGTCACGACTAAGGAGCTGTTGGCACTAGACCCGGCCCATGCTCCAAAGCCAGTGCGGCGAAGCACGTCCTTACCACTCTGCGAGACTGAACGCATCGCGTTGGCCGCGCGTGAGGTGTAAGTGTCTTCCTGCTGCTGCTGCGGCTGTTGTGGTGGTGGAGAGGGAAGGTTTGGCCGTGATGTCGAGTTTGATAGGCGGTTGAGGCGCGACATGAGAGTTGAAGGGCGCGACGGGCTTGACCCCGGCAGGCTTGTTGTTCGAGGTGGTGGTGATTGCGAGGCCTGCGAAGCCGTGCTGCTTGCAATGCTGCTTCGCCGCTCGTAGCGGGTTGGTAGTGCCTGTGGCATTGTGTGTGGGGGTGGGGGCAGACGCGCGGGGTGTGGGTGTGATGTGTGGTGTGTGACGCGCTGTGAATGTTTAATGTGGAGGTGGGGAGTGCAAGTGGCAAGGGAAGATGATGGAGGTGTAATGTGGAGTGCGCCGCCGCCGAGCATCAATCACGCAGGGTCGTCGCCCAAATGGTTCTAATGGCTGGCGGCGGGCGGGCATTGCGGCACACTGCCCGCTCGGCACCGCCGTATCAGTGGCGTTTGAATGGCGCAAAGGGGCAAGCGCTGCCAACAAGTGCGGAATGCGGCATGCAAGCGATGTGCACCACGTGTTAACAAGAGGTGCCGAATAAAGGGTGGCTCGCTATTCAATAGCGCAATAGCTCAATAGTGCAATAGCTAGTAGCTCAATAGGCAACAGTCATAGCCTATGCAGCCTATTAGCCCATAGGCCTTAGCCCTTGCGGCGTTCTACATTACGATTTGAAGATCCAAAAGACCAGCTGTATTGAAACTCAATGTTGACCCGAACCAGTGGAGTGGTAGTCACGGCGTGGCAGTTGCAGCATCAGCCGATGCAGACGACGCGCCGTACGCCCGCTTGAGCGTGAGAAACCATGTCTTACAAGTGTGCACCCGACGGTGGTTTACCAAACGCTTGGGACTGGGACGGCAGGTCCCAGGAGAGCGGACTGCTGGCCCAGCAAAGCTTGAGGCAGCGTAGGCAGCTCCGAATGACGTGATTGTAAACAGCCCACTCGGTTTTGTTTTCAGAAAATTAGGAATTACTACGCGCTCGCCATCGATACGCGCCAGGGAGACTGCGACTGGGCAAAAGTCGGGGTCCACCACCTCCACACGCACGCACGACACCAGCACACACACACCGACACGCACGTACGCAGCCCCGCCCAAACTTCTTAAGCACGCAGGCGTCCACTCGCGACTTTTGCTCATCCCCCTCTTCCTACTCGTTGCAACAATGTCCCTCGCGTCTCGGGCCTTCCCCCTCCTCTCGCGCGCCGCCTCCACCTCGGCCGCCTCGACCGGCAAGCACAAGGTCGTCGTCGTTGGCGCCGGCTCGGGCGGTCTCACTGCCGCCAACCAGATCTATAACGCCCTCAAGGCCGAGGGCAAGACCCTCGCCGACGGCGACATTGCCATCATTGACGCGGCCAAGACGCACGACTACCAGCCCGGCTTCACCATCGTCGGCGGCGGCCTGGCGGACAAGACCAAGTTCCGCCGCAGCCTCGACTCGCTCATCCCCAAGCAGTTTGAGCACATCCCCCAGAACGTCAAGGGCTTCGAGCCTGGAACCAACCAGGTCGTGCTCGCCGACGGAACAAAGGTCGGCTACGAGTACCTCGTCGTCGCGCCCGGCCTCGAGCTCAAGTGGTCCAAGGTCAAGGGCCTGCCCGAGGCCATTGCCAACCCGGCCCAGTCCAAGGTCGGCTCGGTCTACTCGTACGACACGGTCGACAAGGCCTGGGAGCTCATCCGCGACTTCCAGCCCGGCAACGGCGAGGCCGTCTTCACCCAGCCCTTTGGCCCCGTCAAGTGCGCCGGCGCGCCCCAGAAGGTCGCCTACCTCTCCAACTCGTACTGGAAGAGCCAGGGCCGCAGCGACATCCACTCGACGTTTGTGACGGGTATCGGCGCCATGTTCGGTGTGCCCCACTACGCCAAGGCGCTCAACGCGCTCCGCGAGTCCAAGGGCAACATTGACGCCAAGTTCAACTCGAACCTCGTCGAGGTCAAGGACAAGGTCGCCGTGTTCGAGAAGGTTGCCGGCGACGACGTGGGCAGCAAGTACGAGGTTCCGTTCGGCCTGCTGCACGTTGTCCCTCCCCAGGGTGCGTACGACTTTGTCAAGAACTCGCCCATCGCCGACGCTGCCGGCTTTGTCGAGGTCGACGACTTCACCCTCCAACACAAGAAGTACGAGAACGTCTTCTCGCTCGGCGACGCGTCGTCGCTCCCCACGTCCAAGACGGCCGCTGCCATCACTGCCCAGGGCCCCGTCCTCACCCACAACCTTCTGTCGCACCTCGAGACGGGCAAGATCGGCTCGGCGCGCTACGACGGCTACACGTCGTGCCCCCTGTTCACCGGCGACAACAAGCTGCTCCTCGCCGAGTTCAAGTACGGCGGCGAGCTGCAGGAGACGTTTGCCCGCTGGGGCCTCAACCAGGCCAACCCCAACGCCTTCACCTTCTACCTCACCAAGGACTTCTTCCCCGCCGCCTACTTCGCCAAGTATGTCAAGGGCGAGTGGTACGGTCCCCGCACCGTCTTCCCTCCGTCGTTCCTTTAACAGCAACGCGCGTTGTGCCTATCGTATCAAAACCATACACTAGCCCCGGACGGCGTGTACATAGACTTTTGTAGAGAATGAAATTTGGGTAATTGGAGGTTGCGAGGTGGCTCAAAGCTTATCGTGGCTTGGCACTGGGTTCCTGATGAGTCCGCTAGCTGGGAGGCACATGGCCGGTGTCACGCGCGCAGCGGTGCAGACTCGCGTCGTAGAGTTACGACGGTGCGGTCTACGACGGCAGCTTGGCATGCGCGTGGGCGACAAGCTGAGCGAGCAGCGGGTGAGGACGCACTTGGCGCTGGGCCGTCCGTAGTCGCCGATCCGCGAAAGATGGCCCGCATGCCCGCAGGCGATTCCGAATAGACGCGAGACACCCGCGTACCCACGTTGGCCTGCTGCGGCATAAACGACAACTCACGCGCCAGTAGCATCGACGCAACGACAGACCCCGACACAGACGCCGACACAGCCGGTCGGCAATGTCGCGCGTGATATCGGAATGCGCCCGCACGCGTCGTACCGCGTCGGCGTCGTCGCGACGTCGTCGTCCGCGTCTTCGGAATACTGTGTGCCTGCCGCTGTGCGTGTTGGGTCCATGGCATGCCGCGTGCGTGCATCACCCGACGCCCGCAGAGACAGGTTACGGCCGGAGCGAGCTGGCAGAAACGGCCGCTTGGGCGATGAAGCCGATGCCCTCCACCCGACGCGCCCGACGCGGTGGCTACATTCGCCTCCCTGGCCGGTCAGCTGCCGTGCTCACCTGTCCGCCCGCACGAGTCAGTTCCGCTTCGAACGCAGTATGGGGCCAGCGCCACCGCCCTCTTTCCGCAGGAGGGCGGGGCAAGGCATGGGCTCCGGCCCTCCGGGATTCATGCGGCACGCGCACGCCGCGCAGCATGAAACCCCCGACACGAAACACGCTGCCCGGGCCGCCACGGAACCGCCACCCAACCCGCGACACCGCCTCACGACTCGACTCGACAGATCACGCGCTCCCGCTTCCGATCTATGCTTCCTGCATCGCCAGCGCACGATGCCGCGCCCAATCACACGTCCGTACACACTCCCGCTCGCCAAAAGAGAGAGAGTGACCGCGCGACGCCGAACCGCCGTGCATTACTACACGCGTCCGGCGCCGGAAAATTCAAAGTGACCGGTTTGATTGTTTGGGTTTTGCTACGCGGCCTTGTCTTTGGCGTATTTCAGCGTTTATGACTGTGCCACGCGGCTCGCGCGGAGCTTGCCAGCCGCCATTTGGGTCGCCTCCAACAAGGGAGACTACCACCACAATGGACCGAACTCGGCTGCGTGGCCTGGTGTCCCGGCTACACGGGATACATTACGACTGGGGTCCAGCGCCCGCGGCGCCGTGGCGCCGGTCGTCAGTGTGTGTGTGCAGGGCTATGGCTGTGTGTGATCTGCACGGTGATGGCTGTCTACGTTTGATATCGCGTTGCCCGAGGGCCTTGAGCTGGAGGTCACGGGAGGCCTCCGCGCGTGAAGGAGCCATGGTCGCGCGCAAAAGGAAGACGACCGCCCGACGGGGGGCCAAACTGTGCAGCTTGGCATGGTGACCTAACGAGAAGAGCAGGCTAACCGTGCTATGATCTTGCTATGCGGCCGTGGTGCGCTGTCTTCCTCGAGCGGTTATGACTGTACCACACGGCCTGTACAGTCACTGCGAGCAGCAGCGAGAACTCGCGCGCAAAAAGAGAGAGACGACCGCGCGTCGAGGGGTAGAACTGTGCAGCCCCACGCTGCCCCCTCGACGATGTTTCAACCGTCAGAATGATTGTGCTACGCGGCCTTGTCAGGTGCGCGGTTGACCGGACTATGAGGCGACGCGCGGCTGGCTGTCCGCGAGCCGGCTGGCTGCCTCGAGGCGGGTGGGGGAAGGCGCTCTGGGAGCTGGGTGGCGGCCTGCGCATTGCCTACAACACGCCGCAGGTCTCCATCGAGGAAGGCATTCCACCTTGCTTACACTGCTGCCGGGCGACCACAACGGCCTCGGCGGCCATCAAACCCGTCGTCTCCACCGCCGCAGCTCCCAGCCTGTTCATAGGTGCTGTCTCTACATGCTCCTCTAAACACTCCTTCCCTCAGACCTACCAATCCCCCAACCTCCCCCTACCACTCCTCGGGCTCGTCAACCCACTCGCCCGTCCGCCTGAGCGCCCGCTCCATTTCCCTGAGCTCGCGGTATCCCCTCCAGCGCGCCTCGACGCCGTTGCCGTCGTTGCGGCTCACGCCGAGCTCGCGGCGGAGCTCGCCGATCCCCTGCTCCCACCGCTTCTCCCAGTACACGCCGACGAGGGTGCGTCCGCCGGCGCCGGCGCGCAGCGCCCACGGCACCCAGTCGTCGATCCACCGCTGGCGCATCTTGCCGCTCAGCCGCGCCGGGCCGAAGAGCGACGACAGCGCGGCCGCCGGCAGGCCCATGTTGGAGTACTCGACCACCTTGAGCGAGAGCTCGTGTGCCAGCGTCGGCGGGAGCGAGAAGAGCGTGTGGTACAGATCGTGCGTTTGCCGGTAGCGAAGCATCGTGTATGCGAGCGACGGCGAGTCGATGTAGCGGACCTGGGGGTGTGTGAGCTTGTGCCACTCCGCTTGCCCACTGGCCACGCTCACCTTTTCCCGTGCGTCTGGGGTGAAGCCATCGCGATCGAGCCACTCGACATACTCGCGACCGACGGTGCCGCGCTGTAGGCCGCGGAGGTAGTCGAGGCTGACGGTCTTGGACGTAAGCGTGGGGCGGTCGCGCAGGATCTGGCGGCCCTCGGGGTGCGACGCCATGGCCTCGTGCAGGCGGGGGAGGAAGGTCGACGCGGTGGACTCTGACAGCGTCGCGATGAGGTCGGGGCGGGAGGTGTAGTTGAGCACGCCGACGACGCCCGAGCCGACGGCGAGCAGCGCGTTCTGCGCCGCGTTGAGCGGGACGTGGTCGGGGTAGTTCTTGGGCGGGGTTGGTGGGGTGCTGGCCGGCGCCGAGGCGTGTCGCCGCGCCGACACGGGGGCCGTGATCGCCGCGCGCGAGCTCGACGCCACTGCGCGCGTGCTGAGCAGGAGAGGTCTGGACATTTTGTGTGCGTGATGTTGTTTTCGGCTCGTGCAAGATGTCCAGCTCCGGCGACTATGACGAGGTCTGTCGGCCGGAAAGATCAGTAGCATCGCTACTCTCCCACGGTCGCGTGCAGGCTCCGCCCGATGTCCGCTGCGTGGATTGCTGGTGGCTGCAGTGGCAGCACGCTGCACGCGCGCCGCCGAGAGATGGCCCGAAGGGCCTGCCAGGGCGCGGGCGGCGGCAACCACGGGCCTCCGCCGCACACGCGCGCATGCGGCGCCGAGGCTGGCCGACTGCAGCCCACCGCCCAGGCACGGCAACATCCGAGATAGTGCTGCTAAAGTTCGGTTGCGTGTGGAGCCGCCTCGTCTGGTTTCGGGCGGGCCATGACGATGGAGCAGGCCCGCTCGACAACGAGGAGGAGCGCCGCTGCCGCCGTCTTTTCTTGGCAGCCAGCCAGCGAGCGACGACCTGCACGGTAGCGTGAAAGGTACTTAACGCACGCCGTGCTCTTCCCCGCGAGCAGCACCAAAAAAAAACACATCAGCCACAATGTCACCACCACCACCAAGCGTCGACCTCCCCACCAGCCCGGTGCAGGCGTTCCACCCGTCCTTTGCGGCACGGCGCGCGTCCCGGCCGACAGGCGCCCGCCCCGAGCCGGACAGCCTGCGGCCGACGCCGAGCCCGTCGCCGCCGCCCGCGCCGGCGCCGGCGCTGTACCGCGTCAAGGAGCTCGACACGCCCGGGCCCAGCATCCCGCCGTCGCGCGCCGACTCGTTTGTCGACCTCGAGCTGAGCGTGATTGGCCCCACGCCGGGAGGAAGCACCGACGACGTCAACTCGACCGCGGCGGCCCTCGAGCGCGAGGTCGCCGCGCTGCCGCCCGTCGACGGCGGCCGCGACGCCTGGCTTTTTTTGCTGTCCGCCACGCTCGTCGAGACCACCGTATGGGGCCTCCCGTACACTGTCGGCGTGCTCCACGCGTTCTGGAGCTCGCGCATGTTCCCGCATGACGAGGCGACGCTCACGCTCGCGGCCACGCTGCAGACCGGTCTGATGTACATGTCGGCTGCGTTCCTCGGCCCGTAAGTGCCACCAGACCTCCCCAAGAGGTCCGCCCCGCCCGCTGACCCCACAGCCTCTTCACCGCGTTCCCGCAGCACGTCAAGACGATGCAGTTTGTCGGCCTGTTCGTCGCCGGCATCGCGCTCATCGGCTCGGCGTTTGTCACAAAGGTGCGTCCCCCTGCCTTGTTGTTCCCCGCTCACCCACCCCAGGCATGGCACCTCGTCATCACCTTTGGCATCCTGTACCCGTTCGCGGGCGCGACCTACCTGCCGTGCGCGACGCTCATCTACGAGTGGTTCCAGGCGCGCCGCGGCATGGCGACGGGCATCATGTTCGCCGGCACGGGCGCGGGCGGCACCGTCTTCCCGTTCATCGTGCAGGCGCTGCTCTCGCGCTTCGGGTACAAGGCGACCATGGTCGCCATCGGGCTCGGCTTCCTGCTCATCAACACGACCGCGCTCGCCTTTGTCCGCCGCCGCGTGCCCGTCGGCAAGGGTGCCGGTGCGCACCGCCGCCAGCGCCCCATCTCCCAGATCGACTGGGGATTCCTCAAGATGGGCGGCATGTGGGCCGGCACCATGGTCATTTTGTTCACTGCCATGGGCAACTTTATCCCCTCGCTCTGGATCCCGACGTTTGCGGACGCGATCGGCGCCACGCGCCCCAACGGTACCGCGCTTGTGGCCATCATGAACGGTGAGTGCGGTTGGGGGGGGGGGGGGGGGGGGGCGGATCAAGCTGACCCCCCCGTAGCCGCCTCGGTCCCGGGCAACACCCTCACAGGCTACATCTCCGACCGTGTCCCTCCCCGCCTGGCAATCTTCGGCTCGTGCGCGCTGGCGGCGACGGCGACCCTCGTCCTCTGGGGGCTGGGCACGACCAACGGCCTCCTCGTCGGCTTCTCCATCGTGTGGGGCT
The DNA here is from genome assembly GCA_008065275.1 of Vanrija humicola. Taxonomy (NCBI): domain Eukaryota; kingdom Fungi; phylum Basidiomycota; class Tremellomycetes; order Trichosporonales; family Trichosporonaceae; genus Vanrija; species Vanrija humicola. Next base: position 107,234 of record QKWK01000010.1, read on the forward strand.
TCACCGCGCTCAGCTTTGTCGGGCAGTGGAGCCGCATGATCACGGTCATTAGCAGTACGTCGCGTGGCGCTTGAGCAGAAGACGTTGCTGACATGACGCAGAGGGCGACCCGACCCTTCCCGGCCTCCTCTTCTCCTTCTTCACCATGCTCAAGGGCGTCGGAAACCTCACCTCCGGCCCCCTGTCCTCCATCCTCCTCAACTCGGGCGAGCACTTCCGCGGCTCGATCGCAAAGGGTGCCGCAGGAGCCTACGGCAACACAAACTATGGCATCCTCCTCATCTACACCGCATCGTGCACCTTCGCTGCTGCCCTCGCAGGTATCTTGTTCCCCACAAACTAAAAGCTACGCAGTAGCCACCGGACTTTTAATACTTTTGGATCGTAGCGGATGCTCTATCTGCATGGTCGCTATATAGGCCACATCTTGTACAACAGGTCAAGTGGATGAATCGCACGTATCGAGTCTGGCACCGCCAAAGGCCGCTCACTCCTCCTCTTCTTCTTCCTCGCTCTCGACGACCTGCCGCCGTCCTGCGTTGTCAGCACAGTCATGTTGCACACACACGCCACACTTACCGCCGCGTTTTGGCCTGGCTTTGGGCTCCGTAGCCTGTGGCCGCTTGGCCGCACGTCGCTTCGCAGCCTTGGTCTTCTTCGCCACGTCGGCCTCGAGCGCCTGCTCCTCCAGGCCCTTGGCCTGGTGCTCACTGAGGATCGCCTCGAACTCCTTGAGCTCAGTCTCGGGCTTGCCAGCTCCCTTGTTTGCACGGGCCTGCGCGGGTTAGCAGTTTCGCACTCGACGAACCCACCTTGGCAAGAATCTCCGTGAAGCGTCGGAAGACCGTCTCCTCGTGCAGCTTGTCCTGGTAGAATGGCAGCCTGAGGCGTCAGCAAAACAACCCACTGACGTGTCGGCCGCTACTCACGCCTCGATAAGCTTCTTCATCGACCTCTCCGACTTGAACGGCAGCAGTGACAAGCAGAACGCAATGTCGCGCCACTGGCGTTCCTCGGTTGCCAGACGGAATCGCTGGCAGAGCTTCTCGACAATAGACTCAGCCTGCTTCTCCTTCTCAATGAACTTGAAGATGAAGCGCATAGTCTTCTCGAAGGTCTCTTCGTCGACGGCATGAGCCCCGATACTAAGGTGCGAGATGACGTCCTGGAGGTTGTTGTACAGAGCATTGTCCTTGGTGCTGAGCTCAGAGAAGAAGAGCTTGGCCAGGTCGGCAATGCGCTGGTCAGGGTCCTCGAGACACTTGGCCATCTCGCCGAGCTGGCCCTTGACCTTGATCATACCGTTGAGAATGAGGTGAGTCAGGACCATGAGCGTGTTCTTCTTGACAATCGGGTCGGGGTCTGTCAAGCCCTGGTAGAGGCGCTCAGAGTTCTGAAGTGTCAGCGGTTGCTCTGAACGGACACTATCACCACTCACGTCGTCAATCAAGCTGCCCCAGCACACTGCAATGTCTCCAAGCGCAATCACAATGTTGCTGCGAACAATGGGGTCGCGGCTGGTCTCGAGAATCTTGAAGAGCAGCAGAAGATGGGCCTCACAGAAGGTGGAGCTGACACACATGAACTTGGTGAGCGCCAGAACAGCGGCCTCGCGAAGGGTCGGTGACTGAAGGTCAGTGTTCTGCTTGTGGCTGTTTAACAAACTCACCCGGTAGCGCTTTGGACTGGCGCAGATAGCTGCAATCATGGGGCCGTAGAGCGCGAGCAGACTCTTCTCGCCATACAAAAGCTCCTTCTCACGGATGTTGGCGATGAGATCGCCAATGTCGTCCTCAGCGTTACCGGCAACCGCTTCGAGGTCGTTGCCGCTGTCCTTCTCCTTGGCCTTCTCAGCAGCCTTCTCTGTAGGGGCTATTAGCAAGGTACTAGACACCAACAGCTCTACTCACCCTTCGCCTTTTCATCCTTACGACGCTTGAACTCGCGCTCGACAAGCTCGAGGTAGACGATGTGCTTGAGGGCGACATGGCCAACCACGAACACCAGCTGAGCGAGCTTGAAGGCACCGATCTCGTCCTTTGAAGTCTCCTTGACCGCGATGGTTTCGTCTTGAGTAGAAGCGGCATCAGTCGCCTCCGTTCCATCAACAGAGGGCGCTGACTCAGCCGGGGACTCTTCCGACTCCTGGGTTGCCTCAGGCTCGGGGGCAGCCTCCACAGCTGCCGGCTTGGCGAAGACCCTTGCCGTGAGATCCTTGATGATCTGGCCACAGAGAGCATCGGGCTGCTGACCAAGCAGGTAGATGGTGTTGATAGCCTGCTCAGCCATGCCGAACCACTGAGGCGAGCGCGAGGCGTGCTCGATGACGCTCTGCAGCTTGACAAACACCGGGTTGTCCATGGGTAAGCGCATCGTCTTGTCGGCAAGAGAGCCCTTGACCTTCTTGGCACTGCCACCAAGGCGCTGAAGCGCAATGCAAGTGTAGCGAGCGAGAACAAGATCGTTCTGATGCTGTCAGCTTCTGTCACGGCTACGTTAGCTCACCATGCCATGGGGGCCAAGTCCAATCTTGAGAAGCGCCTCCACCCGATCAGCGACAATCTCCCTCTTGGCGACGGCGAGCATGCCAAGGATGATGATGGCACCCTGGCGCTGGGCCTTGGGAATTTCCTGCTCCGTGCTGTAGACCTGCCAGAGCTTGTTGATGACATCAGGGTGCACGCCGCCGTCCAGCATCATTGTGCGCATCAGCTCCTCGAGGGACGTAAGCTCGGCGAGTGTGGCGCCGTATGTGCGCCTGAGGGTTAGCTCTGCCAAGGTTTGATTAACCCACTCAATCATGTTCTTAGCGATGCGGTTCACCTGCTGCTTGGGCGTGAGGTCGGGAACGACGTCGAAGTACAAGCTGCGGTAGACCTCGATGAGGTTGCCGCGGATGCTGCGAGTCTCGGTGCCTTCCTCGGTCGTAGCGTTGACGTCCTTGGTCCAGATGAGGTGGAGCATGGTCTTGATACCTTGCTCAGACGACGCAATGTCGTACTCGTACGCGGTACGGAAGAAACGCATCGACTCGAGCACTTCCGTCTTGTTGGTACTGACGAGCAGCTGGCATAGCGTCGGGATCGAGGCCTCGATCTGGTTGATGAAGCGCAGGGCGTCCGAGTAGTACCTCTTGGTAAGTCTGAGGCGCATGACAGCTTCGGCGTCGAGTGACGACTGCTCGGCCTCCACGGCGGCGATGTCAATCTGAGACTTGCGGGGTTTTCGCTCCTTCTTCTCTTTCTTGACCTTCTTGGGCTTGGGCTTGGGCGTGCCTTCGGTGTCATCGGCATCCTCATCACCCTCCTCGTCCTCGTCGTCTTCTTCGGCCTCGCCCTCTTCGTCCTCGTCTTCGTCCTCGTCGGCCTCAGAGTCTTCATCAGAGTCCTCGTCGTCCATGCCGGCATCCCGGCGAGCCTTCTCCATCTCCTGAGTGTCGACCTTCTCAAGCTCAGCGCAGACCTTGTCGTAGCGATCTTGCCACTCGGGGAGGTTGAGAGTGCCACCGTGCAGAGCTCCGAAGGGGTGGGTCTCGAGTAGCTTGCAGAGGAGCTGGATAGCATAACGACGGGCGGACGAAGTCTTGTCTTCGAGAGTGCGAATTGTGAGCTCGGCAATTTGTGCGCGCTGCTTGGGGAACTTGACCGGCAGACTGAGGCTTGTTAGTGCCGAACTACGAAGACGAAAACTACTTACTCGCAGAGCTTGATGAGAGTCGTGAGGACCTTGGAGCGCACATAGGAGTTGAGGTCAAGGAAGCGCTCAAGGAGAATCTCGAAGAAGCGCTTAATCTGCTTCTTCTTCTGCTCCTCATCGCCGTCCTCCGCCAGGGACAGATCCTTGATGAGAAGACCGATGATCTCGACGATAGCCATGCGCATGGGGTGGGCCTAGTGAAAGTCAGCAATCGCCCATGCAAACAGTACTCACATCGCTGTCGAGGTGCGTGAGCAGTAACGGCATCTGCTTCTGGACAACTCTGGGGCTCAGTTCGGCGAAGCGCACAAGGAAGCGCGAGAAAACACGAGGGCCCTTGGCGTCGGTGTGGGAGAATGTCTTGCTTGCGACATCGCGGAGGACTTCCTCGGCGAGCTGGGGGTAGTCAAACTCCTTCTCCAGAATGGCGAGCAGCTCGGCCATGGGCTCAGACAGGTGCTCAAAGTAGGTGAGGTTCTGGACGATGCTGGTCTGGGCACCGAAGGCATGGCCATGGAACTTGACAGCTAAACAGATGACCTTGTAGACACCGAGTCGAATGTCGTTGACCTTGAGGTATGCCTCAGCCTCGGCAAGCTGGTAGGCAGGCTTGGTGAAGCACGAAACGAAAGCCTCGCGTTCAGACGAGGTACGCCAGATGCGCGACGTCGGCAGGCGGAGTGCGCGGTGCATAGTGTTGAGGACCAGGGGCAGGTGGTCGACCCAAACAAAGGATGTGGGCTGGACAGCAGACTTGACAGTCTTCTTGCCCTTGACACCACGGGCCTTGGCTGCGGGCGCCTCCTCACCAGGCTGGCGGCCGGCACCCTTCTCAGCAGCGGCGACAAACCACTGCATGAGGAAGGCCCAAAGCTCGAGCTGGGTCTTGTGCTGGAGTGGGGCGTCGAGGTCGTCGTTTCCAGGTGCAACGAGGGCCATGACGGCCGTCGCATGGTGGCTCAGGCCCGAGCAGATGGCATCGAGGGTCTTCTGCAGGACGGCGCCGTTGACCGTCGGCGCGTCGGCATGCTTGAGGACCGAGGCGAAGACGTCGATGGTCTGATCGGGCGAGTGCAGAATGACATCGGGGTCGTTGACTACCGCCTCGATGGCCATCGAGAGGTGCTCGTCAATGGTGGACGACGAGAGGTCGGGGATGTCGAGTTCATTGCGGATGGGGTAGATTGATGGGTCGGAAGAGAGCGAGAGGAGCTCCTCCTGGAGGTTGTAGTTGTCCATGGCGGGCGGTGCGCCTTGGATGCGATAGATGCGAGTCTATCCCAGCGACTGTGTGCTCTTAAAGCGCAGAGACTGTCGCGAGATGGAGGGATATGGGTGTTGTCAGTCGTCAAAACAAAGCAGCTCCGAGCAAAAGAAGGCGCGTGTTTACACAAAGCGATTCCAGGGACGGGCGGTATCAAACATCCTCCCACGTGGTAAATTACGTGGCATTGCTGCATGCTGCTGCCGCGCGTCGTCCTCTGCACGATGACGGTTGGTGAGTGACGACTGCGTTGCATCACTCGTACAGACGCACTCGACAGCGAGCACTCAATCAGCAACCACTCCTCGACCTGCTCTTGTTCAACGTCCCTTCGACAAGCATCAGGCGCAGTCAAGGATCTGCAGCACAGAGGACACTCTCCTACCACCCTCCTCTCGCGACCGACCCCAACAACCAGCAATCATGAACCACGTAAGTGCAGGCGAGCACCACCTGCTCGATGACCTTCTGTGTCAACCCGCCGAGCCCTTGCTGACCGTGTGTGTGCTTCTCGTCCAACCTGACTACTACGTTATCTCACCATGCACTCTGCACATCAACAGCACCCTGCCGCCTGGGGCCAGCCCCTCACTGCTCACCAGCAGTTCGAGCAGTACTCGACCTTCCCTGTCGGCAACACTCCCCGCTACAACGCGACCACCGACCCCGTCGCCCACACTCAGTGAGTAGTAGATCATCGCACCCGCAGGAACGTCGATCTAACTCCCCCCCAGGCAGCCTCTTGTGACGGGTACCTCGGTTATCGGCCTGAAGTACAAGGACGGAGTCATGCTCGCTGCTGACACGCTCGGTGAGTTAGCTGCCTTCACCCGATGGGATACAGCTAACATCAACAGGCTCGTATGGATCGCTCGCCCGTTTCCGCGACATTGAGCGTCTGCATGCCCTCGGCACCCACACTGTCATTGGCGTTGCTGGCGACATGAGCGACTACCAGTACCTGAAGAAGGAGCTCGACGCTATCCTGTCAGTTGCCCTCTAGGCATATGCTACAGTCCAACTGACACTTGCAGGCGTGAGGAGACCACCCTCAAGCTCACGGACAACCACCCACCACTCTCCCCGTCCAACCTGTACACCTTCCTCGCCAACCTGTTCTACGGACGGCGAAGCCAGATCAACCCCCTCTGGAACGCCCTCCTCGTCGGTGGCTGGGACTTTGAGAAGAACGAGCCGTGAGTTAGCTAGGCAATCAACCGCTTTGCACCAGCTGACTCTTCAGATTCCTCGGCTACGTCGACCTCCTCGGCACCACGTACACTGCGCCCACCCTCGCTACCGGCTTCGGTGCCCACCTTGCCCAGCCCCTCCTCCGCGAGGCGTTCGAGGCCAAGGCCGGCACCGACGGCAAGGGCGACCTCCTTACCGACGAGGAGGCCGAGAAGCTGCTCGACGAGTGCATGAAGGTTCTCTTCTACCGTGACGCCAGGAGTATCAACAAGGTGGGTAGGCGACGTGCTGTACTGGCAGCTCTCTTGCTGACGTCTTCAGTACCAAATCGCCCGTGTCACCAAGGAGGGCGTCTCTGTCTCGGACTCGAAGACGGCCCCTACCGAGTGGGGATTCGCAGAAAGCCTTCGTGGCTACGGCGCGCAGGTCCAGTAGACGCAGCACTAAGATATGATGAGAGATGCAGTTATCCGCATAGTCTGGAGGGTGGGGGGGTTGGGTTCACAAGAGCGCAGCGACTCGGGCTTGAGCATTGCAAGACACAGTAGACAACACTGGCCATTGGAGAGAGAGGCGGCGGATTGAACGAGACCACTCTGACAGCTGAACGGTCAGCCAGAACAAACGGATCGAAGCTGGCAGGTGTAGGCGCGGAGTGCACAGTTGTATTGTGGCAACGATCAGATTGATGAAGAGCGCATTCTTCTCTGTAGCTCCAAGGCGTGCAACAGGTCAAAGATCTCATGATGGCCTCCAGTCCGTCGAAGACACTCGCCTCACCTCCTGCAACAGGGCACATCACCCAACTAGTATAGCAATGGATCGTCACAATGCATCCGAAACGGCAACCCTTCCTACACCCTATCTATGCGAAATGCTTAGTAGACGTAGGCAAGGATCTTGCCACCGACGTGCTTGCGACGGGCCTCCTCGTGGTCCATGATACCGGCCGAGGTGGTGAGGATGATCTTGCCGAACGAACGGGCGGGGAGGAGGAGGGCGACCCAGTTCTCGATGGCGTCAACGGCAATGTTGAAGCGGGGCGAGATAACGCCGGTCTTGTTGAGACGGCCGTTAAGCTGGATGACGACCTTGCCGCCACGGTGGTCGTCGACGATCTCGAACTCGCCGATGTAGCCTAGGGGCGTCAGTACACGGCGTCAAGTGACGAGTGAGGCAAGAGTTTCAAGCCACCAAGCCGTCGCCGTTGTCGTCGCCATCGCCAGCCTCCAAAGCACGCTGCTTGCCGAGCGCATGTTCTCTCCCAATCAGCCCACCCTCTTAAATGCCCCGGCCATGCGGCCTTGAGCGCAAAGGGAGGGATTGTTATGAAGAGTGTGACGATTGTCCGATCTCCCGGAAGCTTAAAACCCATCCTCGGTGGACAGGACGGAGACGGGAAGTTATACCTCCGGGGTGGTGTGAAGGGGGAAGACGGTGGGGATGTGATGGGAGGACATGCGCTCGGCGAGTAGGCGGCTTGGGTGATGGGCGGCCATGGACGAGTCGGACACGGCACACGACCTCGTCGAGGAGAGAGTCGCTTTCGATCGTGAGACGCCGTCTCCGCTGGCTTTGGCACCAGCTCTCGACGGCGACGACCGAGTTCCGATTCTCCTTCCCATGCTCCTCCTCGGCTAGGCTTGGTGGCTCTTGTTCTTGCCTCGTCGCAAAATCGCAAACTTACCGTGCTTCTGGAGGACACCGAGGACCTTCACGACGACCTTGGACGAAGGGCGGATGAGGACCTGGCGCTTTCCACGGCGCTCGGCGTTGACGATGGCGTTGAGGGCATCGTTGAGGACGGAAACGCGGACCATCTGGGGCGTGTTAGGGCCTGCAAACCTCCTTGGACAAAAGTCACAACTCGCACTCACCTTGCTAAAGTGTTTTGTGGGTTTTCGGGGTGGGTGAAAACTAGACGGATGGGGTAAGCCCTTGCACTCGATGCGGGTGTGCTGTTTATCTCACAGCAGCCGTAAAGAGTGGAATCAAGTAAGCACCTTTTAGTGGAGGATGGAGAAGAGCTTTGACGCGACGACCAAGACGACCAAAGTTGCAGCAGCGAGCGGGCGAGTGGTGGTGGTGTGGCTGCTCCCAGCCAGCCTGCCGCCCAGGCCACCACCCAGGCAGAGAGCCACCACTGCAACCACACAGACCACCAAACGCATCTCACTCAAATCACGTGCAGGATTTTTCGTCGGGATTACACAAACGCCGTCACCGTCCACAGCTTCACCGTTTGTGGCACACGTGGCCTTCCAGGGTCAGCAGTGATGTCAGTATTTGGTCCACTAATCTGGCTGTTGTTGCATTCAACACACCGCGACCATGCCGCCAGCCGCGACACTGCCAGGCAAGACAATAAGGCAGCAGGCCAAGGCCAAGGGCAGCGGGGCGGACCGCGCAGACCTCAAGAAGGATGTCGTCAAGCCGCTGCTCATGAGCCCGCTCACTGTCGGGTGGTACGTCGTCGTCGCGTCGCGTCGAGCCACAGCTGACCCGCAGGCCTAACATCCCCAACCACCTCCAGGTCGGCGTCATGGCCGCGCTGCCGCAGCTCGTGCCGTCTGCCGTGGCCGACTACCACACGGACCGCGCGCGCTCCTCGCGTGCCGGCAAGCGTGCGCGCCGCGAGCAGAAGCGCGTCGACGAGGCCGAGGCCGTTGTCGCCGAGGAGGCTGCCGTGCTCGACGCGCGTAGGAAGAGGAAGGAGGCGAAGAAGGGGGGAAAGAAGGCCGGTGAGGGAGGAGACGTCGCGATGGAGGAGGGCGCGGAGGTTGCGGAAGTGACGCCGGCAGTGGTGCCCGAGGCTGGAGCGGCTCAGCCTGCCGCGCGTGACGCAGCTGTTCGCGCCGGTCCTCCGGTCCCCGATGTCCTCTCGCACTTTGTCATCGGTCTGAATGAGACGATCAAGTCGCTGGAGCACAGCATCGACGACCTCCGCTTCCGCATTGCGGTTCTGAGCGATGTCCTGCAGCACAAGCGAGGGGCGCCGAACGACGCCGACAACGCGCTTCCTCGCTTCCTCCCCACCGCCCCAACGGAAGAGGCAGAGGCTACGCCTGCGCCCCGTTCAGCTCCGCCATCTCCACTCGCCATGGTCCTCGTCTTCAACGGCTCCGTCTCGCCCCAGGCGCTCATCGACCCGCTGCCGCTGTACGCTGCCACGTTCAACACGCTCCTGCGGCAGCATGCCGAGCTGGCCAAGGCTGTGCGCTCGCGAGTCCCCGATGGAGCAAAGTACATTGGTGCCGAGGGGCCTGAGATTCGCATCGTGCCTCTTGGCAGCCGGGAGGCGGAGGGCTCGGCGCTGTTTGGTCTGCGTCGAGTTTCAGTGTTTGCAGTTAGGGTGGGTTACAGAGCCTGACGAGCGGCTGACCCATCAGGCGTCACACCCCGAGCTTGGTGTTCTGGAGCGTCTTCTCCCGCCGTCGGTACTGCAGGCGCCGCGTCACGCGATCACGCTTCCGTACCCAACGACCGCGCTCAAGATCTACGGCGGCAAGCTCGAGGTCGGCGACGCCGAGGCCGCACAAGCGCCTAAGCCCAAGCCCAAGGCCCCGCCTTCAGACGTCCCGACGCCTGCGATCTACTACGCGCCAGTTCACCTCAAGGGTGTTCTCACCGAGGCGCCGCTGGACGCCAATGCCCGCAAGCAGCGCCGCCTGACCGAGGTACGCCGCAAGCGCGTCGAGAGCAAAGAGAAGCGCCGCGAAGCGAACGCCAAGCTCGAGCAGAAGCTGCGCGCCGACTTTAGGGCCGAGGGAAGGACACACCCCAAGATCGGGCGCAAGGAGCGGATCGCAATCAAGGCTGGCGAGCGTGCGGCCAAGTTTGCCGCGAAGCAGGAGGCGAGGGACAAGGCGGCGGCGGAGAAGGAGGCGGGGGAGAAGGGAGCGACGGAGCAGCGGTCCAAGCCGCAGAAGGAGAAGCGTGCTGGCGAGCCGCTTGTGCCGAAGGCAAAGCGCGCCAAGGCCGAGGCCAAGGCCAAGGCAGTGTGGAAGGTCAAGACCGCCGCTGCAGCCCAGTAGAACCCATGTGCATTGATAACAGCGGCAAGGACACCATCATCCCCGTGCCTGTATGTATTCTACCATCCTAGATAATATAGTCTGGGCGTTGTGGGCGCTGGGGCGGGACGAGCGTCAAGCGCGACACGTCGGGCCAGCCCTGCGTCATATCTGGCACCTCCTGCGGCCCGGCAAGGATGTAGTCGAGGTCGGACGCGTCGGGCCCCTGCGCGACGAGCCAGCGGCCGCGGTCGGCGTCCTCGTCGCTCTCGGTGCCCGGATACGTCGCGAGCGGGAGGATGAGGCGGAACCTGGCGTCAGCGCGCGCGTTGCGGCGGACTCACGCGTCCTTGCCGTTCGAGTAGAACCGGTGCAAACGCTTCTCGCGCACGAACCCGAGCTTCTCGTACAGCGTGAGCGAGGGGGTGTTGTCGAACTCGGTCTCGAGGACGATCTGGCGGGCGTTAGCGGCTTCAAGCGGGGAAGCTTGCACCTACCTCCTGCGCGCCGCGCGCCTCCATCTCGCGGATGGCCAGCTCGACGAGCCGCCGCGCGATCCCCCGCCGCCGCCACGCGCGCTGCACGCTCAGCATGCCGATGTACCCCCTGTTCGTGCGCTCGCGGTGCGTGTCCTGCTTGCAGATGATGGTGGCGATGGGCGTCGGGTCGGTCGGGGTGGGGTAGACCTGGGTAGGCGGTCAGCCGCTGTATGCGCCTGTCGCGACGACGCACGAAGAACGTGAGATGTGGCCTTGGCGGTCAGTACCGCTACAGCAGACACGAACTTACCACTCGGAGAGGAAGTACCGGAAGGTGTAGACTGCCGTCAGCATGCCCCTGCCCCGCGCTCGACCGCACCATTATATCTGGGCCGTCAGTGGGCCTGCAACACAACACACTCACGGCTCGCTCAGCTCCTCCTCGCACAGCCGCGTGATGTGCGGCAGGTCCGTCTCCTCGTCGCGGAAGGTGCGGACGGCCAGCGTGTCGCCGCGGCCGTCGGTGAACGGCGTCGTGGGCGCGGGCGCTGGCGCGGTCGAGGGGCCCGCGACGGCTTCGGTGTCGGCGCCGCGCCCCGCGTCGGGTATGCTCGCTGCCATGCTGGTATGGTGGTCGTTACGTTGGACGAAGACCGCTTGCTCGTCGTCACCGACTTTTGGTTCCTGCGGTCGGTGGACCAACCTCCACTGACGAGTTTCAGGCACAGCGCCGGCTCAACAACCGACAAAAGCCACCAGAGCAAGTCACTTCGACAACATCCATCATCAACCCACAACCCACCATGGAGCCCAACGGCGACGCTGCCTCGCCGTTCGCCGATGTCCGGCTCGCAGTCGACGCGTACACGCTCGACACGGCGGCCGGCAAGCGGCGCCTCAAGCAGATCGAGCACGACGGCAGCCTGACGTATGACGAGGTGTGGGTGTCGCTCCGCTAGACGCAAGCTGACGCGCAGCAAACCGCCGCGTGTGAAGCGCACCGAGCATCTCGAGCGGATATGGAACGAGTATCCCGCTGGCCTGCTGGACCTGACTGTCGACGGGCTGCGCGCGGCCGACCCGACGACGACGTACGGCGACGAGCAGGCCGACAAGGAGGAGACCGAGGCGGCGGCCCACGAGAGCGGCAAGCTCATGAGTGTGGAAGACATGGAGGCGCTGCGCACGGAAGTGTTCTCGAATCTCAAGTGCGTCGGTGTCGGGGATGCGGCTGACGATATAGTGACGCGCGCAACGAGCTGTGGTTCATCCTCGAGCTGGCCAAGACGCTGGCCGCGTCGGCTGACATCCCGGCCAACCCGCCGCCCGAGCCCATCCCGGCTGCCCCCGCGCCCAAGAAGGCAAAGGGCAAAGGCCTGTCGCTTGTTCCGTCCGCCGCGTCGAGCGTGCCGCCGCCCGCCACGAGCGCGGAGGGCGAGCCGCCGATTCTTCCAGCGGGGACGTACACTGCGACGCCGGGCGCCGCGCCGGTCCGCTCGGCGGCCGCGCGCGCGCACGCGCTCGAGCTTGCGCTCGCGGCCAAGCAGCGCGCACTGGACGACTGCGGCGCGCTGATCGACGCCGCGGTCGACGAGCTGCGCGTCATGGCGGACGCGAGCGCGCGCTTCACGTCCGACATTGTGCGCCTCAAGTCTGGCGCCGACGGCGGGCAGTGGGCCGTCGTCCCGCGGCCCAACTTTGGCGGCCGGAGCAGCGCGGACGAGATGGCCAAGGACGTGGTCGTGCCGTACGCGCTTGACGAGGCGCCGCCGCCGCTGCGCGCGCGCTCGCTCGCGGCGTTTGATCTCGACCCGCGCAAGGTCGACGGCCTGAGCTTCGGCGCCCGGTCGTACCTCCGCCTCCGGGTGCTGCTGCGCTCGCCTGCCGATGGCGCGCAGACGACGTCGCGCCCGTACGCCGCGACGGCCGAGGACACGACGGATGTGTGTGCCGCCATCCAGGCGGCGCAGACCGAGACGGTCGACGAGGACCTGTTCAGTGAGATCAGGAACGAGGTGTCGAGGCTGGACGGGGCGACGATCGAGCCGCAGAACATCTCGCTGCGTGTCGGCAAGGAGGAGCTGACGTTCCAGCTTGTGAGTGGGCGAGTGCTGGGAGGGGTGTGCTGACGCCGACGCAGTACGACACGCGCGAGACACCTGCCGAGCTGCCCCAGTCGCCGATGTGCGACCTGCTGCTCGGTGCCGCGCGCATGGGCCTGATGCACACGTACCGGAGACGTAAGCAGCGCCTGATCGACCCGTTGCCAGTGACAGCGCCGGCGTCGTCGTCGTCGTCGACGTCTGGCTCGTCGAGCAACTCGCCGCCGAGCAGCATCCTGCTCCCGATCGTGCACGTGCTGCAGTACAACGCCGTGTGCCGCGCCGTCCTGCCGGCGCTCAACGCGTTCCACAACACGCTCTCGGCTGCCGGACTCACCAGCGCGCTGGTGGAGCGGAGCAGCTCGACGGACAGCGCGGACGGCGTGCTGGGCCTGCTGAGCGCCAAGGCCAAGGTCGACGTCCTCGGCACCGTGTTCACGCTCGAAGTGGTCGGATGGTGCGTGCGCCCCCAAAACACAGCTGACAAAAAGCCAAGGCGTGACGGTCAACATCACGGCGCCGGCGCAGATCCACCTCGCGACGCCGCGCGCGACGTTTGCGCTGCGCGACGTAGAGCACCTGGGCCGCATCGTGGCCGACACGCTCACCGCGCAGCTGCAGGCGTTTGCGTTCGCGAGCATGCGCGCGACGGCGACAGCGGCCACGGGCGACGAGGACAGCCGCGTGTGGTTCGACGAGCTGGACGGGAGCGTGGTCGCTGGCGCGCTGGGCCCGCTCAGCATCGAGTTTGGCGCCGCCGCACTCCGCGCGTGGGTCGACGCCGAGGACGCGCCGGCGCCGTACGACTCGAGCGAGGCGGCACAGCCGCTCACCGAGTGGCTTGCTGACCTCGCGCGCGCGATCCCACACGGGGATGAGGCGTAGTGGGGTGTGTGGCGCCGGCGTCGGCGGGTCGGCGGCACGGGCGTCGGCGTGTGCCGCCGACCCGCCGCACGGCCGGCGCTTACTGCCGTGACTGACTCACGCGTCTGTAGTGTATCATATCATGCATGCATGCTGTAGTCGACGTGTGCTCGTGCTTCTGTTGCCCGCTTCTTGCTTCTATGTGCCGGCGGTGTCGACCGACGCGAGCTCGGTCTTGCTCAGTCAGACACAGACGCAGACGCATACCTCGGCTAAGACTGAAGCAGTGGCAACCGGATGTCAACCACAACTCTGCATCACACAGCCTGCTCTACTCGGCTTGTTCAAACCCAAGTCATCTACGTGCGCAACGCGCGCATGCCCACATTGGCCCCCCGCACCCATGCCCACAATGCCGCACAGCCCGCCCGCGTGATATGATATCATCCATGAACTACAATCTACACGAAAGCTACTCGTCTCTTTTCCGCTGACGACGCATGCTTGCTCTGACAACACTGCAACACGACCGCACCCGCTTTTGCCGCTTGCTTACTCGGCAACAAAGACGGCGGCGGCACCCATGCCGGTACCGATGCACATCGAGGTGACGAAGACCTTGGCCTTGGTGCGCTTGGCCTCGGCAAAGGCAGTGGCGAGCTGGCGGGCACCCGTGGCACCGAGGGGGTGGCCGAGGGCAATGGCACCACCGTTGGGGTTGACCTTCTCGTAGGGGATGCCGACAGTGTCAATCGACATGATGGCCTGCGAGGCAAAGGCCTCGTTGATCTCGTAGAAGTCGACGTCGTCCTTGGTGATGCCGGCGTTCTTGAGCGCAGCGGGGATGGCAAAGGCGGGGCCGACACCCATGATGTTGGGGGGAACACCAACAACGGCCGAGGTGACGTACTTGCCGAGGATGGGGAGGCCGAGCTTCTGGGCGACCGAGCGGCGGGCGAGGACGACGGCGGCGGCACCGTCAGAGACCTGCGAGGCGTTGCCGGCGTGGGTGGCACCGTCCTTCTTGAAGGCGGGCTTGATCTTGCCGAGCGACTCGGCGGTGACACCGCCACGGATGCCCTCGTCAGAGTCGATGATGACCTCCTTCTCCTCCTCGGTCTTGGGGTCGACCCACTTGACCTTGACGGGGACAATCTCCGACTTGAACTTGCCAGCCTTCTGGGCGGCCTCGGCCTTCTGGAACGACTTGGCGGCGAACTCGTCCTGAACCGAGCGGGGGATCTTGTACTGCTCGGCAACGTTCTCCGAGGTGATACCCATGGGGATGAGGCAGTCGGCGGCCTCGGGGACGGCGAGGACGTCCTCCGAGATCTTGGAAGGGAGGGTGGCAGCGCCGTAGTGGGCGGTCATCGACTCGACACCGGCACCGATACCAATGTCAATGGTGCCGGCCTTGATGGCGTTGGCAACGTCGATAACGGCAATGAGACCCGACGAGCACTGGCGGTTGACAGTGTTGATGGGGACGCTGGGGGGGTCAGCCGCGTTCCTCAAAAAGGGCTGTTCCCACAGCCAGAACACCACAACTCACGTGTAGGGGATGCCAGCGGCGAGCTGGGCCATACGGGCAGTGGTGGCGCCACCGCCGGGGGGGAGGACGTTGCCGACAGTGATGTCGCTAAGAACGGCGGTTAGCATCTGGGTCTCGTTTGCCGCACACCACATTGCTGACTCACCCAATGAGAGCGGGGTCGACGCCGGCGCGCTTGACCGACTCGGCGAGGACGGCCTTGAGGAGGTCCTCAGTCTGGGCGTCCTTGAAGCCACCCTTGCGGCCCTGTACGATGTCAGCTGTGTTTTTTTGTCGCTGTTGCTGTCCGCGTTACTCACCTTGGCGATGGGGGTACGGACGGCCGAGACGATGACGACGTCGTCCGCCGAGTTGATGAGGAGGCGGGCCTTGCCGAGGCTGGGGAGGGCCGAGGTGATGGAGGAGATGGCGGAGGTCATTGTTGTTGTGGATGTGTGTGCAGTCACAAGAAGTGAGGATGTGTTGATGGAGAAGAGTTGTGATGAGATGTCGCGACGAGTCTGTTAAAAAAGGACTGGGTGGGTGGTGTGTGTGTGTGTGGGTGGAATGCCGGCTATCTAGCAGCGTGGAACCGGGCAGCGTACACGTTGGGTCGATGTGTCGGCGGGGTGCGTGGGTGCAAGTAAAGTCGACAGGGCGGGCTCCGGCTCGGTAGGCCGTAACCGCCGTAGCCAGTGGTGCGCGCCAGAAAGCACCAAGCACCAGCACGGCCGTGCGTGCGGCGGGGCGCGCTGGAGCAGCAGCACACGGTCAGTATCGCCAGCACGGCCGGCCGGCTGGCGCGGGCGGCTGATGGCCGGACAAGGAGCGACCGACTGACCGACCTACACTGCACCGTGACGTACTAGACGCTCGCTTTTGCCCCCTGCTGCTGCCGCTGCTGCTGCTGCACCCTGCGCACCCTGCGCACCCTGGCCACCCCCGGTAAACGCGGCCGCCACCAGCCGCCAGCAGTATACTCCCGCGTCGACACTACACCGCTCGGCGCCTCGGTCTTGTTGCAATGAGTCACCGGGCCCACGTCAGCACGCCAGATGCACGCTGCACGCTGCCGCCGGGAGCGCGCACCGTGACAAACGGCAAGTAACCGACCCGCACACGCCACACCCACCAACGCCACGGCCGAGAGCCAAGATACCTCGTGTCAACCGAGCTTGATGGCACGCAGGCGCGGCAGACGCAGCAGACGCGTAGCTCAGATCTGTGCCAGCCTGCGCGCGCCCCGGGATGCCGCGCCGAGATGCTGACACCTGTACGCCCGACCGGGGCCAACGGCCGGCCCGCAGCCTCCACCATCACGTTCTGTGGCCCGCGGGGCCTGCTGACGGGGCCATGGGGTAGTGGCGGAGCGGATGGACGAGCGAGCGAGAATCTCCATCGTGGGGAACGCGGAACGCCGCACGGAAGTGGTGACAAACTCGGTCCTCAGACGTGAGGTTACAGACGGCGGCCTGCGCCCGGCTCGTCATCTCCAGCCGCCGCCTCATCGCCATGACCGCGACGCGACGTCGACATGACTCTGACTCGCTCAACACTGCGTCCTGATTACACACCCCGGCCCGGTCCCCCGCTTTGTCATGTCTTGTACATCCATCCATGCAATGGCGGGGTATCATCCAAGGTCTAAGGGGCCACTGCGGCCACGTATCGTGGGACACAGGCGCGTGAAAGGTCTACTATGCAACATGCTTCTTTCTTGATCCGCAACTTGACGTCTAACCCAGGAAGTTGAACGCAAAGAGGTGCAGCGCGACTGATGCGGCGGCAAAGTCGGCAAACGCGCTGGGGGTGGGTCAGCAATGCGACGAGGGGAGGGAGGTGGTGGCGGTGGTGGCACCGACATGCGCCGAGCACGGGTAGCGGTGATTCGAGTCGACAGCACATGCAACGTGCATGGGACATGAGGTCAGACGCCCCCATTGACCTCACACCGCAACTTGGACGCGTTCGCGGGCAGACAATTGCGGCGCTGAAGATAACAGCGACCGCCATAGCCACACCACCCTGACGGCATGTCGTCATTTCAATCTGCCGTCCAGGCAAGCCGCCAAAGTCGAACAACAGCAAAGACGCGCTGAGAGCCACGCCAGTGCTGTCCAAGTGGGATTGCAGGTTGATATGCACAGCAGCACCGCCGCCGCGCAGTCTCCCTCATTGACGCCGCAGAAACGTGCCACCGCCTAGGCCGAGAATAGCACTCACCGCTCCTGCGAGACCTCCTTGAACTCTGCGTCGCGGCCGGGGGTGATCTGTGCCCTCAGGCCGGCGAGTAGGCAGAACTGGCCGACAGTGGAGCCAAAGCTGGGAGTGTGAGCTGGTGTCGCAGGTGTGTTGTTGGTAGGTGGGAATGGGACGCGCACGCAGTGGAGTGGGTGTGTGTCGCCAGCTGCCATTGCGTGCCGCGCCGCACCCCGCCGCCTCTTACTCACCCGCCGACAAACGCATTGTACGGGTGGCTCGTGATGAGCAGACGGTACGCGAACTGTGCGATGCCCGAGACCATGAGGAAGAGGAGGAAGACATCGATGAGCTTTACGCGCGCGGGCACGCTCGACTTGTAGTTTGACACGAGGGTCGAGAGGGAGGACTGGAGCTGGGTGGACTGGGACTTTGCGGCGGACATGGTGTGCGGTGTGTGCGCGTGGTGCTGTGCGATAGAGTGTGCAGTGTCAAGAGTGTTGCAATGTGTTGTTGCTGTGAGATGCGTCGTTGCGTCGTCGTCGGAGCAGCAGCGACAACACCTCGAGTTTCCGAACGCGACGCAGTCGCGACGCAACACGACGTGGAGGTGAAACACGTGGTTGAGTGGGGGCTCAAATAAGTGTTTGCCACGTGCCGCACGGACATTGATGATGACTGGGCGGCAACGGCAGCGGGCCCCGGACGAGCTGTGGATGTGGAGGTTGTCGTTGCCGGGGCCGAGCAGCGCAGCGTGCATAGCACCAGCGCACCAGCTAGCTGCCAGGTCCGGTCGAGCCTCGCAGCCGGCGTCTGGGGTCGTCGGCAATGCCAAGGTGCCAACACACCTTGTTCACAATACATAACCCACACCCAAAGCTAGCCCTCGGCCTCGGCCCGCCGCATTACCCATCACCCCTCGCACCCCCACCCCCACCACCCCCGCCATGTCCTTCAACGTGCCACCCCACGCCCCGACCATCCCCGTGTCGCCGTTCACGCCGCACATCCCGCAGAGCCGGATCGACGACCTCAAGGCGCGGCTGGCGTTCGAGGCGCCGCGGGCAACCACATACGACAACTCGACTGGTCCGGCACACCTCGGCGCGCGCCGCAGGTACCTCGACACGGCGATCGCAAAATGGCGCGACAGCTTCCGCTGGCGCGACGTCGAGGAGGAAATCGCCCAGTTCCCGGGCTACATGGCGACGGTGCACCACCGCAACCACACGTACCGCGTGCACTACCTCGCGCTGTGGAGCGAGAAGCCCGACGCGGTGCCCATTGTGTTCTGCCACGGCTGGCCCGGCTCGGTGCTCGAGTTTGTGCCCATGCTCAAGCTGCTCAAGGAAAAGTACACGCCCAAGACGCTGCCGTACCACATTGTCGTGCCTGCGCTTATTGGGTACGGGTTCTCGTCCCCCCCGCCGCTCGACTTTCCCTTCACGTCGCTCGACAACGCCGGCGTGTTCGACGCCATGATGCGCGGGCTCGGATTCGGACGCGAGAACGGCAAGGGCATCGGGTACATTGTGCAGGGGGGCGACGTCGGCTCGTACGTCGCGCGCAACCTGTCGCGCTTTGAGAGCGTGCTGGGCGTGCACGTCAACTTCTTCCCGCTGCTCGGGTCGTCGTCCAAGCTCGACGTCAAGGGCCTCGACGAGCTCGACCAGCGCGCGATGAAGCGCGCCGTCCAGTGGGAGCGCTGGGGCCAGGGCTACTTCTGGGAGCACGCAACCAAGCCCGCGACGATCGGCGCCGTGCTCGAGTCGTCGCCGATTGCGCTGCTCGCGTGGATCGGCGAGAAGCTCAACGACTCGGGCATCCCCGACAGCCTCAACTGGACGCTGGCAGAGGTCAGCCTGTACTGGTTCACCAACTCGGCAGCCACGTGCCTGTGGCAGTACAAGGCGGGCGCGGGCAAGGACCTCGACCCGAACGCGCAGCCGCCCAAGCGCATCGACAAGCCGTTTGGCTACTCGCAGTTCATGAACGAGATCTTCCCGACCCCGATCGAGTGGATCAAGGCGCGCACCAACCTGGTGTTTGCGCGCCGCCACGCCGAGGGCGGCCACTTTGCCGCGCTCGAGAAGCCGGCGTTGCTGTGGGGCGACGTGAGCGAGTTTGCGGATATCGTGGTGCAGCAGAAGGCCAAGCTGTAAGCGGCGGGTGTGCTGTAGGCGTAGGCCTAGGAGTTGTACGAGTCAGAAGCGGATGCAAGCATGTGGTCGAGGCAGGCAGAAGCGGCAGGCTACAGCGCAGGGCTAAGTGGCACTGGCCGCAGCAGCAGCACCTGCCATGTACGGGAGCAAAAGCACGGCTAGCACGGACACTGGCCGCTGCCCGCGGCCCGAGATTTCCCTGCTTGCTGCAACCTGCCGATATTGTCGTCGTCGCCCGGCATCTCAGCACCACCACCACACCCACACCACAATGCCAACACCATACAAGGCGCCGACGAGCGCGCAGGCCGACGCCTCGTACCACCCGCACGGCTTTGTGCGTCACGCAGTGCTGTTGCCCCGCCCCGCTGACACCCACGCCCAGGACGAGTCGGCGTCGCTCCGCCGCGCCCGCCGCCCATACATCATCCGCAACGTGCTGACCGGCGGCGCGATCGTCGCGTTCATCGTCGGCGTGTACGCGTACTCGATTTCCGCGGTCAAGCAGGACGACTTTTCCGACGTCGTCGACCTCCTCCCGCCCGAGGCGGAGCGCGCGGCCATCCGCTCCATCGAGGACGAGGCCAAGGAGCGCGCGTTTGCCGCTGGCGCCGAGGCCGGCGGAGTGCCGGCCGCCGCCGCTGTCGACGTCGTGCCGCCCGCGCCCGCGCCGGCCGCCTCCGTCTTCTCCTACCTCACGCCCAAGCGCCTGTCCGAGGTCGACTGGCTCAAGAACCGCGGATGGGTCGAGCGCGGAAAGGATAACCTCCTTGTCTGGGGCGCGCCGAGCGTCGACAAGATCGGGTCCATGAAGGACACGGCTGATGGCTCCGCCAGGCGCCTCGTCTAGCCGCTGGCGCCGACGCCGACGCCGCGCGGGTATACTCTGTTGCATCTGTATAGCGTACAATAGCATGACCGTTCTACATTATGGCCGGGGCGAGGGGACGGGAAGTGCAAGTTGCGAAGCGGAATTACACGGCGGGCTGGCGAGTCAGTTGGAACCAGCAAGGCAATGGGGTCAACTCACGCGCAGAGCACGCAGACGCTCAGCCAGACGGCTGTCCTCCTCGATCGGCGCGGCCGCCTCGGCCTGCGACACGACCGGCGTGGCGGTCGGCACCTGGTTCTCGACGAGCCCGTGCTGGATCTCGAGGCCGGCCTCGTCGGCCACCTGGTTGATCAGGCTGTCGACCTGGTCCTGCGGTGTCGTGAGGGCCGTCGTGTCCGACATTGTCGACTCCATGTACGACGTCTGCACGTCGAGGTCGTTGAACTGGGATTCAAACTTGTCCATCACGAGGGATATCTGGGGGTGTTAGTGTGCGTTCCGAGGCCTCTCCTAGCGCCTCTCCGCTCATCCCCTCCCCTCTTGTTGTTCTGCTCCCCTCCTGCCACTCCATCCCCACACCCCCACTCACCCTCTCAAGGTTCATGCTCTCCATCGCCTTGTCCATGCCCTTGACCACGTTGCCCATGCTCTGCGTGACCGTGCGCATCGTGACGGCCGTCTCGACACGGCTCGCGACCGCGTCGATGCGCGAAGCCAGGCGGAGCAGGTTGAGGCCCTCGGTCTTCTTCCGGATAGCGTTCTGCGCGTAGATGCGCGCGCCTTCCGTGTTGCCCTTCTGGAGCGCCTGGGGGTCAGTGGTGGCCTGCAACAGCACCACCCACCGCCTTGAGCTTGTTCTTCTCGGCCGCCTCGTCCTTGTTGGCCTTCTTGGCCTGGCGCTGCAGCGTCTTGGCCGTGAACTGGCGTTAGTACTGCCGGCGGGGCCTCTGCGCACCTTGAGCTGGAAGAGAGCCTCTGAAGCGGCGTCAGTGGGCGGCGGCGAGTCGGGGAGGCCAGCGACCGGTGTCGTCCTGTGACCTGCCGCTGCGACTACTCACTCTCAAGGTTGCTCATGGTTGGTAGTGTTGTGTTGGGGGTGAGTGTGTGTACGGAGCAAAGTGTGAGATTGCGATGCAGTGTCGTGTGTCTGTCTGGTCCTCGACGTCGTCGTTGTTCGGCCCCGCTTTCCTCCCAGCACTGACTTCCGTCATCGTCACTGTGCCATGTTGGCTGGCCGTAATTTGCTTCCGTCGCTCCAGCCAGCTGGCTGGCCGCCTTGCAGCCATCGAGCGACGCGTCGAAAAGCGATCTACAGTGTCCTGCTGGCTGCTGCCTGCTGGCTGGCTGGCGGTGCATCGTCGTCATCTCGTCGTCCAAGTTCCAGTCCTGCCTGCCCGTTCGCTTTCCTGTTCGGCACTTCGGCTCGGTGTGGGCACATCTCTCCCCCCGTCCTTGTTCATCCTCCCTTCTACTCTTACTCTGCACACCTCCTTCGACACGGCAGGCTGGACCGCCACCATTCACAGCTCTCCCGCTCCACAACTTAATCGCGTACCGCGTCCGCTGCTTCCACGCGTCGAGTGAACAAACACACCACCATCCCCATCACCTCCAACCCCTCCACCCATAATGTTCTCCCTCCTACACCTCCTCTCCTATCTGGGAGGAATAACAGCCTTTGTCTTCGTGACGTTATCCCTAGGTACGTACTTGCGCCACTGGCCGCCCACAGCACCGACCTCCGACCTACCTTGATCATGGCGTCTGTGGCTGACAAGCTCAAACAGCGAGCGGCCTGCTATGGCTCGCAGAGCTCATCGAAGAGCATTCACGTGTTGCCAAAGTGGTCGGCATTCGGGCAATTTATGTGAGTAGTGGCAAGTAGCGGCAAGACGTGGACACTGCTGAACGCGCCCAGGTCATCATGGTGCTTCATGTCCTGCTGTACATCACCGATGGCCTCCCGCTCCTGCCTACCCTCTTCTCCATCGGATGCCACGCAGTCTACAGGCAACACTTCTCGTCGCAGTGGCCGTTTATCTCCCTCACGTCGCCCGTGTTCCTCCTCTCGTGTGTCCTCGTTGTCGCCGATCACTTCCTGTGGTTCTTCCACTTTGCAGGCGTCGCCCAGGAGGCCAAGAAGTACAGAGCATCAAAGTACCGCTACTCGACCAACACCAACCCACACCCTGACGCCCCGACGTTCTTGGACGTCGCGGTGTTCTTTGCCGTCTGCGTTTGGTTCATCCCACTCTTCCTGTTCTTGAGCTTAAGTGCCAACGACAATGTCATTCCTTCGTTTGGTAAGTCTGCGATTTCGCGCGATGTGGGCATGTACTAACAGAGTACAGACACCTCCGCCCCTCCATCGCCGGCTCGTGGTGCCATCGACATCTCGTCCCCAGGAAAGCCCAAGCCCTCGAGGCCGGCCCGCGCTTCATCGTCGCTTGTCAAATCGCTTCTCACTCCGATCGTCAGCCTCATTCCTCATCTCGGACGCAAGAGCCGAGACGCCGAGGGGCTTATCGCACCACGGGCAAGCAGCCCTGCAACACCAAGCGCCAACAGCACCAGCTACTTCCCTTGGGGAGCAGACGCCTCCAGCGCGTCGGCATCGCCATCAGGATTCTACCCTCCCGCTTCAGTGCCCGACCTCAGCCTGCGCGGCCACACGCCGCCTCCCCCAAGACGTATGCCCTCCGAGCCCCCCAAATCGCGCTCGAGCGTCTCTAGTGATGTTGAAGACGCGTCGATCATTCCCTCGGCCAAGTCGACGACAATTGGTGGCCCTACTGGGCGGAGGTCGCCTGCGAGAAGTCGGACGATGCCGATTGGGGCGTCATTGTCCGAAGGCGGTGGCTCGAAGAGCAAAGCGGATTGAAGTCGATGTGATATCCGTACCCCATGCATTACATGTCGGTGCTGAGAGGCGTTTGTGGCATGCACAGTGACCCATGAGCCGAGTAGGAATCGCATACCGATGGCCGTTTAGCGGGCTTTTGTTTTGTTTGTGCGTCACGTCTGTTGAAGCTACTTTGCTCTGATCCCGGCTGGCTGCGGTGGACGTGCCTGACCGACCCACCCATGGGCCTAGACGTGACCATGACCGGTCTCGAGTACTTCACTGCAACTTGTCTTTCAACTCCAACTCGCACTTGGTATCTCTTGCACGCGCCGCTGGCACATCACGGACAACCGCGTGCAAGCAGCCGCGGACAATGGCAACCTAGCCTCCCTCCCTCCCGGCACTCAACACCACTCGACACCACCTCCCTCACCAACGCGCGGCCGGCCCGTCCTTGCCCCTTGACGCACCGCGTCCTCCGCGGCCATGGCGAACCCGGTAAACTGGCTCTTCCTCGCCGAGCTGGTCGTCGTGGTCATTGTCACGTCGGCCTTCCTCTTCTACTGGAACCGCCTGTTCGGCGCCATCATCGCGTTCATCATCCGCATCGTCACACGCAAGTCCAACTCGTACGTCTTTATAGGCTCGTTTCAAATATCGCCCCTCGCCGGCCGCATATCTTTCCGCGACGTCGAGTACCACTCGAGCAACATCTCGTTCCGTGCGCTGCACGGAAACATCACCTTTCGCTACTGGAAGTTTCGAGTCCGGCAGGAGGGCGAGACGGGCTCGTCCAACACCAAGAAGTGTACGTCGGCCGAGACGCGCGTGCCGCGCAGGCGCTGATGACTACTGTAGCCCGTCTACCATGCCGGATATCAGTCACAGCCGAGGGCGTCGAGATGTTCCTGTACAACAGAACTCCGGCGTACGACGCGATTGTCGAGCGCATGAAGAAGCACGAACAGCAGGAAGCCGAAGCTGGCGGCGTTGGGGGCGATAGCCTCAACTCGACTGACAGTGCGCACACGACGCAGACAGCGAGCTCGTCGCGCGTCAATATTCGTCAACGCAAAGCTTCCAAACCGACGTCCCCTCGAGAGTCGGAGGAAGATGGCGACGACAAGCCTTATGCGACGACACCCGGCGACGACGCCGAGCCCAATGGTGAGCCCACAGAGCAGACTTCCATGGCGCCATGGCTGATCCCTCAGAACTTGGATCTCGTAGAATGCACAGTCGACACAGCGGCGTCGAGATCGTCGAGACCCCAGGGGTTAGCTGGCTCCATGAGATCTTACCGGTCGAGCTCCACATTGTTCAAGGCTCGATCGTGCTGGGCAGCGACGCGACGCCCATGGTCTTCATTGCCGACTTCAAGCGCGCGAATGGCGTGGTCGAGGTCACCGACTCGCGCAACCCCGTTGATCTGCACAAGATCAGCACTCATCTCAGCTTGTCTGATGTCCACATCCTCATGCGCACCAACATCGACTACACAGGCTCGCTGCTGTCGCACGGTAAACGTGTATACGACGAAGTGCTCAAGGACGAGCCGGACGTGGCGCAGAAACCCCCGTCCACAATCTCGTCGTTCCTCGGCTTTCATGCCCTCGCCAAGAAGTTTCCGTCCATCTTCGACCCCAAACTCTCAACACAGCCAATACCGGGCATTACGCCCGACCGTGTGTGGACGGGCCTGGCGCGCTACCGGCTGCCTGACGAGCCGGGTCATGCCAAGAAGCACCAGGAGGAGAGACAGTACGCAAAGGTGACCCAAGTGCTGAATACTCAGCAGCTGGACATCACGTACTTTGTCGATACGCCAGGCAAGGTTCCAGAGGTCGCAGACCCACGCTTTGTGGACCCCAACGATCAGATTGGAAACGTCGAGGTCGCACCAGAGTACGGCATCGACGTTGTGCTCCATGGAGGATTGGTCAACTACGGCCCTTGGACCGACCGCCAGCGGTGAGTTGGGGTGGCTCCGATGGCACTGACAACTCTCAGTGACGCCCTCCAGAAGGCGTTCAACCCGTCAATCTTCTTCGACTCGACACCACGTGCCAAGCTCAAGCCTGGAGATGAGCGAGTGCATTCGCAGCTGGTCATCAATGTCAACATCGATGACAGGACAACACTGCGAATCCCAACTCGAGAGCCCTCCAAGGACTGGCTTTTCCAGGGTGCCAAGACGAACACTGAGCGGCGATACGGATGGCTGGACGTCAACGTTGGATCAAACTCGACGGTCACGTACACCCAATCGCAGTGGCCATCTGCGCAGGGCTACGAGTCGATGGTGCTCCTGCACCTTGACACGCTCGAGGTCGCGTCCAGCGTCAACCTGGTCAACTTTGTGATGGCCAAGTCGTGTAAAGTGTCGATGACCATGCCCACGCCGCTGGTATGGAACGCACAACGTAACTGGGGCATCGACGTCACGCTCGACTCGCCTGAAATCGTCCTCCTCAGAGAGCACATCACACTCATCTCAGATCTATCCAAGGACTGGAGCTCTGGAGGCACTGGTGACTTTCACCACTTCGTCCCAATGCATTACAACTTCCGCCTGTCGCTCGTCAAATACCATCTCCACCTCTATGTCAACGACTTCAATATTGTGGACAATCCCAGGTCAAGAGACGCCAATGGTAAGCCCCCTCCCTCCTCCTTCTACTGTAATCTCACAACCCAGCCTTTCTCAACATTGACGGCCCCCGGTTGGACACGTTTGTGGCGGTGTCGACGACGCGTTACAAACCCGAGTTCTCCATCGTGCCGTTCACGATTGACGCCAAGGACGCGGATGTTGGCATCACACTGCCAGTGTGGGACACACACCGCTCGTTTGGCAATGGCGCAGACTCTATTCCTGTCGGCAAAATTGGTCTCATCGATGTCAGCGGCTCGTACCGCTACTACTCGTCGGTCAAGCCTGATCATCAGGAGACCCTCAAGCTTCACATGGGTGCCGAGCGCGTCGTGTTCACCGCCATGGGATGGGCTGTTCGCCGAATGTTCAGCATCAAGGACAACTACTTTGGCAACTTTACCCAGTTCGCCACCATGCAAGAGTACCTCGAGCGGTTTGATCACAGTCCAGATTCCGTTGGCGATCCGGTCGTGCAGAAGTACCGACCAGGAAGAGTAAGTCGAAGCCTTGACGGTGCTGACCTTGCCCAGTCTGATCCGTTTGTGGTGCACCTCACAGTGGATATTCGCGACTCTTTGGTACTCATGTCGGACGAGATCTACAGCGCAAAGATAGGCGTGGCGATTCCAGTTCCGGAGCTGCAAATTGATCTCAAGAACAACGAGTACCAGATGGACATGTCGATGGACGCAGCCCCGACGTACTGTGTGCCCTGCGAGGACTTGGATGCGGCGTTTGCCGCGGCCAAGGCCCCTCTTGCGACAACTGAGGACATCGTATTCATTGAAGGCATTGCCATCAAAGCGAACCGTCTATTTGGACCTCCACCAAAGGCGACAACCTATGTGTGCATGTGGGACATCGGTCTCGATCGCGTGTCAGCCTTCCTATCCCCAGAGTTCAAGGACACGCTGGCTGCCGTGGGATCAGCTGTAGGTTACAACTTCACGGACCACGACAATGCCCCGACATCGATCTACATCTCCAAGACCCCTCCTGATGCCACGTTTGTCAAAATCAACACAAGACATGTCACCGCAGTGCTCTCCACCGGACCAACTGGCGTAGCCATCGAACTTCCCGAGGGCCTGTTTGTCGACACTAGCAGCATGGCCTCCAAGACTTGTAGAGGCCTGACCGGGCTGGGTATCCCTTCCGTCAAGGCCTTCGTCGTGCGGAAGCGAGAGCATCATCGGCACTGGGAGCCTGTGGGATCACTGTCCACAGGTCTGTCCATCGACATCTATCGTGTCCCGAAGGGGTGGCAAGAGACCGCACAAGCGCAACAAGACTTCCTCCGTGAGCAGGACGAGCCGACTAGGCGCATACCGTATCTGTACAACGCCCCGGATGACCACTCCCTGGGCCGGCATATCCACGGCGTCTACGCCCCGTGCCCTCGTATCAAGAATGCCGATTGGGGCGAGCACCTATCCGATGACAACACTGGCTTCAAGGAAGACGACTACTATGACTCCTCGTCACAGGGGACAAGTGATGGTACCAGTGATGACACTGGCAGTGTCATGCGTACCAAGCTCCTGCGTCGCAAGCGCACCATGTCTGTTGCGGCCTCTATCCGCCCAATGGACCGGCACACGGAGCGATCGTCTTTGGGCGACGAGTCGGATAGCGTGACGTCCATCTCATCAGCATCAACATCAGACGCCCTAACCCCAGCAGTGGACCTCGATATGCCCACCGCGCTGGAAACCTACCTCCGAAACTTTCACAGAATCCAGCGCCGCGCAGACCGCCTGTTCGAAGGAGCTGCTCCGCCAGCCACCCCTGATGAAGTCTCGGAGCCGCCAACCACTCTTACCATTACCGATGGTGGCATCTTCAGGTTCACCCTCAGTGCTGTGTCGGTTGAGGTCAACCCAGATACTGTCACCGCAGTGAAGAGTGTCGGACATGGTCTCGGCGCGGTGGTGAGTTTGGGAGGTGTTGGAAAACACTGACAATGTAGCAAGCACGCCCTGCTCAACTCCTCGATCAGCTGCTCACAGACCATGTGTCCAAGGTGCAGGAGGACAACAGTGTGCGCGGGTCGACCCTTTACGACCTCAACCTTCCTGCAGTTTGCGCGCGGTTTATCGTTGGTCAGTTCAGTCGCCCAGAAACGGTCATGGGGGCCACGATAGTCGGAGCGCGCTGCCGGATTACAAAAACACCTGTCGCCGACTCTCCAGATTCGGCCCTAGACGTGAATGTCGACCTGGGTTCGATTCAGCTCACAACCACGAGCCACGCTGTTTCCACGCCGACGCTCTCCCTCTTGGACATCCCAAATCTCGAGCTGAAGTCTACTCAACACCCAAAGCTACTCCCATTTGTCCACTACTCGCTGGAAGGGCTGGATGTTACGTACGGCCAGTCTCCCGGCACCAAGCTTGTCCAGGCGAAGGTCAAAGACTTCAAAATTCGAGGCACACCGCAAGGCGTGGCCATCACATCGCACATGGTCGACCAATGGCGACATGTGATTGAAGATAAGCTACCAACGCAGCGGCTCTACACATACGCGGACTTGATCTACGACACTATTCGAGGTGCTGAGGATACTGGCTGCGCGGCGACCCTACCGTCGTTCATGTATGAGACGGCGTACGGCCTCCATGTCCCCGACCAACGCAATATTCGACTGGATCCAGGCTGGATGACACTCGAGCGCTTCCGTCACTTCATGCAGTCGATGGCCGCTCGTGGCATCTACCTCCCGCTACAGGAGCCTCTACCTACTCGCCAGGACATGGCAACGTCGGTCGTCACCGTGTTGGCTCGCTACGAGGTTATGGGCGGAGTGACTGAGGACTTTGTCGCAACCCAGCCTTTCATGCGGAAGGCGTTTGGGGAAGATCTCCGAGCGGCGGCGCCGTTGGCGATGCCTCGAGTTAACTCGTGCCTTGGCATTTTCCTCCTCCTGCAAGCCATCGACATCCGCAACTACGGCCGTCTTCTCGAGACGGGTGTGATTGCCCCCAGCGTGTTACTCGTGGATACTGCCAACATCGGAGTCGAGAAGCAGCTCATCTGGGATGACCACGTCCCGTCATCAGATCTTCGCTCGACGGTCCTCGTCCATCGCATTTCGCTCGACGTTCAAAACAGTTTCATCCCGACGTGCCAAGCCATCCTGACGCACATCGACACACACCGCGCGGAAATCAGGAAGAACCGCGTGGTCAAGGAGGTTGACCACGCATCCGCTGTGGCTGTCGATGTGCAATTGGCACAGGTTGGAGCTGCTGTCACGGCTGGCGGTGTCCGAATGGACATTTCGCTGGAACAGGCTCACGGGTCTGTCAAGAGTGACCGCAGCCTCCTCACAAGCGCCGAGTCGAAGAGAGGCCGCCACCGATTGGAGCAGGTCGACTCCATGGTCAACTGCGCCCTCGCGCAGGTGACCCTTCGCCAGGCTGCGAGTGGCACAGAGCCACCCGACACATCTCTGGACCGCGCCTTTGTTGTCGCTGCTGCACGAGGGGCCCGCTTCCATACCGCTTCTATGATCAACAGCGGGGACGAGAAAGGCGCGACCAACAATCTCTTCTTCGGCATGGAGTCGATTGAGTTTGACTCACGCCCTCAGCTCAAGGCCTTCTACGACTTTGGCCAGGATTGGAGGAAGATTCATTACCCAATGTACCTTCCCCTCCTGGAGCAGGTGAAAGCAGTCCTTATGCGACGCCGAACGCCGCAGTCTGAACCACCGACTGCACCGACTGCACCTACACTCGCATCGGAGCTCGAGAATGCGCCGGAGAAGCCGCCATTGAGTATTGACGTCAAGGTCAAGCAGGCGAACATCCAAGTCCGAGCTGCCAAAGGCTTATGGCTGGGGTGGGACCTTGGAAATGTTTATCTCAACCGCCACGGCACTCGTGACCACCTGCAATACGGTCTTCGTGTCGAGCCCCAGACTGTTGGGGCGTACACGACCGCGAAACGCCAGAAGAACAACCAGTCGTCCGTCATCAGGCTACCATCCATCACCTCCACTGGCAGCTACCGCAAGCTCAAGAAAGGCCCGCACCTCAACGCAATGGTCAACTTGGGCATGTTTGCCGGCGTCGTGAAGCCGACAGTGCTGGATCGCCTCCTCTCGCTCCACCAAAAGCTAGGCAACGATCTGGCCGAGGTCATCCGCGAGTACCGAGGTCAGAGGCCGGTCGAGAGCTCTCCGAAACCGAAGAAGGCAGACGAACCCCCTATGACCTTCCGCATCGAAGCCGGCGTCGCTGGTGTGCGTGTTGGCCTTCGTGCCGATGATGTGCCTTCGACCCTCATGTTCGAGGCCCTTCAGTTGAAGGGCTCTGCGTCAAACATGGAGAGCAAGTCGCTCAAGTGGTCCGCGAAAGCGGAGCATGTCGGTCTCTCTGTAGGCCGACACATGGACAACGCGCTGCTGCAGACCACTTCTCCGCTGCGGGGCCCTCGCTCTGTCGCGATGACCTTCGACATTTCAGCCGAGGAGACTCCCGGCACGGACAAGGCGCCGTCAAAGCTCACGGTGAAACTCAGTCATGCGCACACTGTCATGCACGTGGCGGCGCTGAGTGAGATCTCGGGCTTGGTTCACAGCTGGATGACCGACATCTCCGTCCTCAACAACGTCCACAGCGCCGAGGTCGCCGAAGTGAAGGAGCAGACTTCAAAGGTTCTCAAGACTCTGGAGGGTAACTCCGCCAGTCCCGCTGCCACCATGGACAACGGCGACGCTCAAGAAACAGCAAGCGCGGGAGGCTCCGTGGCGGCGGACAACGGCCTCGAATCATGGTTTGCCTCTCGACTTCTTGAATTTCACGTCGTCGGCTTTGGGATGGCCATTCCACTGGATGAAGGTGCCAATCTGGATGTCAGGCAACGCGCCGCTGGCGCAGGACCAGCTCTACTGTTCTCCATCCGTGTCATCAGTCTGACAACCAGCAAGACCGACACAGCGCGTTTCAAGATCCAGCAGTCGCTTCTGCAGTTCGTCGACAAGTTTGACGCCAACTCGAAGGAGCACTACTCGGGCGCGTTCCACACCTCATCAAACCGGATGGCGCTCCCTAGCATTGCTAGTGAGGCGCAGCTCACGACAACGAACGACTCTTGGAGTGTAATGGCCCACTGCTCCGCGACCGACTTCAATCTCAGCCTCACCCCTGAGATTGCTGACGGTATCGGGCGTCTGACCGACCTCTACGAGCGCGGAAAGGAGCACTTGTCCGTCCTGGAGCAGGACTACCGGAGCCAACTGGCCCGTAACGAGCGAAGCGACTCTCTTGCCGTCAAGTACGAAGAGGCGGTTCAAGATACGGCCGCCAGGCCAAAGCAGCGCGGCAATGTCCGCATGTCGTTCCGCTTTGACAGTGGTCTTGTGGAGCTGTACTGCCCGCCCAGTGGGGACGCCAAGCCCGGTCCGCAGCGCTCGGGAACACGTGCAAAGTACCACCAAGATACTTTCACCCTCCCGACCGTGTCCGTCTGGGTCGACTACACTGGCCCGTCTGACAAGCCCGACGAGCAAATCGGCTCGCTGCTCATCAATTTGGCCGTGCACGAGAGCCAAAATGTGCTCCGACCTACGATCCTGCCGTTCTTTGTGGAACTTGTCCGCCGCGTGGAGAAAAGGTCAAAGGCCCGAGCTGCTCGCGCGGCTCCTGTCGAGACCCCGAAACCACTGGAGTCACCAGTTATCCCTTTCACAGAACGAGTTCTTGATCAGCCGGTCATCCCCGCACCAAAGGCCACGGGCAAGCTTCGCGTACGCATCACGCTGCGCATTGATCGGTCCGAGCTGCGACTTTCATGCGCGCCAGATTCGAACGCCTACCTCGACCTCAAGTGGGAGAGTGGCGGCTTCCTAGTATCGACACTGATCGGAGGCAAGGACACGACGACATTCGCCGGCTCTGTCTCTGGAGTAACTGCGTATCTCAGCCACGAGTTTGCCGAGCAAGGGCGCGGGTGTATTGAGGCTGGAGCGAAGGACATGGCCTTCTCATTCGCGCTCTGCAACGCCGACGAGAAGCAGCGCGGTCTGTCTGTCGTTGTGGATACCCAGGTGTCTGTCAAGTTCCGCCTCGACGCCTACAGTGCCTGGCTCATCTTCATGGCGGTCTGGGTGGACAACGCCCCCGATCTCGAGCTGTTGCTCTCTGACGCGTCTGCAGCTCAGCCTGCTGCCGCTCCTGCCCCTGTTACTGGAGGACCCAAGCTCGCGATGGCCGCCATCGTCCGGTTCAGGAGCATTGACTTTGACGCCAATATCTCGGTCACCCAGGCGCGTTTGGAGATGGCTCCCATCGTTGTCCGTACGGTGTCGAACGGAGAACAGACGGAAGTGGACCTCAGCATTGGCACGACGCAGATCACAGCGACCGGTGACATCTCGGGCGACATTCGATCGGAGAGCCTCAAGTTCCACACCACAAGGCGCTCGTCCCGTGCCACCGACGCCACCAACCCTGCGGTGCTGCAGATGGCTATCGAGGGCGGCGACCTTAACGGTAACCTGTTCATTGGTGAAATGAACATTGTTCGTTTCCAGTTGGAGCCGGCGAAAGTCACGCTTGCCGATGACTGGCGCGAGTACGCTCGCAGCCCGAAGAACGGCCACGTCTTCCTCGACTTCATCGTCAGAGCTGGAAAGTTCTCCGGTGTGCTGCGACTCCCCGCCATTCCACGTCTGTTGGGCCACTTCTACTCGATTTTCGAACTGCTCGAGTCGCAGAACAGGATCGCAGCGCACCGTTCAGAGGCCTTCAAGAAGCAGCAGAAGCGTGGTGCTCAAGACCGCACTCCGATGACCACAGTCGTTCTGTCAACTGTGCCGCGTCCGGGAACGAACTCGTCGGCATCGTCGCACGTTAAGACAGCCCAAACTATGCGCTTCGAGCTGGCGGGCATCGACATCGGCATCTTCAGCGATGACTACGACGACGGCACCATTGCCGACTGGTACCGCTTCGTCATTGGCAACATTGCAGCGGATCTCAAGCGCCAGGAAGCCACTGGAGGCATGCCGCAGCGCGAACTGGAGCTGTTCATATCGTCTGTCGCCTGGCAGAGCACTGACGGCCGCCGTGCCGCCAAGGCGGAGACGCATGGCATTTCCGCCTCGAAACTTATTGAGGCGGCAATGAAGAACGGCCACCGTGAAGTCGTGGTCCTCCCCCGCATGGTAAGTCTTCTGGTGTCCTTCAGATCGAGCCAAAGCTAACAGCTCAGACCCTCAAGATGAACTCGACCGAGGAGAAGGAGCCCCCGGTGCTCGACTACGACTTTGACCTCGCGTGGGGAGAGACGGATGGTGACATCAAGGTCCTTCCGAACTTCTTCGAGGCTGCTATTCGATCATTCCGAAAGCTTCTGTCGGGCATCGAGGAGCAGCAGCTGCATCGCGATCGTCGTCGTGGCCTCGTCCGTGTGCCCAAGTCTCGCAGACAGGGCGGTGAGGAAGAAGAGAAGGACGCCAAAGGTCCTCAGCTCGCGTACCACCGCCGCGGCACGGGTCCGTGGAACAACCCAGTCCCGAAGCTTCGTGCACTCGGCGAAACCACTGGAGACGCGGCCATGCTCGTGCCACGCATCAAGGCCGCGGTGGCGGAGCTCCCGGCATACTCGCACCGCTTCGTCACCTTGCCGCTGGAGGACGGTATGAACCTGTGAGTAGCTGGGCCGTGTGGATGTTGGTCAAGCTAACAACCTCAGTCTTCTCAAGTTGTACGAGCGCCAGCTGCCACAAATGCGTGACGGCGACGTGCCAACGCAAGCGACTTCGCCAGTGGAGGGGCTCAAGCCTCTGCCAATCGAGGGCGCCGGGTCTGCAACCGAGGCCGCCAGCTCTGCAGCTAATGTGGCCAGCGCTGCACCCTCAGTGCCCTCTTCCGTTCCAAGCAAGGAGTCGCTCAAGCAGCCCCAGGACGCTGGGATTGCGCAGAATGGTACAGCCGCTGCGTCGTCCTCGGCCGCTGCGTCGTCCTCGGCCGCTGCGTCGTCCTCGGCCGCTGCGTCGTCCTCGGCCGCTGCAACGTCCTCGGCCGCTGCAACGTCCTCGGCCGCTACAACGTCCTCAGCTGCTGCGACATCCTCAGCCCCTGCCTCGTCGTCACAGCCGCCACCACCCAAAGACGATTCCGCCAAACCAGCCCAATAGAATGGCAGGGCCGACTTGTCGCTCATCAATTGTACTGCACTAGCATTATACCTAGCATGTTTCGTATTACCCATAATGTGTGCTGCGAGCGCAACGAACTGTGTATGCATTAGTATATCTCGACTGAAGGCGTTGAGGAGCGTACAGTGGAGGCTGGTTGAACAGCGAGGCACAGCTTGGGTTGCCAGCCTCCACGAATACGTCATCGGCAAGATGCCAAGTTCACGAACCCGGCGCAACTGTTGATGGTTCCACCTCGATTGAGAGTGCACATTCGTCCATTCTCCAACAAACCTCGTCCTCCAAAACTACCCCCCACCCCTTCCAGCATCATGTCAGGGAGCATCACGGTGGAGTCACCCCCGCCCAACTCGACGCTGCACTCGCACCTCGCCCTCATCATCGGCCATGTGCGGCCCGCGCCCCGCTCAGGCAGCTTCGTGACGGTGGCGTCGCCGTACCACCCGCCGCAGTCGTTCCCCGTCCACTCGTCGGGGCGCTTCAAGGCGCTGGCGCCGCTCAACCCGGGTCCGAACGACCTGACCATCATCGCCGGCGACGAGAGCGTCACATACCCCGTCGCGTACGAGCCGCAGCCGGCCGACCTGCCCATCGCGCTCGTCATCATCGCGGGGCGCGACTCACAGCTGCGCTACGACGACGTCAAGCCCACGACCGTTGACGACGCGGTGCGCCGGTTCCGCATGGCAGCGTACCTGTGGCAGGCGTACACCGAGCACCAGATGATGAAGCAGGGTTTCGGGCCGCGCACGTTCCAGTTCGACGAGGAGAACGGCGAGGACACGCGCACGCGCGCCGGCGGCCACGGGCGCGTCGCCAAAGTCACGCTCGTGCGGAGCAAGTACAGCGTCGCCGAGATCCGGGATACGAACCGCGCGCAGCAGAACAAGGGCGGCAAGGCCAACGGCCCGGGCCTGTTTGAGATTGCGCGCAACGCCGTCGACGAGGCGCCCGAGTTCCGCGGCCGCGGCAAGGGGCTGCAGGTTGCCGCGCTGATTTTGGATGCCACCGTCGACCACAAGGCCGGCGGGCTGATTGTCGGCCATGCGGCGCTCGGCGCGTGTGGTGACCGGCCGCTGGCGATCTTTGGCTCGCACACGACCTTCTCGTGGCCGTCGTGCATTGAGGAGGTGGTCCCGTGCTTCATGGACCAGCGGCCTGTCGATACGCGCTACGTCGGCATCGACTGCGAGGGCAAGACGTACGGCATGGCGGCGAACGTCGGCATCGGCGCCATGATGCACGAGGTTGGGCACCTGCTGTCGTGCCCGCACCAGACGAGCGGGGTCATGCTGCGCGACTATGTGCGCCTGCACAAGAGCTTTGTCGCCGTTGACCCCGACGACCGCGACGAGTGCAACTGGCACCGGCTGGACACGCTGCGCTTTCTCGCGCACCCGTCGTTCGGCGTCCCATGGGACCCGCCACGACCGATCGAGCAGCCCAAGGGCCCGATCCTGGTCACAGCGTCGATCGACAGCCTCGACATCTTCACGCCCAACTCGGCCATCTTCGCGATCGAGTACCGCTCGCCAGGGAAGGAGACGGCCGAGCCGTACGTCGATCTGCTGGGACGCAATGCGCAAAACTATGCCGTGCCACGGAACACGTTGAACAACACGGACCGCATCACGGTGCTCACGAGCGACGGGGGCAAGCTCGACGACTTCAAGGTCGGCGGCAGCGCGTTCCCGACGCGGCCGGGCCAGCTCAAGAGCCCGTTGTTCGGCAAGGAGAACGGTCAGCGCTACGAGGTGCCCGTCCCGCCCAACCTCCAGCGGATCACAGTGCACCACGGGATGGCGCTCGACGGCATCGAGTTCTCGCCCGGCGGCCTGCTCGGCAAGCGCGGCGGCCGGCCGAGCACGTGGGACCTCAACCACGGGGAGCAGGTGATCGGCTTCAACGTGCGCCACGGCGCGTGGATGGACGGCATCCAGTTTGTGACGACGCAGCGCACGTCGCCGTGGTTCGGCAACTCGGACGGCGGCGGCCCGGGCGAGTCGCGCGTGCCCGCCGGATACCGCCTCAGCGGGGTGTACGGTAACGTCACCGACTGGATCCAGGGCGTCGGGTTCGAGTACGAGCAGCTGGGCCAGCAGCAGTGGCAGGGGCACGGCCAGCAGCAACAGCAGCAGCAGTGGCCTGGGCAGCAAGGGCAGCAGCAGGCATGGCAGGCTCCGCCGCCGCCTCAGCAGTACGGTGGGCAGAGCGGGGGGCACGGGGGACACAGTCTGGGTGACAAGCTGAAGAAGTGGTTCAAGTAGGCGTGGGTGTCTTTAGGTAGAGGCGATACATGCGTAAGGCAGCAGAGATGTAATGGTTCGCGTATTTGTTTACGAGCAGTGTTCGGTGCCTGGTTCCTCATACTGTGGGGCACCGTTGACTGCGAGATTGCACCACTTCTTGGCAGATGGGAGCTTGGGACACGGCGTCGACATCGCCGTCTTTCTCTGTTCACAGCATAAGACACGCACAGCGAGCTCACCAGCGCTTGCCGTGTCCTCGATATTGCCCGTCTGCTTACCTTGCCACCGGGCCCACAGAACGCACACACACGCAGACCCATTCGCCGGCCAAGCAGCGCCAAGATCGGCGCCGAGATCACGACGCCCTCGGCACGTCCCCCGTCCGCTGCGCATAACTGCGCACCGCAACGCGCTCCACACACCGCCGGCATCACCGTGAGGGCCGTGCACTGACGCCCGGGCATCGCAGCTCGCGACCGGCCTGCCCGTCGATGCCATCTAGCTCCCGCCCGAGCTCGCATCACACCCCCACCGCACCACCATGAGCCTCTTCTGGCGGCAGTTCGCCGCGCTGTGCAGGAAGAACTGGTGCGCTGCTCACCCCGGCCCCGCTGACGCCCAGGCTCATCTTCGCGCAGTACCCCATCACCAACCTCGTGCGGTGTCTGATCGTGCCGATCGCGTACGCCGTCTTCTTCTCCCGGGCGCAGGTGAGTGCCCGATCGACGACAGCGGCTGACAGCAGCAATTCTTCACCAACCGCGGGACGTATGGCCCGGGCCATGTCGCCGCGCTGCAGACGATCCCGCGCGACCTGCTCGGCCACCGGCTCGTGTGGGTCCCGCCGGCGAACGACCCGGCGTTCTCCCTCATGGACACGGTCCTCGCCAACGCCGGCGTGCACGGCGACGTCGTGCGCGTGCCGACCGTCGACGGCGTCGCGGACAGGTGTCCCCAGAACTTCAACCAGCTGAGCGACTGCTTCGCGGCGGTCGTGTTCGACTCGGTCGACTACGAGCGCGGGGTCTTGGTGAGCTGCGGCTGCGGGGTCGGGCTAACGCCAGAACTATACCATCCGCGGCGACTTTGGCCTCGCTATGGTAAACGTTGACGATGTGACGAAAGACGACACGATGAGCAGGTACCTCCCCCTCCAGTGGGCGATTGAGAGCGTGGGTGGACGGTGTGGGTGGGGCCCGACTGACCCGCGCAGACGTTCATCAACCAGACGACGGGCACGATGCCGGACCCGCCGCTCGCGTGGGGGTACACCACAGCCACGAACCAGGACAACACAGAGAAGCGGCGGATGTGTGAGTCGCCTTCCGGGGAGCCAACTGACAGCAGCCTACCTCCGCGGGATTCGCGGGCTGCTCGTCCTCGCCTTCTTCCTCGGCTTCCTGCCGGTCGTGTACCACCTGCCCGGCGCCATAGCATACGAGCGCGCCAACTCGCTCACCGCGCATCTGAACGCGCAGGGCTGTCTCACGAGTGCACGCGTCATGTGAGTGGCATGCCAACTGCACGTAATCTGACGCCAGCTCGTGGCATCTCAGCGTGTCGGGCGCATACGTTGCGTCGTGGATCGTCATGTCCGTCGTGTACCAGAGGCAGATCTTCAAGCACACCAACATGGGCCTTTTTATCATCACGTTTATCATTACTGGCCTCAGCCTTGCTAGCTGGACGCTCCTTGTTGCTGTGCCGTTTGGCAAGGCCCCGACTCTGGCAGCCATCACCGGTGAGGCCGACTCGTGAGGACGTGTGCTCACACCCGTAGCAACGTTTGGAGCCATCCTCCTGGCCATTGTTGGGCAAATCATCGGATCCAAAGTCGGGATCCAGATCATCTTTGCGCTCATCTTCCCTCCCACAATCTTTGTCTTTACGCTCAAGGGCATGGCGTCGTTCGAGCTCGCGAGGCGCTCACCCAACATTGTCCGCAGGAGCCCGAATGGCGATGCTCCCATCCTGGCTCTCCTGGTTGTTGCACTGGTGAGCTGAAGTTGCCGAAATCGTGCTGACAGCCCTTCAGATTGTCATTTTCTTGTTCCCCCTCATTGCCGTGTGGCTTGAACGCAAGATCTACGACTCTCATTCGGTGAGGAAGAGCCGACGGGGGATCTTTCGTCGCAAGAAGGCGGGCGAGGCGGAAGTCCTACCCTCCGAAATCGCTGTCCGCATCAGCCACATCAGCAAAACGTACGACACGCGGTGGTACAACATTGGCCGGAAGAAGGGTGTGGTCGCCATTGAAGATCTCTCTTTTGATGTTCCGCGCGGTGGTGTTTTCTGCCTGCTCGGCCGCAACGGCTCAGCCAAGTCGACCACTCTCAACGCAGTGGCACGTCTCATCAGCGTGTCCTCTGGTACAATAGAGTACGCCCCGGATCAACACATTGGCGTCGCATCGCAGAAGGACGTGCTGTGGAACGAGCTCACCTGTGTACAGCATGTGGCACTCTGGCGCGCAGTGAAGGGCCTGAAGAAAGAGCAAGAGGATGACCGCGAGCTCCTGAAGCGGTGCGACCTCGGAGCAAAGACCAAGGCGCTGTCCAAGAACCTCAGTGGCGGCCAGAAACGCAAGTTAATGCTCGCATGTGCCATTGCCGGCGGCTCAAACCTGCTTCTTCTTGACGAAATATCCTCCGGCCTTGACCCGCTCTCGCGCCGTGCCATCTGGAGGCTGATTACGGCCAACAGAGGTGCTGCCACAATCATCCTCACTACCCACTTCCTCGACGAGGCAGACCACCTAGGCGACACTGTAGCTATTCTTCGCCAGCCGGGAAAGCTCCTGGCCATCGACACTCCTGTCGGGCTTAAGACGAAGCTCGGTCGCGGTATCACTGTCGCCGTGGACGACACAGCCGATCCAGAATTCGTGGACAACCTAAAAACAAGGTTCCCGGCCTTTATGGTCGGATCGGTCAAGGGCCAACATCTTTTCATGACTGGCTCCAACGAGCTCGAACCGGTCATCTCGCTCGTCACCGAGCTCCAAGCTGAGCGAAAACGCGGAGTGGACGTCAAGTACCAGGTTGGCTCTGGCTCCCTCGAGGAAGTCTTCCTCGACCTCAATGCCGGTGACTTTGACCCCGACGCGCAAGTCCTAAGCCCGAGGGTGAGCCGGCTCTCCAAAATCCAGTCCAAGCTGGGCTCTCCTGTCGTGGAGAAGGACAACCTTCACGGCTCATCAACCAAGGTTGGCACTCCTGTTGCGGAAAAGGACATCCTTCCCCATTCGTCGACATCGACCGACAAGGACGTGAGCGAAAAGGACGTTGAAGAGGCAAAGATTTCCACGTTGCCCATCGACGACGCAGGGCACCATGATCGAGTTACCGTGGCTCTGACACCCTCCAACCACGGCTCATGGTTCCGGGCGACGCTCCGTGCCGCAGGGACAATCTTCCTCAAGCGATTCATGGTTCTTCGACGCTCATGGTTGTTAACTGTCATCGGCGCGATTCTGGTCATCTGCTTCGCCTGCGTTCCCCTGTTCTTCCTGAAGGACAGGATTCAAACATGCGAAAACGAAGTCGAAGTCGAGGTCCTTCAGCGCTTGACCTACCCCCAGAGTCTGTATCCTTTACGATATGCCCCTCCCCTGCTGAGTGTCGGCAACGCTGTCCTGGGTAACTGGACGAACTCGTCCATGCCCTTTGCCCGGCGCGTCGACTCGAACGCCACCCTCATCAGCACGCTCTCCGACACCATCAAGAACCAGTCTTTCGGCGGTCTTTCTCTCACTGCTCTGCCTAGCACGAACCAACTCGTTGCGTTCGAGAGCACCCCGCTGAGAATGAAGGGTCTGTCGGCGCTCAACCTCTTCTCCAACAGCGTGTATCAGCAGCTCCAGCCGGCTGCCAACGCCTTGAGGATCAACCTCAACTTCCAATGGATCCCCGCTGCGAGCTTTGTAAGCACCGCCCAGGTGTTCAGGTGGATTGGATTCTTGTGGGTATCGGAGTCGTCCCTTACTCTGTTAACCCGCGAGTGGCATCGGCGTGGCCTTTTGGCCCGCCTTCTCAGTCGTATTCCCGACCTCTGAACGCGCGTCCAACGTCCGCGCAAACCAGTACTCGAATGGAGCTAACCCTGTCGCCCTCTGGCTTGGACACATCCTCTTCGAGTTGCCGCTGATTACCTTTGTGGCAACGATTATCACAATCGTGTTTGCCACTGCTGTGAGCCAGTTCAATGCTCTCGGGTTGGTATGGCTCTGCTTTGTCCTCTATGGCATTGCGGGCTGCCTATGGGCGTACCTCTTTGCCCTCTTCCTCAGCTCTCCGCTTGCGAGCTGGGCCATTGTGGCAGGGCTCAACGTCCTCATCATGCTCCTCTACCTGTGAGTTGGAAATCAAGTCTACCACAAACGCAACTCACACTCTCTAGCGCCATGTACCTCCTCATTCTCACTTACGACCGAAGTGTGAATGCCGGAGACCACATAACCATCTGCCACTTCACCATCGCGCTAATCAACCCGGTGCCCAACATCAGTGAGTGTTGCCTGAGTACCCAAACGCTGACATGCAGTGCGAGTTATCCTTGTCTCGCTCAATGTCTTTGGCCTGCTATGTGACGGGCTTGGTTCTCGCTCCAGCAAGCCCTATGGCGACATTCTCCAGTTTGGCGGTCCGATTCTTTACCTGACCCTGCAGTCGCTGGTGTGCTTTGCCATCCTCGTCTGGGTCGACTCTGGAGCCCCGATTCCCGCCTTGTTCCGTCGCCGTTTGAAAGCCAGTTCGAGCGAAGGCACGCCTCAAGATGTCATTGATGAACAGGAACGGATAGACCGCAACCCCGGCGACGCCCTCGTCGTACGCGCTCTCAGCAAAAAGTTTCATGGCGCGCGTAAGCTTGCAGTGGACAATGCGTCGTTCGGAGTCGACAGCGGAGACACATTCGCACTCCTCGGCCCGAACGGCGCTGGCAAGACGACAGCTCTGGCTTGTATCCGCGGTGTGGTGAGTTGAGTGGTAGTGAGGAAGCACATGCCCTGCTGAACCAGGGTCAGCTACTACCCACCAAAGGCGACGTCATGGTCACTGGGCACTCAATCATCAAACAGCGCAACAAGGCGTGAGCAGAAATGTCCCGGCCGAACTGACA
Source organism: Vanrija humicola (assembly GCA_008065275.1). Taxonomy (NCBI): domain Eukaryota; kingdom Fungi; phylum Basidiomycota; class Tremellomycetes; order Trichosporonales; family Trichosporonaceae; genus Vanrija; species Vanrija humicola. The sequence goes on from QKWK01000010.1 coordinate 148,602, forward strand.
TGCCAAGCCGCGCAGCTCTCGGTGTCTGTCCTCAAGTCAATGCCATCGACTCATTATTGACCGGTATGTTCCTAGATCGTCCCACTGAGCCCGTCCCCAGCCGAGGCAACTGACACATACAGTGCGGCAACACTTGTGGCTGTACGGCCGACTCAAAGGAGTCCCCTCCAAGGCTCTCCGGTCGGACATTGACGCATTGCTCACCGCCTCGGGCCTCGCACCAAAGGCGGATCAGCTCGCGACGTCATTGTCAGGCGGAAATCAGCGCAAGCTCCTGCTGGCCATTGCGCTGATTGGCGACCCGCCAGTGATCCTGATTGACGAGTTCTCGAGCGGTGTAGATCCGTTCAGCAAGCGCGAGGCATGGACAACAGTAAGGCCAGGAATGACCGAGATTTGCTGACAGCCACAGCTGGCGGCCCTTACCCGTGATCGGGCCGTGGTCATGACGACGCACTCTATGGAGGAGGTTGATGCACTTGCGTCACGCATCGGCATCCTGGCTTCAAAGATGCTTGGTGAGTCGGAGTCGGTTGCCGCCCGGGCCGCCGCATTGGTGATTGGTGATCGGATGTGGCCGCATCGATTTCGCCCGCTCGGCGATCATTGGGCGCCATCTCCGCGCGTCGTCTCCGCAGATTGACGTCCAGGCAAGAGTGCCGCTGACGCCGATGCACAGCCATCGGAACCCCTGCTGGGCTCAAATCGCGCTATGCAACATACGAGGTCCACGTCGGGGCCAACCACATTGACCAAACACTCGACTACCTGCATGACAACGGGTTCGAGGGCGCCAATCGTAGTGTTGGCACAGCGACGCGTATCTCGGTCCCTGGTGTCAGGGAGGACGAGCTTGGCGGGCTGCTGAATGTTCTGGCAAGCGGACAACTCAAACTGGGCCTATCGGAGATGACACTGCACGAGTGAGTGGGCTGGGCCGATGGGCGAAGCGAGGGGTGGTCGTCGACTCGAGGCGTGCATGGACTGTCGGTTGGAAGGACAGTGTGGGCACTCCCCGCATTGTGTCCTGAGTGGGGTCCCAGGGGACATGTCCAGGGTTTAGGAGGGGCCGGATAGGCCGGGCGGAGAGCGGCCAAAGCGCCAAAGCGCCAAAGCGACGTGTTGCGTGCTGTGCGCAGTTGCTGATGGTTTACCCCAGAGCGTCAACGGAGACGGCCTTCCTTTCGATTGTGCGCGAGCACAACATCCAAGAGGAGGAGGGAGCTGGTCCCACACGGTCTGTCGCGTGGTGGAAGCGGTTCCGACGGGGCTAGAGTTGGAGCAACCGCCTGCACAGCAGAGTGCGATGAGCTGATCCATGATAACCGATGGTGTGATTTGGTTTAGAAGGGAGTGCGGTGTTTGTAATGCTGGTTTGTATTTGGCATTAGGAATGGCCATGTCCTGCAGGGTAATGCGTGGATTGTTCTAGTAGTGACGTCAATGACGGGGATTAGGGGCGATTACCCCGCATTGTGATTGAGTCGAACGAGGCCAAGTGCCACTGACGTCTGACCTCGTGACCGGACGGGCTCGGCAATGACTGGGTAGGCTGGGCCTGGCGGGTGCGTTGCTTGCTACTCACTGCAGATGCCGCCATCCACGCTGCAATGCTGCTAAGCCCGCCGTGGTCGCCCACCTGACCTGACCCCACTCTGTTCCACCCAACCAATCCAGCGACGACGCACCTCCCTGCACCCCCTTCCCCCAACCAACTATAAAGGCCCCACCCCCATCGACTCGTCTCTCTCTACCACTTCTGATCCATCAGCAAGTACCAACAACCTCCACCTACCACTACCCACTACTACCGCACAACCCCGAGCCTAGCTCCACCAACCCACAACTACTATCTGCCCAAGATGACTAGGACCGAGGTGAGTCGCTAGCGCGGTAGCCAGGTCGTCCGAGTGACACCCGGCTACCACGGGCCAACTCACACGAGCACGTCGCTGACAACTTCTCCCTACCCACCCATCCATGCCGTGCCCGTGTCTATCTATCCTTTCCCCCACCAACAGCGTAACAACTACCCGGCTGCTGTCCTCAAGGACCGCCACTCGCGTGCCGGTCTCAACAAGTCTGAGATGGAGCGCAAGGGCGGCGCCGGACCCCACAACTGGGGCAGCTTTGCCGAGGAGGAGAACCTCGAGTACCAGGGCGACATGGATGCGCGTCTCGAGACGGCCATGTTTGGCGACGACGACGCCGCGGCCAAGGACGCGGCCGACGAGACCGAGACTGCCGATACCGAGGACTCGGCCGAGATCGCCGAGCTCGGCTCGTCCAACGCCCGCCCCATTGCCGGTGGCCAGCGCCGCCTCTCGCAGGTGACCGACGAGGAGCGCGAGGCCGCCCTCCGCTACCGCGAGGGTGGCCTCAAGCAGAACGGCGTCGACCTCTCGTCGATCGCGCGTACCTCGTACGGTGTGGCCACCTCGCCCACCAACTCCTCGGTGCTCTCGACCTCGCCTCTCCGCACCAAGGCTGGATTCTCGGCTGTGAGTAGAAGCAGCATGGGCAGGTGACACCGAGGCAGTGACAGCGGCGGCCCACGCGGCCGCGCGCTCGTCCCTCGTCTTTGCGTCGTCACCTGATCGGATCTGCACGCCACGCCCACGCCCACCGAGCTGACTCTGGACCCAGCAGACTAATTAAGCACGGGCTCTGCCGCACCGACGCAAGGAACGGCTGCCGCTGTCTCTGCAACGGCCCGGCTTTGCCCCCCAACCCAACCCAACCCAACCCAACCCATTCTCATCACTCCATCCAAGCAAGTCGCAATTGAAACTCAACGTAATCGCATCCCTCCAAGTGTCATATACTGGTCCCTCTTGTCGTGTTAGAGGCCCACATCCATCCCGCCGTCGAACTGTGTGTCAAGTACCTGTAGTGTAGTAGCAAGAAGAATGAAGCAAGAAGTGAAGTCCAGCGGCGTCGGTGCAACAAGTGAGCGGTGAGCGGAGAGGCGCAGACGGGGGTGTCCGACGATCGCAGCCTGTGTTGCCCCGCATTGGTCGAGCGCTAGCGAGGGGGTGGTCATGGGGGGGGGGGTAGGGTCACGACACGACAGCAGCCAGCGGCCCAGAGTCTACCCGGTACGCGCTATATTTAACTCGGCGCAGCAGGTCGCATTCATAGGAGACACTCGGCCGTCCGGAGCCCGGAGACGAGCGAGCGAACAAACAGCGGAAATGAAAGACGGCGCGTCGACGCGCAAGAGCATGTGGGAGGAGACGGAGGACACGGAAGACTTGAATCCGAGAGCTGCTGGCGGATGTCGGAGCAGCGCCGAGGTGATGCGAGTCAGGCGCGAGAGATGGGCGAAGCGAGGGCCCAAGCTTTGTCGGCGGCAGCGTCGCCCTGCACTGCCCTGCTGGTTGGGCCCTCATCGGCCCTGTACGCCCTGCCTGCTTGCTTGTCTGCCTCGACGGCTGTGCTCACGCGACCGAGGCAGCGAGGCGCCTGCGTCGTTGGGAGCGAGCAGCGAGCGAGCCAGACGGCAAGCAGCGCAGCGGCGAGCTTGCTTGCCTGCTTGCATGCAGCATCACAAGCCTTACCCAGCCGCCACTCGAGCCTGGCCGCGGCGGTAGCACCGGCACCAGGCGCGGAATGCCACCTGCGCCGGCGTGCGTCGCCCCCGCCACTTGCCCGCGGGCGCGCCAGCACCAGGCGAGGCGAGCCGGCTGCGTGGGCCATCCATGCCCATGCCCCAGCGTCATGATGACGACGGTCGGCGCGGTGGCCGGTGGCCGCGCTGTGCATGGCGTGCGCGTGGCGGCGACGGCGTGGTGGCACTGTCGCAAGCGGCACCGGCGAGCCACACGCTGCACGCTGCTTGTAGTGCATGTCATCAATCGACGAGCAAGAACCCACACCACCGCGAACGTGGCTGCCTTCCCGCGACGCGGAATGCCACCAGCACGGCGGCTAGATGTGCCCCATGCGAGTCATTGGCCTAGCTCAGTCGGGAGTTGGCACGGCCACGAACGACCTCTGCTCGTCCTCGCCCTCGCTCACCTCCCCCACCCCCCGCCTCGTGCCGCCGATTCCAATGCATGGTATAGATGATAACAACGATAAGCCCAATGAAAACATGCGCGCCTAATCCCACTTGGTCTGCCGGTCCGTCAGCGCCGGCGCGGGGCAACACACGTACCTCGGGGTGGTTCTTGAACGCGTCGTAGTCGGCGCGGTTGAAGAAGGACACCTCGGTCTCGTTCTCTGCGGCGCTGTCAGCTCCGTTGCAGCGCGCCTACACCCACCGAAGCCGGCGTTCGCGAGCGTCTGGTGCGGGTCGCTCAGGATCCAGTCGTCGTGGTCGAGGTTGATGATGAGGTTCTGGGTCTGCGGGGTGAGTCGAGTGGCCGTCGCCTCGTACCAGCAGCTGGCTCCAGCCCAACGCGCGCAGCTACCCACCTTGTGGCCGTGGGCGACGGTGTACTTCTTCAGCGTGTCTGGTCGCTGTCAGCACGCTCCTACGCTCCAACACAACAGCCACACACTCACCAAGTTGCACGCTGCGGTAGTACTTGAACCCGGGCTGGGTCTTGATCGCTGCGAGACGTCAGCGTGCTCTGCCGACATGCCCCAGCGCACACACAGGCTGCAGCGCCCCCCGCGCCCACACCCTCGCCTGCGCACTCACCCTCGCGGCACAGCTCGGCGAGCTGCCCAACAGTCGTGACGCTCAAGTCGAGCTCCTTGAGCACGAGGTTCTTGGTCGTGCGGAACGGGAAGCTCTTGATCACGCGCACGGTGATCGTGGCCGAAGTGACGGGCCGCGCCTCGGTCGCGAGCGTCTCGTGGTCGGGCGTGCGGGGCGGTGTGGACATTGTGTTGTCGGTGTGGATGGTTGGTCTGGCTTTGTTGACGATGGGATGCTGCTGCGGCCACTTGTGCTGCCTGTTCGATCAATACGAGGAGAGGGGGATGCGGTATGTGCGCTGGGCCGGTGCGCCGTGCTCTGCGTTGCTGGGTAGGCGGAGAATGCACACTGGACGGTGGTGGTTGCCGGCGAGGTGAGATGGTCGGACGAGGTGAAATAATTTCCTGTTGTTCCTTTGCCTGGTGGCCAAATCGATCGACGAGTGTCGTCACTGCTTCGACGTCCAGTGCAAGTCCACCACCCAACTGTGGCTGATCCCCACAATTCATGCTACCGTCACAAGCGAGTCGAGTCATGTGTTCGTGCTCTCACATGTCGCCCGTCTGAAACACGAGTCGGCGTGCATGCTGCACAGGCTGCCCGAATACTCGCAAGCGACCATACCACAGCGCCAGCAGCACCAGCCCAAAAGGCAACAACCACAGTGAGACATCCGGCCCCGTGACCAACGTGGCGCAAAGCTCACTCACGCGTTCACTCATGTCCTACTCAGCACGCGACCACGACCCACCTCCTCGCTTATCACTCCTTGCTGATAGATAACCATTATACCAGAACCAGCTTAATCACCAGCTTAATCGCACTGCTCTTACTGCAACACAAACACCGCGTTTGTTCTTAACAGTGGCATTATCACCTCAGCAGCTCTCCTAACGACTAGAGTTCATTAAGTTAGATGGGCGCGAGCCCATGCGCTCTCTGAAATAGTATTCATTGGGCTGCAGCGACTGAGGGGAAGGAGAGGGGGAACGACGAAAAAAGAAAACACCACGGGGTAACGGGACGGCGACTGAGCCACTTGAGACAAATGCGGAGGGGAAACCAATGGGGGATCGAGGTTGTCCCAAGGGATGCTGGTTGCTGGGTCTCGTCGTACATGCTCTCTCGTTTAGGCCGCAGCGGGCTCCTCCTTGGCCTCGTCCTCCTTCTTGACGTCCTCAGCTGCAGCAGCAAGTCAGCACCGAAATGTGTGTGGGGCTTCGTTCCACTAACCGTTGTCCTGCATGTCCGAAGTCCAGAGGGTGAGGTTGTCACGGAGGAGCTGCATGATGAGGGTCGAGTCCCTGTAGAGTGGGTTAGCCTGCTGGAACAATCGCTAAAGTAGCGTTGCGCTCACTTGTAGGACTCCTCCGAGAGAGTGTCGAGCTCGGCGATGGCGTCGTCGAAGGCCTGCTTGGCGAGGTGGCAAGCGCGGTCTGGGCTGTTGAGGATCTCGTAGCTGCGCAGGGTTAGCTCTACCGTCCACATTCACACTGCAGCAAAACACGCACTAGAAGACCGAGAAGTTGAGCGCGAGACCAAGGCGGATGGGGTGGGTAGGGGGGAGCTCGGTGACGGCAACGTCCGAAGCGGCCTTGTAGGCCTCAAGGGACTTGTCGGCGGAGTCCTTCCTCTTGTCACCGGTGGCGAACTCGGCGAGGTAACGGTGGTAGTCACCCATCATCTTGTGGTAGAAGACCTTCGACTCGCCCGAGGCGGCCGAGGGGATGAGGTGCTTCTCGAGGACGTCGAGGATGTCCTTGCAGATCTTGGCGAGCTCGGCCTCAATCTTCTCCCGGTAGCTCTTGATCATGGCGACCTGGGCCGAGTTGCCCTTCGACTCCTCCTTCTGCTCAATGGAGGAAACGATGCGCCACGAGGCACGGCGAGCGCCGATGACGTTCTTGTAGGCGACCGAGAGGAGGTTGCGCTCCTCGACGGTCAGCTCCTTGTCGGACGAGGCGACGGCCTTCATGTTCTCGACCATCTCTGAAAGGGCGCGTCAGTGTCTAAGCCGCATGACGCGTGCGCAGCCTCGACTCACCCTCGTACCGCTCAGCCTGCTCAGCAAGCTTGGCAAGGTAGACAGAGTCTTCACGCGAAACAGTAGACATCTGTGGGGGTGAAGAATAGGCGAATGGCGGTGCAAGGACGGAAGTTTAAGCAGCGTCCAGGCGCAAGTGAACAAAAAAAGTAGTGTCAGCACAGCGTCAAAGAGTTGGGGGGACAAGAGGAGCAAGCGGGGCGAGGACAGCACACAAGAAGAAACGAGCGTTGAATGGGCGCTTCCCACGCGTGTGTGGGTGCTGTCCAGTCTCGCCCCAGGGCCAAGACGCGACGCTGTTGACACCGCGGCGACGAACGAGTGTAATGGGTCGCTGGGAATGCCTTTGAACAGCATAGCGCGCGCACGACCGACGCGCATTAACCCTCTGCGCTCGTTTGGCCGCCGCCCGCGCCTTGACCCAGACATGACACGTCACGTTGACCTAGGAATCTACTCACGGTGATAAAGAGGACTGTTTTGTGGAATGAAGCGTGTCACAGGGTTGCAATTGTAGATAGGAGCAATGGATGGCGGTTTGACGAGTGATTGGGAGACGATGAGAAAGGAATCGTGGTTAGCAATGACACTTGAATGGGTTGGGGGTAAACGTTTGGGAGGTGTCGCGCGGGCAGAATGATGGGGGTGTGGGGGGATGACTGCAGACTGGGCGACAATGGATGGGATGGACGACAAATCCCGTTGCGCGAACCATGCACCCCGCCTTGTGCACAAAGCGTGTGCTACAGGCTGCGCAAAGGCATGTTGGATGCACGGCGGCGCATGGGATACGAGGTGCTCGACAAGGCGGTGACGCGCCGTGATTCGCCGCGGGGGGATTCGCCGTCGACAACCACGGTCTGGACGCGCGGCGGCGTTGGGGCCAGCGCCGAGTGCCGGGGGGTGCTGCGCGACGTGGATGCCGGCTGTGGGAGGGCTGCTGCTGCCTGGGGCGGACTCACGAGAGGCTAAAGGGTGAAGAGGATGAGAGGAGGGGTGGATGGATGGATGTTAAGTGAGGAATGGAAGGTAAAGGAAGCGGCGACGGTGAGTGTGGGTGGTGTGAGTGCGCTGGGTGGTGGGTGGGTGGTGTGGTGGTCGTCGAGGGTGACGGGGGGGAAGGCAAGGGTTGCCGGGGGGGACGGGGCAGCGGAGGGGCGGGGGGGGTTGGGAGGGGTGGGACACGGTTGGTTTGCTGGCGGGTTGGACTGGCTGGCTGGCTGGCGGGCTGGCGGGCGGCTCGCTGGCAACTGGCTGCTGGCTGCCTGGGCGCGCGTGTGTGGGTGGGTGGGGTGGGGTAGGTGGTGTGTCGGGTGTGTGGCCAGGCTGGGCTGGCTGGCTGTGTATGCGCGAGCCTGTGGGTGGGTGCTGCCTGCCTGGCTGGGAGACTCCTCGCTGGCGGTGCAGTGCGTGCGAGGGGGGGAGGGTGAGAGAGGAGACTGGCCAGCCGCCTGCGGCAGAGGCAAGGGAGCGGCCGTCAACAGCCAGGGTAAACGGGGGGTGCAAACTGGGAGCGCAGACGGGCAGAGGGTCTGTGCGCACACGCTAAAGGGTCGATGGGACCTGGCTTCTGCCTTGTTGGGCTCAGTGTCAAACCGGCCTGCCGCCCTTCGAAACCTGACCTTGCATACAACTCAAGCTATTGCATCAAGGGCAGGCAGCGACTTGGTGTGGACTGGACCACGGCGCAGGGCCTCACCGGCGGGCTGCCGAGTCAAGGGGCGACCTGGGCGCCAAACCGAGGAGAGGGAAGCACTGGCCAGGGCCGGCCGGCTCGAATCCGCGCAGTGCAATCTGTCAAGCACTGGAGCCCAGAGACGGAAAGCCAAAGCCCCCCCGACCCGGGTCCTTGCTCCTCTGGCGAGGTCCCTGCCGGCCCTGTCGACCCTGTCAGACCATGCCTGCTCGACGTCGACTTGGCGGCCGTTTTCAAGGCGCCTCAAGGCATTACGCCAGAGCAAAAGGGCACTAAGACGCGGCGTTTCACGGCGTTTTTAACCTCTGGCCTCTGACGCGATTGCCCTGCAACGTCATAGCTTTCGAGGTGCGGCAGCGCGCGGCAACAGCAAGGAGCAGGCAAACAGCAGCCCACCTTGGCCGCAGCGCCAGCCCGAGTGTATGGTGTTTGGGCCTGATGCGCTGACGTCTATGATACGCCCTCTGATGCATCTTCCCGCTCAGCATGACGCCCACTTGCTTTCAAGCAAAGGGACTGGCTGGACCGTATTGAATGCACGCCCGGGATTGTCGACAGGAAACAAGGCGCGTTGTTGGCATGTGTTTGGACTGTTCATGTGCATGCATGCCGGGGAGCTGGTCAGAGCGCTGCAGAGCGTGTCCACGCCATGTCGTTTAGCTGCTTGTAGGGGGAGCTGGGCGCGGCGCGCGGCGCGCGCGTTATGATTGTATTTGAAACATGGTCCGCCGGTTCGCGGCTCGCTAGCGACCGACTGGCATCAGAGGGCGATGTGGCACGCGCAGCGATCGAAACGTGCATTTGGTCCCGCCACTGCACGGCTGGCCGGCGGAAAAGCAGCAACGCCCCGCAACGACATCGTCTGCAACACAGTGATGTAGCCAGCAGCATACAGGATCCAGCAACGAACCAGAGCAGAGGACGACAGTCCCTATCTGCCAATCGCGGCACTCTCGTCATCCACGGATGCGACTCAATCAGTCATTCCTCCACCATCTGTTCAATCGGTTTGGCATTCAAGATGAATCGCAAGCATGAGCTGAAGAGCTGAAGAGCTGCCAGTCGGTGGTGTACGGATGTTAGGCGCACAGTGCGAAGTGGATACCTTCCCCGCTCCGTGCCCCATATAGGCGTGCTGACGGAGGCTGCGGTTCCAGGCCCAAAAAAGCCCCTCGCAGTGCGCAGTGACGACAGTCTCTCTTTCGGTTGCTCATCATCGCTACAGGGGTCGGTGGCGAGGCGTAGCGGGGGGCGGATGTCCGCAGCCAAGCGCAGCACATAACCTCGCCACAGAGGTGTGAGGCACACAGTTTGTACTCAATTGACCTCGGTAGATTTGGAGTCAAAAACAGAATCATTGCAATACAATTACCGGTGTCTGTCTGTCTGTTTGTCTGTCCTTTGGGCGTTGACTCGTTCTGTCGAGTCCGCTTTTATCACTAGCTAAGAGCTAAGATATGGCTGCCACCTGTGACTCGGCTGGCTGGCTGTACTGGTGTTGCTCCGTCCCGCAGTCGCCACACACTTGCATCACAGGAACCCCCACCGTAGCGTCCACTTTACGTTTATGCAACTTCTTTCACATTGCGCGTTTCCCTTGTCCCCTCCACCCTCCACCGGCGGCCACTCACCGTCGTCCATCACACGCTTTCTTCAATCCTCAAACCCACCCACAGCCAGAAACTTGCACTCCACTCGCATTCTCGTCGCAGCCGTACACCCTCGGCCATCACACACACCCATACATCCCCGTCATTAGACACTGTGCGACGCTTCGCAGTCCCTCGGGCTTCGGTGATCTATCACGTTCGATTCCCTATCGGCCGGTACTCTTCGGCTTGGCATTCGACATTACTGGAGAACGCACCACTCCGCCCTCCCACCTCTTGACAACCTCCATCGTCCCAGCTCGGTGTCGACTGTTGCGTGTTTGCAATCAACCTTTATCAACCTCGTTTACCCACCATGGCGTCCAACATGGTGCCCCAGGTACGCCACCCTTCATCTGCATCCCACTCCATGTATCGTGCACTAGTTTTCTGACCTGGATCCTCTGCAGGAGGAGCTTCCTGTCCTCGAAGCCGTCATCAACATTCGAAACCGTCTGACCGCTCTCAAAAAGGTGAGCACGCGCGTCTTTCGCTAACCTCGCCCATGCCATGTCCCGAGCTGACCCCATCTTATCAGGACACGACCAAGTTCATCCGTGCTCAAGATGTCATGTCCATCTACAACCAGATTGTCAAGCAAGGTAAGCGGAGGCATCATCGTTCTCTTGTTGTGGTACCATGCTGACACATGTCGCCAGTTGCCAAGCTCAACACCATCCGTGATGAGAACTCTCAGCCTGCTCTCAACTCCAACTCGAGCAACCCGACTACCCCAGCTCCCTTCCATCTGGAACCCAACCGTGTAGACACCATCATTGCCGATGTCTTCTCTCTCATCAGTCTGTTCTTCCTCGCGGTCGGCAAGACCCGAGAGTCACCAGCAGTGTACTGCCAGATTGCCAGCATGCGTGTAAGTTTCGATTGCGCCCTTGGGACACCGTGAGGGTCGGCCGAAGGGCCGGAGCTCCTGATGGCTCTAGCCGGCGGATGCTCTCCGCAACAGGCTTGACTCGGTGCTATTCCTGACAACACGCGCTGATATTGACCAGCAAATCCTTAACCACATGAACGAGTCTGGAGTGTACACCGAGGCCTACCTCCAGGGTTTCAAGGAGCGTCTCAACCAACTCAAGACGATTATCGAGAACGACCGCCGCGACGGAAGGCACAATGAGCAGGTGCTTAAGTACATGTCCTACAAGCTCCAGGGAACTGGTCAGTTGGCTGATCTACAAGGCAAGGTCTGTACTAACCCGACCTCAGAGGCCATTGTTGACAAGCTGATCGAATCGCTGTCTGTGCTGTCCATTGAGCTGGTTCCTATCCACAACAGACTGGTTCTGCTTCGCAAGCAGCTTATGGCCCTTGCTACCGAGCCCAAGGTCAACAAGGCCGAGTTCAAGCCTATTGTTGAGGAGTTGCGTAAAATTGACTCGTGAGTGGCTCATCTTCACGGGCTTCCGGCTGCGCTAACGTTGCAACAGCAAGCGTGTGGACGGACAGTTCTTGGGCCCTGGTGGCTCATCTGTGCCGGAGGGCCAGGCACTCCTCAGCGGTCTCCTTGACTCATGTTTCGAGATTGTCCAGGATGTCAAGGCGCGCGAGGCGGAGGAGGATGTTACACCACCTCTCAAGCCAATCTGGGAGCGCCTCACCACGATCAAGCAGCAGCTGGAGCAGCTGAGTGAGTGTTGACGTTCGGCACTTGAGCGCCGCTCTGACAGTCGCAGCTTTGACACACCGATGGACTCTGCGAGAGACGGACCTGTACAAGTGGGTTGATTACGATGGGCCACCGAGCGCTTGCTGACAGCTCTAGCTACTCTGTGGCTCTGCGCGAGATCGACTCGATGCGAGTAGACGGCAAGTTTGTCGACGCCGATGGCAACAAGGCGGAGGGCCAATACGTGAGTTCATGCGGTCAGCAGAGACGCACATTGTTGACGAGTTCAGGTTCTCCTGTACCTGCTCCGTCGGTGCTACGGTCTCATTTTCCGTCTGATGTCGGAATCGGAGCCCATTTCGGAGGAGCTGATGCCTGTTGTAAGTGGATTCGCACGGGGCTGTCGCTGGATCTGGGCTGATGTCTCGACAGGCAAACAAGCTCTCCACCATCAAGAAGTGCCTCAACGAGGTTCTCAAGTACGGCGGACCATACAGCCCTCGCGACCTCTACCCATACCACCTTGCGCTGCACCAGATTGACCAGCTGCGCAAGGACGGCAAGTTCCTTGCCGACGACGGTAGCATCCCGGAGGGCCAGGCAATTCTCAACGCCCAGCTATCAGAGGCACATGAGCTGCTTGAGATGCTCAAAGAGAGCATGTCGGACGATGACGACGATGACGAATAAGTTGAGCTCTTTGCCTTGCATTACGGCTGTCTATGATGGCGGAGAGGAGTACCATGTGTCGCGGGCGTTCTGGCTACCGGCTTGAAGAAGATCATTTACAATAGGCGTTGTACAACAATAGCGTCATGCAACAACTCAACATTCAACGGTCCTATATGGCCTTCGATTACTGATAAGTGTTCGGCTAATGGGATTGTAGTGTCGCCACCCACTGACGATTTGGTCCCGCTATCCGACCGTCAATGGTCAAAACACACTCACTCCGCTTCGCATTCATACTCTAGCATCTCTCACTCTTCTTGGGTTGAAACACCATTCCTTCACCTCCATCTCATTCATACATTTCACCACTTGCTTTAGGTCTTCATGGCTCGCTCCAGTCGTCAGCAAGTGGACGAACGCGCTCTTTTCGAGATGGCGGACAACGAGCTCGACGAAATCTTGTCCTCAGATGGCGAAGACGAGGATGTCAAGCCTGACACCAGAAGGTTGGATGTGCCCACCATCCTCAAAGGTCAACTGAGCGAGCCGCGATTTAAGACTGTCAACCTCAGACAACTGTACGGTGGGTAGGCTGCGAACTGGGGTGACTGAACTTTGACGCTCATACCACCCAGAGCTCATCGAGTTTGGACAGGTGCAGTTAAGCCCAGAGTACCAGCGAGACGTAGTCTGGTCGCCGACCAAGATGGTCGGACTCATCCAAAGTCTTTTCTTTGTAAGCGACCTTGTCAGGCGGTTCTCTCTGACTATGCAGAACTACTACGTCCCGCCGGTCATCTTTGCCATTGAAGACAACGACGAGGGTGAGGAGGTCCGCGTTTGCATCGACGGCAAGCAGCGATGTACCTCGATTATCCACTTCATGCAAGGCAAGATTCCCTTCAAGGGAGCAAACGGTGAAAAGTTCTGGTACACCAAGTACGGTTCAGGCCAGAAAGGTGGACAGCTACTACCGGCTTCGTTGAAGCGGAAGTTCGACAACATTGCCATGCAGGTTGTCGAGTACGACAACATCGACTCGGACAAGCAGCGCGACATCTTCCGTGGGTCATTTTTGTGGGCACAGATTCTGACAGCCTTCAGAGCGTGTGCAGCTCGGAGTCGCCCTCAGCGCGCCCGAGAAGCTGCAGGCACTTGGCGGCCCTTGGAGCGCATGGATCACAGAGCTTCAGAAGAAGTATATCACGGCAGACGGCGCCCTGGCATCCCATCTCGCGAACTTCGATGTTAGCAGGGCCAGGGCGTTCCAAAACGTCCTCGCCTATGTCATGCTCGCCTTCGAGAACAAGTCCGGCACACATCCTACAAACAACACGGAGGCCACTTTTCTCGGCCGGACGGACATGCCGGAGAGGGCCTTCAAGAAGAGGGTGGAAATGGCATTGGGCATGTTCAACGAAATTGCAGAGGTCTATTACGACACTGCGTTTGGAGACACTGAGAAACGAGTTGCACCAGTCGGTACGTGAGCGGATCCGATCATTCGCTAAGCCCCACAGAGTTCCAGTTCATCGCCTATCTCATCTTCTCCAGGATGAACGCGCTATCTCTGAAACGCCTCGCACGCGAAATCTCAAAAATGCGTGCATACATCCGTAAGGAGCACGTCGACGTTCGAAGCAACAGCAAGGTGTTCGCAACCGCTTGGGACTATGTCGACACTGTCCCTCTGACCAAGATGCCTGGGGAGCTCTTTGCCGTGGAGGAGTGGGAAGAGGGGGCTGACCCGCGGGAGGGGCAGCGGCGAAGAAAGCGACGCCGCGAGGAAGAGGAAGAAGGTGACACATACAATGGCACTCCTGCTTCCCGGGACGAGCAGTCAGCTGTGGCTGGCGGGCTTCGCTCAAGACAACCTGCCGAGGAGCGCAAGCCTCAACTTCCCATCGCTGAGCCCGTCCGGATCCCGCGACCGCCGCCAGTATCGATGGATGCGCCGGTTCAGTCATCGTATGCGACCAATGGCTCAAGGAGTGTCCAGGTAAGTACCTGTTGTCTCTGCTGTTGGCTGTGCCCACGATCTGACCCATCCAGTATGATCCCAACAGCGCCGCCTACGCCGAGCAGCAGTCACGTTTGTATCATCAGCAACATCAACACCAGCAGTTTGCTCGCAGGTGATAGAGCCTGATTCAACCCATTGCGTTGTACACCTATGTAGTACTACTTTGATGCACAGTCTGTGTGTCGTGCGTATAGACAGATAGATGGCAGGAGGGCATTCGTCGATGGATACGACGGATCGGTGCCACTCACTAGGCAGACAGCCAGGCACGGCTCGTTCCGGCTTTCCAAAATTCGGGTCGCCTTCGGTCGTTTTCTTCAACTCGACCATCCACCATGTCGGACCCACAACCGCCGTCCGCACCACCAAGTGCGTCGCCACCGGCATCTGGCGCGCCCACGGCCTCGACTCCAGCGGTGGCTGCCGCTTCCGCGCCTGAGGCGGCCGGCGCAGCCGCCTCTGCGACGGCCAGCAAGGGGCCCAGCGCCGGCACCGGCGCGCACGTCAACAGCACTGCCGGTCTCCCTCCCAAGCCGCCCGCGCAGCCTCTGCATGGATTCCGTGCGGCGCTGGAGCACACTGGTATCCCGCGCTCGGTGCTGCTGTGGAAGCCCAAGCTGCCCGGCCGCAACTGGTCCATCTTTTTCGGCGTCGTCGGCACCCTCTCGTACCTCTACTACGACGACCGGAAGAAGGCCAAGGCCATCCGGCAGGAGTACATCGAGAAGGTGTCGTACCTCGCCCAGCAGCCCCTGGCTAGCAGCCTCGACATCCCGCGCAAGGTCAAGGTGTACGGCGCCCGTTTCCCCGAGGACGACGACACGGACCGCTCGCTGCGCTACTTCCGCAAATACGTCAAGGTGGGTGTGCGAGGCCGCTTGGTTTACTGACCCCGCAGCCGTATCTCGTTGCCGCGGCGATCGACTACGAGCAGGTTCACGCGCCCCTGTACGGCTCGATTGCGCGTATCGTTCGCGCCAAGACGGTGCGCGACCGGCGCCAGGCGCTGGGCCTCGAGGCTGGCGAGGAGGCCCTCTCGCTCCCCGGCGTCCTCTCGCCCGAAACGGTCCGCCAGCGCGAGCTCGAGGGCGGCACCATCCTCATCGGTCGCCCCTCGCTCAAGGAGTACCTCGCCGGCCTGCACCTCGCGTACAACAACGGCGTCAACGAGTGGGTGTGGGAGAAGGAGATTGACCGCGCGATCAAGAACGACGGCGTGTTCGACGAGCCCGTCGCCGTTGCCGCCGAGGCACCTGCCGAGTCCGAGCCCGCAGCAGCAGCACCCGCCACGCCCGCTGCACCAAATTACACCAACCTCTCGTTCCTTGCCCGTCCCCCTGCTGCGCCTGCAGCCCCCGCGCCTGCGGGTCCCGCCCCCGCTGTCATCCCCGAGGCGTGGCACGCCGCGCCCGACCAGCTGCCGGCGCAGCCCCCCATCCTCCTCGTCCCGTTCCACAACCACCTCGGCTTCAAGCAGATTCCGTACATGCTCTACGACTGGTTCACTGAGCGCAAGCGCGTCCAGGCCGGCGCCGAGGCGGCGTACGCGCTCATCACCAACGAGATCCGGCCGTTTGTCGGGCCCGACGAGGGCGCCGCCAACCCCGACACCGACTTTGACGTCAAGGCCGAGTCGTACTACAAGAGCCGGTACGAGGGCCTCCCCGAGCGCACCGAGCACGCCCGCAAGGAGTACTACAAGGAGCTGGCGCCCCGCCTCGAGTCGGCCCGCCAGTTTGCCCGCGGCGAGCGCGGCCTCACCGACGAGGAGAAGAAGAGCGACGCGCCCATCGTGACCGAGGATGCGCTGCGTGAGGAGCGGAGGAAGAAGGAGCTGAGGTGGCTCGGTACCATGGAGGGCTTTGAGATTGTCCGCCCAGAGACGCCCACGGCATGGGACCCCAAGTGGCACGGCTGGCTGCGCGTGTATGACACTTCGAAGAAGGAGTAAGAGTAGTGTAGTCTACCGACATCATTTAGTCTCATATCAGATCACGCGCACCATGCACCATTCTTGCACGCTGGGCTAACAAAGGACTGCATCCCCTATGGCTGGAGGCGACATGCCACATGCGCTGCTGTTCGCTGCTGCCAACTGCAGAAAAGCTATTACGATGCCCGAGGCAAGGGGCATCTGTGTCTGTGGCTAATGTTGGTGTCCTGGCGGGGCGCGCTTTGACGCTACGCTAATGCCTCAAGAGGAGGGAGAGGCGGGTGCCTCAGTGTCAAGAAAGTGGTCTCACGACGGGTGGTACATCTGCCACTGAGGAGCGCCCTGACGCGGCTGGTAGTCGCCGGCAGGTGGGCCCCAGGTGGGACCGTTGGGGTCTGGAGCCGGCCAGGCATTGGGCGAGGCGTTCTGGCGCTGCGGGGCGACCGGGGGCGCTTGTGGCCAGCCTGGGGGCGGGTGTGGCGACAGACCAGGAGGACCAGGGGTTCCCCAAGTGGGAGCCGGGAGCTGCTGCTGGCTGAAGTGCTCGGGCTGTCGTGGTGTTTGTGGTAAATGCGGATCCGTCTGCCAAATGGATGAGATTGGCCGCCCCTGCAGAGGTGGGCCAGGGTGCGTGGGTACACCGGCACGAGATACCCCCTTCTGCGATTCCTCGCGACTCATGGTCCATATGCTACCGGCTCCAGAAATGTCGCCGCCGAATAGCATGGGGGCAGGTTTGCTCGCTGGTCCTGGAGGCTGTTGTTTGGGCAAACCGCCTAATGAAAGGTTTTGTAACATGTCGTGGGCTGTTTGGCCAGATTGAAGTGGGTTTGGGAAGGTCTCGTTGATCACCGGCGTGCTTGGAGATTAGCATAGCTCTGTGGGGCATGTTGGCGCGTACCTCTTGCCCCAGACGATCACCTCATCGTCGTCATCGTAGCCTTGGCCGTCATCACCACCGACACTGCTGCTCCCCTCAGTCAGAGTCGCGCGCATGGCAAGATTGACGGGGTCGTCTTCTGTTTCAGTGGAGACGGAGACCGAGATACTGTCGTCGGTATCACGAGTGGGGATGACAACAGATCCTTGGACAGGTCCTGTGTTGAGCAGCGCTGCGCCCTGCTACATGGGGTCAGAATCGGGTCACCAAGGGGGGTGGAGCGACGTACCTCAGTTTGCATCAAGAGCTTGACGTCCACCAAAAGGTCGCCAATACGCATGAGTTGCTCTTCGTTCGGGTGCACTGCGTGTCTTGGGGCATCGTCCAGCTCTTCACACTGATCCGTGAGCTCACCGCCACCATTTGCCGAGCGGCTGCGACGAAGCGGCAGGAAGCCTCTCATGTCGATATCCTCCTCGAGCGGCTGGTCCAGGCCAGGTAGTTGTGCCAGCGGGAATAACCGCGCAAGGGCAATCATGAGGCGCTTGAAGTCGTGGAAGAAGGCCGAGATGGCCGCACTCAGATCTGGGTTGCGGCCACTCGACTCGCGTGCGATATACTTGAGGTTGGCTTTAATCCAGCGCGAAATGATGCGAAGCGCTGGAAGGATGCGACGGACGACCGCGGTGATGTTCTGTGCCAGCGCCATCATGCCATCGGCATCGGTGTTGAATGTAGGCTCGTCGTCTTCAGCAATTGCCGAGTCGTCCCGCTTGCCTCGCGACAGCAGGAGCTCCTCAACCTCGTCGGCTGTGACCGTCGTGAGTGCGGTGAACATTGTGAAGAGGAACCCGAGGGAAAGCTCCTCCACGGCCTGCCGCCTTCCGGCCAACTTCAGCCCATCCGCACCGGCACCTCGTGTCGGCGCCGACGGACCGAGACGGGCGTGCCAGTGTGACCCGATCACCATCGCTGTTGTCTTGACGATTACTTCGGAAGGTAGCTTTCGAGTGCGCACGAGGCGAGTAAACTGATCTAACAGCGTAACGCTGAAGGTAGGCAGGTGGCTCGTACTGGAGGCCAGTCAGCTCTATTCTCACCATTGTCCACTCACCCAGCCTTGAGAAAGATGATTGACAGGGCAATCAGGAAATCACGCTTAAACGAGTCCGCGTCTTCGCGCGCTTCCTCCGCATGCACATCGCCGCCTTCTGCATCGGTATGGCGGTTCGCGCGCCAGCGGTCAAAGACCTTCTTAAAGACGCGTTCCAAGTTCTGTTCGCCGCTCGGGAACGGCTGCTGAACGGCCAGCGCACGAAAGTAGTGGTATGCGCAGTGGAAGTTGTCCCCGAGGTATCCGTCGATAACAGCGAGCTGGTTGAACGCAATGCCTGGGTAGCGTTAGTGCCAGTAGCAAGCCCAAGCTTACCGTTATCAGGCTGAAGGCCGCGCGCAACCTCGTAGTAGGTCGTGGCGTTGTTAAACTTGTTTGCGGCGTCAGATCCGCGGCTGGCATCGTGGCCTTCACGAGCCTCGCGACGGGCGCGTTCGCTGTACTGCTCCTTGTAGCGTTCGAGGTCACCGAGGCAGATGAGGCCTTTGTACACGATGCTGAGCTTCCTGTCGGCCTCCTCGCGGCTGAGCGGCGGGGCCAAGCCTTGAGCGTTCTCGCCTGCCGCAGGAGGAATCGGCAGACCGACCAAGGCGAGGCGGTCCTGCGTCCTGTTTTGCAGGCGGTAGAACGCGACGACGCGAACAATCAAGCTGCGGTAGAAGGTGTCTTCTGCGACGAGCGCCGAGCGGAACCTGGCAAGCGTGCGCCGGAGATCCGCGACGGGGTCGGCACCGTGCTTGGAGCCACCGTTGCCACGCCGCTGGCCAGGGGGCGGAAGCACAGTCTCGATACGCGCCGTGATATCACGGTACGCCGCGATGATAGAATACGTCGTGTTGAGCCAGAGGAGGTCGATCGACTGCGCGTGGGGACTCTGTGGGTGCTGGAACAGGACGGCGAGATAGGCGTTGCGCGCTCTGCAGCACAGGAGAGTGTGTGGTTAGCTTCGACAGGCCGGCCCCGACTGCACCGCACTCACCGCTGCCGCAGGTTCTCAGCTTCGCGGGACCACGGAGGGGACGTCTTGAGGGTCGCCTTGAGCTCGGCGGCGGCGTCCTGCGCGTTCCTGATAGCGAGTCAGCGTGCTGCGGCCCGCGCCATGGTCGGCTTAACGCACTGGAAGAGGTCCGAGGCGCTCAGCTGCGCTCCGGGCTGGCCGTCTCCGCCGTCGCCCTCATGCGGCGGGGGCAGCTGCTCGGTGCTCTCGGACGGCGTGACGACCCGTGATGTCGCGCGCGCGCCTCGCCCACGGCGCCGCGAGTGTCCCGACGGCCCGGGCATGGATCCTACGACGTCCTCGGCGGGCGTAGGCTAGGCGGCCAGTGGGTATGATGCACGAAGCGTGTGTGTGCTGTGTGGGGACGACGACGGGTGGTTGAATGACAGAGGGAACTGCAATGACGAACGACGGATTGTGCAGGCAGTGCGGCAGCGGCAGTAGCGAGCAGCGAATGCAAGGCCCAGCCAGACGGCCAGGCGGCCCGATGGCCAGGCTGAATCCATCTCTCACGCCCACTCAAAATGGCGGATGGCGGCTGTTTTTGTCATTTACCCTGCCTGCTTCAATGACGATGCACTCGCACCCCGTCCACTCGGCTCCTCAAATGCATGCATTGATACTACTACTGGCCACGCCCAAACCATCCGCCCAGCCATCCCTTCTGCTGCTGCTGCGGCTGCTTGGGCGCCTCGGCAGCCTCCGCAGGCTGAGGAGTCGCCTCCCTAGTGCGCTCACGCGCCACAGCTGCCGGCCGTGCGACAGGCGCATGGACAACCTCGGGCGTGGAGATGGCAGCCTGGGCCTGCACGGGAGCGACCTTGGGTGCACCCTTTCCAGCGTGCTCGAGCAGATCCTCCATAGGCAAGTCAATGTAGTTGAACGCCGTGTCGAAGAAGACAGGCTTGGTGACCGTCTGCGCAAAGAGGGCACGCTTAGCGGCGAGGTCGAGAGCCTGAACACGCTTGTCAAGGCTGTCAACGTCGTCTCGAGAGATCTCGACAACTTGCTCTTGCAGAGGAACGTCCGAGTTGAACAGGGCCTCCCGAGCCTGGGCGACGTTCTCGCCCGCCAAGGACAGCAGCTGAACCGCCGAGGCGTACGAAGGCGTGGGGTGGACAGTGTGGAGACGGGCAAGGTAGTACTCCTTTGTAGCGTGGAAGTAGGACGAGACACCCTCAGCGGCCCGGCGGACACCGTCCTTCTCCTCGACGATGGCAAGGTTGCGAAGCTGGTTGAGACTCTGCAGCACCGTGTCGTACAGCTTGACAATGGCCGCAAGCGACTTGATCGCCTCCTCGACCTTGGCACGGCCACCAGGAATGGTGAACACAGTCGGGTCCGCAGACAACGCAGGCTGGCTGGCAGACAGGGAGTCGACAAGGAGGAGGTCGCGGCGAATGCGGTTCGACAGCAGAAGGAACACGATGTACTGGTGGGCGAGCGACAGCGACTCGGCAGTGCGCGTCGAGCGCAGGGACGCCGAGGCCGAGTTCTCGTGGTCCTCGACCAAGTGCCTAGCGAGGCCCTCGGCATCACCAAGAACGCCAAGCACACGGTCCCAGCCCTTCATGCCGCGGCCCTTGCCGGTGTCCGACTTGCCCTTGAGCTTGCCGAGCGCCTCCTGGACGCGGAGCATGGCCTGGACAATCTCGGCGTTGCGGAGCTCGACCTTGTCGCCGGCAAACTCGACCGCGTCAAGGGTACGGCGACCGGCCTCGATCTCCGCCGAGCCGACCTCTGAGCGCAGGCCGTCGACGAGCTTGGCAAGACCGGGGAGGGCCTCCTCCATCAGGTCGGCGTCAATGTCCGCAACAACACCGTCGATGTCGTGCGACTCGGCACGGCCGAGCTTGTACGCGCTGAAGCGGATGAGCGGGTCGTAGAGGTCGATAAACTCGGCAGCAAGCGCCTGGTCGTACGAGTCCTTGGCGGCGTCGGCGAGCGTGTTGAGCAGCCTGCGGCGCGCAGCAAGGTCGGCCAGCACGTCGGCGTACTGCACACGCTCAAAGTTGAGCTCGGCGCGCACCGACAGGTGGTAGATGGTGATCTCGGCCAGAGTCCTCTGCGACAGGCGCGCCGGCGACGCCGACGCGAGGTGCTGCGCGGCGGCATACAGCGACGTGGAGAACTTGAGCGCGCGGCGGAGCCACGAGATCTGCTCCTTGCGGGCCGCGTGCGGGGCGCTAGGCTTGCCGAGGAGCGCCTTGAACTCGTGCGAGTGCGCAAGGGCGCGCTCAGCCGAGAAGAGGATGAGCTGCAGGTGGCTGGGTCCGGTCAGCGGGCACACGAGCAGCGAACTCACCGGACATCCGTGACCGACTCGGGGGTGAGCGGCGGCGGCTTCTTGTACACCTTGCCCTTGCCCGACGTCAGGCCCGTCACCTGGCGCAGGCGGTGGAGCTTGTTCGAGCAGTGGTGGCTGCAGGGTCAGCGGGGCCGAGGCGAATCGACGTACCGGTATCGCTCGTGGTCGCCATTGCGGAGGCCGTAGACGCCGCGTTCGCGGCTGAGGAGGTTCAAGACTGGGGTTAGCGGGCGGCGGGCGGGGCGAGCGGCGTACCCTTGAACGAGAGGTCCTGTGCAGGCTGCGCCATGGTTGTTGACAGTAGCGGGGTGTCAAGAGTGCGTGCGATGCAATCAACTCGACTTGGTCGACGACGATGTCCGCCAGGCAGCCAGCGTCGTCTTTCAGCCATGTCGCGCGCTTTCCGTGAATTTGCTCCCGCCGGCAACGATCCACCGCCAACTATCAACCACCTCGACTTGCAGGGCACTTTGCTTGTTGTTGCAGTCTCGCCCATCTACAACCCTCAACACACAGCCGCCAGCATGTCATCAAGAGTACGTCGGCCTGACCGTACACTACTAACGCATAGGGTGGACGAGGAGGCGCGGCACGCGGACGCGGCGGCGCCCAGGGTCGCCCCGACGACCGCAAGAAGAAGGAGAGCATCCTCAACCTCGCGCTCTACGTCGACAAGAGCATCAACGTCAAGTTTGCCGGCGGCCGCGAGGGTGGGTTTCGCGGTGCTGTTCGGACGAGCTGACGCGCCCCAGTGACCGGCATCCTCAAGGGCTACGACCAGCTCATGAACCTCGTCATGGACGAGGTCGTCGAGTCCTACGAGAGTGAGTGTTCCGTGCTGTGGTTCCGCTGGCCATGCTGATGAGCCCAGACGACGCGATCCCCAAGCGGACACTCGGACTCGTCGTCCTCCGTGGCCCAAACGTCGTCCTCATCAGCCCAACTGACGGCTCAGCTGGTAAGTGCTTGCTGTTCTTTGACGTGATGAAGCTAAAGCACGCCCCCAGAAATCGAGAACCCCTTCGTCCAGTAGATGGCAAGATTGGCCGCAGCAGTCGCATCAGTAGCACGCATGTATCATCACAGACGTCCGAGCCTCCAGGTCGCACTGTGTATCGCGAGGCTGGTGTCCACGCCCGAATGCCATCCTTGAACGCGCCGGTGACCGCTCACCCTCGCCCTCCCCTCCTCCCTCACCTGCCTGCCTCATCAATGCCGCCCACACTTGTGTACATGGATACATACAGAGCATCTATTACCTCTGTTTTTCTCTACTTCAAGCCAGCAGCTATCGCCGTCTCAATCTCACCAGCCATGGCTCTCAGCACATCCTGCACAACCGTGACGTTGCACAGAATCGACGTCCCATTGTCCAGTCTCAGAACCGGAGGCATGACCGGGGCAATTGTTCTGGTAGGGGCATGCACATGCGCATGCGCAGCAGGTGTGCGGCCTGGCGTCTTGCCTGGAGTCGCTGCTATCGCCCCCGGCGTCATCGCGGCAGCTGGGGTACCGAAGGCGAGAGATCCAGGGGTATGCACCTTGGCCACGCGTGCGGCCTGGAATCCCTTCGCAACCGCGCGCTCGAGGTTGGGGATCGCGGTCAACGGACCACATGTGAGGTCTAGAGGGATGCCAGGCCTCTGCTGAGACGCATCCGTGATGAGGAAGCGCGACGAGTCGGCCGTGAGGGTGGCGTCGAGGGCATAGCGCGTGGTTCCGTCGTGATCCCATACGAGACGGTACTGAGTGACAGAGCGGACAACGAGTACAGGGTACTCGGTCGCTGACGCCACGCGGAGCGACTCAACCTCAAGTAAGAGTGGGAGGGTAGCGCGTAGCAGCTGGATGAACTGCTGTCCGTTGCTGCCAAGCGCGTCCGTAGCCTGCGGCGATTGCGCTGTCAACTCATTGAGATGGTGCGACAATAAAGGCGCGATAAGCTGATGAGGGCTCGGCTCTCCGTCCACTGCTGGTGTAGCCGAGGGGGCCGCGGGCGTCGAGGTGATGGCGGACGAGCGGAAGAACGACGTCTCGTACGAGTCCGACGTGGGAGTGTATGTGATGGCGACCTGGTAGCCTGGCGCATACTGGAGGGTGGCAGTACACAGATCGAAAGACAGCATGCGGATATCGCGGAACTTCTCGGTCTTGTTGAGCCGATTGACATCGCCAGCCACAATGATGACCTTGCTGAGCCTCTCCCACTGCTCCAAGAAGTCGGGCACACACCGCGAGACATTGGGGGCCCTGAAGCGCACTGTGGACGTTGCCTGGTCGAATCTGATCCCTTCGGCTCGTGCTGCCGTCGAAGATGCGGGTGCAACGTTTGCAGGCGACGTTTCGTTGACGGACGGACGATGACGAAGGCGAACAATGGTCTCCACCGAGCATTTGGCCCCCTTCCACCAGTCGTTGATGACGAGGAAGACCTTCGGGGCCGCCACCTCTGCTGTTCTGCCGTCCTTGAACAAGTCGCTCGCATTGACGCAGAGGTTTGGCACCATCCCTGCGAGGGCAGACCGGCTTCGGGGGGATGGGAAGTCGGTCTCCTCGGGGAAGTGCGTCGTGTAGGGAATTCCACGGTCCTTCAGTTGTTGCTCCACCATGGTCTGCGCGACCAACGCATTGCAGTAGTAGAACATGTCTCGTAGGTCCTTTGAATCGACCCGGAAGCGACACGAGCCATCCTGAGGGTCGACTTCGTCGGGCACGTTGACCGTTCCATCCTCATCCAACGACCGCTTCTGGCTCTTCGTCTTGCGCCGCTCAACGAGCTTGGATAGCTCGATTGGTATCCGGTCGCCGACAGCCATCTTCAAGGCGCCTCCGTTGTCCATTGGGACCCTAAGAAGCTTGAGGAGCTCGTAGGCAATCCCGTCGTGTGTCACTTTGGAGACAAAGTAGTGGGATTGTGACACGGGGAGCGGAACGAACACAGTCGACGTTGGGTGCAGGTCAGTCTTGGCCAGATCGTGCGTTCTCAAAGCCACGCGGCGCACAGGATACAGACCCAGCTGTCGAAGGTTGTCCTCCACGTCCTCCATGATGACAGCGGATAAGAGCCTGTGAAGGTCATCTGCCAACCGGGTCTTGTGGTCATTGACCGATGCAGTTGCCAGTTTCGCCCGGAGGCTCCTGTTGTTCTCTAGCACCTGGCCGTTGTCCTTGGTGCTCGTGTCTTCGATCTCGATGAGACCGGTAGTGGCCGACACAGAGACTGTGAAGTGCGCATTGCCATGCTGTTCCGACAATGGAACGACGAGGGCAAGAGGACGGGTGGGGGAGTCGGACTCGACGATGCGCGGGGGATTTTGAGGGTTGAGCGTAAGGCGCTGCAGGCCGAGGAGGGGAGCCGTGGTGACTTCTGATAGCAGTTTGGCATGGGTCCTGGTTGCCGTTGTCAAGATGTCCTTCATGCTGAGGTTGCTCGGGTTCTGGGCACGGTCAGCGCGAGCTCAAGTCTCAACTCACGATGCTCAGAGCAGACGTGTCCATCGAGTCCCCTGCAGTCAAGGAGCCACCGGCGCCTGCCTCTCCAACCTCCCATTGCACCTTGATCTCCAAGTTCACGGCACGCTCAGTTGGCCTGACACCACACGCAGCGGTCTCCCTCAGGATCTTCTCGGCCTCGCTAACCGGCGTAGACGACTCGGTGAGCGAGAAGATTAACGTGCCTCCGACAGGCGCCGGAGTACGTGATGAACCCAAGCTCGATGGTGGCTGGGGGCGCTTGCCAGCGGCACCATGAGGTGGTTGCGGCGGGGCTTGTCGCTTTGGAGTCCAGTACCGCACCCGTAACTCCTTCTTGGCGCGATCGGTGTCGACGAGGAGCTGACCCCGCCATCGACCTTGGCTCAAAACCATAGCCTGGGAGAAGAGCACCTCGAGCTGGTACGCTAATGATAGATGTTCTGAAGCATTAGTTCCTGGATCATCTCCGGTACGTACGCAGCAGATTGTACACGCGGACGAGGGGCGAGTCCACGACGGTGCCGTCGTCTGATGCACCATTCGTTTCTGGGACAGGACGTGCTGCCAAAACCTCGATGTTTGCGAGGTCCAGAATCTGCTGTCGCTCCTCTACAGAGAAGGCCTTGTGAGACCGCGTGCCTTCGCTGCCCCAGGCCCACTCCAAGCCGGTGAGCCACCACCGGCTGTCGTCCTCAAAGCCGACAACACTGAGCTGGGCACGCCATCCCTGGCTGCCCCCACCGCGGACGTGAACACGGCCATCCGCCACCTTCTCCACAACCAGCTCTGGTGGGATGTAGTCGACGCAGCGGAGTCGGTAGAGCAAATGCTCGTTGAGCCGTTCCACCGTGTCGATAACGGCTGGTGGATTCAAGGGAGGTCGGGGGATAAAGGAATCTGTCAAAGCCGTCGGCAGCCGTGTGTAGCTGCCAGTGGATTGCAGGGACAATGCTGTCAACAGATCGGCGTTGCGTTCTCTGAACAAGAGTCAGTATTCCGACGCGCAGCAACCAGCGCCCAACGCACCGCAATGTCTCGACCAGCTTGGTGACATGGCGGATGTGCTCGATGGCTACCTCGTGCTGAGAGTTCTGGTGCTCCAGGAACTGCTGGATGCGCCTGGCATCAGTCACCTTGCCCTGGGCGACCGAATCGTCTCCTGTCCGTGCCTTCGGCTTGAGGGGATGGGTGGCCGGGCTCGTATTGTTCGATTCTCCGTTCGAGTGTGGTGTCGGGAATGACGCCGTCGGGCCTGCTGGAAGTCCGGACGCTGCAGCAGCAGTGACCAAGTCAACCGACGTCTTCCAGCGCAGCACGGCGAGATACTTGAGCACTGCCTGTCGGGTCGTCTTCGCATACTCAATAATATGCTTTGGCTTCTGTCGGGGGGCAAGAGGCGGCAGCCTGGACTCGTCAGCTCCCATTCCCTCGTCACCCGAGACGCGTCTTTTGCGCGCCGTGAGCGCATCAAGCAACGCACGTCTTCTCCACGAGCGTCCGGAGGTCGCGGTATCCCTTGCGCGAGAGGCGGTCGAGCATGGGTCCGAGAGGAACATTCTCCGTCTCCCAGTATGGCGGGAGCTCGTCCTCGATCTGCTCGGCCGTCGGGGTCGGGTAGGCAAAGTAGGGGTCAGGCCCGAGCTGCGGATTGCGCGACGACGAGGCAATGGGCTGTGGCCGTTGATGAAGAGCTGCTGCCCCGGGCTGCTGTGGTGCGGGCGGCGCGGTGTTGTGCACGCCGGGCTGGGCCTGGACTGCGCCCGAGGGCCGCACTGGCGCTGGCGCTGTCATGATGCCGATGGCGTGTGGGGAGAGTGTAGAAGGGGGATATCAGCGAGCCATGGCTCGCAGTCGACGAAGAATAGGCGACGAGTGGAGGAACAAACGAGTTGGGTGCGGTGCGCTTGCTACAATCGCGGAGAGCTGGGCTGGCTGGATGGGTGGGAAGTGACGTGCGCCTAACGCGTGTCTCCACAGACGAGCGTGGCAGGTGGCAGGCCTAACTGGGTGAGGAGGGGCAGACACGTGCCTAAGTCGTCACGGCCTGCACGGCCACCAGCTACCAGCTACCGGCGACCGACTGCACCACCTGCGTCCATTTTCGGCCCTTCGGCTCAAACCAGACCCGTAGTGGCTGCTAGTTACACAATCCACACCTCCCTCGGCCTTGCACACCTCGATCTCACTCACTCCACCCACTCTCCCCGCCAACCGCACAATGGGCTACATCACGCCAGCAGACCTCGACAAGGTGCTGGCACGGGCCAAGGCGGGCGACGACCTCGGCACCAAGATTTCTACTGCCATCGCGCTCATCGAGGGCGTGCTCGACAACCTTGGGTAAGCGCGCGCTGGTGCTGCGCTGCCGCGTCGTCGTCGCTTCTGCTGACCACTGCCTGCAGAGAGTCCGGCGTCGCCCTCTCGTTCAACGGCGGAAAAGACTGTGCGTGCAGCTCGCTCCCACGCACGCAACTAACGCGCAGGCACGGTGCTGCTGCATCTCTTCGCGGCAGTGCTATACGAGCGGCACAACAAGGTCGCGGCCGCGCTCCAGCCGGCGCACACGGACATCTCGCAGCTCGAACACGGTGCGGGCCCGGCCGCCATGTCGTCAGCCTCCGCCAAGGCATATATCGACGCGCCCATCGCCTCGCCCCCGCCGCTGCCGCCATGCCTGAATGGCTCGTCGGCGACGACAGACGCTGCCGAGGCAAACGGCCGCTCGGCAACCCACCACACGGCGCACCAGACCGCGCCGTACCCCGTCATCCGGAGCGTCTACTTCACGTCGGCCAACCCGTTCCCCGAGATGGAGGCGTTCGTTATCGAGAGCGTGAACCGGTACGCGCTCGACCTGTACCGCTTCGGCGGCGGCATGAAGGCCGCGCTGTCGGCGTACCTGAGCTGTGTGGGAGGGAGCGACGTGCGCGCCATCTTGCTCGGAACGCGGCAAGGTGACCCCAATGGCAGTGAGTGTAGTCGGGCCGCCACCGACGCAGAGGGACGCTAACCCAGCGCAGAGGTGGCAGTGCTCGCACCGACGGACCCATCGTGGCCCCAGGTCTTGAGGGTCCACCCCGTGCTTGACTGGTCATATGATGACATTTGGTCGTTCCTGCGCGAGCTCGACGTCGATTACTGCAGCCTGTATGACGAGGGGTGAGTTGGAGGCTGCTGCCCAGCTCAGGTGCGGCAACTAATCCTTCAGATACACATCCCTCGGCTCCACCACAAACACCCTCCCCAACCCCTATCTCAAGACCTCCGCTGGATATGACCCGGCTTGGAAGTGTGAGTGCACAATGCAGCGGTTCTACGGTACTGACTCTTGCCAGTGCAAGATGGCTCACAGGAGCGCGCTGGCCGAACGTGAGGGCATAGGCCAACTCCACTCCGAATAGATCTAGACGAGGTTGTAGCACCTAATCATTATCATGTAGACCTCACTCCAGGTCAACCACTCAACCATTGAACGATGCATTGTAGTTGCCACTTTAACTGCTAGCCTTACACAAGATCCAACGTGCTCCCAAATCAACTCCCAGACCCCCAGTTCGTGTGTGAAGAAAAAGAATAAGACCAAATCAGTGCCCATTCGCACCTGCAACTTCGCTCCAGCTCGCTCTCCTGTCTGAATTCCACGGCCCCGAACCAACAGCCAGCGGCTGCCGAGTGTTGTTGTCAAAACTACTTCGGCCGCCGTTGGCTGGGGGAGTGTTCTGGCTGCCCTTGGGCGTCGGCGACGAATTGGCAGTTTCAATGACGGGGTCGAGCGTCAGAGCTGTGGTCTGCGCAGCAAGATCCTCCTCCAAAGATGGCGAGAGTCGCTTCGGCCCATCAAGAGGGGGAGATGCGACTCGGGGGAAGTACTCTCCATCGCTCACACGGCCGCCGGGAGGCCCGGCAGTACCGTGAGCTGCGTTCTGTGGGAACGCCTGGGTAGTTGGGGTGCCGAGCGCAGCCGAGCCCTGGGGGTTGCGATGAACTGGCGCACCTGGAGCCGGATTCAAGAACGGATTCCTTGCACTGTACATGGGGCTCGTCACCGGCGCTCCCGGAGAGAATGGTCCCATGCCAGGTGAAAGGAATTGCGGGTGCACGGGCGGCGTTCGTGGGTAGGCGTTGAACACGAAGCCCGGCATGGACGGCGTCATCGGTGGCAAGTTTCGCGTCTGAAGCGGGCTCAGAACGTTCATTTCATTGACGGCAGGGAACGGAGGCAGGTTGATTGGGCCAGGATGCCTTACTTGACGCGAGTTGTTGCGCAGGTCGTCGGGCAATTCTCGGCGAGCCGTGGGCACGCCGCCGTCGTTGACGCTGACGGTGTTCAGTGCCCAGGGGATACGGGCGTTGTTCGGCGAGTGTCCGGATGACGCAGGGGACGCCCCACTGACACTGAATTGCTCGGTGGTATTCAGAGGGGGGAGCGACGGCTGCGTCCACACCGAAGACGACGGCTTGAAGGACGGGAATGGGGGCTCGATGGGGTGGATCGGCTGAATCTGCTTGTCCTCAAGCGTCTGACGCTCAGTTTGAACGTGCAGCACTCGGCCATCAACCTCGTGGTTGTTGAACATGGAGACCGCCTTGAGGGCGTCGTCCTTGGAGGCGAACAGGACCGTTCCAAATCCGCGAGCTTGGCCGTCGGGGCCGGTAGCAACGTCGGCACGGATGACAACGCCCGCGGGCCTGAACAGATCCTTCAAGTCCTGCCACTGAGTGGCGAGGGATAGGTTTTTGACAAATACGACACGGTCCACCAGAGTGGCCGGAGCCCCAAGATCCTTGGCCTGGCCAGCTAGACCATTGAGCGCAATGGCGGGTGGGGCGATAGGGAGAGTGGGAGCAGTGTCCTGGCCACCAGACAGGCGCCTCAGCGGCGCAGTGTTGACCTCGGGAGAGAGGGCGTTCTTGACGCCGGCGAAAGGGGGCCCAATACGGCCAGCGCCCGGTGCACGGCCCAGAAGGTCGTCGTTGGGCTTGCCAGGGGATGACGTTGTGGGATCTGATGGCAGCCGCGCTGGGGCCAGTGATCCTGGCGACTTGCTCCTAGGAAGTGGCAGAGAGTTCTGATCTGAAACTGGCAGCGCTCCGAACGGCGCCAGAGTGTCGCGGCCAGAGAGACTCCAGTTCGGGCCAGATGCACCTCCACCCAGACCAGGGACTGTACCAGGTGCGCCTGGGGCGCCGGCAGCACCAGAGGTTCCCGACGTCAGCGACCCTGCCAGCGGAGAAGCTCCAATGGGAGGGATAGCCGGTGGAGCGTGGCTGGCCAGAGCTGAGGATCGCCCAAACGCCTGGGGGTGACCGGGGCCGCCGGTGTGCGAAGGCGCTGGTCCGAGATGAGGAGGGAATGGGCCACCGCCGAACGGTGGACCTTGGGGAGGGGGGCGAGGGGGCCAACCGCCGCCGGCGAAATTGTGCATGGGCGGGGGCATGAAACCAAACATGGGCTTGTGATGAACATGGGGCTGAGGTTCATACTCTGGCGGCAGACGGTCCGGCCGGACTTCGAGAGTGCGAGTTTGCCACATGAAACCGTTGAAGCGATCTGGGTGGGTGGTCAGACACTGTCCTTGGCCAAAAGTCCTTACCAATAGCCCTCGCGGCATCCTCGCGGCTGCCCATGAGAACATTACCGTAGCCACGGCTGCGGTTGTCGGGGCCGAGGCTGACGTCTGCGCGAAGCACTGTGCCGGCTTTGCGGAACAAGTCTTTGAGATCCTGCCAGCGAACACGGTACGGAAGCTGTGCCATGCGTTAGCATCGCATCTCCACATCAGGCTCCCATCAATGACTCACGTTGCCGACGAACAAGTTGACGCGCCCGTCAGAACCAATGGCCGACGGAAGAATGTTGGTCATGAGCGGTGTAAGGGAGCGCACCGAAGTCGCTGGATGTGAGTGCATGGGCAAGGCTCGAGTCGCACCTTCAAGACCAATCTCGATGGGTGGCGGGGCGGGGGGTGCATTCGCTATCGCTGCTGCAATGACCGCATCGATCTCTGCCGACGTCGGAGGTTGACGTGTCGGCCCGCCGAGAGCGTTGGGATGGAAGCCAGCTGCTGCAGCAGCATCGGGCGCTGCTTGATCCACCTGGAGGTTGCTATGGCGACTGGGAGGGCCGGTCGAGTCGGATGCCGTACCGCCTTGCCCAGGACGGTCCACTGTGGGGCCGGCGAGAGACATGGTCTGGGAAGTGTGTGAGCTGGTGGTGTTGGAGCTGAATCCACGATGGCGCGCTAGATGCTCACGAATCAAGGCGGTGGGCGGATGATTGACCGACGTGTGTGCCCTCTAGTAGTTGTGCGCAGCTGATGGATCGATGTGCAGTGTGAGGGGGAGGATGTAGAGTAGAGTGATGCAAGATGTCGATATGCTTGCCGGTGTTGTCGTTGTTGAGTGTGAGTTGGAGTTGCGGTGGTTCACTTGTTCACTGGCTCGTAGTGTGTGCTCTGCTTGCTGTCACTCGCTGGTGGTGCTGCTTGCTCCTGACTGACGCCGATGACGAAGGTGGTAATTGCGTGTTGCTAATGGAATGGAAAGTAGCCGGGGGGATATAATACCAGCCAGTCCCAAAATGACCGAAGCGAGCTCGCCCAAGAAGAACAGACGTCTAGGGCCCGGAAGACGTGCGAGATGCGAGAGAAGCAAGGATGCGGCGGGTGGCGGGGGGGACGACGACCAAGAAAGACCAAGACGACGACGAGTGCGTCGACGAGGTAGAACGAGCAATACAGTATCTGTCTATACCAGTGAGAGGCTGAGATGCGATGCGACGCAATGCCGACTAGCCCGGCACGCCGCCGGATGGGAGCAAGGGGGGGAGCCGCAGCAGGCAAGGGGAAACCAGGGGAGAGGACTGCTGCAGCGCACCGTGTGGCTCTCTGCTCCAACCAGGCGAGAGCTGCACATACAAAGGTACTACTACTACAGTTCAGGCGTGACGGCTGCGACATGCCATGCACGACACGCACGACACGACGCCGCCGCCTCCGCCGGCTGAGACTGGCGCAGACACCAGGCCACCAGGCCACCACCACTCACCGCACAGTAGCACCTCCGCGGTGGGCAGCAGGGCGACGGCGACGGCGACTTGCTCCTGGCCAAACTCTACTGCTGCCCACTAGCATGCAGCAGCATCCACCAGCGGGCGGCCACTATTAGCCGCTCGTTGGTAGCAGCAGCATCCATCCCCCGCTTGCAGCTCACCCACCACCCACTCGCGCGCTTTCAAACGCCAAAGGGACCACCGGATGACCTAAAACGACAGGACACGCTCTGCCCATGTGCTCACCGGCTCCTCTCATGCACCAGGGTCGCGGCGGCGGCCCACTGCATGCCCTGCCGGCGAGGTACAAGCCCAAACGCCTACAATCGCAGGCGCATAGGCACCACCAGCAGTGACGGCCGCACCCTACTCCCGCAGGTCGCTACACCACGGCCGGCCACTGGCCTGCCCACCCCCTGGCAATGACGAGGCCCCTGGATATCCAGGACCACCGCGACCACCGCCAGCGGCCCTCCACGTCGTTAACTCGACGCCTAGCTCACCCACTCGCCCACCGTGCTCGTCTCCTGCCGTCATCACAATCCGTCCCGGCAATCCCCTGCTGCCTCGGCACCGTCTTACCACGGTGCCTATCCAATATGGCGTTCGCCAACTCAATGCTACACCTAGCCGTTCACTAATTGTCAGCCAACCGACAGCACTCACAGTAGGGATATCCAGGGCTAGTGCTCCTTTCCTGATGGCGCGCTCCTGGCGCTTGTGTTCGCGCCATACAGAACGCGATGCCAGTCTGATTTCTGTGGGCATCGGGTAATTTTATACCCAGCAGCCGGCGTTCAAGGGCTCAGTCACACAGACGCACTCGCCCAACAGATAAGCGCCTCCGGCGATCACAGACTAAGGATCGCAGCAAAGCACGCAACTCGTCACCACCATGCACGCCCACCAGCCATAGCCATAACTGCATTGCTCATATCATAAGGTCTATCTAGAACAAACCAAGAAGGTCGTCTTCAGCTGCAGTAGTAGCAGTCGCCGCCTTGGGCGCAGCTGCGGCTGGCGCAGCTGGAGCCGCTGGGGTTGGTGACAGACTTGTTGGTGGGGGCGATGTGCTAAAGCCAGCCAGACCTCCGAGCCCTGATGCCGCAGCCGCTGCTGGTGCTGCCGCAGGCGTTGCCACACTCGTCGACGAGAACAAATCCATTAGCTCATCCAGAGGGTTGGTTGACTTGGCTACCGACGCAATCGTCTGCGATGAGATGCCGCTTGTGCCAAGACCCGACAGGTCGCTGCCAGGTCCTGCGGCCTCTGGCTCATCGGCATCAAAGTCGAGGAGGTTCTCGGCCTGTTGACCAGCCACGACTGTCTGAAGAGCTCGCTCGCGAGCCACCTCCTCCTCGGGCCTGCAGTTGGCGTCAGAATACGCACCCACGACGTGTCTCAACACTCACTCTGATGCGCGCTTCGCCATCTCCTCGGCACTTAATCTGCCCTTGCCGATGAACGTGGCCGCAGGCTTGTGGTACACGCTCGCCAGAGACGAAATTTCAGAAATGAGCTCCTCCAGAATGGCTGGCGGAACCGTCGTCTGTGGCAGGCTGATGGGTGGCCGGGCAGCCAGCACAACCGACTTGGCAGCCGCCGGGTCGGACGACAGCAACCTCCAGTAGATGTAGGCACGGTCACGAACGTCGGCGTTGTCGCTGTCCTTGGTGGCTGCCTGGAGAACTCGCTGAACAATGCCCTGAGACTGATCTGGCTTCTTGAGGAAGAGCTTCACAATCGCAGTAAGCGTCTGCAATTGAACCTGCAAGAGTCAGCAAACCTATCAGCAGTGATACACCCACAGGGTAGCTCTCCTCCTTGAAGGCTTCCAGGAATGTGCTCAGCAGCTCGTCGGCGTTCTCAATCTTCTCTGCGTATTCTCCAATGATCCAGATCAGGCCGGCACGCGCCTCTGGCTCGTCCAACTCGTCCAGGTTGGCGCACAGAGTCGGAATGATGCCCTCGTAGTTGTGGGGGTACTTCCTGAAGATGTCCTACAGTTGTCAGCGGCGGTCGTTTGTACACAGATGCTCACCTTGATGACAATCACGGCTTCCTGGACAACGTAGCTGACGCGAGTCTCGATGAGCTCCATCAAAACGCCGACGCAGCGCTCCGCAGCCGACTCGATCTTGATGGCAGCCTGTCCAATCGCGCGAACAGCCTTCCTGACGAAGTCGACGTCGACCTCGGAAGCGTACTCCTTCAGTTCACCCAGGAGAATGTCTACGTTACGCGGCGTCGTCAAGCGGACCATAATGTCCAGCTTCTCGACCTTGACGTACGGAGGGTCGTTGTACTTGCAGAAAAAGACGCGCATTTCGTTGGCAAGAACATCGGGGCGCTTTTGCAACAGCAGGTTGATGTTGCGAAGCGCAACCCACTGCACCTCGGGAGCCGATGAGATGAGGGTCACTGGTCGATGTCAGCTCCACTCGATCAGGATACATACCGAGCGGAGGAGCCATCTTGCGGGTGAGCGACTTGAGCAGGTCCTCGCGGGTGACATGCTTGATGTGGATCATGATGACCTTGACCGCACCGAGGACAACGGCCGCATTGGCGTGCTGGAACTGAGGCATGACACGCTCGCAGATGTGCTCGGCCTCCTCGATGTCGTTGGTGCGGTACCTGGCAAGAGCCGACAGGATGGCGATACGTCCCCACTCGGAGCACTCGTTCAGAGCAACCAGCAGCTTTGTGAGCGTAGCCTGGTCGATGATGAACAGCTGGTTGCGGGGTTGCGCCGAGGGCTCAACCTCCTCGCCGTCGGCCGCCGCCTCCGCGGACATGTTCTGAGCGGCTTCGTGGATATCTGAAAGCGCTGCCACGGCGTTGGCAACAACCTAAACTAGTCAGTTTCCGCCCATCATGGCATCCTCACCATCGGGTTGCCGTCGCCAATGAGGTCGCGGAGCGTCTCGATGAACCCGTACTCGATCGCCATCTCAGGCTTAAGGTCGAACACCTTGGCGACACAAAGGGCAGCCGTCTTGCGCACATAGGGGTTCTCATCTTTGAGACACTTGGACAGTGGTGACGCAAGGTAGCTCAGGATCTTCTCGGCGCGCAGCATAGACATTGTGCGGATGGCGAGAGCGCGGATGAGCGGGTTTGGGTCGGCGGCATCCTGTGCCGTGTCAGCGTGGAGCCGCAGGGCCATAGCGTACCTTGACAAAGGTGTTGACGGCAAGGATAACGAGCTCGGGCTGCGTTTTGGCATAGTTCATGAGGTAGAGGTAGACGAGCTTCTTCTGCTCGAGGTCGTCGGTTTGCTGAGGAAGGTGAGCTCTGCGCTCGGAACGAGCTGCGCGGGCGGCGGCGCCGTGTGTCTGGCACGCACCATGTTCTTGACGACATCGGGGAAGAGGCCGCTGCAGTCCTTTCCAATGGTGTGGTTTGCAATGACACGCTTGATGGCATCTGCTCGCTTGTCGCGGTACTCGCTGTTGAGCTGCTGGCGCAACTCCCAGTTCTCGCCTGTAGTGGAGGGCTTGTTAGCAGGGAACCACCTTCTCATGGTCGAGTATGCGAAACGTACCCTTCCGCGGAGCGACAGCCATGACTGTGGGTTTGTAGGACGACGAGGAGGGCCGTGAGGAGGGTTGCAAGGGGTGGGGGTATAAGGATGATGCTTGCAGCCAGCACCTACGACCACGCAACGACCAAACGACGCAACGCGTCCTCCAGCAATGCTGACGCACAGTCGTCCATTTTTGATCCCGCCCAGTGGGCTCCGACCGCGTACACCACCAGTCACAACAACATTTGCCAAGAGGCCTGCGAGAACTATGCGTTCATGCATCTAGATCTAGACGCGGTCGCCACCGTCCCTACCCTACACACACAAACACTATACACTATAGGAGCTGAATTACTCAGCCTTGGGGCGCTTGAGGAGCACAGCGTCGTCGTCCATCTCATCCTCGGTCGTTAGCGACTCGGTCGATGCGGCGATCGACGAGGTCGCGGGCGTGTCGCTGCTAGTCGAACGCGGGCGCAACTCATTGTCGCCGTCGACTGCCAGCTGGCTAGATGTGGTCTTGCCAGTCGACGAATCGGCAGCACGAATGGCCTTGGGCGCGGCCGAAGGAGCAGGAGCCGAAATCTCAATGAGCGTCTCCAGCATCAGCTTCTGAGTGGACTCGGCCAGAGCGTGAACATCGTCCGCAGTCAGGCCCTTGGTGGAGATGGGAGGAAGGACTGCCATCAGCGCTGGATATGACCTCCCAACTCACTCTTAATCTTCAAACGACCACCGTCCAGACGGGTCTTGCTGTCAAACAAGCGGTGGTAGTTCTCGCACACAACCGGGACAATAGGGATCTGCGCCTGCACCGCGAGATGGAATGCACCCTTCTTGAAGGGCAGCAATGTGGGCTCGGGATGCAAGGAGCGTGTTCCTTCGGGGAAGATCCAGATCGAGACGTCGTTCTTCTTCATGGCAGCGCCGGCCTCCTCGACCGTGTGGACCGCGTTCTTGCGGTTCTTGCGGTCGATGAACACTGCTCCGGAAAGGGTCACTGCAATGTTAGCGAGACGAACATTTGATACCACTGACTGTACTGGCCGAGGATAGGAGTCATCTTGAGCTCCTTCTTGGCCATGATCGATGTCCTCTTGGGGAAGATGCGGCCAAGGTAAAGGATGTCCAGCATGCTTCCAAGTCAGATCACTTGCTGCAAACATGTCGGCCTACCTTTGGTGGTTTCCGACAATCACAGCGCTCTGGGGCTTGCCGTCGCGGGCAGTAAGGAGGCCGTCGAGGTGCTCCTGGCCCTCGACGTCGAAGTGCAAGCCCATGAGGGGGTGAGCAATCTGGTAAAATGAACGTGCGACATAGTAGTTGATGTTGTACCGCTGCCGGTCAGCGCGTGGAACAAGAGGAGAGCCTACCTGGCCTGCAGCGGTTGCGATAACGCTGATGAGAAGACCCCAGAAACTTGCCGAGGCCAAGGTCGTGACATAGATGGTGAGGTTGAAATAGAACCTGGCGCGTTCGTAGCGTCTAGAGAGGACGCCGAGAGCACCGAATGCGACCGCTGATGCGATGGCAATGGGCTTGAGGACCCAGGAGAGCGGCATGGGGGAGGGGGTGGGGGTGAAGGAGGGTAAAGGGTGGGAGGAGGAGGGGAGATTGCAAGGGAGTGGATGTCTAGTGAGAGATTGATGCAGTGGAGAAGAGCGGTTTGTTAGTTTAAAGGCAGGCAGGCACCACGGCGATCTTTTAGCCGTTTGATGCTTTGTGCATGTCCGCATCATGGGAGGTTTTGCGTTGGCTTGGCTCGCGTTGTACAGGGCAAGCAATGCAAGCAAGGGCAGGCAATCATGGGGTATCTATCATCGTCATGGGGCTGCTAGCTCAACGGCGGTCATCGGCACTTCGGCCTGGCCATGGCCGGGCTGGGGCAAGGTCAGATGGGTGGTGCCGGTTTGCACGGACGGACCAGCCAGGCGGCTGGCGGCGGGCTGACCCGCGGGCCGGTGTGACAGTATACAGTATGCGACACTGCACCGTGCTCTGGGCGCCGCCGCCGCTGCTGCTGCCGCCGCCGCTGTCGAGCAGCATCAAGGGGAAAAGCGAGCCGCCTCGTCGGCCGCCTCCCGGTTACGATTGATAGCCACCGTGATGGATGCAGGCCACGGCGGGCGGTGAGCTGCTGGCTGGCCGATTGGCTTGCGGCCCCACCGCGGGTTCAAATCGACGTGCTGCATCGCGCAGCCCACTTGCAATCCATTTCAACGCTCAGACCTTCAGGGCGGCAGCTTGCAGCTTGCCTGCCTCCGCATTCTGGCGGCGCTCCCAGCCAGCCAGCCAGGCTGCCTGCCACCCAAACCTCCCACGCAGCCACCAAGCGCGTAACGCCAGTCAATGCAGTCAACGACGTCACTCCATCTCATATCAGTCTGTCCACTACCATCCACCTTCAACAACCAGGTCAATCATGGTCAGTGGACTTCCTGCCCCAACGACCACGCCCTGTTGACCCCACGCACCAGTCTCGCACAGTCGACATCCCCGCTACTGTGAAGGATGCACTCAAAGAGTTCCGCTTCTCAAAGAGCAAGGGCAATGCCGCGATCTCGGGTCAGTCAAATGCATCAGCTGGCTATCTCCGCCAATGACAAGCACTGACCCACTCATGCAGTCAAGATTGTCAAGGCTACTCTGACAATGGCCGTCGATGAGGAGTTTGAGGACCAGACCATCGATGAGATCGCCGAAGGTGAGTGGACAGCTCAAGTCGCGCAGTCGCACAGCCCGCTCTCACCGCTAACCCATCCGCAGAGCTGCCAGAAAACGCACCGCGCTACATTCTCCTGTCTCACGAGCTCGTTTGTGGATGCTGCCCGCAGTCATGTGGGAGTTGGGAGTTTGTTGCTGACGCATGCAGACCCACAAGGACGGACGCGTGTCCTACCCCCTCCTGCTCGTCAACTGGCAAGTCGACGCGTGCCCCGCCCTACTTAAGCTTACTCCTTCTTGCAGGTCGCCCTCAGGTTCCCCAGTGGAGCTCCTGACGCTGCATGCGTCCGCTTTGAGCTACTTCCAGCAGGTTGCCGAGGTTGCAAAGGTTTGTGCACACACGGCCTTACCGAAGCTGTGCTGACCGCCTAGGTGCTCGAAGTCCGGGATGGTGCCGAGGGTCTCACCCAGCAGGCTGTCACCGAGAAGCTCTTGCAGGCGTAGTAGGTCTTGATGAGGCTGTCAGTCACCGCCGATACCACCATCCCGGTGACCTCGCGGTTGATTGTGGAATGGGATGCATAGACTAGACTGTTATTGATTCCGGGTGAGAGAGCCCCGCACAACATCACGTCGTGGTCCCGTCAGCCCAGTTGCCCTTAAGTGCTATGTGGAGGTGTTCCCACTTGGGCACTTGCCATTCTCGCACGCCGCCGCCGCCGCGTCTATGTAGTTCACATTACCCAGATTGCACCCAAACTCTCGCTCCCTGCTCTCTCTCTCCCAGCAACGCAACGCCTTGCCCATCTCACACTCTCCCTCTCCCTCTCCCTCTCTCAACAGCCAACCAACGCAGCATCTCCGTAGCCAGCCTCACCCCAGGGCAAACACCCTCCTACAGGCGACAGACTGCACCCACATCACAACACTTTGCCACCAACTCCTTCCCCTTCCTTCCAACAACACAACGGCCGCAATCCACCTCCATAGGTCCTATCCCGTTCCCGGCCACTCGTCCCGCCTTGGGTTCATCCTCTCGCCTACACTGGAGCTCACAACCACCATCCGTGACAGAGAATGAACCCCCACATGTCGGAATACGGCCATGTCGATCATGTGGACGATAACGATGAGCTAGGCGACGACGACGAACACCCAGACGACTTGGAGACAAAGCCACATGTCAAGAAGACTGGGAGGCCTACCTTGTATGCCAAAGAGGTCAAGTGGGGGGATATCCCGCAATGGTGGTCGCGTACCGATTGCCCACTCCTGCAGCTACCAGACCATGTACTGAATCGGTGTTTCGCGCTTGACACCGGCCTCGGGGTGAGTTACTCTGCGTTAGCCTTTTATCTGACAGAACCAGCTACGCGACTATATTGCTCTCGCTGGCGTAAATCACTTCTTTCGTTCCCAGTTGGACGATCGAGTGTTTGAAGTGGGCACGACGGTGAAACGTAGTTGCTAACATTTCAGGAGGTCTGCATCCACCACCGCCTCACAGCCGACGACTCACTCATCGATCGAGCCCCACTAGCGACCTCGGTCACCGTCAGTCGAGTGGTCCCAGATTGGTACAAGCCAAAGGAGCGAAACTCCATCCGGTCACTCCCTGGCAACTTCTATAGGCCACGAGGCGAAAGAAAGAATTGGTCCAAGGCTCAGTACACAGTCTATCGGCAAGAGAGAGAGATTCACCTTGCAACAGAGCGCCTGAAGCGTTACCAGCAGGGCCTGCAAGCCAGCATCAACCGCCAAAATGCACTCGGCCAAGCAGTCTTCCACCCCCCTGTCAAGGACGGCAACGTGCTGAGGCAGGTGATTGGTGTTGTGAATGGGCGTCGCAACGGGGAGCGATCGGCCAAGGTGGGCACAGACACTGGCCCCCAAGGATACGTCTCGCGGGTGGAACCCAAGCGACGCGACATCTCTCTCCTCCGTGGGCGGGTCTGGGACGAGGAAGGCAAAGCCCACCTGGAAGCCAAACTGCAGCAAGCAATTGATGCTGCTACCAACCCACAACACTCGAGCGACGACGAGCACACGGAGACCAAGCACATTGGGAGGAAACGCAAGCGGGCAACATGGTCGGTGCCCGACAGCCCCGAAGATTCAGACAGCGACGAGTTTCAGTGGGATGAAAAGGGGCACAAGGTCGTTCATGACTTCTGGCCCAGCACCTGGAGGACCAAGGCGGCCAATGCTATTCATGAGGCGAGGCTGAACAAAAAGGTTGGTCGAGGGGTGGTATGGGAACTGACAGTTCGCAGGCTGCTCGAGAGAAATACAAGGTGTCTGAAGCCGAGCTATTGACCTTGAAGCACGTCCTTGTGGTATGTCACCTGCTTGTTCATTGCTGACGTGATAGCACAACCCCATGAACTCTACTGCGTGAGACCCAGACCCCCTTCGCAGCCATGCTGATGAACTCGCAGTCCAAAGCAACTGTTTCTCGAGGCGGCTGTAGAAGCCCTCGCATACCGCTCTCACGGAGGCCCAATCGGCCACAGAGACTATGTGTAAGTACCAACGCGAACAGTAACCATGAGAGCATGTTGTTGACACAAGGACAGGTCCAGGGTGGTGGAGCGGTCTCGTAAGAACCGGGCGACTCGTGCTGCAAAGCTTGAGAAGGCCAAGGAGTCGGGCAACTATGTTGTCAAGGCGAAACGTGGATCGACGCCGATTCATTGGCTGAGTGGGACTATGGGAAGTGTGTCAAGCATGGCCTGGCAGGCGCAGGTGCCTCCTCCAGTGCCGGCGCCACAGCCGACAGTGGCTGTGGGTGCGCCTCCGCCCCCGCTGCTGTCTATGCATGGCAGCGTTGGTGGGAGTGGCGGTGTGTGATTGCCAGCCCCCGGGGCGACACCTTGTAATTGGATTGGTTGTAACTTGAAGAGGGAAAATGTCACTTGGCCCAAACTGGGTTGTAATAGCCATGTCAGACATGAGATTGCCAGGGTCGAGTAAAGGTTGGGCCGCTTGCGACAGGGACCACTGGGCAATAGCGGGACCAAATTTCCAATGGGGAGGCCTTCCGCATTGGGTATGGAGCGTGGTGAAATTAGGCGAGGGGATTAGAATCGAGTTGGGTGGCAAAAGGGGCCAGAAAACGGAAGAAGAAAAAAAAGCGCCAAAGGAGATTGACCCTTTTGGCCCCTAAGTGAAGTGACTTGGATGACTGGCGCTGGTTGGCTGGCTCCGCGCCTTCCTTTTGACTTTGACCTCTGTCCGCAACTTGGCCCGCCGTCCCCGCAACCGCCGCCGCCGCCGCCGCCGCCGCACGCAGCCGCCTACAGACAAGTGCTTGTAGCTCGCTGGTGGGTGCATCTCCCCCTCCCCTCCCTATTTGCGTACCAGTCATTGTCAACTACCACCACCGATTCCATCCAACACACCATCGACAGACACCGGCGACGACGACGACGACGACGACTTTGTCAGACACTTTCGTCCCACACTCCACAACTCGGCACATTGCATTCAGACCGCGCACAACACCCCCACTCGCTTCTTTCTGCGTCCACTAGCTCGCACTACATCGGCATCCCACACTTGCAGACGGCCCCCTCACCAGTGTGCTGCTTCGAGGGGGAGACTGAGAGACGAGGTCATTGCCCATCCTGCCTTCAACCCTGCATCCCTCACCTCTCAATGTCGTCAACCCATCCATCCACCCCTCCTCGTGACATCAACCTCACGCCCACCCTCTCGTCGCCAGTCACACCACCTCCCCCAGAAACACCTTACGCGTCCCTCCCAACCCCGCGCACAGCCCAGCAACTTCGCAGGCTAGAGGCCGTCACCGCCCCCGAAGCACTCCGCCCGGTCAAGCTGGGCCATGATGACATGAGCATCACAAAGGGCAAAATGAGTCACCACCACCCGTCTCCCTCTCCAGAGCCTCTGAAGAGGAGACGTTCGTCATCCATCGCCTCTCGCCAGACCTTGGCCTCGGCATTCAACTCACAAAGGCGGGCCTCGGTTGATGAGATGCCAGAGGAAGACGAACTGGATGAGGACGACAAGGAAGGCCAACAGGGGCCCCTGTCTGACACCGACCTCGAGTCTATGCAAGCTCGCCTGGATACCATAACCGCAGAAGGCTCAGACGCCGCCGCCGAGAGAGATGAGCTCGCAAAGATGGTGAGACATGGCTGCCCACACACCTGGCTAACCATCTCAGTGCCAGACACTTCTAAGCGCCTACGGTACTGGCATGCCCTTCCTCCGCCAGCAGGTCGACGCCCAGCAGGAGACCATTGCTGCATTGCAGCAGCAATCTCGTCTTGCAGAGCAGCTGATGGCCATAGAGCGGTAAGCACCCGACGGTGAACGACTGGTGTACCAGGCTGACAAAGCACAGCGATCGTTTTATGGCCGAGAAGGCGAGCTGGGAAGCCGAGACTCGTGCTCTGATCCGGACTCGAGAGCTCGAGGCCGCCGCCGGCAACCGCCCCAAGCGAGTCTTGGACCTTGATGTAGGCTATCATCAAGAGCTTGAAGCGGCGAACAAGCGCCTGGAGATGGGCAATCGGCTTATGGCGCCGAGGGTAGGTTTGGTTTGTCGAGCGGGCACTGACTCTTAGCTTGTCGACACTCAGCAGCAGATCGAGTCCCTGGTCACTGAGCTTCGTCACCTGCGCGCCCATGTCATTCTGGACACCTCGGCACTTGAGGGCGAGGTGCCAGCGGCACAGCCTCCGGCGAGGCCCAGCACAACTACTGCTGCACCTTCCTCGTCGAAACTGGGCAAGGCAAGGACAACTCTGGGGGACGCGCGGGCGGAGCATCTGCTTTTGGCTGCCCGCAGGGTTCGCTCACTTCGTCCTCAAGACGGCAGCATTGGCCGACTGACGCTCGACGAGCTCAAGAGCCGCGGCGTTGTTGGACCAGATGGTGGCGTCGGTTATTCTGAGGGTTACGGTGGTGTGAAGGGAGGGGAGGATGAGCCGCCAGTTACCGATCTGGAGAACCTCCTTTCTCCAAGTAGCGAACGCCGCGTGAACCCGGCGTCCAAGCAATCGTCGTCGCAACCTTCTGGCACCCCGTCCACAGCCCGACCGAAGCAGACTAAGCGCTCAATCCCGACGACGCCATCGCGCAGGAGCGGTGCTCCCCAAGTGCCGCAGACGACTCCTGGTGGCAATTTCAGTGATCTGCTACTTGCGGCAGAGCTGGCCACGCGGCCTGGCACTCCATCGCGCGATTCTTCTGCCTCCCACGGGCCGAGTGCGACGATGTCTGCCACCCGCACTACCACTGGAACCCAGTACATCTTTGAGAGCCCAAGCAAGAAGCAGAGGCGCCAGCCGCCTGCTACCATCGAATGGGTTCCTCGCCGGCAACGCGAGGAAGAGTCGTCCGCTCCCGCGGCTGCATCAACGACGACCGACGACAGGCATGAGTCTGCGCTCGACTTGCTTGCTCTCGCTAGTCAAGACGTCGCTCAAGGCTCGTCGAGTGTTCTAGCGGCCGCTGCTCGGTTCGAGGGCATGATGGAAGGTGACGCGGAAGGCTACCAGTCACAGGGCCGCGCGGATACTCCACTGGGACCTGCCATCAAGC
Source organism: Vanrija humicola (assembly GCA_008065275.1). Lineage (NCBI taxonomy): Eukaryota > Fungi > Basidiomycota > Tremellomycetes > Trichosporonales > Trichosporonaceae > Vanrija > Vanrija humicola. The sequence goes on from QKWK01000010.1 coordinate 192,479, forward strand.
TCGAAGGGTCGTCCAAGGATACGCCACTCCGCACCTATCCTTCCGACACTCCCCCAACTCGCGGATTTCCGTCGTCGACGGGCGATGACCCATTCGTCAGTGGCGAGGGGTCCAATGCTTTCCAGAGCCCAACTGGTGCTGCCGTGCCTGGACTGGGCAAGTATGTCCACCTCTCAAGTGCCATGCCAGCACGTCGTGTCCGCTCTCCATATCTCAAGTGGACAAAGGAGGAGGTAGGTTGGGCCCGGCCGCTGTCCCTCTGCATGCGCTGACCGTTTCAGGACGAGCTCCTTACGCGCGCCGTTATGGAGCACGGCGAGAAGTGGGACCTTGTCAGCAAGTGTGTTCCAACTCGCAGCTACCACCAGGTCCGCCAAAGGTATGTCTGCAAGAGGGTCTTGAGAGTCGGCATACTAATGTTACCTCAGGTGGCTGCGCAAAACTGGAGCATTCGACAAGAAGCCGGCCAGCTCTACGCCGACGAACGACCCATCCCCCTTGGGCCGTGGCACTGCTCCAGGCGAGCAGGCAAGCCCAACTCCGAAGAGCAGGAAGCAGCGCCGTGATGCGTAAAGAGAGAAGAGGTTGAGGAGACGTCTGCCCTGGGGACGGACACGAAGTCAAGTTGCGCAATGCGGTTCATGCCATACAGTTATTGTTATGTATATTTATATGCAGCTTCCCGGCGACGACATTGGATCTGCGAACAGAATCAGTCACACAATGATGGCCGCGGTCTCATCGTGCCATGGGCCACCCATCCGCCGTGACACCATCCTGCCGAGAATGGCATGGCGCCTCTGTGCGGCACACGCCTCGAGGCGCGTGCCGTGGACTGGCCATGCTTGGCACTGTCGGCGTCGTGCTTGCTTCTTCTGCCATCCTTTGACTACTGTCCCAAACACGTCCGACTTTGCTAGACTCTTGAAACTGATCTTCTTGATTTGTATCACTCACCCAAGCCATGCTGCCGCTCCCGCTGCTCATTGGGATTCTTTACACCACCTTGGCCACCAGAGTTGCCAGTCACTTGACCCACCTGCAACTCGCTGGTGTTCCCGAAGCGCAGCGCCGCCAGCTCAGCTGGGACCTCCAAGTAGATTATCAGGGCACGACCTTCTTCGACAAGTGAGTCCATGCACCAGAGGACGTGCAGAGCGCGTGCGTGTCCTAACGTGCGCCAGCTTCAACTTCTTCAACGAGACGGGTATGTCGGCTGCCGAGCAAGCTTAAGTAGATAGGCGCTAACTACGTGCCAACGACCAGACCCAAGCCGTGGATGTAGGTCGCTTCACCGGGTATGCGCTCACACACCCCAGCTGTCACATACGTCGACCGCGCGACCGCCTTCAAGACCGGCCTGGCGTTCTGGACGAGCGACGGGCAGCCTGGCATCCAGGCGGAGCACTGGGCGAACCTGCAGCCTGGACAGCCTCGCAACTCGGTGCGCATCAGCTCCAAGGCCATCTTTGGCGGAGGGCTGTTCATCATCGATCTGGCCGTCATGCCGTGGGGATGTGGGGTGTGGCCTGCGAGTGAGGAGGAGCGCAGCTAGTAGCGACGACCGCTGACACGACAGTCTGGACGGTCGGAAACAAGGGTGGTTGGCCTCAATCGGTTAGTGCAACTCGCGGAATGTCGCGGCTAACGACCAGGGGGAGATTGACATCGTTGTGAGGGGCTCAAACGCGATGGATCTGACGCCGACTCAAAGGAGGGGATTCAGAACATGAGTGCAAAGTAGGTGCCACACGGTCATAGTTGCTAACAAGTGCGCAGCCAGATGTCTGTGTGAGTGGCAGGCTGGGAAGGAGTGGCAGGCCGGGAAGGAGTGGCAGGCCAGGAAGCCCACGAGCTACGAGCTGAGAAAAAAGCCACACTGCACCCGGGTGCACCATCAACACTTCCAACAGAGTCTTCACTGGGCAAGTACTTGTGAGTTGAGGTGTCGTGGACTGCCTGACCCCAAGGAAACAAACTGCGACTCGACAAAGTCGGGGGTGGGATGCAGCATCCTGTCCGACTCGGGTGTCTCCTTCGGGCACAACTTCAACGCTGCTGGCGGTGGTGTCTTTGCCATGCTCTGGGACGGCAGTGGCATTCGAATCTGTGAGTTACGCTTGAAGCATGGCTGACATCAAGGGAGCTGGACACGGTCCGCAGTCCCCTTCGAGTTTGTGACCAGTGGAGGTTGCAACACTGAACGCCGCCAGCATCAGAGCGCGCACGCCGACCCCTACCACTTGGGGTCTGCCGTCTTGGGGTCTGCCGTCTGCAACCTTCGATGCCTCGACGTGCAACCCGTACCAATTCTTCCAGCCACAGGTCATGGTGCTGAACGTCAATCTCTGTGGTGAGGCTCATATCGTGTGAGCGAGCGCGGCTGACATTGTTCAGGTGACTGGGCCGGCAACACCTACTCTCGTATGGTACGACGAAGAGCTGGCGCTAACGAAAAGAGTTCAGCTACTGCCCGGGAACATGCGCCTCGTACATCGCCGACCCGGCTAACATTCAGAACACTGTCATGATCATCAACTCGATCAAGGTGTACCAGCAGGGCGGGAACCCCGCGGTCATCGGGGAGACCTCGAACAATGGCCACCTGACTGGAGCAGGAGGGCCTGTCATGGGCCGTCCGCAACGGTCACTCGCGAGCAGCAGGCTCTCAAAGCTACCTTGCAAGGCCTTCTTGCTACTCTATTTCGCTTTCTTCGTCTGCTAGCAAGCGCGTGCGGGCAAGAATGAACTATTCATAACAATAAATATTATAGATGTAGCACGCGCAAAGAGTCCACAACATTGTGCTTAGGGGTCAAGTCCGTCATCATCATATGTAGCGCAGTTCCGTGGTGCCAAACCCGAGCACTTGGCATGAGCGAGCACTGAGTAAGTCCAGGTCTTGGGAGATCACTTACAGCCGCAATCGTCACACTGCAAGGCGGCGCGTGGGCCCAGCCGCTTCCGGCACACTGAGCATCTCTCCTTTCCCCACACAACATGTCGTGGCAAGAAGACCAAGGCAAAGTTCGTGGCGGCTGGGGCTCAGCGTTGACTTGGGAAGCGCGGCGTACCATTCAGGAGCCTGGGAGGCGTCCTCCGAAGCACGGTGAACCGATGGATCGCGTCTGTCGCCGGGTCAGCTAAGAGACCCAGTTGTGGCAGAGGAACGCTGTCGCCGCTGCTTCGAGATTCGCTCGGCCCTAACGAGCCTGCGTGGGAAGCCTGAACGCCGATGCCAGGGCTTTGTGGGGTGGATGGGGACAGCGGGCGGTCCTCTGGCGGCGGAGTAGGGTAGCCGCCCAGTGAGCGACAGCAGGTCACCTCGATGGGCGTCATGGGTTGCAGAGCAATGCTCTTCTCCGCCCTCACCACACCCTTGGAGAGCAGCGGTGTCCTACCTGTCCAGACGTCAGACACGCCACCCAGATCAACCTACCGTTCATCTCACTGGCGGACGAGTAATGACTGCCGGTCTCAGCCCAACGGCTTGCTCTCCAGCTGCTTCCCACAATACCGGCTGCGCTCGGAGAATGTCTGTCTGCACGCGTGGCACCATGGATCAGGTCATCGACAATGGCCTCCTCCATGACCAGCTCCTCGTCGTCCATGTTTGTGTCGGCTGCCTGCAGCTCCACGGCGAGGGTATGGACAAAAACCGGCAAGGCGCGCTTGCCTTCTCTCCGAACGACGCGCACTGACCCGACGTGGTCTGGGGTGTCGATCTCCGGGAGGCTCTGCTCAATGGCCCGAAGGCGACTAAGGACCTCAGGCATGCCAGGTCTGTCAGATGGAGAGAACCGGCAGCATTCGAGTGCCAGCTCGATGAACGCTGTCGGGCACCCTGGCGAGGCTCTCCTTCTGACCTGCTCGGCGTCCGGCACAAAGGTCGGGGCCTTGCGCGACCACAGCTTCGAGGTCACGTTCGTGCGTGTCAGAATCTCGATGTAGATGATGCCAACTGAGAAGACGTCGGTCGGGAGGTCAAAGCCGTCTCCCATGTTCACCTCGGGGGACATGTAGCCCTGGTGCCGTCAGCCTGAGACTCGGTGCCCACACTTACATCTGTTCCGCAGTATGTCATTTGCCTCATCTCCTCATCGTTCCTCCCTGTGATGCGCGCAAAGCCAAAGTCGCCGACCTTTATGCGATCATTGGCTGTGATGAGAAGGTTCTCGCCCTTCAGGTCACGGTGGAGGCACTGGCTGTGAGTTGAAAGTCGCCGGCGTGACTCACCTGCCTGGCATGCAGGTAGGCCACGGCCCTAGCAATGTCGGTCGCAAACGACAGGCGGAGGCGCCATGGAAAGGGATCCGGCGACCGAATGAGGTCTCTCAAGTTGCCTCGAGGGACAAACTCGGTGACGATGCTGCCGACGTTGAGTGAGATCCCTTCATCAAAGTACTGACAAGATTCGGCCCTCAGCGGTCGGTTCCTTGCTCAGGCCCAAGAAGAGAACAATGTTTGGGTGACGGCACTCGCGCATTATCCTCCACTCTCTCTCAAAGTACTTTGAAACCTGTGCGTGAGCCACTGACGGTGGCGGGCCGACTCACATCGTACTCTGTTGAGCTGTGGATCTCCTTGATGGCAATGTCGACTCCGAGATACTGGCCTGGGTTGGGTTAACAGCCAAGCGGTTGACCATGTGCGACTCACCCCTGTGAACAGACCCAAAACTTCCAGCGCCAATCTGCTCTCCCCACACGATGTCCTCGTACTTGAGGTGAGATGGGTACAGAAGGAAGCACTCACGGGCACGACGTCAAAGTCCATGGCATACAGTGCGGCCGGACAGGCACCAGAGGGATCTTCCAGTGTTGACAGGAAGGTCTCCGGGAGAGACTATGCCTGATGGGGGTTCAGTGACCTGTTGGTGGCTGTCCGGCCTGTGCGGTAAAGTGTGGGGGATGCTGTCGGCGGTCAAGGCGCGGTAGGCCTGAGCTCAGTGCCGCTCAGTTACCGAGTGACCCGACGAGTGTGAAAGTAAGCCAGCAGAGCTGGGTGAGTGAGTGGTCGATGTACAACATTGGCCACCGAAGGGTTGTTGTTTGTGGAGAGGAGCCGTTCGGCCAGGACATGTGGCTCCATCGGTGTATTGGGGCGAGCACATCAGCTGTCAGTCACACACTGTAACGCGGCGGGCCAGGGCTGTTCTTTCAGTTGAATGAATGTTTGGGTCAGCAGACTGAGGTGGCCATGACACTGGGCGTCATGGGGACAGTGACACACAGTCTGGGTGATTGTGTTGAGAGCATACGCACATGTTGAGCGTGCTCAAGGTCGACCAACAATAAAGCGGAGTAACCCCATGCTCGAATTGTAAACAATCCGCGGATGTGTGTCCCGACGTTCCCAGTGTTTACATCATCATCAGCCAAAGCTTTGTAAGAGGTCTATTCCTCGATAAGGGTTCGTGATTAACCCCTTAACATACTCCGCGTGTGTCAACAGGAAATGAACGTCATAAAGAGAGCGCTGCCGGCTTTTGACATCTGCAAAGAAACCTCTTAAGGCTGGCCATCTTCGCGATCATCCTCTCTCCCAACTCGACTCAGACAGCACCCACCACCACACGTACACAGCATCATGTCCAGCACAGGCCCAGCAACCGGACCCAGCGTACCCCCCACGACGCCCCTCACGCCGTTCTACCCAAAGTACGCCAAGCCATCGGTCTCGTACCCGACGGACAATCTCGAGCCCCTTTCGTACATTGCCGACCCCAATGGCTCCGGCAAGACGGTGTACAACCCCCCGCGTCCTGATGGCAAGAAGAGCCCGCACTACGACGCCGTTTGGGATGGAGACGGAGGGGAGGACTCCAAGCCATGGTGGGACTTTCACATCTACCACCTTGTCAGTGGCGTTAGGCACCGCAGAGGCTGAGACTGACCCTCGCAGCCTCTCAGCCCCCAGCATGTCGAGCACGCCCACGCGCTCTACGCCGCCGTGAGGAGGGAGTTCCCTGAACTCCCCACCTACCGCGTAGGACTTGAGTATGAAATGCCTGCTGACTCTATTCAGTTCTGGGACAAGCCTCTTGGGCCGCACCCCATCCCAATGTTCGAGGTCAACGCGAGGACGCCGCACGAGGTTGGAGCCTTGTTCTCGTGGTTTGTCGCCAACCGCGGGCCCTGCAGCGTCCTTATCCACCCAAACACTGGTGACGACGTTGTTGATCACACTACGCACGCGACATGGCTTGGGGAGAAGGTTCCCCTGGATGTTGACATGCTCCGCGCCTTTACGAGCGCGCAAGAGAGCAAGAGGGGTAAGTAATGGACTAGATAGCATGATACAATTATTACAAGCAAGACCCGCTGCCGTTCACTGTCGTACACTTGTTGGCTTGGGCTACACAGTACTGCGTACCCAGCGGTGGTGGCGACGCTGTTGGTACAAGAAGCTTGGAAGGACATGTTGACACCGACTTGAGTTCGTTGGACTCGATCTTTGGGCTCCGACTGCGCGCGCATCTGTCAGCCAGACAGGCCCCATTGGCCCTCAGAACCTGGACTTACCGAGAGGTTGGACCCAGCTTCAACAGATACGCGGGCATGACCCAGCCCCTGTGGGCCATTTGAATTTGCACCTCGTCTGAGCGGATCGTGTGTGCTTGCGGCATTGTCGCGTGTTGCTAAGAGGAGACGGAGGGTGGGGACCATCATGCTCAGTGGCCACAGCGTATCTTGATATATCCAGCGCGCGATCGTGTTTAGACAACAGGCGGTGTTTGGCGACGCGTCTCAGCTCGACGCTTCAAACGCGCGCAGCCATTCAAGCTTAAGAACACTAGAGTGGAATGAACTGATTGAATGGGGCTAGACGAGACGGCACCCCTGATGGTTTGGCAGGAGCAGTCACCGCCTAAATCACGGCCCCAGCTGCCTACCCTCTCCTCCACCTACACGCAGCGACAGCAGCGAGCGAATTGCATTAAAGACACACTACAGTATGCAAGGAAGCAGCTACACAGATTCCATTACGTTGGCCATCACGCTGGTGAAGCCACCCAGTCACTATTATGGGATTAGAGTTACACAATACTGTTTCAGGACATTAGATTTGTGTCATGCTGGTAAGGAGACCGGCTTGTGTGGTTGGGTTACGCGAGTAGAGCTCATGGGCATCACCGTCCTGCGCTGATGAGGCAACCTGCTGGGATACCTGATCGATACCCGCGGCGCCCATGGTACCGAGGTTCATGGGCACTGTCGTTGTCAGACCGTGATATATCATGCCAAGTCCCGAGCCCACTTACCGAACACGACCTTCGAGTTGGCATTGCGTGCCATGGCTTGGAGAGCCTCAAGCTGACGGATCTGCATGGCAGCAGGCGAAGCAAGGATGTCGGCAGCTGAACCGTTAGCGCAGCACACTGGATGGAAACCTACCCTGCCTCATGAGCTTGGCGGCGTCGACCTCGGCACGAGCAGCAATGACCTTGCTTTCACCGATACGCTTCTGGGTGGCCGCCGACGACAGGCTCTGCTGGAGCTCGGGCGAGAAGTTGATGTCCTTGAGGAGAATAGACTCGATCGAGACACCCCACTTCTCAGCGGTAGCTTCGATGATCTCAGCAACCTCGAGGGCGAGTCCCTCGCGATCCGAGATGACGCTCTGGAGGACACGGCCACCAACGACCTGGCGCAGCGTGGTCTCTGAGTGGAGAATTAGCATTTCCGTTCGAGTCCACGGAGGGCATGAAACTCACGAGCACGCTCAACGAGAGCGTACGAGAGGTTGTTGATACCGAATGCGGCACGGTAGGGAGACACAACGTGCCAAGAGATGACCGAGTCGACCTCGACGGACACATTGTCCTTGGTCTGAACCGTCTGGCGGGGCACAGTCGTGAGCTGAATCTTGACGTCTAGGATTGTCAGCCCTGCTGAAACGCCGAGTCTGTCGTTCGTACTCACCGACAACCGTCATCGACTCGGAGCAGACATTGACATGGACAAGACCAGGGTCAACCGACTTGTAGAACTGGCCGAAGCGGCTGATAAGGCCGACCTGGCCCTGCTTGACACTCTTGAAGGGGTTGGGCAGCGGGCAGCATGGGAACTGGCCCAAGGTACCGATGCAGGAGCCGAGACCCGAGATCATCGAGCCATAGAAACCGTGCTAGGCGCAGTCAGCAAATGCCCCGACTGCGCTCTGTTCAAGTCATTCACCGTTACTGAGGCAGCGCCGAGGTCCTGGGCGTATGAGGGCTGCATGCTGGTAATAGTTAGTACACGCACGGTTGGCGCTGCAAGCTGCTACACTGACTCATCCTTCCGAAGGGCCTGCACGGTCTATCTTGTCAGCCACCTGTGTCTTCCAACGCAACGCACCATGAGGGCAGTCTGGCCGTGACCGCCGCCGGCGGTCGAGGAAGACATCTTGGCTGCGCGCGGCATCTCATCCGTGACGTAGCGATGAAGCTCCTCGTCGTCTTGAAGCCTTGCATGCTGAGTCGAGCTTGCGGTCTTGTAGTCGATCTGAGACATTGTAGATAGATGTGTGGAGGATGTTCGAGAGCTAAAGTGGGGTTTGGGCTGTGGAAAGGGCTTGGGAGGGGTGAAGGCTGGTGTCGAGCCGAGTTTTAAATACATGCCGGGGGGAGGGGGTCGCCACCATTAGGTTGGTGCGGGGCACTGCTTGGTGCCAAGGCCGGCAAGTCAGGTGTCTCAGGTGCCGCCGCCGCCGCTGCCCTCCTCTGCCCCTTTGTCGGTCCCGCCCGATACGGCCGCCGGTAGCTGGGGTGGGTAAATTCCACAGCCAGGCACACTGTGCACCTGGCGCCACTTGCCCTGCACAAGCAACAAGCACCTGTGCAGATGCAGATGCCGCGTGCTATAGCAGGCGTTGCCGTACCGCCTCCACCACCGCGCTCAGAGTGGACGCCAAGGGCTTCAAGGCGTTGCGCGGCTTGGCATACTCCGGACACTGCATTCAGGTGGCTTTGCCTCTCGGCTCCACACCGCTCTTGGCTTGCCAGCCAAGAAACGTCCAAGATCTCGGCTGGACCGGCTCTGTCGCGACTAGAGTGGACTATGAAGTCACCGAGCACCGGAATGTCTCTGCATGCATTGATATCTAGACTGGATGCGGGGTTAGGATGTGTGTGTCAGTGGTGTGGCTGTGCAACGAGCTGACCGGCTAGATCGGCAAAGGTGACGGAGAATCCGCAAAGCATGATTACCCCTCAAGGCCGATAAGTCGAGCCAACCAGGTAAGGTCATACAGCGGACACGAGGGAACAGTGTCGACCTGAATTACCGCTACCTGCCGAGTGCCGAGCACTACCAGAACGACCTACATGTTGCACGGACAACACATCATGGGCTACAGGGCTGACCGCGGTCCTGGGTTGCCTCGGCAGGCGGCCGGTAGGGTGGGCCGTGAGTCGGTGCCTTTGGTGTCTGGGGGCCCAGACTGCACCACGTGATGCACAATCACGCACCACATGAACCAGAGTCACTTTGTGCCGACCATGCGTGCTCGATGGACTATTCTGGCGACAGTGGGCACGCAATGTACAACATCTATCATCTCCCTACATTGACATCCAACAATCTTTTGGTGTTGTACTTTTCTATCATAATATGAGGTTCTCCTCGCTGCTCGCATGTGCATCGGCACTCCTTGTCCCCTGCGCGGCGGCCGCCCAGTGAGTTGACGCCCATCGATTGCGGTCATATCTCGTCAAGCGCGACAACTGACTTGACAGGGCCCCGCCAGGAGGTGCCAGCTCGCCTGGCGGTATCGCCGAGATAGGAAAGTCGCTGTGGACATCTCTCACGAGCCAGCCTGCTGCTGCCAACTGGACCGCGATTGATGCGGAGGTTCCGGGTATTGTTCGCCTCACCGACACCACGTACCAGTCGGTCTTTGAGGAGAGCCAGCCCCACGACGTGTGGGTCGTTCTCATGTACGTATGGTGTTTGGCCCAAGCGATGGACCGTGTGTTGACGCCAGTTCAGCCACGGAAAGGAGAACGACCCCATCTCCAAGGTGTTCCTTGAGATCCAGAAGAATGCCAGCCTGCTGTTCGACGAGGCGCGCGAGTCTCCCGAGTCCCGTGAGCCTTCTGGGCTCTCGGCCGAGGTCAACTTCAAGTTTGCCCGTGTCGACTACTTTGAGGAGTACCACCTGTGCACTCGTTGGCTCGTGTTCCGCGCGCCCATTCTCGCCATTGTGACTGACCGTGGGTCTGCCGTCCGCTTCGTCAAGCCCAACAACATGTCGCCGACCGGAGAGTTCCTCTATGGCGCTCTCTCTCGAGACACCTGGCGCGAGGTGCCCGTATGGGAGGGCAGTCTGTCACCTCAAGGTAGCAAGTGAGTCCATGATCTGGATGCGTTCTTACGCAACAGCGGTTGGATCGTCGAGAAGTACCTGTGGGCCATGGACGAGTGGACGCGTCTCACCCAGAACGTGCCCAAGGTCGTCTGGCTCCTGCTGGTGCCCACCATCGGCCAGTACATCATGAGTTGGCTCCACAGCGGAAACGAGCCTGCGGCTAGAGGAACGCAGGGTGGTCAGCCCCAACAGAACCCCAAGACAAAGTAACAACTGTCTGCCCGTACATGGTACATCATTACTCTACATTATGTGCCCCAAGGTCGCTCTCCAAGAGCGCCTGATGCAATCTCCACCACCATGAGTCGCCGGAAGAAGGCCATGTTGCGCCCATTAAACTCAAACTTCTGCTTGACCAAGTCACGGCCACGGGCCGTCGATTCCAGGGTCTGACAGGCGAAGACTCCACAGTCGGTGCCATTATTCTGCTTCGGTGTGTCCTGAACGAGGTTAGCGCGCAATGCACAAACTCTGAAGACATACTGGGTCATATTGATCTACCCAACCGCTTAGATCAAAAGGTGAGCCCTTCTTCTCCTGGTGCTCCGACTGAAGGTATCCGCGCAGGTTCTAAGAAGAAGTTAGGAATTGTTTAGGCGACAAAATCACCTTGAACACTTGGTGTCGGCGACCCGAGTCGGAAAGCGAGTCATAGTACTCGATGCGCTTCTGCTTGAAGTTTACAACGGCGCAAACCCAATGCGAATTGCCGTGGTTGATTGGGATCAAAAGCTTGTCCAATGCGAAGATGTCGAGTTTCAGCTGTCCAGTTAGCATTGTGACTGGCCGACTTGCCTACCCTCTTGGTCCATCGAGCCAGCTTGGCCCCGGCGTATCCAACCGATGACAACTTCTCATAAAAGAAGGTGTTCATGCAGTGCAATAGCCGTCCCTCACTTTTGGCTCGGACGTTGATCAACTCGGCGTAGAAGTTCATAACCTCGTCGTTGAGCCACACGTCTGGCTTGAGACGTTGAAGTGAGCTTGACGATAGTGTGGCAGTTCCAAGAGTCGCTTCGAAACTACGATCACGCAAGCGGTCTTTAATCTGCACGAGGTCAGTTCACGCAAGCATCCTGGGCCCTACGATGTCATCTTGCTGTGCGGTGACATCCTCCGGAATGCGGGGCTGCAGGCGCTTCTGCACCTGTCGCTCAGCCTCTTCGTCTTCGCGGCGCAACTGATCGTAGACATGCGTCTTGTGACTGTGGATGTCAGCTCGGCACATTGGTGTGTACACTCACACCTCCAACGGTATCGGAGCTGGGCGTCGGTTGCCTCGGATTGGCTTTGGTATGGGCTGCACATATCAGCCTCTCTCAGTATTGCACACGTACCCTCGGTTCACGAGGACCCTGGAGCGTTTCATCGAGAGGTCTGCGGTTGTCCAGGTTGAGGTTGCGAAGCGACGACGACAGATCGCCCTCCTTTCGCAGGTCCGGCGGCAGGCCCACCACATGTGCTGCAAATGGCCGTGTGGCTGTCGAAGTGAGCAGAGGTTCAATAACGAAACTCACCATCTCGCCTTCCTCTTGAGCGATTCTGTTGTAAGACATCGCGCACACGAGAGATACTCAGTGCCGCCTTGTGATCTCCGGAGTTAACGGCTTCGTCATAATGTCTTTGTAACATCTTCTCTTGCCCCGAGTCGTTGCGCCCCGCCCGAAGGTTCGTTGAGCTCCTTGGTGAACGGGGAAGCCGCTGGCGCGGAGTGCGGAAGAAGGCGTCGTGCGTGGTCTGCAATGTCGACTCATCTTGCTTCCAAGTATAATTTCGAACAGGCTTCTTGAAGTTGACATCAGGCCGATTTGACGCTGTTGATGGCGTGGAAGGCGTAGATGAAGGCCCGGCCCCTGGGGAACTGCTCTCGACATCCGTGCTCCTCCCATTTACGAGCGCCAATGAATGGAGCCCTGGCGAGAACTTGGACGCGAATAGTGGTTGCGCCAGGTTCGGATGGATCCCTGTCGGTCCTGTAGTACTTGCCGATCGTGGGGCATGGTCGTTGAGATGCTCGAGAGCCTGTAGTTTTCCACGATCCCGCTTCTGGCGTACAGAAATGCTCTCAGGCTCGCTGTCCTCGCCGTCATCCAGGACCTCGAACACTTGACGGACGGGGGTACTGTTGTCAAGCCAACCCAGTGCCCCCCGAGGATGTGACGCGAGAGGCCCACTTGAGGGGCCAGTCCTGGCGGTGGATCGCATTGGCTGCTGATCTATGTCTGTTAGCGTGAGGGCTGGGCTGAGGGCTGGGCTGAGGGCTGCGCCGAGGGCTGGGAGAGACCTGGCATGATACCTACTTAGATCTGATGTGGAGAACAAGGCTTTGAAGCTATTCACAGCGCTGTCAATGAGCCACGATCCCCACTTCCTCTCAGCTGTATCAGCCGAACCTGGCTCGGTCCTGGCCAGCTTGAGAGGTCGGTGCTCAGACGAGTCGTTGGCAGAGGCTGCGGAGAAGGAGCGTTTGACAGACAGGCCGTTCATCTGGGACGAGCGCACAAGGTCACTCGTCTCGACGGTGGTTGGCGTTGCCTACGACCTGTAACCTGCCGGCGGGATGCAGGGTTAAGGAAGCGGCCAGGCGTGTATCCCTTTGTGCTTGGGTGGGAGTGCTGGAGCGAGAGGGCCGAGATGTTAGGGCTGAGTTGAAGGCGAGTTGAGAGAGTCGTCGAATGGATGCGGGGCGCGAGAAATCATGATAGACGTGTTGTGGAGGGCGGCGCTCGGGCGCGAGGCTCGAACGCCAGTCGGTAGCGGAGCCAAAACCGCGTCAGTCGACGGTCAGTTAAGGTGGCAACATCATTTTGGTCCCGTCCGGCTTACTCCTCTGTCAGGCCGCGGGGGCATTAGCGTTGGACGCTGGATGCTATCTACTTGCTAACCGGAATACTAATCCGCACGCCATAGCCTCGCAACGCTCTCTTCTCGGCCACCCACCTTTGTTTATCCTCGCTCCCTCTCACCCCGCACGGCACAGTGTCCGCAAACCCAAAGCCCCAAGCGCGACCTCGACCCTTCATCTCCACTCGCATCATCCATCACATCACATTCGCATCCCACCCAAACAACAACAAACAACGACAGCAACAACAAGCGGCAACATACACGCAAAGCTATACAATAGATCGACAGCCCACGGGCTCAACCTCCCTTGTCCGCCCTTCCCCGTCATATCGTCATCCATCTACGCAAAACCGACCAATCAACCATCAACGACAATCACCACCCTTTGACCTTGCTTCATTGTCACAACTACAGTCAAGCGACGTCTAGTGGTGGCTTATGGCCAATCTTGAACCGACGCAATCGTCGGCAGATGTGCTCGCTGATCAAGTCGAGCCAGGTCCCTCCCCAGACCCGGCTGTAGACGCAGCTCCCGACTCGTCGTCGCAATCGCAGCAGGAAGCCGACACTGCTACCGGCATCGACGATGGTGGCGCCGACACCATGGACGTTCAATCTGACATCAATGACGAGTCAAACGACGAGATGTTGCTCTCGGATGCAGAGCAAAACATTGGAAAGCGCGTCAAGGTGCGGAGAAGATCAGTTCTACGACCCCCTGATGCTGATAGGAACAGGTGTACGAACTTCGAGATCAAGCCTGGTTTGATCGAGGAACTGGACACTGCAAAGGTGTCTACGATGACCAGAACGACGTTGCTTTGTTGATTGTGGAGGCGGAAGATGCTCTGGATGAGGGTCGACAGGCAGATGACCCCGAAGGCCCGGGGGGCTTCTTGAAGGACGAGTTGTTACTTAACGCCCAAGTGTCGAAGGATGATGTGTACACTCGGCAGCAAGGTAGCGTACACTCGTCGAGAAGGTGAAACTTGGTCTAACGCAAACAGAAACGCTCATCGTCTGGACCGACCAGGCAACTCAGCAGGATATTGCCTTGTCTTTCCAGGACCCAGAGGGCTGTGAAGACATTTGGCAGTTTCTGATGGAGGTGCAGAAGCACCTGAATAACCAGCTCGGTGCGTTTGCGTAGTGGCTCTGGGGGCATGCGCTGACAAGCTCCTGCAGCTTCTTCATCATCACCGTTGGCAGCTTCCCCTCTCCTCGGTGGCCCTGGGCTGGGTACTCCCTCTCGGGATCAATGGCAGGCTCCATCACTGGCCAACATCAAGTTCGTGTCTTGCGCCTGTGATAGAGTGTGTAAGGCTGACCCCGAGCGCAGAGAGCACGAAATGTGGCTTCGGATGCAGGCCAAGTCTGCCGCCGGGCGTGAGCGTGCGGTTGAGCACATCATTGGCGAGGTGAGTGGCTGCCTACCCGACTGGGACACCCGCCTAACTCTGTTCTCAGGACTACATCAAGCAGTTGATTGGGGTGTTGAGTCAGGCGGAGGATCTGGAGAGCATCAATGATTTGCACGCCCTGTGCTCGCTGATGCAGACGATTCGTGAGTTGCGATGGGTGGCGGCGCTAACCCTGTAGTCATGTTCAACGACAACGGCATCTTTGAGTACATCCTGCAGGACGACATCTTCATGGGAGTCTTGGGAATGCTCGAGTGTACGTGCCTTGGCTTATCGACAGCTGATGAGTAGATGATCCCGAGTTCCCAACTCTGAAAGCCTCATATCGAGCGTTCTTCCGACAGTACTCCAAATTCCGGCAGGTTGTCGAGATCAAGGACGAGGCGATCCGGAACAAGATTCATCAAACGTCCCGTCTTCTCTATCTGAAAGACGTCGTCCTCGCCCGCATGTTAGATGACCCGACATTCGGCATCCTCAACAGCTTTGTCTTCTTCAATCAGGTGGACATTACGACCTACATCCAGGCCGACGAGGTGCTCCTTCATGACCTGTTTGTCGAGTTCCGACGGGAGCAGGAAGACGCCGATCGCGACCCCAAGAAGAGGGACCTCGTCATGTTCCTGCATCAGCTAATGGTTATGGGCAAGGGAGTGCAAGTGCCAAACCGTCTGGCGCTGTACAGGACCCTTCTCGATCGCGGCCTGTTGTTTGCATGCGAATGGGCTTTCCGGCAACGAGAAGCAACGATCCTCCACGCTGGGGCGGAGATATTGACTCTCTGCGTCGAGCACGACGTGAACGCTGTACGGCTTCATGTGCTTCGGGAAGAAGAGTTGACCCGGCGAACGCTGGTGATGGAGATCATTGGCCTCCTCCAGAGTACTCATGACCAAGGCCTAGTTCAGCAGACCGTGGAGACGCTAAGGACTCTGCTGGAGCCAGGACCAGACAATGAGGTGGGTCTTCAGTGGCTATCTGCGAATGGGGCTAACATGGCCATAGCAAACCTTTGGGCGCGCCAAGGAGCTCTCGGTGGTCGACACCTTTACACAATACTTCTACGACCAGTGTGCCACACACTTGTTGTTGCCACTGAGTGACCTGCCAGATCTGAAAGATCAGAAGGGTGCGCTGCAGCGGAAGTCGAAAGATGACTGACTGTTTCCAGGTCCACCAGTGTTGAGCAGTGAACGATCGTCTCTATTGAACACGTTGATCGACTTGCTGTCGTACTGCATTGGCATCCACGCCCATCGTGCGCAGTTCTACATCCTGTCCAACCCCCTGGCACAGAAGGTGTGCCATCTGATCTACGCCAGGGAGAAGACACTGCGGCATTGTATGTGGAAGTTTGTGGCCGAGTTCTGACGGCTAGGCTCTCTCCGATTCATCAAGGCCTGCTTGAAGACGAACAACCACTTCATCCACCGCAACTTTGCCAAGCTGGGCGTCACCAAGGCTATCCTCGACCTGGTCGAGCGTGAAACAGACAGGGACACGATGCTAAGCTCGGCTTGTCTCGACACGCTTGAGCTCATCCGCAAGGCGAGTTGGAGCTGGCGGAGGCTTGGGCTTGTGCTGACCGTGGAGCAGGAGAACATGAAGCCGATCATTGTTGACATGTTTGACAAGCACGAGGACATTATGATCAGGCTGGCAGACCGCCCTTACGTTCGCGGCTATGTTGTGGGTCTCCGCGTTCGTTGGGAACAATACAAGGAGCCGCCACCAGCTCCGCCACCACAAGTTGCCGAGTCGAGCAAGATCCGATCTTCAGCAGACGACCAAGATGGTTGGTTCAACCAATCCGAGGATGAGACGGAAGGTGAAACCGAGACGGCAGTCGCCGGTGCACACGTGCCTCTGAAACGGAAGCGTGGTCTGCAAGCAGGAAACGCCGGAAAACGACAGTCGCCCGCCAAGACGAGCAGTCCAGCTTTGGGTCTCGACTATGACGACGCATCTGACAGTGACGGCTCGACAGGAGGCGAGTCGCCAAAAGTGCGCCCAGTCTCTTCATCGTTTGGAGACATGGTCGACACGCAAAATCAACTATCCGACGATCTCTCGGACGTTGCGAGCAAGATTCGTGCAAAGCGAATGCGGGAAGAGGAGGAGGAGGAGGCTGGTGGGCTGGCAGATCTCGTTGGTGGAGGCAAAAGCCCCTCTGCCAAGAAGGAGCCTGCGGCCGCCACTAAAGACGGGGACGGGGCGTCGGCTGGGAATGGGCAGGCAGCAGCAGACGGCAAAGAGAAGAAGATTCGGCTAAGCCTAGGCGGGCTGGGCAAGAAGTTGAGTGGAGGTAAGGCGTAGTAGCAAGGCGTAGTAGCAAGGCGTAATAGCCATGTACTAGTAGTGTCACATTGACGTAGCGAGATGTGCAGGAGAGTGTAGTTGGAGCATTGGTCAGACTCGAAGCGATCATTATGGCCCAGTGACGACGAGACAAGGCGCGTGTCATGGTGCAGGTGTGGTGCATGGGAGAGGCATATTGCATGTGGCATCCGAGTGCTGTGCCGACTAGAGCTTGTGCATGGTCGTGAGTGGTGTGCAGGGACGAATGCTGGGAGATAGGAGACGTTGCAGCGTTGATACCTGAAGGAGTCAACCAGGCTTGTCGGCTGGTGGACGCAAACATTACAGCAGAATGAGCGATCTTGGCTGAATCGCAACTATCGGTGTTAAGGACGGCATTATATGGGATTTTGACATTGCACTTAAGCGTGGCAGTGATGGACGGAACCTGATTTTGGGTGGAGTGCCTCATTCTGAGGGCGCAGGGGCAGCGTTTGGCGGGCGCAATGGGCAGGGGCGCTCCTAGGTTGCAGCTGCCTGGCCGTCTGGCTGGCTTGGTGCTGCTTGGGCTGCTGCTGGCTGGTACTGCCCGCTGCTGCCTGCTCGCCGGCCTCCGCCCACTGCCCACTGCACACTACCACACTCACATCGCATTGAGTCTTTCTCTTTCAACCGCCAAGCAAAAGACCATTCGTGCGTACCACCTCGCTCACCATCCGCCGAGCACAGCTGACCATCGCTACAGACCATGGGTGTACGTATCAAGCAACGCCGCGACGAGCGCCGGAACGAGAAAGAGAGAATTTTGGATGCTGACCAGGCCTCTAGCGTGTCATTCGTAACCAGAGGAAGTCGGGTGGTATCTTCAAGGCCCACACCCACCACAACAAGAACCCTGCTCGCCACAGGAACCTCGACTTCGCTGAGAAGAACGGCTACGTTCGTGGTGTTGTCCGCGAGATCATCCACGACGCCGGCCGGTGAGTTTCGGACTCGTGTTTGGGCTGGGTGGCATCCGGAATCCATGGGCAAGGGAATCGAGGGCACCGACAGCAGCGACGGCGGGGCAAGGGACGGCAAGCAGATGGGCAGGCCAGCAGTGCTGCATTCGACGGACCCCCGCCGCTATCGTGAAGAGGGGCTGCCGACACGGACAATCGACATACTCGCTTCCTACGAGGCCGACACCCGGCACGGATGACAGACTGTTACGCACCTGGACGGGTACACGACGCTATCGACCCTCGCCCGCTTGCCCCGTTACTTCCCGCCGCTACCATCGAAACTGCCCGATCGACGAGCTGCCCCAAGAGTCGTGTGCCGCCCAGCCCAGGCAGCCCTGCCCTCCAAACATGTGCTAACCAAAATCAGTGGTGCTCCCCTCGCCACCGTCGTCTTCCGCGACCCCTACCGCTACAAGCTCCGCAAGGAGACCTTCATCGCCGCTGAGGGCATCTCGACCGGCTCGTTCATCTACGCCGGCAAGAAGGCCGCCCTCTCGATCGGCAACATCCTCCCCGTCGGCCAGTGCCCCGAGGGTACCATCATCTTCAACGTCGAGGAGAAGATCGGTGACCGTGGAGCCCTTGCCCGTACCTCGGGCAACTACGCCACCATCATCGGCCACTCGGAGGACGGCAAGACCCGTGTCCGTCTCCCCTCTGGCGCCAAGAAGACCATCTCGTCGCGCGCCCGTGCCTCGATCGGTGTCGCCGCCGGCGGTGGCCGTGTCGACAAGCCCTTCCTCAAGGCCGGTCGCAAGTACCACGCCCAGCGCGCCAAGCGCAACTCGTGGCCTCGTACTCGTGGTGTTGCCATGAACCCCGTCGACCACCCTCACGGTGGTGGTAACCACCAGGTGAGTAATTTGCTTCCGTCTGAAAATCAAAAGTGGCACTGCGCCCTGTGGCACTTTGCCGTGTGGCACTTACCTCCACCACACCTCACTCCTCTTCCTCTTCCTTCCTCTTTCACTTCTTCTTCCATCGTTCTACTTCATCGTGAGAGTACATGTACTGACGTCCCCCCGGCACATCGGCAAGGCGGGCACCGTCCCCCGCGATGCCAGCGCAGGCGCGAAAATCGGTCTCATTGCTGCCCGCCGTACTGGTCGTATCCGCGGTACTGCCGTCATCAAGGACGCTTAAACTGCGTTTTTTGTACACAGAGTTGGGTTTCCATAGCATTGGAGAGATGCTACCATTCGCGGGAGCCACAGCCACTCCAAGTGGGCTAGCGGGAGCTAATTATTTAATTCTTAATTGCGTCCCCCTGGTTTACCTCCTCCCAGCCAAGCCGGCGGCATATAGAAGTACTCGTACTTCTTGCGGAAGTAACTTCATAGCCGATTATCCACGCTGTGTCAGTGGTCACGACGTCATCCCGCCTGCCTGCATCACTGCACAACCGCAACCCTCGTCCTCACCGAATGTGACTGAGTACGTCAGTCGTTGGCTTGCTGCTGGTTGCTGCAACGCCACGACTGGCATGGTGCCCGATCCCATCCTTTGGCTCTCTCCTTGACACCTTGTGCCGCATCGGCTTCACATTGTCAGCGAAGCTCCCTAGCTCCCCGCAACGTCACGGCACCAGCGTCGACGCCAGCACCACCCCACGCTCGTCTCCCTGCTCAGCGACCACTTCGCCGAGTTCCTCAACCCCGCACGTCTAGGTGTGTGTAGCACACGCCCAAAGGAGTCATCGTCACCTTAGATGGCTCCGATCTTTGTCTTGCAGTAGGAGCTGAACTCCGCGAGGGAGCTGCACCCTCTAGTGTATCATTACTCAAGGCGGCCGGTCAGGTGAATAGCGGTGGTGGAATGACACTGACAAGCAGAACGTTGCTCCCGCCTTTGCGGTCGAGCACGTCAGCGAGAAGGACGCGGCGATTCTGGATGGTGACGACGACGATGATGTCGCCATCGAGGCGACAGAGGATGTCGCGTCCTTTCCTGCGACTTACAGCACGGCCGCCAGTCGCGCCGTAGTGGACTTTCTCTGCGGCACTACCGCGCCTCGGCCGCGCAAAGCCGTCGAGTCATACAAGCAGAGGTCTGCGGGACGCTGGAAAGTCACCGAGAACAGTGTGCTGGACACCCGGCACCAGGATGACCTCTGCAAGGTCGACCCCAGCGGTGCGTCCTTTCAGAGGTGTGGGGCTGATTCCATTCAGCGCGCCACTGCGACTCGTTGGCTCGAGGCCTCAAGGCTATGCAGAGGGCATACCCGGGCATTCCACTTCGCAACGCGGTGGTCAGGCTACAGCTCGACGACCTGCTCGGTAACTTCCCTTGGGTTAACGCCGAACGTCACCTTCCATCGACATCTACAGCGCGTACAACTTCCCCCCACATGCCATCCCAAGTATCTTTGCCGATCACTTGGACTCGCATGAAAGGGCCAGGATCTACCGGGCTATCGACCAACCGCTTCGCCGCGGTGACCAGGAAGGTGCCCTCGAGCTCCTCTACAAGGAAGTCCCAACCTTTGACAGGTTTGAAATGCTGCTGGCCAAGGGCACAGACCTTAAGGTCGTGGATGGAAAGTTCTCTGTCCATGACTTGCCCTTTGTGCGTCTCTGCAAGGACGCCTACCAACACCACCACCTTTCGCCTAATGACCCCGATCATCTCCCCTTCCTTCCCCTAGTCACGGGCTTCGGATTCGACGAGCGTGCCGTGATTATGAACCGCGTGGCCGATATCATCATCACGTACTTTGCCGGGAAGGTTCCTTACTTTCTCGACAAGGTTCGTGTTCTTTACGACGAAATCTTTCCTGGGCAGCGCATCTTTTTGCTTCTAGACGACGCGACACCGGTCTCAAGCGTGCCAGCGTACGACCTCGCCGCCCTGCTTCCTCTTTCGGCCTTGGACCACGCCGAGTTTCGCCACCAAGCCTTCCAGGATCTCATCCAGGCTCGCGTGGCGGAACGAACTGGCGGCGAAGTCAAGCGCCACGTCCTCCGAGGCAGGCGAGGGCGCGCTCGGATTGGGTACAATGATTTGTTCCCAGTAACGTAAGTGGCACCAGTGTGGCAGTTGCCTGACATTGTTTAGCGAACACGGCCTCCAGGTTGTCGAGGAGCTCTCGGAGGACGAGTACGATCGCGTCCGCGTCATGACTGCCAGCCTTTCGGCCGACAATTTGTCCTCTACCCCAATCGTGTGCACCGTCCTCTCACACATGGGCATCGTTGCCACTCAGCCTGGATCGAGCACTGCCACACTGCGCATCCAGCCCAATCCAGCCAATGCCCCGCCCGGGCAACGGCTTGTCAACTCTCGGCAGCTGCTGCGGGACATCCGCAGGAAGCTCTTCCTGCGGAGCCCGAGCACGCCAAGATCCATGACCGAGCCCGTCAAGACCCCCGCATCAAGGCTTCGTTCATTTCCATCTCCTCGTTCATCGAGGAGGTGTGGGAGGAGCTGGGGTCGACTGGCAACGACGTCGAAAGGATTCAGCGCCACGGTGACAGTGTCGGGTGTCTGGTTGCTGGGTGTTTCTTCACGCTCGGCAAGATGACACAGCACGGCCTTACACCTGGCGCCTGGCTCTCGACTGATCTGCCAGTCCTGTCGACGGAGGCGGCAAAGTCAGCCGACGATCGGCTCCTGTGCGCGAGCCACTTCCACATTAGCAAGTACCTTGCTACAGGGTGGAATTTCGACCCTCTGTTCTTGCGCCTGGCTTTGGACGACTCTCACCTTGTGTCTGTCCTCACCGCCTTCGGCAACTGCTGCGTCCCGAACTGCGATAGCACGGGCGTGCCGCTGCCCCTCGAAGCCGACCCTTTGCACTTACAGGGGCCGGTTTGCGGGCGATGCAGTGTCAACCGCGCCAAGCGGTTAGCGGGGCTGTATGAGCTCGGACGCCAGGCGCTGCAAGAAGGTCGTCTGCACGCTCCCATCTTGTCACTGGGCGACGATCTCGTTCCATGTGAGGCGGCGGATGACTGCTTCAACCCTTGCGTGCGGGGCCTCAAGTACTCCAGCACCCCTGAACTCGGAGCTTATGGCTACGTGATCAGGCAAGGCGAGAACGTTATTTCTTGCTGCCGAGCGCACTGGGAACTCAAGGGCGGTGTGCAGGCCCGTGACGTCGAGACGACCTTGGGCAAGCCAGACAAGGCCAAGGTGCGAGCAGAGGCGGTCAGGATCGCGGCGTCGGATCCGACGCTCCCCCTTCCCGACTTAAAGCTCTTGATCCTGCAGTCGGCTCGTTCGTTGTCTTGCACACTGTTTGCTAAGCCAGTCACCGTCGGGTACGTCATGGGTCTCCTGCGCAGGACATTGCAGGAAGTCGAGGTGCAGGAGGTCGGTCTGTGGGAGAGCATTTGAGACTACTGCGGCGACAGCCTTCGGCGACGAGCAGATCATGGACATGTAGTCTGTGCACCCGGGATACGTGTCCCATGTGACGAGTCTACTCACCGGCTGTAGGGAGCGATGCATTGCTGCGTCTTTCGTGCATGTCTGGTGTGATGGCACAAGTGATAAGATAAGATTCACACAGAATACACGCAATTTTTTAAGTCGCCACCTTATCACTGGCCTAGGAATGACTTCATTGCCGGTCCACACGGACGCCCCTGTTTCGCTTTGACTTCTTCATTCATCCACTTCACCATCCCCGACGACGATGGTTTCGAGGGCTTTGATACTCGCCATTGGCTTGCGGTCCTTGAGTCTGCTTCTACCTCAGACATTCTTCCAGCCAGACGAGTTTTACCAGGCGTACGAACCGGCGTTCTCGCAAGCCTTTGGGTCTGGGTTCCTGACATGGGAATGGCGCGATCTGCCCGTTGGTGGCGGGAGCGATGACTGGTGGAGTACGACGGTTGTGGGGGGTAGATTGAGGGGGTGGATATGGCCGGGAGTGTTCTACCTCATCTACCGAGCTCTCGCGGCCCTCGGTCTCCAGGGAACGGACTGGATGGTGAGTAAGGGTTAGCCACGATCATTCTGTTGACGTTGTTCCAGGTCATCGCCCCACGATTAATCGGTGTTCTTGTCGCTGCTGCAACAGATTATTCAACATACTTGCTGGCGACCAAAGTTCTGGGCTCCGGCTCGGCCTCTGGAGCTGTGAGTTTGGTGCCCTCCACGCCAGCTAACATGGTGTCTAGATGTTCCTATCGCTGTCTTCCCTCTTCAACGCGCATCTCCTCCCACGGGCATTGTCAACATCGCCGGAAACGCTTCTGACGACACTCGCACTGTGCTTTTACCCTCTGCCGTCACCTGCCAGTGACCCCCTTCCTGAGAGGGATGGCAAGGTGGACATGGACTGCGGGGCTGCAGACCGCGTCGAAGGTGTAGAAAGCTGCCGACCGTGCGTTGATCGAAAAGTCCAGGAGGCATAGCTGATGGCGTTACAGACCTCCGACGAACCTTGCGGCTGCAGCATTTGTGGCTGCTCTGTCGATCTGCATCCGACCAACGATGCTTGTCTTCTGGGGCTACGTACACCTCGAGACAACGATTGCAGCGTGGCGTACCGGTGGACTGTCAAAAGCAACGGCAATGACGATTAAAACGCTTCTTGGAGGGTGAGAAGGGAAGTTGACTTAATGCTGACTCGCCTTAGCTTAACAATGTTGGCCTTGTCGACCTGTGTCGACTGGCTCTTTGTGGGCCGACTCGTCTTCCCGGTCGCAACCTTCTTCCATCAGAACATCCTACTGAACATTGCGGCGTCCTATGGAGTAACTGGGCTTGCCTACCACGTCACGCAGTCGCTCCCCATCCTGCTCTTCCCCATCTGGTACTGGTGGGGCCAAGGATTCGCTGCGGCTCTGCTCCCTCGATCGATCTTGCCGTCCATCCTAGCGGAGCTCGACTCACCGAGGCCGTTGGCGACACTCGCGAGGAGTATCACCTTCTCCTTGGCCGTCCTCTCACTATCACCACACTCGGAATGGCGATTCATTCACCCACTGTTGCCCCAGTTGCTCTTGTTCGCGCTCCCGGCTCTTCATCGCACTTACCAACCGCTTGGGATGAGTGCGACATCGTTCAGCCAGTGCCTGAGGCAGTACTGTCGCATCCCTCGCAAGGCTTTCTATCTTATTGCTTTGGCCCCCATCGGGCCATATCTCTACCTCAATGCTTTCCACGGAGCGGCCCAGGTCGGTGCGATCAGCTCCTTGAGGCGAGGTGACTTTGGACCTGTCACCAGCGTTGTGGCCCTCATGCCGTGCCATTCGACCCCATGGGCCAGCCACCTCGGAGCCATCCCGGGATGGTTCTTGACCTGCGAGCCTCCACTGGCAAATCGGACAGGCAAGACCGAGGAGGCGACATTCTACTTGTCACCCGTGTCATATCTCAGTACCGACTTCCCTCGCCCACCGGCTTCGGATGCGTCCTCAACCCGGAGATTAGATGCCCCTCCGTCCCATCTATTGCTCTTCGGGGACCTTTTGGAGGCGAAGGACACCGGTGGCGGCTTGCAGGAAACTGTATCACAAGCCCTTCGCCGTCTGGGTTATCACGAACGCGTGCGGCTTTGGAACGGGTTTGACATAGCTCAAGACGACAGCCGCCGGCGCGGGGGCGTTCGTGTCTGGACGCAAGACAAGCTCGCGAAGGCTGAAGTCCGCGCATCTCGAGTAGAGCTGTGAATGCCGATTGTGAGGGGTACATGACCGAGGGCGATGTATTCTTCGGTACGAGCAGAACCCTCATGCCCAAGCGCGAGTAGAAACTGTGAATACCTTCCGACTGGGAATGCCCACATGATGAGGGTCGATGTAATCCTCGGTAAAAGCAGAAGCCACATGTCCAAGTGTGCACAACTTGTCATGGCCGCTGAACTGGTGGGCCATGGAGCTCCAACCTGAGCTCCGAATGAGCGCCGTAAGGTAGTGCTCAGTCGCGGGCCTGTTCCTTCTCCAACAACACCAGCGCGTTCCGCGACCACACCCAAGTCCAACAACCATTGCCATGCATGTTCCTAAACAGGTCACAGTGAACTACCGCGGTCCGAAAGAAGTCGGAGGTAGGAATGGACAACTAGAAGCGTCAGCACACGTCCTTGCATTTGGTGTAGAGGCCATTGCAAAGATCAGACAGTGGAGGTCCTCTTTCGAGGATAGGTTCGATTCCAAAGGGGTTGTCGACACACATGGATGCGAAGAGGGAGTCCCATATTCATCAGGCAATAGCCGTGCCATCGGACACGATGGCAAGGTGGGGCGGAAGGGGATACAGTTCTACTCACGTTCAAAGAACAAGGCAATGGGCCGCGGTGAGGTGCTTAGCGGGTCTTGAAGTAGTCAAGGAGGACCTGGAGACCGGGGGTCTCGGCACCGTAGTTGGTGATGACAACCGACGAGCAGCCGACAACCTTGCGGGGGTTGCCCTCACGGTCGATCTTCGAAAGACCAGCCCACTGGCCGAGGGTCTTGGCGTCCGAGACCTTGATGAGCTGGATGTTGTGCTCGGCGCAAAGAGCCTCAATGAGCTTCGAGTACTCGGCTGGGCATGTCAGCTTTCGCTCGGCCAACGGAACGCCACTGTCAAAACTTACCCTCGGTGACGGTCTCGACGAGAACGCAAAGGTGAGCCTCGCGCTTGTCAAGAGCCTTAGCCGACTCGCGAAGACCACGAGCAAGACCGTCGTGACGCAGAGCAGTGCTGATAACCTAGAGCTGTTAGATTTGTTCAAAGAGTAGTTGCAAGCGAACAGAGTCGTCCAAAGTCGAGGGTTGACTTGGAACACACTCGCTACTCACCTGCTCAAGAGCCTGCTCGACGGAGAGAGGGCCGGACTGCTCGGCAACCTCAACCTGCTCGACCTCAACGTTGGAAACAGCGGATCCGGCGTCAGACATTGTTATGGTCTTCTTCCACCAGGTTTTGTGATAGAAAGTGTGATGAAGGATGCATAGCTCGTGGCGAGCGCCGAAAATGTCGAGGTCGTCTAGCAATGCTGCTTGAACGGCAGCCGGAATCAAAATGCGTCCCCGGCAATTTGATCGAGCTGTATAACTCCGTGTGGCGCACGTGGCTCCCGGCGGGATTGGGGATTACCTAATCGTTTGCCCCTAATGTGATGCAATCGATGCTGTAACTATTGTATTTCGAGCTTTCCTAACCATTGTATTTCTATGCACCACAAACTTGAAACTCCAACTGTTGTACTGTCGTGGCACTATAAGTTAGTTGTCAAGTCCTGGCCTCATCCACGACCTTCTGGACACTGCCGTACCGGACCGACCCACTTGTACAGGCTACCGCTAGGTCATGCCCGGTGTCGCGGGGTTCGAAATCGCGGATCTCAACAGGTTAATGGATGGCTCAGGCGCCGTCGTGGGTCGGCTGGCAGAAGACAGCCGACCATACCCAGACCTGTGCTCTCTTTGAGCTAACCCACGTCCGCAACCCAGGCTACCGAGTGGAGCCCTTTGCGATTCTCCGCCCCTGCACGCGTAGCTGCGTCCTGGCGGTACCACTGCAGGCGCTGGATGGAGTGGAGTGCTCCCGCGGTGGCGGTGCCACTCATCCATGATGACCAATGTGTGGCTGGAGATCCGAAGCAACGACGGGCGGGCTCTCCCCCGACTTGGACATGGCTTGCTACAGGAATCCATTTGTACAACAATTTCCTCTTGAATTTTAGCGCCCGCAACGGTAGCAAAATTGTATTGTCGAGTACGCTGACGAGGCCAAGAATGCGGCAGGAGAACAGCATCAGGCTGCTCACGGGTCGTCCGAAGAGCCCCAGCGAGGAGGGCAGCGCCATCGTGGTCGGCCTGGGGCTGACGAATAAGAGCCATTGTCTCCGGTTCGAGTGGTGAAAGTTTCGGAGGCGCACCGACACTGATGAGCGGTTGTCGCCTCGGACGCAGGATTGCTGCAGTGGTCGACCTCGCAGACGCTGGTGGTACCGTTGAGGGAGCTTGGTGGGGTATGGAACGAGCCCTCCTGCAGGCTCTTCCGCCCCGCAGCCTCGAAACGCTTTATGAGCTTCAATCGAGACTCGCTAAAATTGCGCCAGACCCACCCCAACAGATGGAGGAGGTCTTTCATGAGTGGCATCGGCACGTCAAACGCATTGCAAGTGACCATCGCGCACGCCCCGTAGCGGGTCAACATGCGTAGCTCATCTGGGTTCTCACGGAGAACTTGTACCGAGATGAGCTGCGGGGTGAGGGACCATCCCTTGTGGAGGTATGTGGCTTGTTGAAAGTGCATGGGGCAGAAGTAGTTGTCAAGCGCTTCGAGGTGGTCGAAGGTGTCGAGTGATGGGATCTTGGACCAGGAACCGGGAGATATGCCGTGGGCGTTCATATTGTCAATGCCGAAGTGGCAGTTGGCAACGCAGCATCCAAGGGCTTGGCCGGCCTCTGTCCACTGGTTCATCGTCTCAACTGAGCCGGCGGCATCGATTGCCCAGTCAGCTAGCTCGTCGAATGTTGCGTCGGTTCGGGGATCCTCGCGAGCCCGGGGTGGATGCGGTTGAATTCGGCGTCGCCCAGTGCGGCGCTCCACTCCTTGCGGAGTATGCACACATACGACGCTGCGATCTTGGCCTTGTGTCTGTTGGCCGATGGCCCCGCGACGTCGGTTGAGACGGCAACGGTAGCGCCACCCCCTGCGTCCTTGATTTCATGGCCGCGATAGCCCGAGCTGGTTTGAACCACGCCCTCGTGGGCGAGGACTGTGGCAAGCGCCGCCTCGTTGGCCGGATTCTTGCCACCGGTTGATGCACCTCGGTAATGAGCCCGGCATGGCTCGATTTCGTCCAACTCGAGGTCCTCCAGGGTCCAGAGACCACTGTGTCTGTGAAACATCAGCGACATGAACAAGTGCACAAGGATGGGCGACTCACTCAACGGGCACCAAATCGTTGTAGCCGACGGGGTGGGTGACTCCTCGGGTATGGACGAGACGCAATCGAGGCGGAGACCCGGAGACCTCACTTTGCTTCTCGGGAGACGAGATCTTGAAGGTACAGTGGGGTACCAGAAATTGCGGCTACACTTGCCCCTTGAGCACGGTGGGCGGGTATGCTCGTCACTTTTGGTACCCCACTGTACTGGTGTTGAATAGAGCAGCCCGTCGGCTCGCCCGGCTGGAGGAGCGGCTTCACGTCGTAAGCTGGCACCCCTTCCTTGGTGATCGCACCCGAGTCGGGGATCAGGAATCGACGGCCGGGGTGCAACTTGTCGTAAATGGGACTAAGAAGATTGAACGAGTAGGGCACTTTCGAACAAAAGTGGCCAATGATGATATCGATGAGCTGGTTCATAACAACCTCGCGCTCTTCACCCGAAAAACCTGTCACCAAGGGAAGATATGGGAGGTGGCCCTTGGTTGTTGCGGGAAGGAGATAATGACGGTAGGCGTCATTACAGAGCTTGACGAACGGGATGTTGTACAGGTCGAGCTCAACCGATTTGGGTTTTTCGAACAGTACGGCCTCGAGCTTGTCGTACTGGTCGGGGACCAGGTCGAGGACGTACTTGAGGGCCGCATGGGACCCCTCCGCCTGTTCAATGTGATACGGGTCGGCGAAGATGTCGGCGCGGGCCGTGGACGAGACGGTATCCGCCCAGGAGGAAGGGGAGAGCTTTGGGGGGAGGTGTGGCAACTGTTCACATCCCCCAGGTGGCTTTTGATGGCTCGACGACCGGGCATCTTGGTTTGGGGGGGGGGAGGGGACGCGATCTAGGGAGAAGAAGAAGCGTGAGACTGATGGACTGGGATGTGATGGAGAGCTAATATGGGCGGAAAGCGAGAGTCAAATACCAGAAATGAGTGAGGACGGTCAAAGTGGAGGGCGAGGGCTGATCACAGATGTGACAGGAGTATGAGAGGGGCGCAGGGGTAGGTTGCTCGCCATGGATCCATGGACCAGGGTCGACTCATTCGCCACGCCTCCTTTGGCAGCAGCTTCAACTACTTCTCTCTTCACAACAGCGACTTTTCATCAACCGCGAGCCCCTCCCTCTCCTCTCCTGCTTCCTCAACCTTCCACGACCTCCGCCTTGACAGTATGGCGGCTCCTTTAGGCTCACAAGAATACTACGCACATCACAAGGCGCGTCTCGCCAGATACGCCGAGCTCATCAAGGCGACCAAGCGCGTCTCCCTCAAGGACCTGGACCCAAAGGACACGACGACGCCGAAGACGTGCAAGGCTTCCAAGTCGGTTGTAATGTCCAAGGTCAAGGAGATAGGGCTGCTCAAGCTCCTCCACGAACTTCTCGACGACGTCCCTTACCGCACCGACCCGGATCGCTGCTACTATCAAGGAGAGCAGTGACGGGTCAAGGAGGGCAGTGACGAGTTTGAGATTGCGGATATCGAGAAGTTCGGGTATGAGATCGCGTGAGTTGGTTCTTCCTGCCAGCTGCCAGCCGCACTTGTCCGTGACCATAACGCCCTTAGGCGGAATATTTGGGGGATACCCAACGGACGGCACACTCTGCGCTCTGCGTTCAAGAGGTGGGGATTCAAGCTCCTGTCGGTCCCCAAGCGGCTGAGCGACACCCGTCTCTATCACCACCCGAGTGGTAACTTCCAGCCCCACTCGCCGACCTTCAAGCAGATCAAGACTGTAACTGCGTCGACAAGCAAGAAGCCAAAGGAGTCCAACGATGACGACGAGGACATCGAGTCCGACGACGACTAGGACAGCTGCTGCCCCTTTCAAGCCTTCTCGCATACCTTCATTCCCACTACGTACCTCTGTAAATCACCGATGCCAGCCAGCCAGCCAGCCACGTAGATTTCTTTGTGGGGCCGCCACTCACGAGCCTTGAGTGCCTTGGCGCGTATTGTCAACGCGGATGCTTTTTGTTTCTCGCGAGAAGCCTTCATCCAGTGCGCCAGTGCTCCTTTCTCGCCTTCCTCGTCTTCCTTGTCCCCAGCTTGCGCTACTCACCAGTAGCCAGGAGGCCTGGCATGCACATTGTGGTCAGCGGGACCAGATGGCTTGATTCCAACACGAAGGAACAAAAGGCGATGGTGTGATTACGTACTCGGCAGGTGGCGACGAGGCGTCCGCCCTCAGGCATGTACCGTGCCGGTGGCACGGGCAATCTTGCGTTTGCACTCACTCCATTGTTGCTCTTCAGCATAACTTCCCCCTTCTCCTTACCACCCTACGCCCTCACAGACCCCCGTTTTATCGAAACTCACACACCGTTGTAAGTGATGGGTACTTCTCTCACACCCTAACCCCTTGCTCTTCGTCTATGAGCAACTGACAGCTGGTTGTCCCATCCCTCATCCGTCACACCTAACTTCGTGTCACCCTATATCCCTCTGACCTTCCTCTGTTTCTTGCGTCCATCCTCAACATCCAGCCTCTGCCACTGCCTTGGTGTGAAGAAGGTGGAAAGCCCTCGCCCTCCGCCGGTGGCAAGCCCTCGCCCTCCACCGGTGGCAAGCCCTCGCTCTCCGCCGGTGGCAAGCCCTCGCTCTCCACCTGTGGCAAGCCCTCGCCCTCCCTCAGTGGCGAGCCCTCGCCCTTCACTACGACTTGCGTTTGCTTGGAGCCAGGCGCGACCTCCCCATGTTCCTCGGCCCCCAACCCAGCAAGGCCCCTTCCTCCGTCTCTGGTTCACCTTCCCTAGGTCACATCCTCATCCCCATTCACTGATCCCTTCTCCAAAACTCACTTCGCGCGACCTCGCACAATCTCGCTAAACCCCTCATGC
Organism: Vanrija humicola; assembly: GCA_008065275.1. NCBI lineage: Eukaryota > Fungi > Basidiomycota > Tremellomycetes > Trichosporonales > Trichosporonaceae > Vanrija > Vanrija humicola. The sequence continues at coordinate 223,070 of QKWK01000010.1, forward strand.
TGATCGCTACAGGCCAGCCTCCTGACACCGATACAAGGTTCACCAGCCCTGTGCCAAGGTGCCGATATCGATCAACCCTAACAATCTTCCTTGTCTACAGTAAATCCATCCCCTCTTGGCCTGAGAGTCTTAAACCGCGCTCACACACTCAGCGACAGCAGCATGGCTCTCCATTCCGCCAGCGGGCCCGGCTTGCACGACACAAACGGCAATCCGATCATCCCATACACGATGGAGGTCCCTGCCGCAATCCTCCCCCTCATAAGCCACGGTCTCTCAAACCGGTTTAGCCACGATCTCGGCTACCACCCGTTCACCCAGGTCAATCCCCTGCCATGGGAGGAGCGGCTTGCCGAACTGGAGAGGCGTATGGGTCGCATGCCAACCGCCGAAGAGGTGAGCTCGAACCACCTACCAACAACAGCAGTCTGATCTTTCCGCAGTTCCGAGACGATGTTTTCCCGGCAAACGGCACCTTCCCGCGACACGACTGCGCGCCAAAAGCCCTCATCAAGCGGATTCTCGAGCTCGTCAACAAAGAGCTTAGGATGCAGTTTATGCCCTTCACCGCAAAGTCTGTCGTGGGGCTGGCTTGTGCGCTTTGGGTCATTCAAGGCTCCCCCGGCCGCCCACTCCTGGCGACATCGTTCCCTGTCCCAAAGATCAGCGGGTTTCAGGTCAACAAGCGTGACCTCGCCTTCCGAGCCGCAAGGCATATCGCTGAGCGGAACGACCTGAGTCTCGTCGACGAGTGCGAAGACCTGTGCGAACGGTGCGGGAACAATCGCGCCGGCGTCATGTTCAGTTGCTTCAAGCTCGTCCCTTTCTCGCGGGCCAAGTGCATTCAGTGCTCGAGTCATTCGTGCTCTGAGCTGCAGCCGTCGACAAGGCAGAGGCTCCTTCAAAGTGTGGAAGACTTTACTGTCTTTGCTTCTGAATCTGCTTTGGATCGCCGTACTGGACGCGTGGTGATGGCCACTGGGCTGTCGCTCCGAGACCATCTTCGCAACATTTTCTGAGGACAATGTTGCATGATCGTGTCAAGATCTGCGATCTCATACAGTAGGTCCGCTGCCATTTTATTGCGGCTGCTGACCCTCGGGCCTTAGAACGAAGGTTCCACCCTCCCCACCACCATGCCACACTTCACTCCATCCTCCCTCGACTCGCTCCTCCTCTCCTCCTCTCCTCCTCTCCTCCTCTCCTCCTCTCCTCCTCTCCTCCTCTCCTCCCTCCCTCCATCCTCCATTCATTCTCCTGCGTCCTCTTCTTTCTGATTCATGATCCTCATGTACATTAGACCACTCGCACGAGACCCTAAAGCCCCCAAACATTAAAGTCCAAAAAAAACCTGAAAATCCCCCCTAAAATCCAAAAAAACCTCTTGATCATTGTCGCGCATGTCGCGTTGGCATATTAGCAGTCTCGGGCGTCTAAGAAGTTCAATGCTGGGGTGATAGCCTCTTCCGGTTGATTAAGACCCGAAGAGAGTAATCCGACGATATTTTCCGTGGCGTCACCGACCTGTCTGGATACTAATGGCGGCGCACCCTTCCAACACTTCCATGCTGCATCCCCAGTCTGTACGTATGTAGGGGCAATCACTCCCTAAGTCGCCGCATCAGCTTAGAATGTTGCATGATTTGCATGCATATGTACAGGGTCTGCAACATGTACTAGTCATCAACTCATCATTGCTGGTCGCTCCCACAAACAGTGGAATGCGCCTAAGCCTGGCGTGCAGCCATTGTATCGAATGGGTCTTCTAGCTGAAAAGCTGCTCTCGACAGAGTGCCCGCGGGGAGTTTGAATTCTGTACAGAGGCAAATCTAGGATCAGTTGTAGGGAACAGAAATCCACACTCACGGGGGCCGGCTTGCGGCGCGGCGGATACAGCCAATCGAAGGGCTTTGCTTCCATTCCTGGGAGTGGACGACTTTGACGCTGAATGAGGGGTGAGAGGATTCTGAGATTAGCTGCAGCATTGGCAAGTACAAGATGCACTCACGGATGGACGATGTAGGGTCTCTGTAGACGACATGGAGGCGAGAGGTAGCTGTTATGGAGAACAATCTAGTCGACCAAGGTCGAGGCGACAGCGGGTGCGACTTTCGTGACGATGAGGCGCGTGCGTATGTCGAGGACGCACGGCGATAGTGAACGTGATCATTGTGGAGCTATCGGGGACCGCGACTGGCCATTGCCGTTCGCAAGGTTTTCGGCCGCCGGGGAGAACAGCGTGGGCGTTGGATTGGTGAGATCATTGACGTCGGGCTTGAGGGTTGTGGTGTTGGGGATGTCGATTTCCACGCCGAGGTCGTGGATTTTATCCCTCAGATATTGGTTCTCCCTGTTTACGTCGGTGGCCCAGTTGAGCACGTCGATTGCCCGCTGGCGCATCTCGGCGACACATATGGCGGTGGACTCAGACCAGAGAGCCGGATCGATGGATCTCATGGTAGTTCTCCATTCTTGTTCGGTCTCGAGGACCATGTGCCTGTTGGCCGCCTTCTCAACCTCGGCCTCCAAGGCTCGTTGAGTCTGGGTCATGGCACGTTTCTCGGTCTGGAAACGCTGCTGCTCAGCGTTGTGATCTTCGTGTGCCAAATGCACATCTGCCTTGAGATGCTGGATCTTCGAGTTAGCCGCCACGACGTCGGCCTTGAGCTGCTCGATCTCCGTGTTGGACGCCACGAGGTCTGCCTTGAGCTGCCCGATCTTCGTGCCAGCTGTCACAACGTCTGCCTTGAGCTGCTCGATCTTCGTTTTAGTCGCCACGACGTCTGCCTTGAGCTGCTCGATCTCGGTGGTAGCCGCAGCGCGCTCGGCCTTGAGTGTCGAAATCTCGTTTGCCGCCCGTTCCTTCTCCCTTTTGCGTTGATTCTCAGACGCCTTAAAAGCCCGAACCACCTTGCGGTGGGCTTCCTCCGACATCTCGATAACATGCCGCGAGATCCGCATTGCAGTGGAGTGGTCGTCGGGGCAGAAGCCACCGATGTCCTTGATGTTGCCTTCCTCAGTACTTTCGCCTTCCTCATCGTAATCGCCTATGTTGTCAACGTCCTCGGTTTTGGCAGCTTCCTCTGTCCCTGCCTCGTTCTCCTGCCACTCGCGCTCGTTCTCCGGGTCGTCCTCGAGGTAAATCGTCTTGTGCTTGCGTCGGTCTGATCGCCGTAGAGGGCGAGTCTCGCTACCCTGATGAAGGGGGTCGGTGCGGGAAGTCGAGGTCTGCCCGGATATCAACGAATCTGGCGTGGGAGGGGGGCCATTGTCTACTGGGGCGCCTTGCGACTGGGCGATCCGGTGAAGTAGGGTCTGTCTGGGGTCTTGGTCAAGCACTTGCCAACGACCCCAGGCTTTCCTCTTGGCGGGAGGGATCCATTCATCGGCGTCGGTGTTCTTCTTCGATCTTGAGGGTTCCGTGCCCCAATACGCCAGATTTTCCCCTTCCTCGTCGTCTGTATCGGTGTACAGTTCGGAGAAGGCATCCTCTTCCTCCTCCTCGCGGACCTGGCGCTTCCGCTTAGAGGGCAGCTTCTGTTTTGGTGTCTTGACCATGACTAAGGGTTTGCACTTAAGTATGGAGATGAAACTTGCGAGTGGAGCTTAATGAACGTTCAGAGCCGTCCAAGCCGAAGGGAAGGGTCACACTCACGAGCGAGACGGGGCGGGAGAGAAAGGCGGCCGACCGACTTGCCGCTGGCGTATGTACGTTACGAGAGAGGCGATGGAGTATGTACTCGTGACCAGACCAGGTGACGAGGGAAGGTAATGATACATAAGTGTGAAGGGGAGATATCGAATGCGAAGGCTTGGTTCTGAGAACGATGGCGTGGGTGAGAGGGAATGTCGAAGACGAGGAAGGCGGAACCCAAACTGTGCCAGAGCTGAGTCTGTACAGTACCACCTATCCACCCAGTGTGGCGCCAATGTGTGCTGCTCATACATTTATTTGCACATCGTGATCTCACATTCATACAGTATTTTCACTTGAACGATTTACACGCTCCACATGCCTGTACTGCCCCACTCTGATGTAAATACTCTGCGTACGTCTTGCACCGTGCATCCCTGATCGTTCAGTCCCTCAAGGCTGCAGGGGCGGCAAAGCCGCTCGGATAAGGCGGGGGTGGGGTGGGGTTGTTGTTGTTGTTGTTGTTGTTGCAGGCGGCCTTGAGCTGGCGGCTCACTCGTCGTCCCCGTAATCGCCGGAGTACTGATTGGCGACAACTGTAATTGTCTTGACCAATGCTTTATGGCGGGCGATGTAATTCCGCATCTCCGTGATCGTGCCCTTGTCCTTCTTCCTTTCCTCTTCGAGCTCCTTAACGCGCTCCTTGGCCATGTCAAGCTCGGTCTGCTGCTTCTTGAGGAGGTTCTCCGTATCATGAACGCTCTCAAGGGCGAGGAGGCCGGCCTTCAGCTTGCTCTGGATGGTGTCGAGCTCGCTGTCGTCGTCGTCCATCCACTTGGCGCGGGCAGGGATGTCATCACGGAATTGATACTTGAGGTACCCCATGAGGCCCCCTTTGTCGACCACAGGGGCAGTAGTGGACCAAGTCGCGAGGTCGGCCGCAGCTTCCTTGATGTGCCGAAGGCCAACAGAGAACGGGCTCCCAATGCCTGGTGCAAATACACCATGGGGCTCGATACTTGCCGATGGATCGGGGTTGGGCAGGGGCTCGGGCGGATCAAACTCTTCGGTGGCGGGGGCAACTGACGCCGTGGCAGCCTGGAAAGGATCAGCGACAGCTTCGCTTTGTTGACCAACCCGGGCCTCTATAACTCCCTCAAGGCTGGGTAGCTGCTCGATGTCCTCTGCGTCGCTATCGGTTTGAATGGAGGTCTTTTCGTCCGCCTCAAAGGTCTCCGGCTGTGCGGGCTCGCCGATCATGGTAAGTTGGCAGGCTGTGGTCATTTCGTCGTGGTGAAACACGTCGAGATCCTTCAGAGGCACAGTGTGCGAAACAAGGGTCTTCGCATCCTTCTCGTCGTCCATGGCATCATTGTCGATGGCCTCAAGCCCGTTCTTTGGGCTGGATGAGGCTGAAACATTGGTTGTTGGCATCGACGTGCCGGAGAGGTTGGGTGAAGCCTTGGTCGAAGTGATGACTGGTGATGCCACGGACAACGGAAATGCAATCTTCCGATGCGCGCCCCACAAATCAGCTAATGAACGAGCGGCCTTCACGCTCGACTGGGATTGTATCAGCTGGTGTCTAGCGTATTCCTGCTCTCACTCGTTGTGTGGCGCCGGGCAGTAAACTCTTCACGGCGTGGTTGACCACCGATCCCGATTCCGCCACTGGGCGTGTGGGCACGACTGGAGAAGCAGGAGGGGAGTTGGCCTTCCGCTTTCCAAGGACCTTCTCGCTAGGGGCGGTTTCATTCACTTCGGTGTCCATCGTTTCCACCCTCCATGACTTGACGACTGTGGATGTCAGCGCAACACACGCTGTATGTTTCAAGCACAGCACTGACCAATCTCTTCTCCCTTCAACCCGCACTTGTCCTGGTCGTCTGGGCCGCACCAAAGACAATAGAGAATGTGCCCTTTGTTGCCATTGGTCATATCAAAGTCAGAAAAGTAGGCTGTTTGGTCGGGTGCGTGTGGACAGGACTTGCCCTCGATTCTGGCTGTCAGTCCGGACCTTTGTGCAACACGCACTTGTAGAAGAAAGGAGATATCAGACGCTTGGAGAAGCGATTGAGGACCTTGTCATTGTCACCAAGAAAGTAGTTGCGTTTTGGGTGTCTCTGGAGGAGCCCGAGGTGCTGCTGGGCAAAGCAGGGAAGCTGCCAGTAGTGATGTTCCATGAGCGGTTTGAGGTCAACCCCGTACGTCCTCTTGAATTCGTTTCCCTCCATGTGTTCTGAAGAGTACACGGTGTCCGCCATTTCGGTCTTGTGGAACTTATCGAACCAGCTGTTTCGAATGGAAATTTCCTTTGAGGAAGACATGGTGTGAAAAGCAATGATGAATGATGGTGTGGTGGCAGAAGGAAATGTGCTCGGAGGGATGCCATTCTCTCAACGATCAACACACTGTTTGCGCACGGGCCACAAACAAGCGACAGGCGAGCCACTCAAGCCCTTTCAGGTCGATCATGCATACAGAAACAATGCACACCATGCACACAAGCTGTAAAAGCCACAAAGGACATACATGCAAGCCCTACAATATGAATGCTGGAAGGGGCGCGAGAAGGGACGCCTGGTCTGGCTCGATGTTCAACAATAAGCTGCTTAGCATTGGCTCTGGGACGCTCTGGTGGCCCGGCATTGGTTGGGCATAAAAGGTGTCGGTTCGCTGCGAGACAGCCTGATACCCTCAGCGACGTCTCCACGCTCCTCGTTGTGAGCAGCGGGCTGAGGCAACCGTCAAATCAATGGTTGTCAGGCCAGATGAAGTATAGCGTTGGGCTGACAACCTCCTGCTCTTCGAGTGCCAGTACAGCTAAATCAGGAGGAGAGAGTCTTACATGTCCTTCAGCCATAGATGCTTCCATGAGAGAGCGGAGAAAGCTGACCCTGACCAACGGAGTAAAAGTTACGCTGGAATGACGGAGGTCTCCCAAGGTATCGGACAAAATGTCTGACTATGTGTGGTACATTACGTCGGTGCTCTGTGAGCTGCACGACTAGAAACCTTGTTGTAGTGAAGCGGTGGATACAATGGGCCGCGGCTGCTGCAGAGACTGAAGAACTGTCTTCGATACTGGAACAGCAAACCAAAGGCGGGATCCACTTAGTACAAACGCTAAGAGTAGGATATCCGGGTCTCCATCTTCTTTGTCTTCAAACACGGTCTCAAAACTTTGCAGAGTTGAGATTGTCCCTTTCAACATCAACCAAATCGTTGAGATAATAAATAAGGTGCTGAATAACACAAGCATCAAGAGTGAATAAGGATGCATATGTAATCATTTGACCTCACGAGAAAGCCTGACAGCATGTGGATGACTGGCTGGAAGTGCGCCGGTGCTCTCATTGGGATACACAATCTATCATCTCGTGAGGAAATTGCATGTAACATGTTTGAGAGCTATTTCATGAGAATAGTCAATCTGATCTAGGATCCATCACCAAAAACAAATGTGGTTGGTCAGTCGAAAGCATCCAAATTTCAGAGAGGGGTTTTTCGTTGCTTGGACTCGTCACAACAATTCCCCCAATATCCCAAGACTGTGACGACTTTTAAGGCACAGTCTTGTTCACGTCAGTATTTACTTGACCTCTTGATTATAGGTTTATTTATCGTTGCAGGTGTTACGTGATTTCACGTAAGCAATATTAATTAAAGCTTAATATGACCACAATCAGACAGATACATTAGGTTTTGGAGGTGTTTTGTCAGTATTCTAGTTAATACATTTGTTTTAGTATGTGTTAGTTGCAGCTGGATACATGTCCTCATTTGGCGGAGGAGTTGTAGGCATTTCATAGTTGGATTATATATCAAACTGCTACTCATTATCTCAATCTCTACAAAAATGGGTCTGTGGGTTTGGATGTGTCCAGACAATGTACTCAAAGGCTGTTTCGACTTGAAATCTCTAGAATTGACTGACTACTCAAAGTCGATTTTAGAGCCAACTCGAGTGTCTGACTCAATTCTGGATCTATGTATGTCATAAAATTTGTAGACCGATACACACTAGGTGGAGACTTCACTTTATTCCGATAGCATCTGAGAGATTGGTAAGAAACTACAAAATCTTCATGACTATCTTACAGTCATGAACCCGAAGTATGTTTAGCATGCTGTTAAGATACCACGTAGCAAAAGGAAAACAAGTTAATGTCCGAAGGTAGCTCGATATTGTGTTCCAACAGTCTGCCTGGCTTATGTGTTTGCTCTGCGTGCTGCAAACTAATGCAAGTCATTCGATCAGGTGGCGCACAAGATGAACATGATCATGTTGACCAATAGGCACAAGCGTTAATCGCGAAATACAGCGAACACAAGATGCACAAACAGGTTACAAGACTTCTAAGAGTGAATGGGTCTGATTTCGAGTTGAAGTCAAGCTATTGAGTCAGAGAATAATCTTATTGCATGGATATCAATTTCAAATCGACAACTCACTCGAAACCCAGCAACATCAAGTTACAGAGGGAAGGGTTCAGAGGCAATTTACTCCAACAGGTCTCGAGAACTATCATAGTGACATGTAAGCACGCTGCATTCCACAAAGAGCTGTATCTGTGTGGCCTGGATCAAACTGTCAACATGGTGGAGCGGCTTACACATTGCCATTAGCAATGAACTCAGAAACGTGTGTTGAATTCATGCAAACCGATCTCGGTTCAATTGTCACCAAGCAACACTGACAGTTGGGTTGAAAAAGGAACTGGGGGAATGGTTGACATTCCAAGTTTCGAATGGATTCTGTAGAGCTGACCCTCCCTCTAAGAGTAAGGTCAAAAATGTTCACTTTGACTCTTGATTATGTCACTTCGTTTGCAGGTCAAGCGACACAACCATCTCACACACCCGTAAATGATTGCCCCATCAAGCAGTATGAACGGAACCTGACAAAATCAGATACTGAGGCTAAGTTGGAGGAGAGAACATTCCAGCGCTCAAATAAACTGAAATGGTCAAAAACGACTCATTTCCAGAAAGCATCACTTTTTATGAAGATCAGGCCATAATGAGGAAACTCATTCTACTAGCACGTCAACCGTGAAGGAATATAACGTAGAACCAAAGTTTTTGTGCTTAGTCATTATGGGGGAGTGTTGGAATACAACGAGCCGCCTCCCGACAATAGCTGGGGTCCCTTTTCTACTAAATTCGACACCCCTATGTCGGAATAGTGCCTCCAGTGCCTTATTGACGCGATTTCGAGTCAAACATCGAGTTAGACTTCATTGTGACTCAACAGTGTGGACTTTCTGACTTGAAACCGGCCTCATTTAACTATAGACGTCTTGTAGTGTTCTTCTGCACCGCTCCTTTACTTTTTTTCGACACTCTGGTTATTACCAGATTAATGGAAGACTTTGCAGATGGCGGGATGCAGTGCCGAAACCCCTCTCCCGAAAGAACGCAAAGGTTGTCAAAGTATGTCGTTAGAGCAATGCATTTGTTGGAATATAACGTCGAGCCACCTCCCGACAATCACCGGTATCCCTTTTGCTGCGTGGTATCTCGACAGCATTGACGCCCCAGGAGTGTCATATGTGCACACAATTTCATAGCTTGAAGTTAAGCCCGCCGAGTCAGAAAGGAACCAACACTACGATATCAGTGATAGCTCGCAGTTGAGCGGTAGTGGCACCAATAGGACGCTTTAGTAGTAGATTCCGACACAAGAAGCCATGCAAAATTGAGCTGCCATAAACCAAGAAATGATTTTTCAATAGGAGATCGAGTTTATCAGAATTGACTTGGAATTGTTCGTCTTGATTACATCGTCTCAAAGCGCTGACTCCAGTTTTGACAATAAACCAAAAGTCTCGCTTCTGGTCCATGCTTTCATTGAGTAGAGAACATGATTCTTTTGATCTGCATTAGTGAGCAACTCTTACTTCAACACCTGGATCGACTTCAAAAAAATCCAACACCAAACTGAAAGCTCAAGTTGAATGTTCAGTATTAGTCAGGGGCTGCAAAGTGCCTTATGGTCTTCAACATCATCCTAACTCGCCGGTAGAAAGCACTTCAAAGGTTACAACAGGACTGCATCAACAACCTACTGGTCCAGATAAGGCGCTCAGAGAGACTGATTCTACTCGAAATGTCCGAAACGGATTAGTATTGTGGAATCAACTCTATATCCCGTTCTGAGTTGACTTCTACAATCAACTCGATGTTTCCGACTCGATTGTAGCGCTATGTACGACCCTCAACCTGTAGGCTGATTCTCAATTGCGCTCATTCTCACTACTGCCAAATTCGACATGTTACACTACTGGTGTGGACGGCCAAGGTGTTCTCCTTGTTCAATTCCTGAACTGTGAGGTGGTGCAGAAGCCCAAGTTCCGTCGAAATGCAACTACGCAAAAGGGACACCGGTCACCAACAAGAGTTCATTCTAAGCCGGTATTCTGCTTCCAACAAGGTTTATAGAGCTTGAGGGAGACTCTCAGGGCTGGGTACAGCATTACTGGGAAATTTCAGAATCTGTTCTGCCCCCAGCTTCGTGCGTTTTCAATTCCCTAGCCTCCATAGTGAATTATGTATAGCTTCTTCGCTCACATTCAACACGAATGGTCCCTTCATTTCCGTGCCGCTTACCAGAGTTACTCGATCTACTTCCACTATCAATTTACAAAAGTTTTTATCTGTCCTTCCCGTCGCTCTATTCCAGTGATATCAGCACCCTCCTAGTATTCGAGAAGTTCAGCATTGAGTTAATTCAGGTGTTAATTCAGGGTTCGAATTGAAGGTGAGCTCCCAAAATGCCAAAATAAGGTGATGAAGAAATGTAGAATGGATCTCTCACACTACTAACGTTCAATAGGGTGTCGCAATAAGGTGAAGGAGCGATACAGAATGCAGAACAACACTACAAGACGTCAATAGTTGAATAAGGCCGGTTTCCAGTCAGAAAATTGACTCATGGAGTTAGATTGTGATTCTAGCTCAACTGTTGACTCACAACGAAGTCTAACTCGATGTTTGACTCAAAAAATCGAGTCAATGAGGAGGCACCAGAGGCACTACTCCGACATAGGGGTGGTCCTCTAATCAGACAGTCGAGTAATGGGAGTTGGATCTTGATTCTAACCCACATTTCGCTCGCAATCAAACAAGCTTCAATACGGACGCATAACAGAGCTCAGACTGCGAACTATAGTGAAATACAATGCATGGCAATACGAACCACGCGTAGATGACCCCAATCAGCATATGAAAACTGCCAGACGGGTATTTACAGCTAGGATCGTGTGTGTCAGGGAAGCCCAAGGATTACAAAGAATGTCCGGTTGCTCAACGATTTGAATGGATTTGGAGAGTGGCTTCAAAGAACTTTGTGCAGATGCGGCTCCCAACAAGTCCAGTTGATCATTCGAGGTGATGGTGTAGAACTAACTCTCAACTCAGATGAGGCGACTACTGGATGACAGGTTGCTTCATGATGAGTAGAAGAATCACGACGTATGGATGGCATAAGTATCTACAAAAAGATGATATTGCGCCCAATAAGTCTTTGCATCGTTTAGCAGGATCTCAATCCTGCTTTCAGATGCAAACAAGATCCCTCTTCGAGGTTATCAATGGAGAACCAGTCGCTACATCTGCCTTATCGAATACTAAATACTAGTCCTATCAGTACATGACCAACTACTCACGTACAACAATCACAGTCCACTCAACATGACTGCACTTCACACGGAACTTCAAAATTCAGACTGCTATGCTTCAGATCACTTCCTGGGCTTCAAGTTTCATGCGACACCCTGGATTTCGAATTCTAGAGGGCTCATGAGACACTAAATCAATCTGGAGCAATGATGAATGCAGCCTTGCAAAGGCCATCATTGTATTGATGTCCCCTTAACAGCCTTTTTATTCTTAGGAGGATGTATGTAATATTCCAGAACTATGTATCAATAATGCCTTTAATAGTATTCAAAGTATCGCATCAGGAACATCTACCCTCAAAACGCGCTGACTGCAGTTGGAGTGAGTATAAGGTCGAGTCACCTCTAGAACTGATGGTATCTCAAATATGTTGAGTGGCCCTTTATCTATATCTCTACAACAATTGACAGGGGTGTCTCAGAAAGTGATGCAGAAGTAGATAATCTAATGGACAGGAAGAAAAGCCGATACAGTGTCAGATTCCGTGCGTCAAAGTTGACCATTTACAACGGATAACCATATTTGTCTGCCCCACATGCACAGCGATGTTTCTCAAACAACATCATCTTGCACACACTTACTCAATCCCGTTTTGCATTGAATGTGGTGAAACAACATCGAGTTACCTCCTCATAATATAACTGGCTTTCCTTTTGCTGCGTGGCATCTTGACAGTCAAGTTATGCTTAGTGATTGGATCGGTGCAGCCATTTTTGGCTGCCCATGTATTCAAAGCGACGTTGACTTTATGCCAAACTTTGAGTAGCCGCTTTGCAGGTCCGAGCGGAGATGCCTGAGTCGCTGGAGTACACTATCGAACCACCTCCTGCCGAAACCCGGCGATATCCGCAGATGTCGCTCTTGCAATGTGGTTTGTTGACAGACAGAATTTCAAGCGTTTTGACAAGCAAAACTTGACATATATCAGAGCCGAACCACCGTCTGAGAAGGCGCCTATTAATGGAAAACCTCTTGACGACCTTTGTTGTATGCATTAACTGTTAGAATATAACGTCCCACCAGCTCCTGACAGTAGATGGCACCAACTTTTGTCAGAATACCACGAAGCAAAAGGGATACCGGTTATTGCTCGACGTTATATTCCAACAACTAGTAGTCACCTTCTTGTTCAAACTCAGGCCTTCGACAGCGAGGTGAGTCTCTGAGCGTCAACATACCACATAACAAATGGAAAACGGTTAAATGTCAAGAAGTGGCTCGATGTTGAGTAGCGACGTAACAATCTAAACGGAAAGGTTGTTCGTATTGAGATATAATAAAGGCCCCCTAAATATTCGGAGAATCACTTCTACGGCTAATTGATCATTGTGATGTACCTTGTGGTGCATTTCAACGTTCAGCCGCCTCCTGACAGTACCTAGCATCCTTTTCTTTCGGTACGCCCTAATTCGACACTATTCGCCCTTGTGATTTTCAATCATTTTGAGTTTTCACACTCAATATTACGGGAACCTCATCTGGTTTCGACTAGTACTGGAAGTCATGAAAAGCGCTTTCAATCGACACAGTCAACTGCATGATGTCAAGTGCACTTCTCCCAGTCAGCATGTGATAAGATACCACGTAGCAAAGGGCTCGACGTGATTTTTCAATAGCATGTTGATGCTCAAAGGTGTCTAGAGTTCTGTATGTGCCGCGTTTGTCTGGCATCTGATGTGTTTCCAACCTTGGTTTCTCTGAAAGGATGGCTCACAAGTAGACTTCAAGGGCGACCAGCCACATAGAGAAGTTGATTTCAACCCGCTATTGTTAGGAGGCGGCTCCATTTATGCTCAAAGAGGCAAAAGCTCAGCCTTACTGGCTTCTGTAGTGAGATTAGTTGAATCGTTACCTTCTGGATAGAAGACCAGGGATCATTCGCTGCTAGGTTCATCAATATTGGTTTAGGGCTGCAGTTGAAGTGTCAAAAACATAATTGGAAGATTCAGTTGATGCTGCCTCGAACCGCAGGTATGCCCTTATTGTCCTTGGGCAGCCAACCTGTCACTCCTCCAACGCAGCATGAATGGGGAAGTGAATGTAGCACATGGCAATAAGCGCCGTGCTGAGAAACAACGAGCGTGGACCAGCTGGTGTAACAATGATTTTCCTTCCCAACACACATCAACCAACTACTCGGACAGTGAGTAATTATACGCTCTTAGATATCTCTGGCTATTGAGAACATCAGACTGAAATGCTTGTGAGGTGATGTGCTGAATGAAAAAGGGTAATCACTCTTTGTTTGGTGGAGAAAGATAGGAAACCTGTAATGAAACAGCGGATCGCGATCACCTTTGGGCTGTCAATAAATCATCACGTAGGCGGAATCTGCGACCTTTAACCCGGCGTAAGAACACATGCGCTTATCCGCCTCATCTTCTTTAGATACGAGGATCTTGGACGGCCTGGATCCAGCAGCTCGAACTGTGAACTTTGTTCATTGCTCTTCTGAGCAGTCGGGGAGCTGCTGTTCCCCTGGGTGTCTCCCACCTAATCAGTTTGAAATGGCAGAGTAGTCGATCCCCAAACAGGAATGCTGGCGAGGATGAACTGAACCCTTAGTGAAAGGATTCACGAGGCGTAGTCGATGCCCATAAGGGGATCAGTGCACGACATGGGACCTGTCCATCGCTTAATGCATTCAGTTCTAACTAACATCTATCTACCACAAACCTTTCTGCTCAGGGACTACAGTCGTCAGCTTACCACTGGCCAAGCCTGCTCGAATGTTGCGAAGACAGAATGCCTCCATCTCCTTCTGTGTCTCATATGACAGCGTTCCGATGTGCGGCAGACAAATGGCGCGTGGGTGTTGAAGGAGCTCCGTTGGGATGATAGGCTCGTTCTCGTAGACGTCGAGGCCTGCACCAGCAATGTCGCCAGTTGTTAGTGCCGCTATGAGTGCCGGTTCGTCCACCACAGGGCCACGGGCTGTGTTGATCAAGATCGAGGTTGGCTTCATGGCTTTGAGCTCGGCCGCGCCGATTGAGTGCTTGGTAGCTTCATTGAGAGGCAGATTGAGGGACAAGACGTCCGAAGTGGCGATGAGTTCCTCCCGGCCAACATACTTCGCGCCTTGCTCCAGGTCCTCCGGAAGACGAGAGCGGTTGTGGTACTGAATTGTCATTCCAAGCGCCTTGGCCCTCTTTGCCAAAGCTCTGCCGATGCCTCCCATGCCGAGGATACCCAGAACCTTCCCGGCAGGGTCGGATGAGAGAGGGAGGCCTCGGTGAAACTGCCCTGCTTGGGCGTTGGCGAGGGCGACATTGAACTGTCGGAGAGACCCAAGAATCAGGAACAGTGCAGTGTCGGCAGTAGCATTATCGACAACAGAAGGCACATTGGTCACTTGAATGTTTCGACTGGTGCATGGCGCCACAGAGACTGGGTAGCGTCAGACAGGAGCGCCGTCTCGTCCACCTCAGTACCCACTCTGGTCGTATCCTGCGCCATTATGAGCGATGAATCGTAGGGATGAAGGGAGCTTAGACACCAGTTCTTCGTCAAATCGCCCTGTTACCTGCAAAGCATCAGAATCTGGTGCGTCCCCCGCCGATAGAACAGACATTGATAGAGCCTGTGCCTTTGAAATGGCGGTAAATGGCGGACACGGAACTGTAGGCCGCTCCCAGATCATGAATGAAAGCACTCCGATCTTGACTCGTGAGAGGCTGTAGAAGTTAGAACAATCACTTGCCAGCACAAGTACTAACGATCAGTTCGGCTTCGCGTTCGAGATTGGCTAGCTCTTCATGCGCCAGGTTGACTGGATCGAGGATCAGCACCTTGGGCTTTGCGGTCGATAGCCCGCGAGTGTTTCGAAGGTGAATTCCCGACTTCCAGCGAGGAAGGGAACGAGTGAACATGGACATTCGGAGAACGATGAATTCGAGAATGAGGAGCGATCACCAGACTGAAGAAGAATCAGAAGGACTAACGATGGCAGGACTAACGATGGCAGGACTAACGATGGCAGGACTAACGATGGCACCCCGCTCTCCATGCCTCGATCGTACTTACACCAAAGTGGAGGTGGATCCGCCGGTCGGATCAATTGAAGCATTAGCCGAACGGAGCCCCGTTACTCAGATTTTGATCCCGCCCGCCAACGATTGTCACTGGGGCTGATACCATAGTCCTAACTACACGTCAAACATTGTAGACGTTTGTTTGTTGTTGTTTTGGTGTTGTCATCACACTGCATCAACATCCACCACCGATACGACTCAAGCCATGGACATTTTTCCATCAGAATACTCCCAAGGCGAAGACGCGACGACTCAGGCCCACGATCAATCCGCCCCGATTGTCGCAGACTCGTCCCAGCTCCAAGACCCTCAAGCCGGCCCTTCTGTTGGCATTCTTCCGGATGACGCGGTCAACGACGCGGATTCAGAGCCACCATTGCGCGGCAAGGCGGCCACCCACGGCCTGTCGAATGAGGAGAAGAAGGAGAGACAAAAGCAGCAGAATCGTCGAGCTGCGGAGCGGAGCCGAAACAAGAAGAGGGAGGAACTGTATGTCGGCTCTCCAGCGGTAGTGTGTGGCTGCTGATACCACACCAGTACAGCCCTTGAGATGACGGTCAACAACATCCAAGATGAGAACCATCGCCTCCGATCCAGGTTGTCTGCACTGCTGGCAGCGAAAGTCCCAGAGCCCACACAGGCTCCAGCTGAGTCCGAAGCGAACCTTGTGTCGGGTCCTGTCATCACGGCAACGCTGGATTACGAGGGCCTGTCAAAGCTCCAAGCTGAGCTAGCGACGGCAAAAGCAACGCTGTCGAGCAAAGAGGTCGAATTGGGTCGTCTTCGTGGAGAGGTCACCGACTCTGGGCAAGCCGACGACGCTCAGCATCAGCTGGTAACCCAGACGGCGTCCTTGAAGGCATCTCAAGCCGAAGTTGCTTCGCTGCATTCGCTCATCAACCATCTCCGTGCAGATCGAGACTCGTTGGCGCGGCAACGAGATGTCCTCTCCCACGAAATTGGTGCCCGAAGAGCCCTTCGCGAGTTCGTGGCCGATACGCCCAGCACAACCTCGAGTCGAGCCAACGGAGTCGAAAGGGCGTTGTTGGAGCTGCGTGGTGTAGTCGACGGAGTCGTCAAGACTTGGGAACAGGTCAGTTTGGCTGTTCCTCAGAGGAATTAACGTGTCTGCAGAGCTCAGTCCTATCCTCGGTATCTACCTCGGAGCCTAACGCCGAGCCACCGACTACCGAGACCGAGGAGAAAGCATGATGCGTGACACGTTTTGAGGACTCACGGGCAGTACGATGATGTGATGGCATATGCAATCTACATAATGATGGGAATGGTGTTGCTACAAAGCGGCCTTCTACGTGGCAGTTGGGTGCCCGCGATGAAGGTTAGGTACCGTTACGACCGCTTAAGAATGCCCAAATGAGGGCTACAAATCCAACAGCCTCTTCAACAATTGCCAAGTAGCAAAGGATATGCTGTGTAGCTGTCAGCAAGTCGAAAGACTGAGTCAGAGGATATGCTCACCTTGTCATGGGGACAACTTTGATGTAACCGATGGTCAGACCAACGTAGAAGCCACGCCATCCCTGAGAGGAATAGATGGCCTGGACGGCCTGCCTCCAGTTCACGCCCTGCCCGCCCTTCGCTCCTCCGACTTGCATGCGGCGACGAACGACCTCGAATGGGTAGCTGGCGGTTTGGCTGATGAGGCCAGCGACGGCACCACAAAAGAGGTCTCGCTGCGCGGGCCTCGTGCGGAAGTAGGGCACCAACTCTGGTAGTCGAGTCTTCATAGTGCCGTACGTGAGGAACGAGACGCCAGCGTAGGGTATCATTCCAAGGAGCGTGACCGAAAATCCACGATAGAAGGGGTAGAATGGAAGAGACCTGGTGAATGCGGACACACCCGAGGTAGTTGGGCCTGTAGGCTTCACCTCCGCCTCCTTGTAGATGGCCTTGACAGCTTGTCTCAGAGTCGGTCTCTCAGTTGTAGAGGTTTGGTACGCCATGCGAACGCGAACGAGCTCCATGGGATACGTCACAAGGACCGCAGCAACACCTGTATCGAGTTAGTCTACTGATCTCAGGTAGATTCATAACCCAGTACCGACCTGAGGTAGAACCAGCCACAAAGTACCGACCGGGGGACCACGCTTCTGGTGTAGGGATGAGGATCTGGATGTCAGCGCACAAAGCTTGATGGCTAGCGTACCTTCTCGATCCATTCGTAGAACATGAACTTGATGCCTGCGTACGGGAAAACACGTAACAAGGTTGCGGAGTGTCCTTGCAATAGGCCTCGGACTCCAGTTGTATGATAGATTTTGGCTGCTGCGTGCAGCAGTCCAGCTGGAGTGCCTACGAGTCAGTCGATGCGGGGGCGAAGAGCTTACCAGCATATTTGCGGAAGTCAGAGTTCGAGGTTTGAAACAGGATCTTTACACGGTCGAGCGGAGCAATGGCCGTCTTGGCCTGTGCAGAATATAGTTAGACGAGCAACAAGTAGGGCAACACTGGGTACGAACCACGCAGCCTGCTATTCCCCCTGCAATACCACTTGTCAACACTGTCAATGTCAGCAAGGTTGCACGGTGGGGGTGGGTCTGCCTCACCATAGTCCCAGCTCATCCTGTCCGTTTTCGCTCGGTGGCGGCTTTCGTTCCACAGTCGTGTGATAGCCTGTGGCGTGGTCTCCTTTGCTGGGGACACGCTGTCCCCGGCGGAGTAACCTGCCATGGCTGTATGAGGTGAGAAGCAAGAGGTAGAGTGGAAGGAGATGGGGAGGTGACAAACGCCAAAGAGGATTCGATTAGGAGACGAGGACAAAATGAGTGCACTCGGCAAGGTCCGTGTTGGCGAGCCGGCCACGGCGTTCGCATTTGTGGATCGCTGGCCGGTCACTGGCCCGCAGCCGCTGTCGTCGTCGTCCCTTCGGTCGCGCTTCGCTCCGGCACGCCAACAATACCGAGCTCCAAGGAGCCCACAGGGACTTGAGCGGAACAACAACACGTCATTTAACTCTTATCAAGCCACGTGTCCCTCCTCCACAAAGCCAACGCGCGTTCACTGATGCAATCGAGGTGCTGACCGACATCCCTCCGTCATCATCTGCACCGTTCCATCCCTTCTTCGTCCCCTACTTCCTTTCCTCCTCAATCTCCCAGCCAGCTCTCGCTATCAGCAACATGGCCGACGACAGCGTCCCCCTTCCCTTCCCAAATCTCAAGGTCCCCCAATGGCACTACCAGCTTGTCAACGTTGACCGTCTCCGCGACGAGGCCACGACTGCTTTCTGGGCTGCCGTCGAAGCCGATGGTAGGTTGACATTGGTGTTAGTGCACTGCTAATAGTAGAAATGGCTCCCTACATTCGCTCAACTGGCCTCAAGCCTCCAAACGCTCAGCTTCTTGACACGCTCGAGAAGAAGAACGCTGCGGAACTCGAGTCAATTGACACCAAGCTGAAGGACGCGGAGGAGAACCTCGGCGAGAGCGAGGTCTCGGAACTTCTGAGACAGAAGGCCATGTACCTCTGCCGCATCGGCCACAAGGTACGTTTGCGTCGTCAACAGCTTCCCCCACTGACCACTTCAGGAGCAGGCAATCCCGGCCCTTGAGACAGCGCTCGAGAAGACGACAGGACTGGGAGCTCGCATCGACCTCGTTCTTGCGACTGTCCGCATGGGTCTCTTCTCGTCCGATGCCCAACTTGTCATCAGCAACATTGCTCGGGCTGCGGAGTGAGTTCCGATACCCGCAGAATGATGGAGGACTGTGACGCTAATCGTTTGAACAGCCTGATCGACTCTGGTGGAGACTGGGACCGCAGGAACCGACTCAAGGTGTACCGGGCACTACACCTTCTCTCCATCCGTGACTTCAAGCAGGCGGCAGACCTTCTCAACGACTCGTTGTCAACGTTCACCGCAACGGAGCTGATGGAGTACGAGGAGTTTGTTGCCCTTGCTGTTCTTGCCTCGGCCTTGGGCTGTGACCGCAAGAATTTGAAAGCCAAGGTGGGAATGAACAAACTCTTTCCCGTAGCATTGCTAACAATGCAGATTCTGTCGAGCTCCGAGGTTAATGGATGTATCTCGACGATTCCCAGCCTTGCGGCATTGACCGACTCGTTGTACAAGAGCAGCTATGCCGCGTTCTTCGTCGCCCTCGCCGAGGTGGAGCAGCAGTACCTCATTCCAAACCCCATTCTGGCCCCTCACGCCCGATACTATGTACGCGAGATGCGCATCAAGGCGTACCAGCAGCTCTTGGAGAGTTACAGGAGCTTGACGCTTGAGAGGATGAGCCGCTCCTTTGGAGTTAGCGAGGCCTTCATGGACCGGTGAGCTAGGCCTTGACTCGTGGAAGTCGCTAACGACGACAGTGATCTGTCGCGCTTCATTGCCAATGGTCGTCTGTCGTGCACGATTGACAAGGTCAGCGGTGTGATCACCACCGACAAGCTGTCGTCGCACACCAAGACTGCCATTTATGAGCAGTTCCTGAAGCAGGGTGACCTGCTCCTCAGCGGTAAGTGTGGTACTACGCCTCCTGTGTTGTGCAAACTGGTCAACTGACATCATAGACATGCACAAGCTGCACCGTGTTGTGGGCTAAGGCCACCAGACCACTAAGAACCTGGGGCAGTGGAAGAAGTTGAGTATAGACCAGTCGCATGTACACAATAGTGTTGCCTGAGCCCAAGGGTGCTGTGTCTTGGGGTGCAGGGTCGTTGGGTGCCGCTGGGGTGTCATGTCCTCGTCGGAGGGCTCATGGGGCAAACGCATGGCGAGGCCGACGTTGCAGAAGGCGACAACTCAATAAGAACTAGACGAGCAAACAACTGTCTTCCACGCCCGGAGTTAACCAGAGCGCAAGGGTCTTCATGGAAGGAGAGAAGAGCAGTTCGCCTTTTTCCTGGCAGCTGGAAGCTTCTGTTCATCGGTTGTAACCCATGTTGTCACCCAAGGGCTTGTGCGCGGCACAAGGTGGCGGAGGTTGGACATTACGAGCTGGTTGCTTGGGGCTCCGCCTCCACCAAAACGGGCTCACACAAAGTCCATCTCGACGAGCCCAGAAATGCCAGCATTCTGTCTTCAACCCAACTATCCTCTACTGCGGCAACATTGATCTTCCGATGCGTTGCACTCGTCCGCCTTTTCCGAGTGGGTGGTCTGCTCTCTCAATACACCCAGCCAACCTCTCGTTGGTCAACACCCTTCCTGTTGGGCAAAGTTTCCTCTGGCACCGGCACCAGCTCGCAGATGCCAGCGAAGAGTTCTCGCGGACAGTCGACAATCCGCCACGAGTCGTCTGCCTTCGACAGTCACCGACATCTATTCACTTCACAGCAATCCATCCCACGGAGGAAGCCACGACGAGCGACCGCGAGACAGGTCTGACGAGGGATTGGCTACAAGAATACTTCCAGCTGTCGGCCTACCCCGATCTGCCAGAGCTCTACGATGGCTGGCGAAAGCGTGATCCGTCC
This sequence comes from Vanrija humicola, assembly GCA_008065275.1. Taxonomy (NCBI): domain Eukaryota; kingdom Fungi; phylum Basidiomycota; class Tremellomycetes; order Trichosporonales; family Trichosporonaceae; genus Vanrija; species Vanrija humicola. The sequence goes on from QKWK01000010.1 coordinate 243,863, forward strand.
TTCTTTGGCGTGGCAGAGCTGGGTCCTCGAGCTATTGGGGTTCGAGTATTGAGGCAAGACCCTTGGGAGTGCCTGCTCGCGTTCGTTTCTCGGGGCTCTTCCGTTCGCTGACAAGCCAGCTTCATCACATCAACCAACAACCACATCCCACGCATTACATCGCTGCTACACAAGCTTTCATCTCGGTTCTCACCCGCTCTGCTTACACTAGAGGATCCAGATGGAAGTGGAAACGAAACAACCTACCACCTCTTCCCCAAGCCTCAAGACTTTCCTCAAGACGGACTCGAATCGCAGTTGCGAGAGCTCGGCTTTGGCTACCGCGCCAACTTCATCGCCTCCTCTCTGTCCACTCTGCGTAACGCGAACGAGAACGTAGCGGAAGAGCTGGAGCGGTGGAGGACGCTACCAGAGGAGGATGCACGGGCTGAGCTGCTTCGCTTGAAGGGAGTGGGCCGCAAGGTTGCGGACTGCGTCATGTTGATGTGCATGGACCATGTAAGTCAAGATGGAGCTCCAGACCTGACAGCTAGCCGTCGTTGGTTCCTGTCGACACTCACATTTACGGAATCGCTGCACGTCACCCTTTGTTCCCTGCACGACTGCGAAAGAAAACCATGTCTGCGTCGCTTTACGAGGATATCCAGACCTTCTTGTCTGACAAATGGGGGCCTTTGGGAGGATGGTGTCAAGCCGTCGTGTTTGCGTCAGACATCCGCGAGCCAACATTGCAGCGGCCGACTCCTTCAGACAAGTCACCTACACCCTCGAACAAGAAACTCAAGCGCGAGCGACCTACACCTCCAACTGCCATTGGGCCACACGTGAAACGGGAAGAAACAGAAGAAGTAGAAGTGAAGAGAACACGAACGCGCCGCAACAACAAAGAAGTGACGGAATCGGCAGCGGCGAAGTAGCATATCTTTAAGGAGAGAGAGTTGAAGCGTGATTTTTGTTTCGTGTTGACACATGTGACTTTCGCAGAGGAGCCTTTAATGTTGAGTTTCGAGCCGATACAGGCTTGGGCTTGAGAGGTATGGCTCATGCTAGATGGGCGGACCCAAGGTTGCTTGTTTACGAGACGATGTAAGCCAGCGCGATGACAAGGTACAAGGCGATGACTGAGTGTCAGCACTTGGCAGTCAGTAACGGAAACTCACGCATAAGTCCTTCCATGTAGTTGGTGCGGCCTGAGGAAGACTATCAGCAACTCTTCCTCAACAACAGCAATGCGACTCACCATCCTGCAGAAGGAGGTTGACCAGCATGACAGACACGAAGAGGACAATGGTTTCGAAGTTGGCGAAGAACAGAGTGAGGTCCCTGTGCATGGGCCAAGCGATGATGACAAGCAGGGGGATCATGCCTGCAGCAATTTGGATACTGGACCCGACGGCGACGCCAATGGTAAGCTCCATCTTGCCCTTACAGGCCATCCAGATTGAGGTGACATGCTCGGCGGCATTGCCGACAAGTGGGAGGAGAATGAGACCGATGAAACTGCAGGTCAGGCCAACTCCATCGCTATTGCTTACCGCTTGGGAATGTTCCAAGCCTGAGCAGTTTCGTCAATGCTGCCAACAAGGACGTCGGCCACAACCGCCGTAACAATAGTGATGATCAAGAGCCACAGTCCGGCGCTCCACTGGTCCATGTCGGCAGTTTCCTCCTCCTCTGTCTCTTCGGCCTCGAACAGGCCAGAGTGGGTACGGAGCTGGAACACCAGGTACGCGAAGTAGGTAGCGAGCAGAATGATTGCGGTACCACGCGAAAGGATGAGCAGGCCATGCAGGGAGGGGTCCTCCGGGTTGGGCGCATCGCCGCTGAACCAAGAATCGGTGTCCTCACCCGAAGACGCATGGTCTAGGCAGTTAGGAGAATGCTGAAGTTGATAGCCCGAATCCACCTACATGCAGCTGGAATAATGAGAGTGATGCAGGCCAGAGTCATAAGCGACGACGAAGCCTGAGCGGCAGTCACCTGGAACGTGGACTCGTAGAAGAAGAAGCCAGAACTAAGTGTTAGCACATGGATCTACCGCATCAACGTACGCAAAGAAACTCATGCCAAGCACGAGGAGGAGGTTAGACAGAACACTTCCGAGGAGCGAAGTCTGCACAAGGCGGAGCTGATTCTGAATCAGAGCCGCGATGGCGACGATGAGCTCGATGGCGTTGCCAAAGCTAGGGTTGTCAGACTTATGATAGAAGTAGAGTCGCCCTTGTGAACTTACGTGGCATTGAGAAGACCGCCCAGAGTCTGCCCAAGCTTCATCGACAGCTGTTCGGTGGCATCTCCAAGGAGCTTGACGGAAGAGTCAGCCAGAGAGCCCAGCAGGCCAAAACAGCTAGAGACGGCCCACCTTTGCGAGAGGGACAATGGCAACGAAAGAGGTCACGAATCTAGCGGTTGCACTCCACTCGAGGTGCTCGGCAATCAAGGACACGGGGACTGCGATGAGGAGAAGGTTGAGCCACGAGCTCAAGAGCAGGTGCTTTGATGACGCAAGAAAGTTGAACCTCTCTGAGTGGTGGGAATGCTGGGCGCCGAGCAGCGGCGAAGTTTCTTGGGGCGGCATGCTTGCCTCGATGTGGATGGGTGAGCGGATGGATGAGAATGCGTTGGAGAGAATGGAGAGATCGAGAAGGAGTGTGGTGGTGGTGGTGCTTGTATGTAGTGGATTGTTTGGTGCAGGTTGCGCAGGTTGCCGCCGCCTGTCGCACTCCGTCAGAGTGGGCGGCAGTTGTCGTCTGGTCTGGCCTCGGCTGTGTTGGGCTGCCAAGACCTCCTTGGACCGTTTAGACTAAGCGGGAACTGGCATCCACCGCGGCCCAATCAGCGAGAGGGACGCGACGACGCGGTTGCATGCGATGCGCCACCGGTGGGGCGCGGCTGGCAGGTAGGCAGCACAAGAGTCAGTCGCTCTCAGAGCAACCACAGCGCAAGGCAGAGCCGCAGCTCTGCCACTGAGGTGCGGAATGTTTCGTCTGCATCAAGCAACAGTGGGCAGGGGGGGGAGGGATCTAGCGGGTCGCGGCCGCCGAGGCTGGCCCCACCTCACAATACATGCCAGTGCAGAGTAAGCACAACCAAAGCCGGCCGGCCTTTGGCCTACAAACATACGACTGCATCCACCGCCATCCGGACTGACTGCTTGAGCGAGTGAATGTGACAGGAGGAGGGCATCGATCATCATCATCATGCGTCTTGCAACGAAAGGGGCGTGATCCGCTCTCACCCGCGTCCCCCTTGTGCCGTCGGATCGGCCGCCTACCGCTTTCAGGGCTTGGGTAACCCATATGACGTTTAGAAACCTGTGACGTATGCGCACCGAGCTTGCGGCGATGCAGGCCAGCTGCTGGAGCGCAGAGCGCAGGACGTACGCGCAGGACGTTACCCCGCTTTACCCTAACAGACCCTCTCATTTTGGTGCATGCGGCCATGGGGCAACAAGGAGGTGGGTGGCATTGTTAGCGTCGTCGCTCGCTCAAGGACGATGACTGACGAAGCACAAGCAGACTGGGTCGTGATGCCACCCGCCGCTCTGCCAGGTTGTCGCCCGCAGTCCAAATAAAGACCATTTAACTACTCGACGATCATCAGTCCCAGATCCCAGAGGACCTAGAACTTTATCTCAACTCGCTCTGTCTGGTCCCAAACGCACGCACAAACACAAACACTCACGCCACGCACCCACGTACCCACGCACCCATCACTAGCAGCCAAGGCAGCCAGAGTCGCAAGCCTCATCGTCGGTCGGCACCGCATACACACACACACGCACACACAGAGCCACACATTATAGGCCCACTACTTGCCACTCGCTGATCCACCTCGCTCTACAGCCCGTCGTCACCAATTGCGTCTCCCTCGCCGCTGATCCTTTCCCTCCCCGTCACCCATCTTAAGGGACCCCACATTCGACAACTCTCTCCTTCAACACCGTTCTCTCCTTCAACACCGTCCACGCTGCCCTCGGCATTGCTGCATCTCTGGGCCCCACGACTCGTCGCGCCTTTCATGGAGAGATAGAACAAACTAGGCTCCGTAGCTGCTGGCCTTACCTTGAAACACCATTCAACACCTCGGCCCTACCTCGGATCCACATTCACCTCTGCTTCCCTCAGACAATCAGACTATTCGGTATGGCGGCAAACACCCTTCCCACTCCAATTGCCACCCCTGCAAGGCCAAGGGGTGGCGGCGGCGCGTACAACTTTCGCAAGCAGCCAATACCTCCCCTCTCGGATGCCGAAGTCATCAGCAGCGATGACCAGAAGCCAAAGCCAGTGTCGCTGTTGAGCTCCATGCTCTCCGACCATGCGTCCCCTCCAAGGCTCGAGTACATGGCGAGAGGTCGAAGCGGGTCATCAACCCCATCCACGGCCATCTCAAGCCCAAAGGCGAATGACCACGGAGACCCAGTTTCGATTCTCAGACGATCCAGCATCGGGTCTGATTGCGAGCCATTCCGTCTTCCGCTTGCCCGCGTCATTACACCTGCGCCGAAGGATCAAGAGGTGAGTAGACCATCTTCGTGCCCTGCCGCCTTCCCCGACCATGTTCTGAATGAGCACAGGTGCTGCCGGCTGTCCACCGACCTGGCGCCCTCAAGTTTGCGGTTGCGACTAATCACCCTGACCCAGAACGGCCCATAGTCCCGCTCCCAGTGGACCACTCTGGAGGGGATCACCTCACCGACGACGGCTATGAGGAGGACTCAGAAGACGGGTTCTCTGACGATGAGCCATCATTTATGTTCCACGTGCACAAACTCTTGGAGCAAGGAAGGGGTCGCCAAACCTCATGTTTAATCAAGGAACGACCGGCCTCGACGTCTCCGACACGCGGAGCAGAGTCGCGTCGCTTGTCACGGGACCACATTCGCGTCGATCCATCGGCTGGTCGCGATCACAACCGTTGCTCGCGACATCAGAGCCCACCGCCATCAGCTCGTCCAGATTCTCACTTCCGAAGTGCTCGACCTGGGCCCCGGGAGGGACGTGCTGGAAGCCCGATTCCGTCCTCCTTGCCTAATGATGAGGATGAGGACGAGGATGACGATGAGGAGGGAGAGGGAGACGAGGAGGGGGAGGAAGGGGCGAGTATGGAGGGGAGGGAGGGAGAAGAGCTGCGAGCGAAGGTGGACGCCCAAGATGGCTCCTATTACCAAGCCGTCCGCTCCTGTCCTGAAGCCGACACTGCCATTGAGGAAGACAGCGACTCATCCGATCCTTCGGCCCCACCCATGGCGGCCCTTATGCCGGCCACCGTTTCGGCGTCACTTGGCAATGGCGTACGAAGTATATTGCGCCGAGCCTCAGAGCATCTACCTGGATTTCGTCCCTCTCTCGCGGCGACTCCTCCAGAGGCTACGACCACTCCGGCAACGAGTGGCGACCTCAGTTTTGAGGATCAGCCAACGTTAGGGAGAGCAAAGTCGCTCGGGTCTCGCCCAAATCGGCGCCCTGACATTCTGCTTTCGACTACAGAAACGGCTGCTTTGGCCCCAAGTCGCCCCATTGCGTGCCCAAGCCGAGGTCGACCCAATGTGGGTTACAGTTAGATGATAGACGGCTCTTATCCTTATAGTGATTAGCCCCTTGCTTGATGATAATGGCTTGACGGCATGCGAGGTTGTCTGAGTCTTGCTCGACGTCATTGGTAGATTGCGTTGCGATGCAGTAGGCATGTGGTGCGTAGTGCTTGTGTCCCGCGGGGCCGTTGGAGGTTGTGGGGTGGCATGTCCAGTTGGATTTAGGCTCGTAGTGGTTGGTTGGTTCCTGTGATTCTGTTGGCTCGTCGTCCCTTTCCGGGTCCTGGTTGCCGGTCTGGTCGGGGTGCCGGGTGCAACTGGTGCCGGCCGGCCATTGGATTAATCGTCGGTCGGGCGGGCGGTCCGCGCGACGATTGGTGGCCATGTGACTGACGTATGTAGCACACTGTAGGCAAGCACCGAGGCAGGCAGCCAGGCAGCCAGGCAGCCAGGCAGCCACAGAGCGCAGGCGCCGGGGCGCGAGCAGAGCACGGCATCGTCGAGTGAGCATCGAGCGGCGTCTGGCTGCATGAGCTGCTGCTTGCTGCTGCCTGCCTGCATGTGCCGGCTTGCTCGGTCTGGACCTCACTCTCCCAACCAACACTGCTTGGTGAGCACACTCCCACACCACTCGCTCAGCAACGACAGACGACACTCTCAAGATCCAGCTGCCCGCTGCCCCACAGCAACACGACATCTTCACCAAAGCACTGCCGTAGAACGCCGCACACACCTCGTCAACGCCGGCCGCGGAAACAGACGACATCCACCAACCCACCCTCCGTCCACCCAATCTCCATCCCCCACACTGCCGTTGACACATCTCCCTCCTCTTTCAACACTCAGCGAGCCCGACTCACTCTTCTCTCCACTTCGTTGTGAGCCTTCATTGCACCCCTTCACTTCCGGCCAGAGACGTCTGGTGTTCGCCTCATCTCTGTCGCCTCTCACGAGCCCCGCTATCAACCTCGATCTTATCGTTGGCGGGCTATCGCATTGCTCTAGCCCCCAATGACTTCCCCTTCGTCGTCATTCGTTCTGCCGCCCAACCGCGCACGCCGTCCCAGCCTCAGCACCTCTCCACGCGTGATCCCCGCCTCGTCGCCCCGCGTCGTCCCCATCCCGTCGCCGCGAGCTGTCCCACTTCCTGTCCCTCAACGGCACGGTAGCATTCACGGCGGTTCATTTGGTTCAGTCTCCGACTTTACGTCTTTCTCCCCTCGTCTGTGGTCGAATAAAGAATCGGGGTCGTTTCGAGGCTCGGTCTCCCTCAGCAACTCATTTGTCTTGGGCCCTCCGGTCACCGATGGCTCTGATGAGACGGCATGGCTGGACGTAACAGCGTCCGAGGTCACCAAAGAGAGAGCCAAGATGGTGTCGGGTGACACCAATCTGGAGCAGGCCACTGAAGTACGGAAGTCTTATCTGATCGTGGCTGACTGCTGCAGATCCTCATGCAAAGTGACCTGCAGTCCCTCTTGGTGGAAACTGGGGCAGGCTACGGACTCTTCGATGTAAGGAGAGAACACACCTACCTACGCTAACCGCCAGTTCGCCGACTTGAACACGGTCTTACTTCTTGTCCTCACTGCCTCGTCTCAGGGCTCCTTCGACCATCTCGACGAGCGCTCTTGCGAGATCGTGTCTTGCTTGAAGCGCGGTATCCGGCTTGGCGTTGGCACCGTCTGCGGTATGTCCCAGCTGGACGCTAAGTGTGATACTGACCGAGCCAGACATTTCGGGCAAGAATCCTTGCAGCTCCTTCCCACCAGACACGCCACTACGCCAGTTGCTGCCTCTATTTGCCTCTGGGGTGCACAGAGTGGTCATCACGTCAGACCCTCCAACCATTTTGGGCAGTTCTGGTCTTCTCGAGTACCTCACCAGGCAGCCGCCATCCCTCCTGCGTCTCTCACTGTCCGAAGTTGACCTTCCCCTCCACCCATTGGTGTCGCTCCCTGCAACTGCCTCGGTCCTTGACGCCATGCAAGTCATGAGTCTCAACGGTATGGGAGCTCTGGGAGTGATCGGTAGCGACTCGGACAGAGATCCCGAACTGAGCTCCCTTGTGGGCATTGTCACTGTTTCCGACTGCTCCAAGCTCGTCGTCCCCAGCGAAGGCAAGCATGCCCTCGGAATGGCTCTCGGTGATATGTGCAAGAATGTTTTGGCCGATCACCACGGCCTAGAGCGTGGTGAGGAGCGCGTGCCAGGTGGGTCAATGTCCTCTTTGACCAATGCTAACATTCTAGTCCATACAATCACCCCCAGCACCTCCCTCCTCCACGTTTCAAGGCTCATTCTCGCTACATCCTCGTCAAGAGTGTTCATGCGCACCAACCCTGGCGAGTCCCCTCCGCTTTCCCCTGTGTCTTCGCCAGGCCAAGCCTCTCCTCCACCATCGCCTTCTGCATCATCCAAGTCTATCGGTCTTCCTGCCCCTCCGCCAACTCAGCTGTCGGCGCAATACGTCATCTCTAGTCTCGACATCTTGTCATGCCTTGCCCGCTCCTGCCCTGGCAGATTGACGCCCATCGAGCCTGATAGTGTCGCCGACTCGTGGGATATGCTGCCGGACAGTATCAGCAAGAGGCGCCGTCGTGCCAGCTCTTCTGCATTCACCGGCTTCGAAACTTGGCGCTGGGCTGGACCACCGACCCCACTCTAAGACCTCCAACACATAACCGTCCGCCAATTGTATCCAAGTAGCATCGTCTGAGAATCAAACCCCACATAAGAAACACAAGGCCACAATACTTTGTACCAACTGTGCATGCAAGCAAGATCAATGATGATTACAAAAGAGCAAACTCTGGACGCCTCAAGTAATGTCCTGGTCGCTCACTCTAAGTGTACATGTGATGTAGCCAGTTGTCGGGCCGTGAGGGCTCAAGCTGAAAACCAGTCGCACGCAGCGGCTACAAACGCAGCTGTCATGCCTATGCCTCCCCCACCAAAGGCAGCGAACCAGTCTGAGTATGCGCTTCTTGTCAGAAACCCAACTAGGTGTGTCAACTTACATTTGACGGATGGGCACGACCACTGCCTTCTTTCCTTCCTCGGGTTCAAATGGGGACAGCTTCGAAGTCTGCTCGAGCCTCTTCTCCTTCGCTTGCCAGCGCTTGCGAAGCCACAGCTCAAACTCTCGTGCCTCCCCCTCTGGAGCCAGCCCGTCTGCGGTAGGTGAAGAAGCCTTGAGTGAAGGGATTTCACACTTGGGCGAGTTCAGGTCTGAGTAGAGGCTGAGGTGAAGGCGAATGGTTGGCGGAGGCACGCCGTTGAAGAACACAGACGGCAAGCTGTACCAACTCTGTGGGTACTTTCCAAATGGAATTTCTGGGTAGGTGATGGTGACATCCAGGAGCTTGAGGTCGGGCACCGATGGCAGCAGTGTTCGGAGACAGAACAAGAGGCCGGTTGAGCGAGGGTGAAGAAGGCCGACAAAGTCGTCCTGAGTAGTTAGAACAGACGTTGTGATTGTTAAGCACTCACGACTCCTTGCTTCTTCGCATAGCGCGCGCTCTTTGGGCGCTCCTCGTCACTGGGAATTGTGCCTTCGGGGAAGACGAAGAGCCATAGGGGGGACCGCTTCGAACCACCCTTGCTCCCCTTCGCTTTCGCTTTCGCGTCATTCTCCTTTGCTTCGCTGGCTAGGCGCTGCAAGGAATTCGTCAAGTTATCCTTGTCCTCGGCCCACGATCTTTTGAGGAACACGAATCTGAAGTTCCGCTAGCACATATGTTAGCTCTAACCCCACGCGACTGGGTCTCGCATTTGTTTCACTCACCATTCCCCATCCAACGATTGGCACGTTCTGCAGAGCCCATTTGAGCAGGATGGTGATCCCCTCAGCGTGCCCACAGTAGCAAGCCAAGATCCACAAGTAGATCCAGTCCACGTGAGCTTGGTGGTTGGCCATGAGGACGAGCCTGTCGGGGAGGTTGATGCGCGTAACACGACCCTTGTGGTCCCGTTCGACGAGGGTCGAGTCGTCGATCGACTCGTCCGTTGTGATGATCAGCGAGGTTGGGGCAAAGAGAACCGTGATGGCGATCACTATGAGGTCAGCGCAGGCTCGCTGGACCCGACTCACAGAGCCGCCCAAAGCCATCCTTGGTCCAGTCGATGGCTTCGCGGAACAGTCGGCGCCCACTCCCATAAGGGAGGAGGAGTAGTGGCATGAAGAGCCACTGCGATGTACCCATCCCGAAGCATGCCAGCATGAACACGATGGGGAAGAAGATCTTGGAGACCCATGACCCATAACCCTCGGGACGGTCCTTGATGGGGATGGAGTACATTGGGCGAGTCGAGGTGGCCATGTTGACTCGCGCGACCTGTGGCGACTGAACGAAGCGATGTGTTTGATGAGTCCTTGACCGATGCCGATGCCGCTTGGAGCTTGAGCAGAGTATTAAGAACAAGGTCGAGCTGAGATAGGGATGGTGGAGCTGTGAATGAGCCGACTGTCGACGTGTTTGCTCAATGCATCAGTGATCGGTGGGAGTATCGGCTCGGCTGGGAGATGGCCGGCTGGTGGAAGCCTGCGTCGTCGTCGTCGCCGGCTGTAGTGAGATCGAATGAGTGCTGTGCGGTGCTGCGCGGATGCGAGGGGGGGGGGTCGGTCCCGGCTCGGCCGGGGCTCAAAGGCAGCCAAGGCCAGCCACGCATGCACGCACGCACGCACGCTTGCATACACGCGCCCCTGCAATGTAGCAGACCGATGACGTAACCGTCATTGATTTATCGCTTGTGGCCGTGCAGGTACGGCGCTATACGGCGCGCGCGTCTAGTCACCGGCACACCCATCGGATGTCAGTCACACTGACAGTGTATCACACACTCTCACGTCTCACACAGTCGACCGCATCGACCGACGCGCGACACATTACAATCACGTGTGTGGTGTTAGGTTGCAACGCAACGGAACGTGACATGCTTCGTGAGCGTGGCGGCATACGAGGCGTTCTTGTGGCCCAACGCGACGCCGAGATCCGCATTTTAGAGGACTGTTGTTGGGCTGCGCTGGAGATGTACATTATGCGTGACAAAGATCGGGCATTGAACGCCCCTGTGTAGTGGGTGCTCCTCTCGGTCCCGTTAGGCCTCGATGATACTGCAAGGACTTCTCGTCGGTCGGGAGTGACCACACCGAAGATCACGCATTTGAGCACAGACCTTAGGTTGACAGAAACAATGCGGCCTGTGCGGTGTACAAGCCACTGCCCAACCGCCTGTCGTGACAGCCCGCGTTGAGTGAGATAAACAAGCAGGAGTCACAGACTCTTCGGCAACACCATACGTCCTTGCTCCCCCTCCCCATTGGCAATGCCGCCCCCACCACAACCATGCCTCGCCAGGCATGTGACACGCGGCTTGATTCTACTACTACTCTGTCTGTGCTGTTTCATCTTGACGTACGGGCCGCGCACTGGGATAGGCTGAGCCGGTCACTAACGCTCACAGTCTCATAGTAACCTTCTCCTCACCCTTCGCGAAGAGGATTTACTTTCTGGAGGTGTTCGACCCCAGCACAAACGCTACGACAGCGAGTTCGACCAGTCGAGCCAGCTTTGGCGCCTTTGGATGGTGCGACTCGCGATCGTGCTCCCAGCCTTCGATGCCGTATGAGTACGGGCCCTCAGTCAACGGCTCCTTGACTTGTGCCATGATCTTGTGGCCACTAGGTAGGAGGCGTTTGGATGCAACCACCCATTCCGAGCTGACTATCATAGCTGCAATCTCAATCTTGTTTACATCCTTTGCAACTGTGGTGTCCCTTCTTTTGGGTTCGACCAAGGTGCCGGTCGCCATTGGGTTGCTCCTTTCTGTGTCGCTGGTATGTCGTTAAGAGAAGCACATAGCTGATACTCAAGCCAGTTACAGCTATTCTTTCCTCCGTAGCTTGGCTTCTGTCCATCTTTGGATGGAGCATAGCCCTGCGATCTTTCCATCGAGCAGGATCCAACGCCACTCTGGGGTAAGGATAGGCGACGGTGCTGCTGACTCACACAAGCCCTGCCATCTGGCTTGGGCTTGTAGCTGCCCTTTTCACCATCCCGTGGGTTTTGCTTGACTGGAGAAGCTTCTGCTCTCTGGTTTGTTGACAGCTCTCTGCTTGCAGGCTGGCGATTCTTGGATGGCCTTCGGATCGGTCGGAGAAGCCCGACGCGAGTGATCGTCGAAGCCGCGTTGCCATTCCGCGGCCGCCTGGTGATGGCTATTTCCATTACAGGCGAACGACGCGCGAGATTGTCCCCCAATAGCAGACGGCGAAAGCTGGAGTCACGTTGAGACCAAGCGGCACTGGCTATCCGCCCTGACGTCACTCAATTGTCAGTTTAGGTGATACATGGGCGACGTATTCTCATGGGCTAAAACAATCAGGTCACCAATGCTCACGTCCGCCGTCACCGAGCGAGGCCGATCCGAGGGACAGACCAGTGGTCCCACCCGCCCTAGTCCTTTTCATGCACATCTTTACTCCTTCTCTTGCTTGTACTTACTGATCATCGATCTCACTTCCTGAAGTAGACAGCATCTCTATCTCTGGTTAGTAACCCGTCACGGTGGAGCACCTCGCCGGCCTTTGTTTGGACTTCCCAGCTAATGAAACACTTGCAGCTAGGAGGCTCACCGCGACCTCTTGAACACTCGCATCACGTCGAGATACCCATTGAAGATGTCATCCACGACAACCACGACAACTGAGAAGACCAAGGTGGCTGCAGCCGCCCCAGTCGCATACAAGACGCCTGACTACACGCTTCGCGACTATGCGAGCTTCTTCGCGTCTGGTGGTCTTGCGGCTACTCTGTGAGTGTCTCTCGTGTGAGCTCACAAGACACAAGCTAACGGAGCAGATCGCATGGCGCCATGACACGTATGTCCGGCTGCTAGGAATGGAGGATAGTAAACCTGACCCACCTAGCCATCGATGTCATCAAGACCCGCATCCAGATCGACCCCTCCCTCAAGGGCAACTCACTCCTCACTGCAGGTCGCAAGATCGTAGCAGCTGAGGGCCCTAAAGGCCTTCTGACCGGCTTTGGACCGACTGCGGCCGGATATCTGTGAGTTGCAGCAGTCTACATTCGGAGGACGTGCTGACACAGTTTACAGGCTCCAAGGTGAGTTACACCTTTAGCATCTGCGGTGTGATGGCTTCAGAGAGCTAACATAATGGCAAGGTGGTGCCAAGTTCGCGGGCTACGAGTTCTGGGTGGGTTTGGTCCTTATGTGACCAGGAGAACAGGAGCTCACACACTGCAGAAAAAGTTCTTTGTGGACAAGGTCGGCTACGACGTCGCTGTCCAGCACCGCACTGCCATCTACCTGGGTTCTGCCAGTATTGCCGAGTGAGTCTGGCTTGTGCGGCAGCCTCACACCGCACGGCGAATCACGTCGAGCACTTGTCAGAGTTGGAGCTGATAGGGCCCAGGTTCTTTGCCGACATCCTCCTTACCCCGCTCGAGGCCACGCGAATTCGTCTTGTCTCGAACCCGAAGGTACGCTGGAAGAGAATCCTATGAACGCGGTTAACACGATCAGTATGCTACGGGTCTGGCCAGTGGCTTCACCAAGATTCTGCGTACAGAGGGTGTCGGCTCCCTCTACGCTGGCTTCATCCCCATCCTCTTCAAGCAGATCCCGTTCGCCATTGGCCAGTTCACTGTCAATGAGCGAGCGACCGAGTTCATTTACAACCGCATGACTCCGGAGCAGAAGGCCAACCTGTCAACCAGTGCAAAGCTCGGTGTCACCTTGACGGCCGGTATTGTTGCTGGTATCGCAGCAGCTATCCTGAGCCAGGTGAGTAAGGAAGGGATGGCAGTTTGAAGACTTGCTCACTTGCTGTAGCCGGCCGACACTCTCCTCTCGCAAATCAACAAGGGCCATGGTCCGAAGGGAACTATGATGCAGCGTCTCTGGGCGTTGGCCAAGCAGGCCGGTTTCCGAGGCCTCTTCGCCGGCCTCGGCCCAAGGATGCGTGAGTAGAGCATAGCAGCTTCGTGAAACCCTCGGCTAACCGCTCCAAGTCATGACGGCTGGTCTGGTCAGCTCCCAGTTCGTCATGTACGACGGCATCAAGAAGGCCTTCGGTGCCCGCCCCGGCATTGAGATTCACAAGGAGTAGAAGACGGCCCAGGCTCGAGGCATAATTGGTGGAGAAAGAGCGAAGAAACGTGCGACGTCGTCGAAGACAGACACCATGCTGACATGGGTCTTACGATGCTCGCAACATAGAATCCTCGCCTTCGGTCTGTAGACGGACAGATGACGAGATGCAAGTCAACGGAAGTGCTGTCGCTGTTTATCTTGTTGACAATGCTTACGCGACGGTGCTGATAAACTATCCGTACGAGAGTGATTCTTTGATTCCGTGTCTCACGAGGGCGGGAGATGTTCGTGCGTATTGCTGGCTATGGTAGCACGCGTCTGGTCGCGGCCTCACCAAATAAAACCTGGCTGGCTGCACGCGTTGCATGGCGCCCGGGGCAAGGGCGGCGGATAGTGGTTGTTGGTTCGGGGCCTCGTCCCTGACGGACAAAGGAAACGTACGATCGTGCCACGCTCTCCGTTCAATGGCGACTGCAGCTGCCACGCCTGCAACCCAGCCAGCCAAGGCATCGCACCCAAGCATGCAGTACGCACATCCCGCAAAAGTCTGAAAACGCGCCGGCGCGGTCACCATGCACCAACCATCTCATCCTGTTCTGTACTTAATCTCCAGGTTAAACGTATCCACGGTCGTGTCAGTCCCCCTTCCCCAGTCCCAGTCTCCCAGTCCTTCTTGTTAGTATACCACTTCGAACAATGCCCGCTGCCGACGCTCGCTCCGAGGCTCGTGTCTCCAACTACACCAAGTTCTGGAACAAGGACTCTGCCAAGGACACCGAGAGCGACAAGGAGAACCGTCTCGGCCAGTACACCGACCTCGTCAACGGTAAGCATCGCGGTTCTCAGATTGACGCGCAGCTGACCCTCCAAGGCTACTATGACGGTGCCACCGAGCTCTACGAGTACGGCTGGGGTGAGTAACGAAGGCAGCAGCATCTGCGATGCTGCTAGGAGAGAGTGAATCGCGCCTCTAACGAATCCCAGGCGAGTCGTTCCACTTCTGTCGCTTCTACAAGGGCGAGGCCTTCCTGCAGGCTCTCGCTCGCCACGAGCACTACCTTGCCTCCATGATCGGCCTCCGCCCCGGCATGCGCGTTCTTGACGTTGGCTGTGGTGTTGGTGGCCCCGCCCGTGAGATTGCCCGCTTCTCGGACGCCACCATTGTCGGTGTCAACAACAACGAGTTCCAGGTCGGCCGCGCTCGCCAGAAGACTGCTCGCGCTGGTCTCTCGGACAAGGTTTCGTTTGTCAAGGGCAACTTCATGGCCCTCGAGGAGCAGTTCGGCGCCAACAGCTTCGACGCCGTTTACGCCATTGAGGCCACCTGCCACGCCCCCACCTTCGAGGGTGTCTACGGCGAGGTCTTCAAGATCCTCAAGCCCGGAGGAGTGGTGCGTTGATAGTTCTTGAACCCCTCGTTTCATTCTTCTAACGCTCCCTGCAGTTCGGTGTCTACGAGTGGTGCATGACCGACTCCTGGGACCCTTCCAAGCCTGCCCACAAGGCCGTCTCCCACGGCATTGAGGTCGGTGACGGTATCGCTGAGATGCGCACCCTCCACGACGCCCGCAAGGCCCTCAAGGCCGTTGGCTTCGAGATTGTCCATGAGGAGGACCTCGCTGCCCGCCCCGACCCCGTTCCTTGGTACTACCCTCTTGAGGGCGACATCTTCAAGGCCCAGACCCTCTGGGATGTCTTCACCGTTTTCCGCATGTCGCGTCTTGGCAAGATTATTACCCAGAACGGTGTCTGGGGTCTTGAGAAGATCGGCTTTGTTCCGAAGGGAACTTACGATGTCGGAGAGAGCCTCAAGGTTGCTGCCGACGCCCTCGTCGAGGGTGGCCGCGAGAAGCTCTTCACCCCCATGGCTCTTTGGGTTGTCCGCAAGGTAAGCATCATCCCTCTACCGCGTGATGGGCTCCATCTGACATTCCGCAGCCCCTCAACTAGAGAAGCTTCAGGCTATGTTGTCACGTTATACCTTATGCATGTCGTAGATGATGACCACCTGTTGCCGTCGGTATCTCCGCTGTCGGTACTTACCTCCTCCCGGCTCCCCGACCCCCGCCGCGATTGACAGGATTGTGTAACCGTACTAATGAGAAAGACTTTGCTTCCAATCCCTGCTCTAGCAACCCTCGAGGGATCATGCATTGGGTGTCAATGAGTGCTATATAAATGTTACATATGTTGAGAGAAGATCTTGAGCCTATGGTGACGGCTTGTCTCCCGGGATCGTCGACACCTGGTCGCGCCATGTCTTGACGACGTTTTGCGTGTAGTGAGCGGGCGCAGCACCGGGGAAGATCTTCAGGCGCTCCAGTCGGCGATCACGGAAGGTGTTCTTTGGCAGCATGCCAGAGACGGCGCGGCGAAGAACCTAGGAGGTTGTCAGCAACGCGGCCAGCCATCCTCGTTCAGCCAGACTCACGTCCTCCGGCCTACGCTCCATAACGCGTGTGATAGGAACCTCCTTGAGACCGCCCATGAATCCCGAGTGATGCCTGTAGACCTTGTCCCGGGACTTGTTGCCTGACAGACGAACCTGAAGAACGTCCGAGACAACAACATAGTCTCCAGCGTCCACTTTTGTAGTGTCAGGCCCAAGCTCCCAACAACGACATGGAACATACCAGCAGGGTCGTACGTGGGCTTGTGCTTGCCCATAAGAACCCAAGCAATACGGCTTGCGAGGTTTCCCAAGACGCGGTCCTGGGCCGAGGTGTGGTGCCAGACTCGAGTAAGGGCGAGAGCGGTCTGCGAGGAACATGGTCAATATCTCGCAATAAAACCGTATAGAGCTGTCTCCATGACTCGACGCACCTTTCCTTTTGACGCAGACATTGTGTTGGTGTCGAGTAGGCTACCAAAGCAGCTTTCGATGTCGATTGTTAAAAGTAGTCTGACCTGGACGGACTCACCCGGCCTGAAATCAGGCTGACGCCCAAGCCGCCACGCGATCTAAATGCCGAAATGCCGACTATCAGCACTGACTGCCCAAGTCGTCTGTCGCTATTCAACAACTTGAAGTCATTGATTACTTGCCTCACCTGCCTCATCCAAAGCTCGAGTGTAACCGCCGCCACTCACAATGAGGTGAGCAGACCTAGGCGGAACTACAGCGCTTGACCAGGAAGCTAACACACATCAGCCAGTACCAGTCCGTCCCAAAATCCGAGCTCGACGAGTCTCAAATCCGCGAGCTCGAGGAGTGGGAGATCTCCCAAGGTCCTCTCTCGGTCCTGCAGCAGGCTGTCCGCAACCAGAGCCAGGTCCTCATCTCCTTGCGGAACAACAAGAAGCTCCTGGCCCGTGTCAAGGCATTTGACCGCCACGCCAACATGGTGTTGGAAAACGTCAAGGAGGTGGGTTGTTTGTTGTGATGGCGAACAATATGGTTCGCTTAGCTGACCTCGTCATAGATGTGGGTCGAGACGCCAAAGGGCAAGAACTCGAAGCCTGTGAGCAAGGACCGCTTCATCTCGTGAGTATTTGGGCAACCGCGTTTGTTGTTTGAGCGAACACTGACATCTCCAAGGAAGATGTTCCTCCGTGGCGACTCGGTTATTCTGGGTAAGTTGTCTGATGAGCTCCACCCTCTTTGGCTACGGTGCGCTAACCACCTCCAGTTCTGCGTAATGCGGCATAAAAGTGTAGGATGGTCAAGATAGATGAGTGGCGACCCGATACCCCGCGCCTATGGTCGCTCGCAGATGCATTTCAGCTGTATTCTTATGTCGTTGCTCCATCGGCCATTGTCTGGGGACAACTCTCAACATGAGTGCCAGGAGCCAAGGCGCAACGCCGCACCACTTGAACAAGGGGTGGGGGAGAAGACACTCCTCATGACACGCCGAGGCTGCGGTAGTTGTCGCTCGTTGTTCCTCTGGCCACACTAGCTCATTCTCATACTCTGCCTGCATGTACGTCTACTAACACACTGTTGTACAATACCAGTCTTAACACTGGTGAAGATCTAGGCCAGCAGCGACCCGGTCTAGGCCAGCACACCACTTCCCTTCGAGGAGTGAGTGTACTCGACAACGGCATTGACGGCGCTCATGTCGAGGGTGTTGCCAAGGTTGATGCTGGTAAGGGCACGGATGGAGAGGTCCTCCTTGACGTTGCCGATGATCTCCACATATGTGTCCTCGATGTGCATGTCCTGGGGGAGTCAGTTGGGGTTGTGCCAAGGGCAGGCGGGGGTCACATACACGCGAGAGAAGGACGCCGATCTGAAGTGTCAACAAACGGCCACCACCTGTGTGTGTGAAGCGCTTACCTCGCCGCCATCACTGGCCTCAACAGTCGCAGTGTCACCGACCAGACGAATAACCTTGGCAGTGAGACGGACCACTTGGCCGCGGTGCTCGCTCAGGTGCTTGGAGTTGACGCGAGCTGAGGGGTCAGCGCAGTCTGACGCGCACATAGTGGCGACACTGAGGCGTATCTTCGTATCTTCGGCTCCAAGGTTGCCCTCTGCGTCGCGCAAGACACTAACCTTCTGGGCCGAGCCTTGAGGACATGATGAGCGAGATGTGAAGATGTTGTTGGTGGCCAACAGTTCGAGTGTGAGGTGACGAGTTCAATCAGTCCAGTCATCTCATTAGGACGCGCACCACCTGGACGCGTTTGGTGGAAAGATAGACGCGACCAGCGGAATTTGCTCCCGCGGCTGGCGACTCGCCTCGTGGCCGGCAGGCTGCAGCCTACACGTGACTTTCCAAAAAGTCTGCATTTCGGGGCCTCCTGATAGTCTCAAGTGGAGAGGCTCATGTGCGACCGACCACTTCCACAACACCTTCAACAGCCAGCAAATATGGTGTCCTTCCAGTGAGTCGGCCAGCGGTGGTCCGGTACTAATGCTCCAAGGTGCGACGGATGTGCCGACACGGTCAAGAAGCCCCAGCTCGACAAGCACCGGCAAAGGTGCTGGGCCTCCTTCACTTGCCTTGGTGAGTCGCCTGCCGTACTGGCACGACTTGGGCAGCTACTGATACGACCGACAGATTGCTCGACCACCTTCCAGAACCAGGACTACAAGTCGCACACTTCATGCATTAGCGAGGCGGAAAAGTACCAGGGGGCCCTGTACAAGGGACCGCGAAAGGGCCAGCACCAGCAGCAGAGCAACAACAACTCTGCCAAGGCTACTCCGGCGACGTCCTACACCAACACTCCGGCCGACTCGCCAGCGCCATCAGAGTCTGGAGCGAGCGGCATTCACCCCTCGCGTCTTAACCAGATGCAGGCTGCCGAGCCCCGCGGCTCGTTCGCCCCAAGGGGACGTGGCGGCTTTGCCCAGCGCGGGCGCGGAGGCTTTGGCGGACGAGGTGGCTACGTCAAGCCCTCCATCACGGGCGAGAACAGGGCCATTCCCGAGAGCGGCATGAGGCAATGGGGATCGGCCCCGGCGTCTGAGAGCGAATCGACACCCGCACCGACTCCGGCCTCACCGGCCGAGCCTGAGAAGAAGAAGAAGCGCAAGGGCGGCGACAAGGGCGGAACGGGCTCGAAGGCCAACTCGAAGAATGCCCCGCGCGCTTCTGCTACGGAGCCTGAGGTGGCTGAGCCTTCTTCCAAGAAGCGCAAGCTCGAGGATGACGAAGCGCTGTCTGCCCCTAGCACTTCGTCGACATCAGCTCCCTCGGACAAGACACTCAAGCGATTGAGGAAGCACATGTCCAAGCTCGAGTCGTCGTCGTCAGAGGGCATTTCGTTGTCGCAGTGGCTGCAACAGGTCGCGCAGGGCAAGGAGAAGACGGTGGACCAGTCCGACGTCCTCGCGGGCCTCAAGGTGGCATTTACGGGTGGCAAGTGGCAACTGACAGTGTAACAAGTAGCATGCATATACTTCTGATTTCCTGGTTCCTAGAAGGTACAAAGGGTATCCGCCGTTGTTTTGAAGGCAAGTCATCTAGAAATTATTCAACTGGCAGTGCCGGTAACGGTTTCTCGACCGATGTTTGATTGCTGGTGTTCTTCGCTGCCTCGTCTTTAGCTGCAGCCGGCGGGGAGGGGGCCGGCGGTGCGGATACAGGTGGTGTTCCGGTGGGGGAGGGTCGGCCCTTGGACCTGTCGATTCGCAAGCGGCTCGCAACCGCTCGTGCATTTGCTTGGGGCCCGATTTGGAAGGCCAACTTGGTCTCCGCTGGGTCCCGCACATCGGAGCCCTTCCAGCGGCGCCATCCATCGAAATCGATGAGAGCCTGATACCAAGTCAGAACCAACGCCGACAATAACACCTTGGATCCTACCTGCATGCAACCCCACTCGATGGTCTTCCTCTCGAGCCACTTCAGTGACACGGGCTTCGTCAAGAAATCGTTGCAGCCTGCTGCAAGAGCTGCCACTCGGTCGGTTTGGAGAGAAGATGCGGTGAGGGCGACAATGATGACCGCTGAACGGAAAGGCGATAGTGGTGCCGCGTCGATTGATGACTTCGCGTGGTCGCTGAGCGGTGTGCTCGGGAAGACGCCAATGTTCTGGCCTCTCTCAAGTTTCCGGATCTCTTTCGTGGCTTCAATGCCGTCCATAACGGGCAGTTGAATGTCCATCTGGTGTTACAGTCAGCCAGGTTCACTGCAAGCCACGTACCAAAATCAGATGGAACCCGCCAGTCTTCCACTTCTCAACAGCCTCGACGCCATCCTTGGCGGTTTGATGCTTAATCTTCTTCTTTCGGAAGAACATGCTCAGGATATTCTGGTTGATGGGGTTGTCTAATCGTCAGCAACTTGGGCGCATCATCCGTGACCTACCCTCAACAATGAGGACATTGATAGGAGGCACAACCACGTCTGCCTTGGCCCCACGTGTGAGGGCCTTCTTCTCGCTGATGTCTGGCAATGGCTTGCCGTTGTGTGCATTCGAGCCATCGCCGGTGTGACGTTTGGTGATAGTCGAGGACCGGCCTCGTCCTCGAGCAACAATTGGCTTCGCGTCTGGGGCCGCAGGCAGGGTCTTACGTCGCGATTGAGAAAACTGGGCTCGCCCAGCCTCGACGATAGCGGATTCATCTGTTGCGGTTGAAATGGCGGAAGCACGACGGCTTGGAGCCGGAGAGCTGGTCGGAGATGTTGCGGCAGTGCCACCGTCTGTCTCGCCGGAATGTCTTCGGTTGCTGCTCTTGCGTCGCGAACTCTCAGAGTGTTGAGCTGAGCCGCCGCCACTGACAGGGGGCTCGAAGAACATGCCAAATGGCCGCCCATCAGGGCTCTGCATTACCACTCCGGAGGCACCAGAAGACTTGCCGTTCGTCGCGCGCGAGAAGTACTCGGCCGCGGGAGTGGTCTCGATGTCGCCCAATGGGGTTGACAGAGGAATCTTGAGATCTCCTCGTGGTGTCATCCCCGTAGGAGGAGGTACCTCCGCCAGAGGCGTCCGTGATGACTTGGGGGTCGGCGCCTGCATCTCAGGACCATTTACACCATCGAAGAACCCTGTTTGCGGTGGCCCCAGAGCATGTCGACTGCCTGTAGCTACCATCGGAGAACGCGGGCTCGTAGCGATGGGCGAAAATGCTGGGTCGACCAAGGGTTGACGGACAGCTGTGAACAGCGCGGTGAGAAAACGCCTTGGGCCCACCGGCTTGGGGACCACAATGACTTCGATCTGGCTGGCCACGTCTGAGCTGGCCAGGAGGTCGCGAACCTGTCGATACCTTTCCAGACCGGTAAAATGAATAACTGTGGGCAATGTCGATTGTCGGACTCCATAGGTAGACTTGCCGCTTCGTGTAAGGCTTGGCCGCTTAAACGAGCGTTGGCGATTCAGGGGAGGAGCCTCCAGCTTCAAGCGTCCCAACTCCCTTCGAAGAACAGCCATATCGCTATCAATGAGGATGAACTGGGGAGCTGCCACAGGTTGGGAAGTAGGGAGAATGTCCGCCTCTACCGGAATGAGGGATACTTCAACTCCCCAGGCAGCGAGATAGCTTGAAAGATGCCGGGCGAAAATGCTCGTATGGCTGGCATGGAGATGAATGCCACGCCCACGCAAAGTCTCTGCGAAGTCGGAGAGCTCCCCAAGAGTGGGCTCTCGAGGTAGGCGAATGTCCGAATATGGCTGTCGGCTCGCCTCTTCCTCCGGCGTTAACTCCGCGGGCTCCAATAATGACCGGCCGGGTGGTAGGACTGTTGACAATTCATAGGCGTGTCTTGCGATCCCGAACGATGTCGGGGAGGTTGGGGCAGCGTTCGTTTTCAGCCACGCATTGGCGTGTGTCAACAATCGTGCGGACAACACGGTGTCGAACTTTGGGGTAGCGGCCTCTTTCTGTTCAACCAATCTAGTGAATGGGTTCAGTTCCGCCCTAGGAGTTGCAGCATTCGAGTCAATTGTCTGAGAGATGTTGTGGACGATCTCGAAAGTGCACAGTGTCGGCTCTTCTGCCAGTCCAGCCGGAGGAGAGGGCAAGATCCTGCTTGGTGACGATGGGTGGCCGCCAATACTCTGACGACGCCGCTGGTCGTCCCAATCTGAGACCGGTAGCGAGTCACGTCGCAAAACGGCGGCCGCAGGCGACTGTGGGTACACGTGCAGGCCTATTTCGATGGTATCTCCTTTGTTGGCAACAAGGAGAATCTGCCGGAGTATCTGAAAGTCAGCTGACAGTAGAGGACAAACACATACGTGACTGAGGGCAAAGCCTAGAGCTTCACGATCTCCATAGACGCTAAAGTGCTTGATCCCGACGTCGCCGTGAAAGAGAACGAGCTCAACGTCTGTTTGAGCAGCTTCGCCACCAAGCTGATCGGCCACGTTTTGAACCAGCTCCCCGACGTCAAAGTCGTCGATAACAGAGGCAGGACTGCCTTGCCCATCCACCATCGCACCCAGATTCGCGGACAAGTAGTTGAGGCCGCGTATTGAAGACAGCAGGGCCGAAACCGACGTCACAGGAACTTGAATGGCGCAGCCAGAGTACTGTTCTTTTGCGTTATCCAAGAGATGAGGAGGAGACACGTTCAGAATAGTTTGAATCGCTGTCTGCAGAGAATCGACCAATTCCACCGAAACTGAGTGTACCGGGTCCACTCTCATACCTTTGGGTGGGCGAGGTTCAAGTGGTTGCCGTAACATACCAGCGCTGTTTGGTAGCGGAGACGTTTGGGCTCGATGAAAGGTGCCTCGTTCGACGCTGGAAGACTGTCTGGACAACGAAGGCTGTTCGCTGCTACCCCTGGGAAGGACGATCACAGGAGCGGACGCTGACATGGCAGCAACCGCTGCAAAATCGTTGTCATCTCCCGAGGAACTGGAACTGGACTGCGCTCCGAAAGGATCTTCTGAGAATGACCCGGTGCGATCAAACGGATCAGGCCGGTTGACCGAGTGGCCCGGCGGTGGCCATGGAAAGACCTGGTGGCCAGACAATGATGATGACGAAGAGGAGGAGAGCTGCTCATTAGGTCTTGGCCTCGGACGGAGTGCGATGAATACTCACGGGTAACGTGCTGTCGCTTGGAACGTCGCCAGCTGCTGTACGAAACCTGTCCGCGGAGGAGATATCCTTGGGGGACAGCTCGAAAGATGAGGGGCCCGCGGATTGAGTAACGGGTGACTCTGCCCAACCTGGCGGGACCGTGATGATGGCCGATGGCTGGGAGGCTGGTACTTTGCCTGGCCCAGACATTGCGGTATCTACCTTGAGTGGTTGCGACATGACGGTAGGGGGGCAAGGTATCTGTCGTGTCGAGGAGGGATGGGTAGACTAGACGTCGCGGTGCGCGACGACTGAAGGCCTCATGCAGGACCGCGTGGTTGTGAATGTGTGGGGGCAAGTGTTGTACAACAAGGCGGCGATGGACAGCGCGAGAGAGAGAGCGGCAGTGTGCAGAACCGAGTGAGATGCGACTGACCTACTGCGAGCATAGCACCGTGGTTCGGTCTGTTAGTTGGTCGCAAGCTGCGGTGCGCGGTGCGCGGTGCGGCTGCCGCGGCGGCTGCTGGCTGCTGCCGGTGTGCACCAGCTTGCTTGGTTCAGGGACGACGCCGCGGCGTCGGCGGCAGCCCCGGCCAAGGCGCCCTTGGCTCCTGCTATATAATTCAGTCGGAATCAAATCACAAACACCTGCTCACCTACGGCCACAAGTGGCTCTTGTCACCTTCTCCATCATCATCATCCAATGCAATCTGTAAACATCACCTAGTCATACTACACTACCAATCGCCACGTATCCCCCCCCCCAATCTCACCCCTACTGCGCATGGAATGACATGATCTCCTCGTACAGGAGCCTCTTGAGCTCGTCGCGAGTGATGTCATCCTTCATCAGATCGAAGTCGAAGAAGTCAGAGTCGAGAGGTGGTGCTGTCGGCTCGTCCTCGGGGTCATGGTATGCTTCCAGGTATGGGTGCTCAAGACACTGCTCCACTGTGTAGCGCTTTCGGGGGTCGACTGTAATGGTCAGCACAGGCATACTAAATGATGTCTCCCTCACACGTCAAGGTCTTGGTAAGGAAGTCAATGGCCAGAGGGTTGGACTTTGGGTACAGCGACTCGAAGGTACGCCTCTTGCGGAAGGGCATGTTGCGAATGTAGTCCTTGGAGCGGCGAGAGGTGATGGCATAGAACTCGTCCATCGTGGGGGTTCCGAGGACGTCCAAGATCAAAGACAGCTGGTGGTGACTGGGATCGGTCAGTAGAGTGTCTCGAACCTGACAGCCTCACTAGTCCTTGCCGGGGAACAGTGGCTTTCCGCTGAGCATCTCGGCCAAGATACAGCCAATGGACCAGATGTCAATGGCCTTGGAGTACATTCTGAAGGACAGCATGACCTCGGGAGCACGGTACCATCGTGTGGCGACATCTGGGCGTCAATGGTGACAACCCCATTGTACCCACACTCGGTCATAAAGCCATTCTCCTTGCCACCGTTGGGGAACGCTGTCTGGGTGCTTCGAGCCAGTCCAAAGTCGCAGACCTTGAGGTCGCAGTTGGCATTGAGCAGAAGGTTTGAGGGCTTGAGATCCCGATGAATGACTTGCCGTCAGCTCCTTACACAATGGTCCCTTCCTACTTTCAGCAGAGTGAAGGGCCTTAATCGCGCGACACGTCTGGTAGATGAAGTACTGGCAATGGTCGTCGCTGAGGTCCTGAGTGCGAATCACGCGGTGGAGATCGGTCTCTAGTAGCTCCTGTACAAGATACACTGCTCTGTCAGCAAGTGACGGTCTCAGCGAAGGCCCCACTTACCCTCCTTGAAACTCTCGAACGACGACGGCTTGATGATGTCCAGAATTGTGATAATCTGGAGTGTTAGCATGCACCACGGTGTGACCAGTGTGCATAGTTGATAGCTCCTTACATTCTCGCTGACACCCTGATCGGCAAAGTACTTCAATAGCTTGAGTTCGCGGAGGGTTCGGAGAGCAAACATGGAATGGTCGAACGGCGCAATCTTCTTGATGGCGACCTTTGTGTTTGAGGGCCGATGAATGGCCGACACGACGACACCGTATGCACCCTCGCCGATGACATCGACGATAAGGTATGTGCTACCTTGAGAGGGAGTGAGCCACTGGACGGCGCGCCCAAACCTGGTGTAACATACCAACGTTGAAGCGAACCTTTCGGGGCGCCTGGGCGTTAGAGCCTCTGGTGAGCTTTTCTTGGACGGCGGCCATGACACTTGATGCTGTTTGGGAGTGACGGACAGTAGGCATGGTGAGTAAACACGACGAGCATTTGGATCAAAGTTGAGTTGCAGCGTGCGTGGTGGTGGGGAGGGGAGCGACAGTGCGGCGAGCGAGCGAGGTGGAGAAGCGGGCGTAAGTCGTCGAACGGGCCGCTTGGAGAGAAGGGAATGTGCGAGGACCGTGACCAGCTCTCGAGGGTGGGGCGGCGGCACTTGTGCACAGTTGACAAGGACAATCATCAAGAAGGAGCGACCGAACAAGGACAGGCCAGCAATCATTCACGAGACAAAGATGCTCGACGCTTTGAGTGGCTCAAACCCACTTGTTGTACGTCATGTCGCGCGCGCGGCGTGTCGTGTGTCCCCGTCGTGTCGTCCAAGGAGGCTTGAGTCTTCTGCTGCACAAAGCCGTCAACAAGAGCAGGGGCAAAGGAGGATCGGCAATGGCCGGTGGCCGTCGTCACGTTGTCATACTGGTCAACCACGAGACCGCCGTGCTGCAAGGCGAGAGGCAAAAGGAGCGAGCGAACGAGAGTCTAAGCGTCGCAGGCTGGTAACGGTGCGCTGACCCCATGGCTGACCCGCAGCTGGCTACATCGGGTTGGTGGATGGCTCCGCGCCCGGACTGCCAGTGCAGAGAAGCGTGCATTGTGCACAGTGTTGCAGACGTGCACGCCCAGGTCGGTGCTGCTTGGGCGAGGCTGCCTATTGTTAGTCTGTCACAAAAGGCCCGACAAGGTCAGTGCCACAGGGTGAGTACACCACCAAGGCAGGGTGCCAATGCGAGGGAATGGCCATGGCGCACCGCGCGCACCTCGACTCTGTCGCGTCGGCGGCGTGGGTGTCTGCCGTTGCGTGTTGCTTGCGGCCAACAGCAAACCCTGTTGCCCTGGCGTGGCGCTGTCATCGAGGCGCAGGGCGAGTAACGCGCCGGAAGGGCAGGCAGTCAACTGAACTGGGTCTGAGCACAAGACAGGCGGCAACAGCAACAACAACAGTGGTGGAGCGAGGTTGGGGAGGCCTCAAAGGCCAAATAAGCCACAACAGTGAGCTGTAAGAGCAGTGCCCGCATTTGTTTGTCTCTGTTGTAATGTGAGGTACGAGGCACACCAAAGTCACGTGAGGCTCGGTTGCCGGTCGACCAGTCAGTCGGCAAGCGTGCCGCTACACTGGGGTAGGCTTCGGGATCCTGCCTCTCGGCACTCTCTCCACCTTGGCGGCAACTGTGCTGCGCTGAAGCACCTTGCTCACCTCCCTCCCCAATCTCCTGACCACCTCCCCTGACGAAACCATGATAGAATGGCTCAGATTAATGGATGAGGACACTGAGGATGCAGCCAGTCGACTCACCTACGCAGCTGTGTTAGCAGCGCGTCAAGATGGTCTCGGATCACGTTGGCCAAGTACCGCAGCCGCGGGTTCAATGTCGGCATACTGGCCCCAAAGCTCGTAACGAATCGTTGTCAGGTCACCCTCAATGACAACATTGCCCATTGCACCTTCAGTGACCGTACCCTTCGGGCTCTGCCCGTCGGCGCTGGCCGTCAATGCTCTCGTCCCGCGCGGCGCAGACCTGATTCTTATCAATCAGTGCGCAACCTCGGACATGTACAGACGATGAGTCATTCACAGCACGACACATAAAGCCCCTCGCCGCCCACCCCCACTCGTCCACCTTTCGAAAGAGTGGCTCCTGCAAAGTCACCGAGTGGTCACCAACAGCCACGCGATTTTTGTTTACCACGGCGCTCCACCCTCCACAGTTTTGTTGATTTCTACGATGGATGGAGCATACGCCCTGTCCCCTGCCAACGGCCATGACGAGGTGGTCGCCAGCCTCCCGAAGGCCAAGAACTTGAGCCACCACCTCAACAGCCTCACCAAGCGACGTGTGGCCAACAAGCTCAAGGAGATGTACAAGTATGCTGGCGTGCCAGGCATGGTGTCGCTTGCTGGTGGTTCGTATGCTCACTACTGCTGCGGTAGCTAGCTAACACCGACGCAGGCATCCCCTCCCCTGCCTACTTCCCCTTTGAAACATTGTCGGCAACCATCCTCCCGTACGACCACCTGCCACTCGACAACCCACGAGTGCCAGCCAAGCCGAAGACCTCGCTGCTGGGATGGTTGTTCGGGTCGGGTTCGGGCTCGAGCTCAGCGGCCCCCTCAATTGTGATCCCCAAGTATGCCAAGGACCCTACAGACCCGTACGCTATCCAGCTTGCCACCTCCCTCCAGTACCAGATGGCGACGGGCCCTCCTGCATTCCCCAAGTTCCTGCGAGAGTATGTCCAGACCGTTTACAAGCCCGGCTATGCCGACTGGGATGTTCTCCTCGATGACGGCGCGACGGACGGCTTCAACAAGGTCTGCAACCTCCTCCTCGAGGTCGGCGACACTGTCCTGGTTGAGGAGTGGACGTACCCTGGAGCGGCGAATGCCTACCTCCCGTACGACACGACCATTGTCGGGCTCAAGATGGATGGCCAGGGTATCATTCCCGAGGAGCTGGAATCACTGCTCGCCAACTGGGACGAGTCCAAGGGTCGCTTCCCTCGGTGAGTGCTGCGCAGGTTACGCAATGCTGACCATTGGCAGACTGATCTACACTGTGCCCACAGGCCAGAACCCGACGGGTGCCACCATGCTGGGCGAGCGAAAGCAGGCGATCTATAACATCGCGGTCAAGTATGATCTGATCATTGTCGAGGATGAGCCCTACTTTACTCTGTACAGTGGTGCCTACACTCCACGAGAGGCGAAGCTCTCACCGGTTGCCCAGTACCAGCGCGACCTCGAGAAGAAGGAGGGCAAGGAAGGCAACGAGGCGTTCATCAACGCTCTGCCTCCCACGTACCTCAGGTATGACACCGACGGCCGAGTCATCCGCCTCGACACCTTCTCCAAGACGTCGGCCCCGGGTTCTCGTCTCGGATGGATCACCTCGTCTCCGCTGTTCATTGAGCGTCTCACGCGCATCTCGGAATCGAGCACTCAGGCGCCCAGCGGATTCGCGACATCCCTTACGATCACACTGCTCAACACCTGGGGCCTCGACGGCTATATCCGCTGGCTCCGTGGTCTCAAGGGTGCTTACACTGTGCGCCGCGACTGGCTCATCGACTCGCTCGCGGACGTGTTCCACCTCGAGTTCGAGCAGGAGAACGATCACAACCCGAATGTCTTGACTGTGGCAGGCATTGGACGGGGCGCCACGGCTTACGCTCGCCAGCCCGCCGGCAGCAGCCAGGCGCTGTGGGACGAGAAGCGCGGCACCTCTTCGCCGTACGGCAAGCCCCTTGTCTCGTTTGTGCCTCCAACCGCCGGCATGTTTGTCTGGCTCGCTGTCCACCTGGACCAGCACCCCGAGTACCACTCTCTCGGATCTGACGCGACCAACGAGCTGCTGAGGCGATTGTGGCTCCAGCTGGCCGACCACCTTGTGCTGTTTGCTCCAGGCTTCGTGTTCGCGCCCGACCAGGCCCCCGAGGACAACACTGGCGTTGGCTACTTCCGCCTGTCGTACTCGATCATCACGTACGAGGAGAGCCGGACGGCCATCAAGACGTTTGAGGAGATCCTTGTAAAGTTCCTCCACGGCCGCGGCTAGATCAAGAGAAAAAGCAAATCTCGTAGAAGTTGTACAAGTACTCGTAGATGCATCTGGTGTCGGAAGTGTGCAGATAGCCTGCGTGCAGATAGCCTGCGTGCGGTCCAATCTAGTCGTTCTATAGCTCCTTGCCCAGGATCCAGTCCGTCTGGCGCTCCTCACCGACAAAGAAGTCGTGGCTTCCAATCTTGGTGAACCCGAGCTTCTTGTAGAAGCTGTTTGCGCGGTCATTGTTCTCCCACACGCCGAGCCAGACATACTTTGGTCCGAGCTCCTTCGCCCTGGCGAGCGTCGCGTCCATGAGCTTCTTGGCGATCCCCCGCCCATGGTACTGGTAGTCGGCGTAGAGGCGCTGGAGCTCGATGCGCTCCGCGGCGGGGATGTGCTCAACACAGGGGTCGGACGTGTTGGTGCGCAGAGCCGAGAAGGCGGCGACGACCTCCTCGCCGTTCTCCTTAAACGTCGCGACGAGGAACGTGAGGTGCGGCGCGGCGAGCTCGGCCTCGATCTTGGCGACGCTGAAGTACTCGTCAAGGTACGCCTGCATGTCGGTGTCCGGGCACGTGCCGACAAACGTCTGGAAGAAGGAGCGCGCGCCGATGCCCGCGATCACCGCCGCGTCGCGCGCCGTCGCGGGCCGGATGAGCACGTCGCCCGGCGGTGTGGTAGCGCGCGACGGCACCTCAGACGGCCCGAGGTTGCTCTGCGGCGCCGCTGAGGTGCTGCTGGCGTGTGGTGTGGGTGCTGTTGGAGCTGGCGGGTTGTCAGGCGGCCGCCGCCGAGGTATGTTGTGGACCCACCAGTCATGGCTTGTGTGTTTTCTCGCGCACGAGTTCCCAGGCCGAGTCCACGAGAGCTCCGTTTTTTAGGATGCACGATAAGACGGCCAAGACCTGACTGTTATGTCGGGTACTGCTGCGGACGAGTGGTAGTTGCTTCTAGAACTGGGTTGAGTAGACTCTCGGTTGGCAGAATCCGAGTCATCTCCACTCCCGCCGGCTAAGTCGATATAGCAACTCGGATATCACCGAGGAGGCCGAGATCATCTACCCACCGGCGAGTGTCCGCCCTCCGTCTTCGCTTTGTACAATGCAACAAGATATGCATGACTAGAGAAGTACACCCGGTAGAAACCCACGCGCCTATCCGCGGCGCCTCTTCTCTCGCTTCTTCTCCCGCTCCATCTCCTTCTCCTCGGCACGCTCGACGTTGATGCTGCCCTCGGCCCGGCGCATCTTGGCGTTGTACTCGGCATCCTTCTCGGCCTGCTCCTTGGCGCGCTCGCCGGCCAAGAACCGGTTGTCCTTGCGGAGCTCGCGAATAGCGCCCTTGCGCTCCTTCTTGTACTGCGCACGTAGCTTGGACGAGGCGGCACGCTCGGCGTCGGGGTCGTAGTGCTTGCCGGGCGCAAAGTCATCCTCGAACTTGGGTGTGTAGGATGCGATAGGGATCGGCTTGTGCGACTGCAGAGTAAGGGGCTGGCGAGCATCGACCGCGAAGCCGATCTGGCGACTGAGAGTCGAGCGGGTCTGGTCGAACAGGTTTTGAAGCTCTGGGGCGAGCTTGGCCACCCGGGAACCCTCCAGGACGGAAAGAAGTGGGCGGAACAGCTCAATGAACGAGTCTGTCGAAGAGTACATGTTGGCGAAAGTCGACACCAGCCGAAGAGCAACAGAGAGCAAGTCCGCCTTGTTCTGCTCCACATCCGCCTCGGCCAGTGCGGAAAGTACGTCCGCTGGCGAGTTGTGCGCCACGCTGGTGGTCATTTGAATGTCGCAAACAACCTGGCTAGGGTATGCCTTGACCGCCGCCGCATTCTTTTTCCGCTTGACGAGGGCGAGTATTGATGACGCCAGGAAATCGATGACCTCGGGTACGAGGCGCTTCGACATCGACTCATACTGGGAAATGACGGAGCAGAGGAACAAACCAGAGGCAATGTCGGACACGCGGCGGATACGGCTCTGCGAGAGGTACTGGCCGATCAACAAAACAGCCGGCTGGACGACAGGGTGGGAGAAGTCACTGGTAGACCATGTGACACCAACGAGGCGAAGAATGACCAGCTCAGGGGCCGAGGGAAGAGTCTTGGATGCGGGGTTGCTAGCTCCCCGGGCCAGACCGCGCTGCAGGTTCTTCTGCATGATGGACAGCTTGGCGATGAAGTGCGATGCGGCAGTCAGCGGGTTGAGCTTCACCAGCGCGGCAAGGTGAGGTCCAAGGGCGGAGATGATGCCGAATGGTGGTTCGTCTTGAGATGCCAGTACCAGGATGTAGTCGAGAAGAACGCCGAGGAACTCTTGCAACTTCTCCTTGTTGCCCTGCGCCAATGATGGGTGATGCAGGGCGCGAATGCGCTGGACAACAGTGGGCAGGGCAGAGTCTGGAAGCTCCTGGACAATGTCGATGAAGTCCTCGACCGTCGAAGGGCAGGGGAAGGTGAATGGGATCTCTGTCGCAACCGCCTTGCCCTTGCCCTTGTTCTTGGTCTTCGGCGCCAGAGGGGTGTCGTCCTCGTCATCGCTTGCTGCCGACTCGTCGTCGAGGTCCTCCATGTCGGAGATCTCATCCTCGTCATCGTCATCGTCATCGTCCTCGTCTTCATCGCCCTCCTCATCATCGTCCTCCTCATCGCCATCCGAGCCATCAGAGTCGATGTCGTCACCGTTGACGGAGCCCATGTCCATGTCCTCGATTGCCTCCCTCGTCAAACCGGGACCAAGGAGAGAGACGCCTCCGTCTTCGTCAACATCGCCGACAAAGTCGTCGTCCAGGTCGTCGGCATCAGGAACACGGCCAGATGAAGCCTTGCCCTTCTTGCTGGCTGGCTGGTCCTCGTCGTCGGAGGCTTCACCGCGCATGCGTCGTTGCCGCTTGGCCTCAGCCTCCTCCAGTCGCTCCTTCTCTTCGACGGCCAGCTCATCCTCAGTCTTCGTGCGATCCTTGGGCTTGGAGCGAGCCTCGTACCCGAGAGTGCGCACCAGCTCGTCATAGTCGCCGTCGGTCTGCTGGTCGGGAATAGCGGCTGCCGTACGCTGAGGACCAGGGAGCTGAACTGCTGGACGGACAGGAACCGATTCACCCAGGAGGGCCCGAAGCTCGTCCAGTCCTTCGTCAAGCTCCTCACGCATGTGCGAGTCCATCTCCTTCTGGTGCTGGCGCTCGAGCTTGTACTCCTTGCTCTTGGAGATGATCTCGGACATGACCTCGTGCTTGCTCTTCTTACGTTCGGGCTGATATGTCAGATGTACGTCCACTGTGCCCGCCTACCTCATCTTCGTCATCGCCGTTGTCCTCGAAGCCACCGAAGTGCTCGCGGTGGACTTGACGGCGCGAGATGGCGCCAGTGTCCTCATCATCGTACTCGGCGAAGCCCTGAGCATCGAAGTCATCTCCGGGGAGATCATCGACGTCTCGTCCGCCGTGAGTAAGGCCGCCCAGAGCCCAACCGTCGTCTCCATCGACGCCAAACGCGTCATCGTCGTCCTCGAGGTTGAAGGCACCCTTCTTGCCTTGACCCTTCTGACGTTCACGCGTGTAACGCTCAAGCATTCGGTCCTCCAAGGAAAGCGAGGGGTCCGACTCGCCGAAACGACGATCACGGAAAGTGCCGCGGTGGTCGCGGTTGTTGTGCTCGGGCAACAGCGTCTTCCGGCGCTACGAGGTTAGATGAGTTTGCAGGCCGCTTAGAGCTCACCTGCTCCAAACCAGCTTGACGAGTGGCCGTAGGACGACCGGTCACACCCTTGATCTTGCGTCCGCCAACATCGTGCTTCAACTTGGTTTCGCGCTCGTCAAATTTGTTGAATCGCGCGCGAATCTCGTCGAGCTTGGCCGACTTCTTGGCCCGGTCGACATCTTGTGATGCGCCCTTTTTGCCGCCTTTCTTCGTCTTTTTTGCGACTGACTTGCGGTTGAGACCCGCCGAGTTGAGCGCGTTCTTGAGCTGCGCCAGCTGGGAGGGACCCATGATGAGTGGATATGTGTACTTGACGATGAAAGTGACCGATGTTGTTGCTAGCTTGAGCCGGTGGACTTGCCAGTGATCAACTTTTGAGATTACAGGCAGGATTTTACACGTGTATTTAGAATTGATACGGAGATGTGTGACGTCTCCGTGTTGTGCCCAGAGTGAGTTGCGTCAGCGATTAGAGAGAGAGCGGTTTATGACGACGCCACCTCTCGCTACAACCATCAACTGCTGCATTACCACTTTCACGACGCGACAAGGAGACAAGTCCCAGCGCGATCATGCAGGGGGAGCCCTCGAGGGATAAAGACCTCTCATTTGCAAGGCTCAGCGACCTAAACTTGCACTTGACTATCAAAGTGTAGGCTTCATCATGTTCCTCCACCGCACACCACTGACCCGCCTCGCAGAGTCTCGTTAGAGGGCAAGATCCACAAGCGCAAGTTTACCCAGCTTCTGGAAAACGAAGAGCTACAACGTTCAAGCTTTGAGAGAGAGTAGGTAGAGCTGACTTGGCATGTCGTACTGACGCTCAGTGGCTTGGCCGACCTGGTCGTCACTTGCCAGCTCTGGGCGGAAGGGCAGGCGTTGACGCTCCCATTCCGGACTGCTTGGAAGGATTTCAATCGAACTTACATGTGAGCTTACCAGACGCACTATTACTCACCTATTCAGCTGGAATCAGAACATTTTCCTGCCTGTCACCTATTCCAGCCTGCTCCCCACCGCCCAGCTGGTGTTCACCATCTGGGATGCCCAGGGAGCTGGCAAGGCCGTTGCCGTCGGCGGTACGACGATGAATCTGTTCAGTCCAGATAGGTAAGCGTAAGCTGAACGCACAGGCTGACAACTAGGACTCTTCGTCGTGGTCAACAACGTCTGTTCGTTCATCGGGATGTCGAAGGGGACCCAGGGGCCGAAACCAAAACACCCAGCGAGGTTCACCTCGAGGAGGATGAGATGGGACGCTTGGAGCATCTTGTCAAGGAGTATGAGCGCGGGGACGTCCCCAAGATCGACTGGTTGGACCGTCTGGCTTTCCGGCAGATTGAACGAGCCCATGCCGTAGGTGTCCAAACCTCACTGCTGCTGACTTGCCTCAGGCGGAAGCCAGCAAGTCGGACAACCTCTACCTCTACATCGACCTGCCACGCTTTGACTTCCCTGTCGTATATTCGGAGAAGGAGAGCCAAATTCCTTATCCTCCAGCACCGGTGTCTCACCAGCCCCAAGCACACCCTCATACCCAGTTGTTGCCTGCCGACTCGTTGGGCACAGATAAGCATCTTTGGCGATTGTTCGACCCAGATTCCTGGCGAGAAAACCCCGTCGAGATCAAGCATCGTAAACTCCTTCGAAGCCAAAGATTGGGTGATGAGGGACGCGACCTGAAACCTGGGCCTGTGGACCGTGACAGGTTGAACGTGAGTCGATGTGAGAGACAGCTTACTGATGAAGCAGGAAATATTCAGCATGCCGCCAACCGCAGAGCTCTCCTCCAACGACAAAGACCTGCTGTGGAAGTTCCGATTCTCCCTCTTCAGGTCTCCGCGTTCATTGACGAAGTTCCTCAAGTGTGTCACCTGGTCAGATCAGGTGGAAGCAACGCAGGCGACGGAGAAACTCCTGCCGCTATGGGGACAGGATGTCGGCATGGACGATGCTCTGGAGCTCTTGGGTCCAGGATTCACGAATCGTCGGGTGCGCGCCTTTGCCGTCCAAAGGCTGCAACGGGCTGACGATGATGTGAGTGGGCTGGAGGAGACAATAACTAACGGCGCAGGAAATCCTGCTTTATCTGCTGCAGCTTGTCCAAGCTCTGAGGTTTGAGCAAGACCCCACTCGACCATCGAAGTCTCATCGCCGCCGGGATGCGGCCAGTCATGAAGAACAAGACAGCCGGCTCGCACAGTTTCTCATTGATCGCGCAGTCGCGAACCCCATCTTCGCCACCTATCTGCACTGGTACCTGACAATCGAGTGTGACACACGATCCACTGTGGGCAAGATGTACACCAAGGTCGCGTTTAGGTTCATGACCAAACTTCAAGAGGTAGGAGGGCTTCAAACGCCATAGTGCTAACTTGCAGACACCCGAGGGCATTGCCCAGCGTGATGTGCTGCGACGTCAAGGAGAACTCATTGAGTGCCTGTCGGGCCGCGCAACGGACATTCGATCCTCCAAAGACACGCGATCAAAGAAGATCGACAAGCTGCGGGCATACATTGCGGACTCCAAGCACGGCCTCAGCCCGATTCCAGCACCGCTGCCTCTGCCCCTGAATCCGCGAGTCACGGTTACGAATATTGTCTCGGACAAGTCGTCCATCTTCAAGTCCAATCTCCTGCCCTTGCTTCTC
Organism: Vanrija humicola; assembly: GCA_008065275.1. Taxonomy (NCBI): domain Eukaryota; kingdom Fungi; phylum Basidiomycota; class Tremellomycetes; order Trichosporonales; family Trichosporonaceae; genus Vanrija; species Vanrija humicola. The sequence continues at coordinate 279,102 of QKWK01000010.1, forward strand.
TGGTTTGAGGATGACGACCGCCTGGAGGACGATGTGGACAACTCACGTGGCGAATATCCGGTCATCTTCAAGAACGGAGATGACTTGCGACAGGACCAGCTGGTCATTCAGCTTTTCAACCTCATGGACCGACTGCTTCGCAAGGAGAACCTCGATTTGCGATTGAGCCCTTATGCCGTTCTCGCTACGTCGACGTCAGAGGGAATGATCCAATATGTGCCTAGCAAGAGTCTTTCGGCCATCATGGCGGAACACAGCAACCTTCAAACGTACTTGCGCGAGAGCCACGCCGACGTAGGCGCCCTCGGATCCTATGGGATCGAAGCAGGCGTCATGGACACGTTCATCCGCAGCTGTGGTGAGTAGTTTGAGTACAAGTAACGCAGTGCTAACTGGACAAGCCGGCTATTCTGTGCTCACCTACGTTCTCGGTGTTGGTGACCGGCACCTTGACAACCTCATGCTGTCGCCTGATGGCCATTTCTTCCATGTCGACTTTGGATACATCTTGGGTCGCGATCCAAAGCCTTACCCGCCGCCTGTCAAAGTGTGCAAGGAAATGGTCGATGCCATGGGAGGCGTATCGTCAGCTCACTATGCTCGGTTCCAAAGCTTTTGCTACACGGCGTTCAGCATTCTGCGCAAGAACTCGAATTTGATTCTAAACCTCATTGCGCTGATGGTTGATGCCGGTATCCAAGACATTCAACTGGAACCTGACAAAGCGGTCTGGAAGGTGGGTGACGTTGCTTGCGCTGGGCTGACGTTCAGGTTCAAGAGAAGTTTATGCTTGATTTGAGTGAGGAAGATGCCATCAAGCAGTTCGAGGTGCTGCTCAGTGAGACCTCATACATTACCGTGGTTTTCGATCGAATCCACGACTGGTGAGTCCGTGCTACCAAGTCCAAATGCTGAACTGCTGTAGGGCCCAGTATCTGAGGGATTAAGGCTCGGCCGTAGGTGTCGGGATGGCTATCATACCCCTGCATATATACCATTGCCCTGTTGTATTTGTTGTTGATGTCGATACGACAACCGAGCTCGGGATAACTGTACAGATCCGTCACTTGGTTAAACCACGGGCTAGAGGTTCGGGCGTTTGCAGAGCGTTCAAACAGGAGCTGTTACGACGAAGCAAGTCTTGGCATATCAACCGTCTGACATTGTTGTCAAGATCTACCACGCAGAAACTGGCTGCCTGCAGACCGTTGCGCTTTGTCCTCTGGGATTCGGGGGGCCGGTTTCCGGCCATCTGTGCCATTGAGTGCCACCGCCACCGCCTACGCCGAGAACCCTTGGGCGCCAATGACGCACGCCTCTTGCCTTGTTCTGTGTCTGCAGAGGGTCTGCAGCTGCTCCGCAGCTCTGCTCCTCGCTCGACCCCGTTGCCCTTACCCAAAGAGCTACGCCCCTCTGCAAGACAGCAGGTGGGGCCCGAAGGATGCTGGTTGGTTGAGTAGAAACGAGTCAAGCGCCGGTCAGGATTGAGTGACGCATTTGGGTGAGGGAGACTTGATGCACATGGCGCACAGACATGGGATGTTGGATTGAGACATGCACTGTTGGCTGCAACACGGAGGTGTGGACGGTTGCAGCGTCCTATAGCGAGAACAATGACGTCTATTGCGGATGGTACTATTAAGGTACTTACTCCGTGCCGGGCATGTGCTGGGTATGCTGGCAAGGTTGCCTCGAGGAATGCAATCGTGGTAAGTCGCCGCCGCGGCTGCCCTAGTCGTCGTCACTGCGCTCTTGGTCTCTGGGCTAAGACTGCATAGATTGAGTTGAATCTCAGAGCGCGTGCTCGCTGTTGCTGTTGCAGTCGGGTTGCGATTACGATACGGGTGCACGCCGGCGGAGGAATTGGAATACCTCGACTGGACTGGCTTGGCTCTCGGGTGGACAGCTTGATGCCCACCCACCACCTCCTTTGTGTCGCTGCCGGCGTTTCCCCACGTCTTACCCCAAATCGCCTTTGGCCTTCTCGGCCGCCGCCGTCTTGCAAGCATTCCTCAACTCTCATCTCCCAATATCAATCGTCCATCGCACAGCGCATAGCGCACTCGCCAGCACACTACGGCATTGCATAGCTACAGCAATGGGCGAGCCTCAATCCATCGACCCGCTGCAGCACGCATTGCATCAGTCGACCTCATCGTCATTCTACCCGCCCCCCGCACCATCCCACTCCCAGCTGCCGGCACTGGATACCTCGCCTACATCCCTCTTCCCCCTCATCTCACCAAGTACATCAGACACCCTGGCCGCCGCCGACATTGCGACCTCCTCAGCTCCAACCAATGGCCTAGGCAAGCGCCGCAAGTCGTCGTCGGGCATCACCCAGCAACCGTCAACAAGACCGTCGGTACCGCGCTCAAACACTACCACCCAGACGGCCAGTCCAGACATGCCCCTCGACGCCGACGACGAGCCAGAGTCGTCGACCGAGCGCAAGAAGCCAAGGGCAGCCGGTGGCAATGCCCAGGTGCTTACGAGTAGGTATCGCCAGCTCTGAGCGTGTACTGATCCGCAACAGGCTGTGAGGCTTGCCGCAAGGGCAAGTGAGTACCAGCAGGCTGCGCGACTTAGTTTCAGTGCTGATTGACTGCCAGGCGTCGCTGTGAGCCGTCTCCACTGGTGCCTCCCGACCATCCAGACGTGGCCAAGCTGCCATGCGCGCGATGCCGACGATTCGCCCTCGACTGCGTTCGCATGCGCGTGTCACGGCGTAAAGGCCCCGCACCAGTGTATGTGTTGATCGAGAGGATCAGAGACTCACGAGAGCAGAGACCTTAGTGCCATTTCGGATGCTGCTCACGGCTACAATCCCGGGACAGCAGAGAGTTCCAGTGATCAAGCAAAGGGCCTCCCTGCGTCTTCCACAGGCAGCAGTGGTCTTGACTTCGATGTCCCTCAAGGGTAGGTCCTCGAACTCTGTGACATATACTGACTCGCAGCGTTGCCATCCCATCGCCATCGTTTCCCCTACTCGCTGCCTCGCCAAACGTGGGCAGTGTGGGCACGGCCGTTCCGACTAGCTTGGACCAAGTCGTGTCGCCACCAGTGCTCGAGAACATCATCGGCCTCTTCTTCGATTATGTGTACCCTCTGACTCCTTGTCTGCATCGGCCGACGTTCATCGCCGACCTCGCAGCTCGCCGCGATAAAACCGACCCCGTGTTCTTTGCGCTTACCCTTGTTGTCCTCGCATCTACACTCGTGCAGGTTCCTCGCATCCTGGTCAATCTTGACAAGCAGGAAGTGGAGGCCTTGGCACGTCGCTGTGTCCGGGTGGCGCGCGCCAAGACTGCCTACCTTTGGGAGGACCCAGTACCTGTGCGGGCAGAGTTTGGTATGTGATGATCGCTCGACTTGTGCTCATGTCCCAGTTGTGATCTTTTATTTGGAAGGGATCGTCCACTTGTTGCTTGGCAACAACACGGCGCACGTCATAGTGACAGCCCAGGCGAACCAATGCGCTCTGGCCCTGCGCCTGAACGAGGAATCTGTATGTGCTTGGCTAACCTTCTGTGTGCTGACGCCTCAGAGTTACGAGGGCCTCAACCCTATCGAGTCTGAGATTCGGCGGCGAATCTACTGGCTGCTGTTCCAAGCCGACAAGAGCACAGCCTGCTTGCGTGCCCGGACAATCTGTCTGCGTCTGGAAGACGCCCCAGGTCTGCGGCTGCCCTCGGAAGTGGACGACGAGCAGATCACTCCAACTGGAGTCCTGCCTCAGCCCAACGGCCGCACCCCGCTTATTGCCGGGTTCAACATTGTGACCAACCTCTTCCGCATCTTGAACGATGCGCTCCTCCTCCAGCGGCGCAAGTCTTTGCCATCTGTGGACAGCATCCTAGCTGACCTTCAAAACGTCAACGAGTTGAGAGAGCGTGTGATTAACGCCACTGTCGAAGTTGCCAGCCCCCTGAGGATTCGTTCTGCATACGATTCGCGGGCAGCCAGCCCAGCCAAGGGATGGGAGGCCAATCTCCAGGCCAGATTCTTGGATTTCTTCTCGGGTGCGACAGACAACGACCACATCAACAGTTTTATGGTCATGCAGGGCAACATCCTGGTGACCCAGCAAGTTGTAAGGCTGGTGCTCTTGCAGACGCGCGAATCGCTGCTTCGGCAACTTGCGGCCCTCACGCACATGCCGCTTCAGAGTGTTGGCGGTTTGGCAGGTGTCCAGAACAACGAAGTCGCCGAGGATATCGCTTGCGACCTCCTGGACGGCCTCAACAGTCTTCCGGAGGAGTGCGTCGCGACCAACGGACCGTCTCTTGTGCAAAAAGGTACGGAGTCGTCGTTTGACTACAGCTGACATCCAGTCCGCTTCGTTGCGATTCAGCTCATGGAGGGCTCCACTTCGACCTCTCCACAAGCGGTGCGAGCGTGAGTACCGCGGTGCTGCACACGTTTCAATGCTGACTTGCTACAGTCAAACCCTCCTGATGCAGTTCCTCTCGGTGCTGAGCGTGATCGAGGGCATGTACACCTTCGGCCGAGACGTTTCCGCCGAGTAACTACCGCTTCCCCTTCCTTTTTGGTTATCCCTGTTGTGTGTTATTAACAAACACTCCTCCCGTGGTGTCTATGCATCATTGTCTACATTTTTTCTAGAGACCGGCCCACTCGTGGCGGCCGCGGACCTCGAACTCGTGAACGAGCTGTTCTGCTGACAAGGCGTCGTCGCTGACAAACACCTTCCACTTTCCATTCTCAATGGCCCAGCTGTGGATCAAGTCGTCCCAGTGGGCGAGCTCGCGGCGAGTCACCTTGATGGTGACACGTTCGGACGCCCCTGGTGCAAGGGCCGCGGTCGTGGCGATGCCTGCGAGGTGGCGGACGGGGTGGGCGAGATTTGACACTGGCGACGAGAGGTACACCTGGACGCTGTGCGACCCAGCAACGTCGCCGGTGTTGGTGACAGCAACCGAGTAGTCGATCGTCGTCTCGTCGACCCGCGAGACCTCGACGTCCGAATACCCAAAGGTCGAGTACGAGAGGCCGTGGCCGAATGGGAACAACGGGGTGAGCTTGCGCTCAAGGAACCACTTGTACCCGACGGCCAGGTCCTCCGAGTACAGGACCTTGCCGTTGGCCGAGCGGAAGTTGCCGTGGGCAGCAATGTCCTCCTCACGCACGGGGAAGGTGATGGGCAGTCTGCCGGACGGGTTGACGTTTCCGAACAGCACGTCGGCGAGGGCGAGGCCGGACGCGTTGCCGCCGTACCAGGCCTGCACGACGGCGGCGACGTCGTTGACCCACGGCATGGAGACTGCGCTGCCGCTCTGCACAGCCACAACGGTGCGCGGGTTGGCGGCGGCGACGCGGGTGACGAGCTCGTCGGTGCGCTGCGGGAGCGCAAGCGACGCGCGGTCGTAGCTCTCGCTCTCCCAGTCTGGGCTGAGACCCACAGCGACGACGACGGCGTCGACGTCTTTCGCGAGCGCGACCGCGGCCTCGATCGCCGCGTCCTTGTCCACAACAGGGAAGCCGCCGATCCGCAGTCCAAAGTTGCAGATCTGGCCGACGTCGGGCGCGTCCTTCATCACGCCGGGGATGTTGGAGAACTCGGCGCGGATGGCGTACTCCCTGCCCTCGACGACCGCGAGCTGGCCAAACTCCTCGGACGTGCCGTGCCCGAAGAAGGTCTCGCCGGGAGTCTGCAGCACGTCCCAGTTGTCGACGACGAGCTCGCCGTCGACGAACAGCTTGGCGCGGCCGCACACGGCCAGGCTGAACTCGTACAGGCCCGTGATGGGCGCCGTCCACGTGCCCGACATGACGGCGAACCAGTTCGTGCCCTGCAGGCTGTCGGGGACGCCGTCGTTGAGCAGCACATGCGACGCCTCGCGGCGGTAGTGGTGGACCACGGGCGAGTTGGGAGCCAGCGAGGTGTACAGGCGCATGTCGGCGCCTGCGATGCCGTCGTCGCGGACAATGCCGTCGAGGTAGGGGAGCATTTTGTGTGCTGGGGGCGTCAGAAGTGGTGGGAAGGTGGCGGTGGTGGCAGCAACTTACATGGGGTACCGAGCGAGTACTCGATCGAGACACCCTCGGGTGCCACCTGCTTGATGCCGTCGAGGACGGTGACGACGTAGCTGCAGTTGAGCTGGGCCGATCCGCCGCCAAAGCACGTCTTGTCGAGGGCGCGGGGGCCGACGACGGCCACGCGCTTGACGTTGGTGAGGGGCAGCGCCTTGTTGTCGTTCTTGAGCAGGACGTTGGACTTGGCGCCGAGCTCGCGCAGGAACACACGGTCGTCTGGCCGGTCATTGGTCACCTCGATGTCGTCGCCGTACACGGTCTCGGGCGACATGCGCGCCGTGCGCTGCGCCCAGACGAGCACGTTGCGCACGCACGCGTCAATGTCCCGCTCCGAGATCTTGCGGGCCGCGAGCAGGTGCTCGACGAGGTACGGCGTGCGCCACTTTGCGGGGCCGGGCATCTGGTGGGTCAGCGGCTATCACGAGGGACGGACCCACCTCGAGGTCTTGGCCGGCCTTGATGGCCGTGTCGACAGAGTACGTGCCAAACCAGTCGCTCATGACGAGGCCGTCCCAGCCCCACTGCTTGCGGAGCACGCCGTCGAGCAGCTCCTTGCTCTCGCTGACGTGCTCGCCGTTGACGCGGTTGTAGCTCGACATGATGGCGAGCGGGTTCGAGTCGGCGACGGCGATCTGGAAGGGGCGGAGGTAGACCTCGCGGAGGGCGCGCTCCGAGACTTCCGAGCTGACGGCCGTGCGCTCGTGCTCAATGTCGTTGGCGACGTAGTGCTTGAGCACGGCCGACACGCCGTTCTCCTGCAGGCCGTTGATGTACGCCGTGGCCAGGAGGCCGCTGAGGATCGGGTCCTCGGTGAAGCTCTCGAATGAGCGGCCGCCGAGCGGTGAGCGCTGGATGTTGATGGTCGGGGCGAGCAGCGCGACCGCGCCGCGGTCCTTGGCCTCGCGGGCAAGCAGGCTGCCGGCAGCGTGCACGAGCTTGGTGTTGAAGGTGGCCGCGAGGGCTGTCTCACAGGGCAGGGCGATGCCGGCGGCTGCATCGTCAGCAGGACACAAACAAACTACCCACTCTGCTCGGCAAACGACGCGCCGCGGGCACCATTGGGCCCGTCGCTCATCTTGACACCGGGGATGTTGAGGCGGGGCACGGGCACGGTGTGCCACCAGTCGGCGCCGGCGAGCATCGTGATCTTCTCGGTGCGCGTCAGCTGGGCGAGGAGCGCGTCGACATCGGCGTCGAGGAACGAGCGGTCGCCCGTGTGCCATGGGCTCGGGGCGACCTTGCTCAGCGACGGCGACGAGAGCGGTGGTGTGGGCGGAACGGCGACCGGCATTGTCGCGGAGTGACTAGTGGGGTGTGGTGGGGACGGAAGTCGGAGAGAGGCGGGGAGGCTACATATGACTTGTGGCTTATGTTACCTGTCTACCCATCTCAAGTCGTGATACCAAGCAAGCAGTTGGCGGCGGGCAGTAAGGCAGAGCAGGCTGGCGCACTCGCACTCCGCAACTACGCACCGCTGCAGAGGACGAGGGGGAGTTCAACCCAAAGTCGGCTCAGCCCGGCCCAGCAACGGCCAACCTGCCGCCGAGCCGATATCCATCGTCCCTGTCACGAGACTGTGGTCCGCACGCATACGCCGCATGCGCTGTCCGAGGTGTTGTGGCCTGGTGGTATCTCCGCTCGGCTCGTCTGGAGCAGTGAGGGCAGTCGGGCACGCATAGTTGGTCCGCCGAGTGGCCCGCCACGCCTGGAGCCCCACAGCCCTGGGAGCATTTCGGATGAGCAACGGTTAAATTGCCCTCTGCTGGTTGTGGACGACGCGGCGTCTGCAGGGCCACACTTGGCAGCACGTTGCGCGTTGCGTTGTCCGCGCACACGGCGTGTACCATTGCCGCCGGCTGCACCCGCGAGCAACTCCCGCAGAGCGTGAGCAGATGCCAGCAACGCCGGCGGCGTATGTCCGCGGCCGGTGGCAGGCGACACGGCGGCAGGTGGAGGCAGCCACGCTCGGTGGCACACGTACCCGTGTCCATGTCGTCGCTCCGCCGTGCCAAGCTCTGCAGATGCGGACGACGCGGTGGAACTACCGCCGGCCCGCAGCGCACACGGCGTAGTGCAGTGAGTGGCTATGTACGTCTACGCCCAGGCGGGGGAGGTCACAGGCCGTGCCGTGGATATACCGCGGCTCGGGATCGTGGCGGGTGCCGGGCCGAGCGAAGAATGGCTCGTGCAGTGCCGCATTCTTGCAACACCTCACCAAGATATCCGGCCAAGACGCACGGCGCGCACTGGGGAATCCGGGGACGGAGGGGCCCATGGGGCGTGCGTCGAGTGCAGGTGACATCGGGCGTGCTGCTCGCTCTTGCTGGGAGGTGCCGGGCCGGCAGGACGCGGCTTGGAAGCTTGGCATGAGGCCTCGCCGAGACAGTTGGAGGCGGGTACGGCCCGGGCTGTTGATCCATGGGCAGCTGTAGACCGCATGGTTGACAGGCCACGAGATGAGGGAGACTGGGATACTCACTGCTGGAGTATACTTCTTCCCTTCCGTCACCAACAGGCTACCTCATGGCTGTTGTCTCGAATCAAGTAGCGCTGTGTTCGCCACAACGCCAGTCTCCAGACTCGGCTCTGCTGTCCTCTTGAAACACGTTGCGGCTCTCGAGCAGTCGAGCTGTGGCGCCCGGCGCCCACGTGCTTCGTCACCCTGCCATGGCTGCGAACCTGGTGTCCCAGTATCCCAGTTGGACCGACTCCCAGGCGGAAGTCTGACTTCAGAGGCGCACTGTCTCCCGTACAATCAGCCTTGTTGGAGCGTGTTGCATGTACAGCACAGAACAATGCACACCAACATGACACGCGGCCGCCCCTGCCCGCTGCACGCGCACCCGACTGGTCATGCCACACACCCAGCACAGCCAGCGGATTTGGTTCCGTCGCCTCCTCCACCCCTGACGATGACCACCACCACCACCACCACAGCCATCACTGACGTCCTCGACGGCGGATTGATCACGTCTCACACCTCACTCCCTCTCTTCCTTTCTTCCCTCCAACATGTCAGCCATGGACGTCGACACACCTTCCTCTGCCGTGGTCAAGGACAAGAAGCCCCGCTTCGAGGTCAAGAAGGTGCGTGCTGCGTGCTTGCGTGTTTGCGCCGCCGCCGTGTCGCCGCGACGCGTGTGCTGACCGTCCACAGTGGAACGCCGTCGCGCTCTGGGCGTGGGGTGGGTGTCTCGTCGCTGGCGCTGGACGCACCGCTGACCTAGACCTCCAGACATTGTCGTCGACAACTGCGCCATCTGCCGTAACCACATCATGGACCTTTGTGAGCGCGCCCGCTCAGTCAACCTCCCCGCGGCACCGCTGACACGCCGCAGGCATCGAGTGCCAGGCCAACCAGGGCGCCGAGAGCGAGGGATGCACCGTCGCCTGGGGTATCTGCAACGTGAGTGCGTGTGTGTAGCGCGCGACTGACAGCCAGCACGCGTTCCACTTCCACTGCATTTCTCGATGGCTCAAGACGCGTCAGGGTGAGTTGGTGATCGTTCAACCGCATGGAATCGCTGACACCAACCTACAGTTTGTCCCCTCGACAAGTGCGTACAACGCTGCAGCTGCCTTGCCCTTGCTGACACGTCTACAGCCGTCAATGGGAGCTCCACCGCTACGGCCGGTAATCGCCTGGCGTTCTCGCCTTCGGGCCACTCGTTCTCATCCATCCTTCATGTGTACAACGCGAGATGTAATACTGCGCATTCACGAGACCCCACGGTCTTGCTCAACGCTCACAGGGGACACGATTGACTCTGGTCTCGTCTGGTCCGAGGCTTCGGTCAGACAGCATCCTCTCACTTGTCCAATTCCTTGTCTCCTACACAACCCATCTCCGCTGCCAATGTGTGACATGATGCTATGCTAATGCTACCCACGTCCACCCCCCACCAATGTCTTAAAGTCTATGCCGCCGTGCTCTTCTCGTCGGCCGCCTTGCTCTTGTCGACAGGCCGAGACTGCGTCCACTCGCCGCGCTCAAACCTGCCTTCGTACGTCTCGACCTTCTCTCCAAGCGCCTGCACGGCGTCCTGCAGCATCTGTGTGATCTTGATACGCGTCTCGCGGTCGCCGTCGTGCGCGTCGCCCTCGACGTGCGTCGGACCGGTCGGCGTGGCACCCTGGGCGCGGTGCGCGTTCACCACAGCCTCCACCTGCGGCCTGATCGACTCGCCGATGGTCACGCTGACCTTGGCGCCTGGCCGGGGCACGAAGCGCGGGAAGCCGCGGTGCTCGTCCATGATCTGGTCGAAGCCTGTCTATGTCAGCGAGCACAAGCAGCTAGATGCTGGACGTACCAGAGATCCATATTGGGATAATCTCGGGCATGACGCGCGAGTCCATGACGATGCGTCCACTGCAAGGTCAGCCGGGTCACTCGCAAGCCTCGCTCGCACTCACACGCCCCACTTGAACCTCAGCAGGCCTCCGTCAGGATGAGAGAACTTCTGGTTCACCTTGCCCTCAGGGAAGATGTGGACCTGTTGTCAGCATCGAGGCGCAACAGGATACGCACCCAGCCGCCCTCCTCCACTCGCTGGATAGCCGTGTCCACAGCCTGCTGGTAGATGCCGCCGCCGCGCACCGTCTCGATGACCTGTCCGGCCGTGAAGAACCTGGCCGTCGGTGCGCTCGTGAACATGATGTCGGACGCTGGGGTTAGCACCGCCGCTGGTGAACGTGTTACCCACCTCCGAGCGTCCACCTCGTGTTCAAGCACGTGGTTTCTGGCTTGGCGAGGGGGAAGAAGTTGGACGTAGGGAGGAAGGACCACATCTGCGTGTCAGCTCGGGCGGCGGGCAAGGCGCACGCACCATTGGGTCGTCGACCACCGAGTTGTGGTTGCAGACTGGGCGGGTCAGTGCTATCACAAAGGAGGGACCCACCTGTGATGATTCCGCGGCGGAACGGCCTCTCGCCGTCGATCTCGATCACGCCGTCGGCACCGCCCTCCTCGGCGGTGTCGATCGCGTCGTTGCGCTGGTTGAGCGCCTTGAGCAGGTTGCTCGCCCCGTTGACATTGTAACCCTGCGTGGTGAGGTTGAGGAACCACTTGCAGTTGAAGCCGATGAAGCTGAGCGTCGCGGCTGAGAAGAGCGATGTTGGTGGAGGCATTGCGTCGTGGGTATTTGGTTCTCGCGGTATGAGCAAGTTTTCAAGGTCGATACGCTGCTGCTGTCGTGTCGATACCTAGCGCTGCAGCGGAGCAAGCAGACCACAGACCAGTGTGGTTGTTGTTGTTGTCGTTGCGCTGCTGCAGCTGCCTGCTGGGGGTCGCTTTGACGAGCGAGATCGGAACGGCATTGCCCCGTCGGCAGAAAAAGTTGGGTGTCGGTTCGGCGCGTCGTGCCTGACAACACGCCGCCGTCCGAAATCATCCATCATCGCTGCCGCAACCACCAGACGCGATAAACAACATCGACTACTGCTATCTCCCACAAGCATGCGCTGTGGACTGATCACTCGTCATCGACTCTAGCCCTCCCACGGACGACATGAACGAGCCGCCGGACTCGAGCGCCCTGCATGCGACATACATGCTGCATGAATAGGGCGCCAAGAGGCCAAATTAACCCCCCCAAAGGCCCCCCCAAACACTGTCCCTTATCCCTGCGTCGTGCGTCATGGCACCAACAGCCCTCAAGACGTCAAGACATTCGGCACTAGCGTGTCATTCACCACTGCAGGGTATGCATGATGGCTGATATGCAAGACACGCAGCACTGCGCTGCGCTGCGTACGCACCCCGGAAATTGCACGTCGTCGTCGCTGTGGCGCAGGATGAAACCGACAAGGCACAGAAGGACGCACGCCGACAGACTTGAGTTTGGCACATTGGCAGCAGCAGGCAGCACACGCTCGCACCATCACGGCCATCACCCCCGCCTCGGCGTCGAGCCCTCCTTCTCTCGATCCACTGACGCACGCACGAACGCACATACGCACTCGCACACTCACTCGCTCAAACACTCACTCTCTTCCTCCATTTCTTCCACTTTGCATCGCTCTTCTCCTCATACCAATACCACACCACCCATAATGCTCCTCAAGGCCACCGTCCTCCTCGTTCTGCAGCTCGTCGCGGCCGCACCCCTCAACGGCCGCGCGCCCCAGGACGACAACCTGGTTTCTGCCCTCCCACTCTCCCCCAGCCCGACGCCTGTCCCCTCGCCCACATCATCGAGCGTCCCAGCGCCGGAGCCGACCGATGCCAACCCGGCCATCAACCAGACCGTCTACTTTGTGTGGCCGACGCAAGACGCCTGGTGTACGTAGCAGCCCCTCCCTTGCCCCTCGGCCACACCGTCACATCCATGCTTACATCCACCAGGGGTCAAGGACCCAGACTACTCCCAGCCCAACCTGTTCGAGCTGCGCTTCCCGCGCCTCTCGTACGGCTTCACCGTCTACCTCACGCACTGGAACGCCAGCATGCTCGCGGAGCCCCGACCCATCTGGATCGGAGGCATCCACTCGAGTGAGTAGGCTGTGGGCAGAATGGCGTTTGGCTTGCTGATGTCGCCTGCAGACAACGGCACGACCAACCTGCAGATCAACGACACGCGCCTCGACTACCCTAGCGGTGACCCCCTGGACGAGTACGTGACGGCGGCGATTGAGGGAGGGAAGCAGTGGAGCTGACGCCCTGGCAGCGCTAGCCCTGGCCACGGATACATGCTTGTTGCCAAGTCGGATGACGGAGGTGAGTCGCCGAGTCTGGAGTCTGGTTTGTCCGCTGACCGATGCTTGCAGTCCACGCCTATGGCTCCCAGTTCTTTGAGCTCAAGCCCAAGGGTAGCAATGCTACGTACCCTCCGGGCTGGGTTAACGACTTTTGACGAGGACGCAGAGGGCGCGGAGGGCGCGAAAGGACGCTTGAGGCTGTTCCAGACGCCCGGCGGGCGGGCTACTGTGAGGCTACTCACGGCCTAAACCAACACGCTACGCCGTCGCTGGCGACGATACCCCGTAATATGTATAAGACATAGACGCCATGCTGTTGCTGGATACCAACAGGCTGTTTCATGGACATGGTTCTGGCCGGTGGTGGACGCTGCGAGGGTCGATCGTGTGGCGGCTGCAGGGTGAGGGGACAGGGGCAGAGTCAGGCAGCCGCAGGCACAGACGAGGTAAAGCAAGGGTGAGTGCAGTGTTGAGGGAGGACAGTTGAGTGGCTTGCTCGCTACCATGCAGCTGGCAACTCTGTTCTTCGGCTGCTTCGGTGGTCATTGAGGCCGAGTAGATGCTGCATACACGGAGTGCAGAAATCGCCGCGGGCGGTGCACACTAGCAATGTTTGGCGCCAGGGAGCGGGCGCGTATGGGCCGTGCGCCGCGCGGTTGTTTCACTCTCGGCGAAGATACGCGTCGGCGCGAGCAGCAGCCCGAGGCGACGTCGACTTCGGCGAGCAGCCAGCAGGGCTGGCCGGGGTGGGGCGAGAGTCTGGTAGCGGCGGGGCGTTCAAGCGTTCAAGCGAGCGCGCGAGGGGCGAGGGTGATGGCGCCGATGGCGGCGGCGGCGGTGCAGACGGGCCTGGGCGGATAATTCCCGGATGCACCAGCACTGGAACGTGTTGGGTTCTGTTGCCCGCCCTGCTGGCTCAGGAAGCTGGCGCGTGCTTGCTCAATTGCTGCTGCTGCTGGCGCTGCTGCAGGCGCGTAGGGAGTCGTCGCTGCGTGCTGCGCGCTGCGGCTGCTGCTCCTGCGACCCGCTTATCCGCAGCGGGTGCAGCGCTGCGCCCTGCGGATCAGAGATGCACGACGCGAGGTGTGGGTGTGGTGTGTGTAGGGAGGGGAGGGCCAGCAGCAGCAGCACCGTCGCCCGCCCACCCGCCCGCCCGCCCGCCGACATGCCGCTGGCCTCTGGGCATTTCTATTTAGAGTAACGCGGCGGGAGCGCCAGACCCTTGGCGCCTAGGCACTTTTGGCTGGCAGCGAGATCGCTGCTGCTGCTCTGCTGCTCTGCCAGCGGCGAGTCGAATGTCGCCGCATGCATGCATGCCTGCCTGCCGCCGCGCACAAATATTCGCTCACTGGTGCACGGGCGCTGCGGTGCGGTAGCGGCGGCGGCGGCGGCGGGGGCAGCGGCGGTACTGGTGGCCTGGTGGCCTGGTGGCCACTGGCATCCCATCTCCCCTGGCCGTGAGACAGTTGGCCGCAACTTGGCCCGTTTGCGGCGAGTCGGACAGACAGTCCATCAGTGTTTGTGAGACGAGCACACGGACAGCAAGCAACGCCGCCGCCATCGACTGCATCTGTGTCATCATCCTTCTGCATTCCTCCCACCCACCTCACATCCACCATGCGCCTGCTCACACCCCTGTCACTCCTCGCCTTTGCCACGCTCGTCGTCGGCCAGAGCAGCAGCAGCAGCAACCACACCTCGTCCGCAAGCACCTCGACTCGCAGCGCAAAGAGCGCGGGCCACAGCAGCACGGCCTCGGCGTCGGCCGTGCCCTCGTCCGACGGGGCCGAGGTGCTGACGCTCAGCGGCGCGCCCAGCACCGTCTCGTTCGCCGACGCGGTGCCGACCGCCGCGCCAGCCACGCCCAACGGCAACGGCGGCACGCTGGGCGGCAGCGCGGACGGCACGGTCGGCTTCACGTTCCCGACCAACGCGTCGTGGTGGGTGCTCGGCGCGCCGGCAAAGCAGCCCAACACGCTCCAGCTGCACTTTGCGCCCAACACGACCGCGTTCCGCATCTTCCTCACCAACACGGACACGTCGCTCCTCAGCCGCACGCTCCGCATCAAGACGGTCCTCAAGCCCGCCGACGGGACCACGACGTTTACGCTCGACTCGGCCCACCCCCTCTGGGGCGCGAAACCCGGCAAGGGGTTCGTGCTCGTCGCGCAGTTTGCAAATGGTGCTCGTGAGTAGCTCAAGGTGATGGTGGGCGGCGGGGGCGGCGGCGGCGGCGTCAGCAGCGCCGCTACCTACCCCTGCTGCAACTACGCCGAACCTTTGGCCGCTAACACACGCCACAGCCTCGGTCTCGTCCCAGTCATTCGAGGTCAAGGCCAACGGCAGCGCGCCGTCGTACCCGGCCGGGTACACGCCGTCGCCCGACAACACGGTATACTCGCAGCCGCACAAGCCAAGCGGCGGTGAGCGCGTCGCCGCTGGCGTCCTGGCCGTCGCCGTTGTTGCCGCGGCTGTCGTCGCGTTGTAACACGCGCGCGTACATGCCCACGCGGGGTACAGTGTACCCCTATACCCCGATGCGTCCCGGACACTTTTCCATCCTACTTTCAGGTTGTACTATATGCGATGCAGGCCAGAGGCCACTTGCGTTGCGAGGGGCGAGGGGCGAGGAGTGTTGCGGGGAGCGAGGGTCAAGACACGACGAGCGCGTTGCGGGGAGGGTTGCGAGGCCATCGCCACTGCCTACCTCTCGCCACCTCCTCCGCGCCGCGCGAACCGCTTGAGATCTTCGAGCCGCACAGACCGCAGCGTGTCCAACGCGGTGGCAGCGAGGTCGACTCTGGGGTCGGTCAGTCGGGTCAGCGCTGCGCGGTGCTGCAGGCGGCACGCCAAGCCGCCACCCCCACCCCCACGCACCTCGGCACGACCGCCTCCCCCAGCCGCTCGGACGCAAGCAGCGCCTCCTTCCAGCGGGCGACGCACAGGCACCAGCGGCACCCGTCCTGGAGGCCGGGGAAGCCGGGGCGCGGGGTGGACAGGTCGTTGCCTGCGTGTGGGTGTGTGTCAGCGGTCCATCCCCCGTCCGTCCCCGACATCATCCCCCGCCCCCAGCATCACACCTCTCCTTCCCCGCCTCCGCCGCTCACCTCGCGCCGCGCTAAACTCCAGAAACTCGCGCGTCACCACCCCGGCCACAAAGTGCTCGCCGAGATCCGCACTATCGCCCCAGCAGTACCCGTCGCGCGCGAACCCCGTCGGATGCGTCGCGTCCCCCGGCACCGTGTGCGGCTGCAGCGGGCCGTGCAGGACTGCGCGGGTGTTAGCTGTGCGAGCGCGCGCGCACGCCCCACCCACCGCTCAGCTTGGACGTCTCGATCACCATTGAGCTTGCGCGCCGTGCGCTCGCGTTCGGCGGATTGGGCGTGCGTTTGAGGACGGGGCCAAGGAGGCGGGCGAGCATTGGTCGGGCTGAGGCCTGTGCTCACACGACGCTATCTGGTTGTGAACTGTCGGTGTGTGCTTTCCTCTGCAGTGCAGCAACGCCGAGGTCAGTGAGAATAAGGCTTGTTTGTTAAGGACAGACCGATGCCAAGTGGCCAGGTCCAAGTATACCCTCGTCTGTCGCAACTTGCGTCATACCCACCACACCTCCACCACCGCTTCTCCAAGCCACTGCATGCTCATTGTTGGAATTACTACGGGCACTCTCAAAACTATCATCACAACATGCGCTCCGCACGGCTCGCTCTCTCCCCTCCGCCCCCACACACCTACCGGTGCATGGGCATCTGCCCAGGCGGCATCTGGCCCGGCGGCAGGTTCATCATGCGCATCTGCACTGGCGAGCCGTACGGCCCCATCATCGGAACCTGCCCCGGCACTTGGCCAGGCACCTGCCCGACAACCTGGCCTTGCTGCATCTGCACCTGCATCTGCCCTTGCAGCTGCCCCGGCTGCAGCTGCCCAGGCATCTGCCCTGGCATCTGGCCAGGAATCTGCCCCGGCATCGGGCCGTAGCTTTGCCGCAAGTTGGAAGGCCCAAGGGCCACCATGCGCTGAGGATAGCCGGGCGGCATCGGGCTGGGGCTCTGCGGCATGCCGGCCGGCTGCTGCTGTGGCGAACCGACTTGTGGTTGACGCATGTAGGCGACATTGGCAGGCGGGCGGTACATCTGGCCCTGCGCGCCAATCGGTGAGCCCGGGTACGCTCCCTGCGGCATCGTTGGCACGCCGGGAATGTTGACCGCCCGCATGTTGTGCGCCATTTGAAGGCCGTGCTGTTGCTGAAGCTGGGCCATCTGCTGATGCTGGAGGGCTTGCTGCTGCGCCTGGAGCTGGAGCTGCTGAGCCTGCAGCTGTTGGACGTGCAACTGCTGCTGCTGCTGCGCCTGCGCCTGCATCTGGAAGGCTGTCGGCACCTGCACCATCGGCATGTTTGCCTGCTGCTGCTGTTGCTGATGTTGCTGCTGCTGCTGTTGCTGCTGCTGCTGCTGATACGTGCCAGGTCGTACCTGCTGGGTCGGGTAATACCGTGCGCCTGGCGGAAGAGTGTGAGGAGGAGGTTCGCGCATACCGGTGTTGGGAGGTGCCATGAATCCCGGTGTACCAGGCAGTCCCCGCTGCGTGGTTGCAAGGGGCGAGTGCTGGGGTCCCGGAGTCGCAGGTGTGGGTGTGGGCTGCGCGCCAATCGCAGCGACAGTCTGGGGTTTTAACCGGATCGTAACATTATCGTGGACGGCCACTGGGCGCTTCGGGTCCTGTGTGCCGCGGATGAGCGGCACACGGTTGGACAGCAATCGATTTGCCAGCTTGTGTGCGAGTCCAGGTGTCCCGGTCTCGGCGTTGGCGGGAAGGAGAGATGACGGTGGAAGAGCAGAGCTGTCAACAAGACTGGCCAGGGACTCAAGAAGCTCTTGTGCCACGGCTTGTTCTCGGTCCGTGATCCATGTCTCGTCACCCTTGCGCAAGCGGAGGTCCTGCCACACTTGGAGCTCGGCAATGCGTTCAGAGTTGGCCTCCAGAATTTCCTCTGCCGTCTTCTCCTTCTTCTCACTCGTATCGGCAGTCGTCTCCGAGTCCTTTGGTTCAGCCGCCTTGGGCTCCGCTCCATTGGCCTCTTCTCCATCCTCGCCGATAACGCCAGCCCACTGCTCGTTGACCGCTTCTATTGCGCTGGAGCGAAGTGCCCATTCGCGATGACGAGCCACCTCGCGCATGGCGTCGAGTGTTGAGAAGTAACCCATGCCTGACGCCCTGCTCGAATCGTAGGTAGGAGCGAATGTTGGTGTGAAGGGTGCCGACGAGAGAGATTGGGGCTTGACACCATGCAGAGGGCTGCCCGCGCTCAAGGCTCGCTTCTGAGCTCGGAGGGCCTTCCAAGCCTGAGCTTTGAGGCTGGCCTTGCGGATGACAGCATCCGACAGCTGTTTGGAAGCGCCCTTGTCGGGTTGTCCGAGAATCTCAGTCGTGTGCACCGAAACGGGCGTCGCGAAGCCAAACTTGCGGCCTTCTGCGGCAAGCGTTTCCAGCAACGGTTTGTCGAGTTTGAGCTTTGCACGGACGGCTTCCACCTCGCGCAGATCGGCCGGAGAAGTAAACCACTCGCCACCAGCCTGGCCGAGGCCGTGCCCCGGTGTTCTCTGCACAAGAGCCCACCGTTCGGAAGGCGCTTCGAGCGGGTTGCTGCCATCGGTGTCAGGCTCGACTTGAAGCAGAAGCTGGTGCAGGGCGGCGCAGAATGTGTACAGTGGCGCCGGTGGGTAGTGGGAGGGCAATGGGGGAACTGGCAGGTGGATACGCGCGCGCGATGGGACGGGGTTGGGGTACCCGCCCGGCGAGCCTGGTGAAAGAATGTGCTCCGAGAAGGTATGCAAGGTGTCCTGCGAGTGTGAGTTGGCTGGTCACAGGATTCAGTAACTCACGACCAGTGTCTCCCATGTGAGGTTGTCCTGCTTGAGAAGGTGGCCGATCGTGTTCTCCTCCTTCTGCGTATAGTTTGGGGGCAGGTAGAATGACAAGACATTGTTTGCTGGCGGTGGAAGGCTCGTCGCCATTCTGATCAGGTTAGAAGAGGTTCTTTGTACGCACGGGCCTCCGCAACACTCACTGCGCGACAACAACGGCAATGGCCTCGCGGACCTGTTTTGATAGCAATCGTCCCGGGACAGGCTCTGGCGTGGATGCCGCATCGGCACCCTCCTCAGTGATGGTGTCGGCCTTGCCGTTGGCGCCTGATCGCAGGCTCACGCGCTGACGCTTGTTGTCTGGCTCGCCGCCGTTCGCCACTCCGTCGGTGGCTGCAAGCGATGTACTTGGCGATGCGGATGCCGCTGCATCTCCCGATGTCCGGCGCTTGCGCTTGGAGTTTGCGTCTGGTGTGGATGCTGCAGCTAGGTTAGTCTCGTGGACAATGGATGGGGGGCCGCGGACACGCACGCAGAGTCGACTCGCGGGCCGCAGCCGAGCCGCGCGTCTCCCTAACCATTGCTGATCTGCGTGTTGGGGTGGGCAGGATGAGGACGGGGCCGAGGATGTATGGATACCGAGTCGGACGCGGGTGGGTGGACTGCTGCGGATTATTGGATGTTTGGGTTGGGTGTGTCGGCAAGACCTAGCTGCAGCACGGGGGTGCTTGCGACTGTCGTGTCGTAGCGGGATGGGTTGCTTGCAGTGTGGATGGAGATTTTGGGTGTGGGTCCGAGGTCGGGCCGCTGGGTGAGCCGAGGCCGAGACGATGGAGGCTGGCTTGGGCCGTGGTGGTGGTGTCGAGCGAGTTTGTTGGGACGCGTCCCTGGTGCTCAGGTGGGGTGGTGGGAGGGACGCGACTCTTAACGGCGGAGGGGGGCGGAGGCGGAGGCGGCGGCGGCGGCGGCGGGCCAAGGGCGCGGCGGTGGTGACGGTGACGGATTTGGCTCGATGCCGGGCGCGTCGGAGGTGGTGCACGAGCTGCGGCGGATGACACGGACGGTGTGTGTGTGTTGTTGTTGTTGGGCCAGGCAGCAGCAGCAGGGAGCGCGAGGATGTCGGAGCGTGGTTGTCGTGTAACGGACTGGTGCTGCTGCTGAGACGGACAGTGACAGTCGTTTGGCTTGGAAGGCGGAGGGCGAGGAGTGCACGCGGGGGGAATGTGACAGGCTCACAATGACCAGGCTCTCACGGCACTTGGATTTTACTTCCGCAGGTGGCGGATGCTTTCCACCACTGTTTGGTTGCATGCACCCCAGGCCACCACCACCTACATGCACTGCAGCTGCCCCAGTTGCGGCCTCGCGGCCTCGAGCATGCAGTCAGCCATTAGCCGTGGACGACAATGCAAACCGACGATGGCATGCACACGTCGGTGGGTCTCGGGCTGAAAACGCAATACTTGTCTCTGTGCCGAGCCGCGGGCCGCCAAAGATGCCAGCCAACTCTACCTCCCTCCTATGATAGATCAGTCTCATCACAGCAATGTCAATGCAATATCTTGTATGCACCAGCCCGCCATGCCTCTAACCCTATTCGTGTACAACTCTGCCTCGTCCGAAAAGAAGAGCGGGTGGCTGCCCTCCGAGCCGCAGCCTGAGGCTCAGCCTGAGCCGCCTCACTCGAAGGGGTTGGTCCGTCCTGCCTGCTTGCTCCTGCCGTGCCCACCGTCGAGATCGTTTCCCCACGAGCAGATCGAGTGCCACCATCGCTCCTGTTGAGGCGGCGCAGTCGCCGCAGCCTCGCCGCCGCGCCACTCGGCCCCAACGTATCCAAAATCGCCAGCTCCCGACGGCGAGGCAATGGTGCGCGCCGCCTGGTGCCCGTTGGCCGTTGGAGGGTCCGCGAATGGGCTCGAGCCGTTCATAGTAGGCGAGATTGGAGAATCCGCTGGCGACTGGGTGCGACTGTCGTAAGGGTTTCTGTTTGTCTGTGCGTTTGATGACGACAAGGCGGTCGAAAGCTAGGGTTGGTTAGTACAGTGATCCATGCGTGTAAGCCTGCTCTCACCTCTGTGCCTTCTGGCTCGCCTCTTGCCTTGCCACCGATGACCGTCCTCCTCATCGACTCGCCAATGACGGACAACCGCTGTGTGGCCGAGAGGGACGAGGTGGACGAGCTTGCCGACGACAGGGGCGAGTCGACATGGGAAGGGAGGAAGCGCGACGTGCGCGCCGCCTTTCGCCGAGCCGTCTCTCGTGCTGCGAATTTGGCCAGGTTCTGTGCGATGTTCAGCACAAGCGTCGGGCAACCAGTGCACCTACCGCTTGAACGCGCTTCTCTTCTTCCTCGACCGCGTTGACTGGCGGATAGGCGCCCCCTTCTTCCTCGACCGCGTTGGCTGGCGGATAGGCGCTCTCGTCCTCGTCGAACGTCTGGACTGGCGGATAGTAGTCTGACGCGCGCTCTCCCCAAGCTCTGTTCTTGCCCTTGAAGCTGCTCGAATCGTCGTCCTCGACTGCAAAGTGGCCGCGCGACTTTCCTTTACGTGAAGCAGTTAACGTCTCGTCGCTGTCTACCAGGCTCGAGCCGTTCTTGTGGTCATCTTCCGAGTTTGAAGAGGACCCTGGTGGTGTCAAGCGCTTCGAGTAGACGACGGTGCCGTTGACCGACACGGTGGGTGATGGGAGCGGGCTTGTCTCGTCTGCCAGCGGCGCGTACGCCCGTGTCGAATGCGATGTGGTTATGACTGTGGGCATTGCGGCGGCGGCGGCGGTGGGGGCGGCGGCGGCGGCTGGACGCGCGACGCGGGGCTTGAGGACTGTGCAGATGTAATGCCAAGACGCGTCTGAATGGTGCCGGTGTTGCTCCACTGAGTAGATGGCGCTGGTCCAAAAGTGCCGGTGCGTGATGTGCTGCGATGCGGCCTTAATAGAAGAAGCGTTGCTTGTGAATGTGGGATGAAGATGCAAGTTGTTGAGGATGGTAGGTGTGTGGTGCGGATTTGAGCCAAGTGAACGAGAGACGAGTAGGATGCGGTTCCCAAATCAACCGCCGACGATTGCAGTGCTTGGAGTGTGTGGTCTCTGTTTGGTGGTGGCCGTGGTAGATCCTCGTGACGACTTGTGACAAGGTTTGTAATCGCCGTCACAACCTGACTCAAGCCAGGATACTCAGGCTACTTTGGTAATTGCAAGAGAGGGATGCGTGGGGGGCTGCGTTCGGCTGCTGCTGGTGACTGCTGCAGTGCAAGGCCGGTAGGTGTGAGAGAGATGCAATAATGCTGCAGAAGACTGGCAGGCCGCAAGGTGCAAGAGACGCCAAAGGGTGCCGCCGGCGGTGCCTCTGCTGCGCGCGCTCCGCAAATGGGCCTAGTCTGGATTAAACCCACCCATCCCATACTGGGGCATACCATCATCACATCTCGAAACCTCGTGCTGCACGCGCCGCATGCTACTGGCTGCGTCTGGCACAGTGTGGGGGGGCAGGAAGGAGCGAGCAAGCAGCCTTGCAGCAGCACCCTGCTGTGCGCTGCGCCGCCGGCCGGCGGTTGTTGCCACTGCTGTGAGTGAGTGACGGCGTCATGCAGGATGTCATGCGCCACCTGAAGCGACGCGCCGCGCCGCCGTCGCTCCTATTAGGATCCTAATACATGAGCGAGTATCCTGGCTGCCTGCAGGGAGGGCGTCTTCAACTGGGAGCCATCAGGCACCCTACCCACCCCACTCCGCAACCCATCGCCACAAGCCCGGAGAAATCGGAGAATACCACGTGGTCCAGCTCAAGGCAGGCGCGTCAGCGTGTAGTGACCGCATTACGTCGTGTGTCCCATCCGCTTGCGCGGCTGAGCTAGTCAGTCAGACATCGACCACAGTAGCCATCAGCTACACATCTTCAACACTTGCATTGCAGCAACAGCACGCAGTCACTGTCGGCTCGGTCAGCACCTCGAACAGCACGAATCCTTCCCATCCCCAGCCCCAGCCCTCCCCCCACTCCCCACCATGAACGGCATTAACAGCGTCGATATCCAGCACCTTAAGAAGGGAGAGGTCAACCTCGGTGTATGTTGAAGTAGTCGTGACCAACCTCCTCGCTGACCACTCCGACCAGACCTCTATCATGGCAGTCCGCTTTGAGGGCGGTGTCGTTATCGGTGCCGACTCGCGCACGACCACTGGCTCGTACATTGTGCGTCGACGGCGGCTCACTGATGACGCCAACTGACCATCTCCTTAGGCCAACCGTGTGACCGACAAGCTCACCCACATTCACGACCGCATCTACTGCTGCCGCTCTGGATCAGCTGCCGACACGCAGGCGATTGCCGACATTGTCCACCACCACGCCCAGGTCTACAACGCCGTCTACGGCGACGCACCACCTGTCGCGACCGTCGCCGCCCTGTTCCAGAAGTTGTGCTACGAGAACAAGGACCAGCTCTCGGCCGGTATCATTGTCGCTGGCTGGGACAAGGAGAACGGCGGCAGCGTCTTCAACATCCCCCTCGGAGGCGGCACCTTTGAGCAGCCATGGGCTATCGGAGGTGGGTTGGATCGAGGACGGCCACGATACCGACGTGCAACTGCTGACCACTGGCAGGTTCGGGATCCACATACGTGTACGGTTACTGCGATGCCACCTACAAGGAGGGCTGGACGAAGGAGGAGACGATCACCTTTGTCAAGAACAGTGAGTTGTCCGCCTCCAGTTGTCGTGCCCCAACTCACCCACAGCCCTCGCATTGGCAATGTCTCGTGACGGATCGTCAGGTGGCTGTATTCGTCTGGCCGTCATCACCGAGGACAAGGTCGAGCGTCACTTCATCCCCGGCAATGAGCTGCCGCGCTTCTGGGAGGGCAAGGAGGTTGTCGGATCTCACAGCGCCGTCGCCACTGCCGTTACCGCATAAAACAACCCCGAGCAGATCTGGTCGGCGGCGGCAGTGCATGTGGTAGAAGACTACAATGATGCGGGGAGCATTTGTAACGATAGCATGAAGGTAGATTAGAACCAAGGGTCGGGTTTGGAGGGATCTGGTTTGGCGTGTGCCCCACGCGGTGTGGCCGTAGTGCCGTAGTGATGCGGCGACGGCGCGACGGTTAAAGGAGGAGGCTTGAGGCTGCTTGCTGCATGATTGTCATTGCAGGATAAGGCAGAGGGGGCGAGTGACAGCCAGCTTGGACAGGGACATGGAGACTAGCAAGTGAGGGACGACCATTAGGGCTGTGGGACCCTTTCTTTAGCTCGACGCCTCCCAACTCATTCAGCCAGCAGTGCAGCAGCCAGCAAGCCAACAGGCCACCCGCACGCAACACGACGCGCTGCAACATCCAAGTTATCCACACCCCCGCGCCCATCACTCGTCGCCATCATCCAACCCGTCGTCTCCACCGCCGTGGCTGCCTTTGTCTTGACTTGGACAGAGAAGGTCGTCATCGTGGCCACTGTCGTCGTCGGCAATTTAACCTTGTCAACAGCAAACCTCGACCTGTACCTGGGTCGTCGTCGGCGCACCACACCAGCATCAGCAGCCAACCGCACACACGCACGCATCCAGAGCATCAGCCAGTCGAGCCCGTGTCCGCAGACACACTTGCTGTCCCCGGAGCGATCACCCACATCGACGAGGAGCTGCAACGAGGTGAGTAGGAGCGCCCCGGACCGCCCTCTGTTGCCTCTACCATGCCATGCCGTTGACAAGGCACGCGCGGGGGTCCAAGGAACTGGTCGTCGACAAAGACGGACCAGACTCCTCATCGCGACATGCGAATCCCGACCTCGCTCACCGTTTGCTCCTTGTCAATCACTCGTCCTCCCCTCCTTGCTTATCATTCACGGCGGACGCGCCTCGTCCCCGCTGCGACGCCTTGCGACCTCCCCAACCCACCCCTCTAGACCGCTGGGCTTCCCCCCGTCTCCCACGATTCCCAGTTATTCCGACGACCTGATTGCTGACCACGACTCCCAAAGCCCATCAAAACGTATCCCGCCCACTCGTGTCCTCTTTGTATCTGAGCGACATCGGCACTCCGAAGGAACTGCAAGGGGTAGACGGCTGGAGACCTGACAACATCCTGATCTCGTGAGTACCCCGTTAACCCCTTGGCGGCGGTCCCATGCCGTCTGAGCGCAAACAATGGTCGCCTGGTCAAACTCACTGCGGTGGGGCCATTCGTCCTGACGCGTGCCGAGGACTTTGGCGCCCGCCTCTGCCTCGCCCTCGACTTGGCCCTTGGACTCTTATCCTTGCGCCGCAGCTCTTTCTCACTCCGCATCTATCTTGACCCGCTGACCAACGCCCGACACAGAGCTGCGATCGCCGTTCCCCGCTTGTTGTGGAATAACCGGCACCTTTGTGACCAACCCTCTGGTGGACTGACTGGCGTGCCCCCTTGGAGCACACTGTCCAGCAGCTGCCAGTAGCAACCGCGGCCACCGCGTCGTTCTTCGCCGTTCTTCGTCTGGCCTTCTCTAGACGTCATGGGCGCAGCTTGCTGCAAGCCCGAGGTGAGTTGCCTGCAACGACTCGGCACGGCGCTCACACACCCCAGGCTATCGATTTCGATGCCGAGGTCAATCTCTTCCACTTCTATCTCCTTCGCAGCGTGGGCAAGGGTGCTTTCGGCAAGGTGGGTACCTCTGGCGAGGCACTGTGCTAACCCCACAGGTTCGAGTAGTCCAGCACAAGCAGTCCAAGACACTATACGCGCTCAAGTACATCAACAAGGCAAAATGTGTCAAAATGAAAGCTGTGGCAAACATTGTCCAGGAGCGCCGGCTGCTGGAGGAGGTGCGTTGATTGTTGACCGCTGGGACGCACGCTGACGACCTAGATTGACCACCCGTTCGTCGTCAACATGCGGTACGCGTTTCAAGACGACGAGAATTGTTTCTTTGTTCTCGATCTGATGCTCGGCGGAGATTTGAGATGTAGGCCAAAGGACTATAAACAGCCCAGCTGACTTTACAGTTCACCTCGACAGGGCAGGTGCGATGGCAGAGGAAGTAGTCCGTTTCTATGTCGCAGAGATCGCCATGGCTATCGACTACCTGCACTCGAAGAGAATCGTTCACCGGGACTTGAAACCCGACAACATTCTTCTCGACGAGCGTGGTCACGCCCACATTACAGATTTTAACATCGCCGTCCACTTTTCTGAGCGGCGGTTATTGACAGGCGTTGCAGGCAGTATGGCCTATATGGGTATGTTGGAACGGATATGGAATTGCGCCAAGCTGACCATTTTAGCACCCGAGGTCCTCACCAAGCGTGGCTACTCGGCGCCTGTCGACTTTTGGTCCTTGGGGATCATGGCATACGAGTTGATGTTCTCCAAGCGCCCGTTCCGCGGACGGACCAACTCGGCCCTGACAAACTCCATCTTGAATGAGCCTCTGACCTGGCCCGAGGACGCGCCAGGGCGGTGCTCGACAGAAGGGATGCAAGCAATCCGTGCGGTCAGTATATTCGACGCAATGTTGTGCACAAGCTGATGGGCTTCAGTTCTTGGAGCGGGATCCAAACAAACGGCTAGGGTACCGCCCCGGTGGTGGTGGCTTCGAGGACATCAAGGCACATCCGTGGTTTGCTGGTATTGACTGGGAAGCGCTGTACAACAAGCAGGTTGTTCCTCCCTTCGAGCCAGACGTGAGTTAATCCCTATCCTTCATCACTGACCTGTGCAGTCCAAGCGCGCCAACTTTGACGCAACGCACGAGCTAGAGGAGTTGCTGCTGGAAGAAAACCCACTGAAGGCGCGCAAGCGCAAGACGGACACGGACACGCAGATGCTCAGCCCGGAAATGCGGATGATGGAGGAGCACTTTACAGTGTTCGACTATGCTCGCACCCAGCGGCGCACGTACTACCACCCACCAGGGTCGTCGAGCAAGGCCGCAACCTCGACCTCGTCCGCAACACCAGGCACCAGACAGGCCAACAGCCATGTCACGCCCCCCACCCAGCTGGACCGACTGCCAAGCCGGCCTAGAACGCCCGGAGACGGTACGGGCGTTGCTAGCCATACGGGCAACGAGATCGAGGCCCAGATTATGGAGGGCGGCGGTCTCGCAAACGTCGGCAAGCGCGCTTGGTCGTCGCAGCTCGACCACGGTGAGGATCTCGATACCGTGCAGCCCGCACGGTCCCCAGTCACCGCGCCATGACAACCCTTGGCGTGTAGCAAGTCTAGTCCTATAGTACCTCTCTCACGTATCACCCTGTAGTAGTCTTCTCCCACCACATCCATTTCCACTTACACACACCCGTCCTCATCGGACGGAGCTGATTAATCTGTAGAGCTCTAAACGCTGTACGCCGAACATGCGTCTGTAGCACCCATCTGCATGTCCTTGTGCGGCCAGTCGACTCTATGTCTGTCTATTGCAGTTTGCTCAAGGACGCACGAGGACAGCGGGTCCGGGTCGGTCGCTCTGCGTCGCCACGCGTACCTCTCTTCTCTCGTTGCCGTCGCCCGCCCACGCGCTAATGCCGGGGAGGCTCTGCCATCCGGGAGAACCGACCGCCATGGCCTCGACAGTGACGGTGGACCGCCCGCCGGCGGGGACGGGGCCGACGCGCGCGCCGCGCGGGCCGGACCACACGAAGCCGTCGGCGGTTTCGCCCTGCAGCGCGACCCATGCCGCTTCGGTGGGGTGCGCGTTCCGCAGCTCGAGGGACACGGGGAACGGCTCGTGGGCGCGCACGACGGGCGGGAACGAGAGCGACGACGAGATGAAGGCTTCGGGCACGGGCGGCACGAGGGCGGGCAGCGCAACGACCGTCGTCAGCTTGTCCTCTGCCGCGTCGTCGGCCGCGTGCCACGAGATGTGGGCCGAAGCGGCCGACGGAGGCTGGGCCGCCAGGCGCTGCGCGGACGCACCGACCGAAAAGCGCGCGCTGAAGGCGAACGACGAGGCGTCACTCCACGCTGTGGGGTGTTAGCAACTTGCCTCGTGTGATAGCTTACTCTGAGGGAAGGCTGCCGCATCCAAGGACGAGCCCAGGAGCTTGATGTTCTCGGCGTCCGCCACGACGTCGACCTTGTCGACAACAATGCCACGAGGACCGGGGACGGTGAGCAGGGCGGAGATGACGCCGAACCCGGTGCTTCCTGCTGTCGCTGGGCCTGTGGTATGGACAGTCGTGGTGCACGTGAACGGAGCGACGACGGGGATGACGGCCGTCTTGGTCGTCTCGGCCGTATCAGCCACAGGTCCGACTACTTCAGAAACAACGTTGATGTCGAGGAGCTTGGTGCCCTCGGCGGGGACGATCAGCGTCACTTCCTTTTCAACCTCTCCTCCCTCCTCAATGGCGCCGAGATCGACATCCTTCACGAGTGCGTCGGACTGCGTGTCGCCGATGGCAATAGTAGAGCCGTCTACTTCGGCGCCAGGTTGCAGATACACGCTCAACGACAGCTTGAGCTTTCGGCTGTCGGTACTTGCAATCTTGACCTTGACGGGGAGAGACTCGCCGACAAACGCCACGGGCACGTGGGTCACGTCCAGCGTGAGTCCATGAGGGAGCTGCGAGAAGATGACGGACGAGGCCAGCTTCGACACTGGGAGATAGCTGGTACCCTCCTTCACAGTCCACGTCGAAAGGCGCTGGGGGCTCAGTCTCAGGTCGAGCGTCCAGGTGCCCTCGGTCAGGACAAGCGTAATGTCGCTGATCTCGACCTCTGTTGGCACGTTGCCAGCCAGCTCGCCAGTCACGACCAAAACGTCCCCGCTAGCCCACTTTAGAGGCGCCTTGAACACCTGTGGCTCGACGACCGCGACGTTGAGGTATCGTGAATCTCCCCCGCTCTCCACAACAACATCTGGGCGGCCGTCGCTGAAGCCGATGCGAAGCTGCGAGAACTCGAGGCGCGAGACATCGACATTGCGCTTTGGACTGATGGCGACTTGGTAGGCAACCGAGGAGCCGACTCCAACTTCGGCCTCGCGGAACCCGATACGCGCATCGACTGTTGTCAGCGCACGAGCGTTTCCCGCACTCACGCAATGAGTCGTCGTTTCCATCAACGGCGATCGGCTCGGACGACGACGGCGCAGTCGTCTTGAGCAAAGACAGCAAGTCGTCCTGGAGGGCTTCGCCCTCCTTTGCGTCTCCAGATGCCAACATGTCCACGAGGAGCTTGGCAGCCGTCTCAACGTCGCCGGTCTGCTTTGCGCACTCGTACCAGATCGGTCGGATCTCACCCAGCACAGGCTTCCATCCCTCCTGCGCGAACTTGTCCGAGATGATGTTGAGATACCTCATGGCGAGCTCGTGCTCCCCTGCCTGACAGTGGGTCTTGGCGATACGGAACGCAATGTACAGCGCGAGTCGGGACGCCTCTTGGTGCTCGTCCTTCAGCAAGTTGTACGACTTTGTGAGCAGCTGGAGGGGTCAGCAACAGCAATTTAGGCGGCTCGACTCACTTCCACAATCAATGCTGCGTGGTCGATGTTCTTCTCATTCGCAAAGCCAGGAGCAGCGGCGAGAGCGACCGAGCCCGAATCGCGCTGAATGTCAGCACCCCGGCACATAGCCTCACCCACCTCGGCCGAGAGCGCGTCGTCAAAGCGCTGCTTGCGCTCAATGGTGCAGCACGCCGCGTTGTAGAAGTAGAACGCTGGCGGGTGGAGGACGTGCATTGCGTTGGTGGACGAGATAGGAATCGCGAGCTCATCGGACGGCGGCGGCACGACACTAGCTGCTGGCGTCGCGTACGCTGGCGCCGGCAGCGGCGGGACATGGAACCCGTGGCTCTGCGCAATCTCGAGCACCTCGCCGAGGATGCGGTACTGCCGCGCGACCCAGGACCAGAACTCGAACGTCTCCTCGCCGATGCCCCAGCCGCGCGAGAGGTCGGCAAACCGACGCAGATGGACAAAGAACGGGAGGAGCACCTTGGTGGCCGCGCCCTCGTACAGCAGCAGTTTGCAGATCTGCCGTCAGCGCGCCCTGCTGCGCCGTCACGAACCTTGATAGCCACACAGTCAGCAAGCACCTTGGCCTCGGCCCAGCGCTTGGTGCGCGGCGGGAGCGTCGTCGTGCTGCTGAACATCCGCGCCAGCTCGTTCCAACAGTCCTCGTAGTGCCTGCGCGCGAGGTCGAGCTCGCCGCGGGCCTCGGCGAACCAACCGGCCTTCCACTCGTACCGCACAATCCAACCCTGCGGCCCCAGCGGACGCGCCGCAACCGATCCCGACCGCGAGCGGTTGCCTCCAGGCGGCAGGCTGGGGCTCGTCGCCGAGCCTGACCCCTGCGGCACGCGGCCGCGCTTTCGCCGGATCCGCTTGCCGTGCGCGGCATAGTACTCGAGCGCCGAGTCGTACAGCGCGTCCTGGAGCGAGCTGACAAAGTCGGGCAGCTCGTGTGACGGCACCGGCGTGAGCACGAAGAGCGACGCCTTGGCGCTCAGCACCGACGCGCGTCGGATGAGCGACAGGCGCTGGTCTAGTCCTGGCGAGTCCAACGCCGCTGTCGTCGCCATCAGCACGACAGTGAGCTTGATGCCCCGCTCGCCTAGCCGCCTCCTGCGCTCAGAAATCTCGCGCACCAGCGCCTCGTCTGCCTCGCGCTCGGCCTGCCTCCGCGACTCCGCCGCGACCTCGTCGCCGAGCGGCGAGTCGCTCGGGCCCTTGGGGCTCTCGTACAGGCGCAGGAAGAGGACAAAGACGGACGGCACAAAGTCGGTGTGCTTGCGCACCCACACTGGCGCGATCAGCCCGTCGGGGTGCAGCGGCGACGACGGCGTGAGCGGCGACAGCGGCGAGTGCTGGGCCTCGCCGCTTCCGCCGAGCGGCGCGGCCTTGCGCAGCGGCAGCCTCACGTTCTGGCGTCAGCGCGGCGTCCACCACGGCTGAAACCCACCTTGTCGGTCAGCACAACACGAAAGCTGCGGCGCTCGGCCTCGGGCAGCCACACGCGCGGCGGCTGGGTGTAGGGCTCGAGCACGGCGCGGAGGTCGCGCCCGAGGGTCTCGAACTCGTCGCTTGCGTCGGCGGGCGGCAGGCCGAGCGTCGTCTTCTCCGGCGACTGGAGCGGGAGCGCGCGCACGTCCGCACCCGGTGAAGTGAGCACCGCTGCTGCTGCCGGTGCCGGCGGCGCGCCGGCCGACGACGACGACGCCCGCCGAGCGCCGCCGTCTCCGCCGGCCCCGGGCAGGCCGGCGATGAACATGAGCGGCTGGGGGTGCGAGAGGAACTGTCGTGAGCTGGGCCCAGAAGGAGCGCTCACCTCGGGCGGATACGAGTTCATCGTGCCGTATGCTTTGTGGAATGGAGTCTGGCAAGAATGTTGATGCAAGGAGGCCGGTGTGATCTGATGATGCGTCACTGTTGCCGCTGGCGGCGTCGTTGCAGGTCACTGCCGGCCCGTGCCTAACTCCACATGGCATCACACAACCCCGTGAGATTAGATTTTCTGGCTGCCCGTCTGCTCACCACCAACACTCCCACACCACAATGGTCCAGCCAAGAGCAGCAAAGAACCTCTGGGTCGCCGCGTCGGACGGCGACCTCGCGCGGGTGCAGGTGCGTGCGGCAGCCGTTCGCAGCAGCAGAGCTCACACCGCCCGCAGGAGCTGATCGGCGCCGGCGCGACCGCAAACGACAAGGACGAGCACAGTTACACGCCGATGCACGCCGCCGCGTCGTACGCGCACCTCGAGCTGCTCGAGTACCTTGTCGGCGTGGGCGGCGACGTCAACCTCACCGACGACGACGGCGACACGCCGCTCTTCACGTGCGAGAGCGTCGACGCGGCGCGCTGGCTCGTCGAGCACGGCGCCAACGCTGCGCACCGTAACGACGAGGGGCTGACTGTACGATGGACGAGGGGGCCGCCCGTGCTGACACACACAGGCCGCCGACAGCCTCGAGGAAGACCACCCCGCCGTCGCGGCCTACCTCCGCAGCGTGACGGGCGAGGCGGCCCCCGCGGCCGCTGCTGGCGCCGCCGAGGTGTCCCAGTTCGCAGTGGACCAGTACGCCTCGCGCCAGACCGACGACCTGCTGGCCGAGACGCAGCGCATCATGGAGGAGGCGGAGCGCGACGGCACCGACCCCGAGGAGAGGCTGCGCGAAGTTGTCGGCCGCGCGGTTCGCCAGGGCTTCAACTACGGTGGTGAACTCGGACACGCTGCCGACGACGCTGCGGCCACCGGCGACGACGCAAAGCGGGCGCGTGGAGAATAATCGGGCGCGCCTGTGGACAGTAGTATCTCTAGTCCGGGCATAGACAAACTGTACCATCATGCTTAGTTTTTGTGTACATGCGATGGCGAACACGACAAGACTATCTAAGAGATTGGACTACACTGACACTCAACGCTGAACTGGTTACTTCTTTAGGAGCTGCTCGACAGCGTCGACCACCTCTTCTGGGCCAGTGACGTGCCACCCAGCTAATGTCTTCTTGGCAGCAGACCCCACCGTGGTGGCAAACACGCCGTCCGGGCGGATGTGGATCTCCTTCTCGGGGAGAGCCTCGGCGTCGTCGGGGTCGAGGACAGAGGTGATGCCAACAGGAGGCTTCATCAGCACCGGCTCGTCGTCACGCGGTCCACCGGGAGGGAACACTGTCCTCAACGCGCGGAACATGTCCTCGTCCGTCTTGTCATCACCTGCGCACATGATGAAGTCGGCGTCGGGGTTCTCGTAAATGAGACGCTTGACAATCTCGCCCTTGTTGATGGCCAGAGGTCGCACCTCGAGATTCTTCTTGCCGACAAGGACTTCGATCGGTCGGCGCGGCGCCAAGCTGCTCTCCAAAAGATCCAAGGCCTGCTTGCACTGGAACTCGCCGAACACAGGGTCGGCGTTGCGGTAGTGCCAGGTGATGGAAGCCTTCTTGAGCTCGATGGTACTACCCGTCGTTCGCTCAGTGTAGTAGCGGAAGATCTCCTCGACCTCGCTCATCCAGCTCATGTCGAGAGCCTCGGTCATGTTCATCCACTCGCCATCTTCTCTCGTCTTGACAAAGCTGCCGTGTTCGGCCGAGAAGCCAAGGTGCTTGACCATACCCCAGTGCTCCTCGAGGAAGTCTCCATCGCGGCCCGAGATGAGATAGACGACGTTCTTGGGGTCGGCAGCGAGGGCAGCGATCGCAGCTCGTGTGCGGGCGGTGGGGACAGCTGCCGACGGCACCTTGACGATGGGAGTAAGGGTACCGTCGTAGTCGAAGAGCATGAGTCTCTTCTTGGCTGCGTCGTACTTCGTCTTCATCAACTGAGCGTCAAGGACGGGTGTCTGGTGGGCGGTGTGCTCGTTGCCGACGTTCTCGAGGAGGAGCTGGACCATGGTGGCCGCCCAGGTGTGGCTGGTGTGTCCAACAACGCTCTTGTAGAGGGCAGCGTGGCGCTGTTCCTTCTCCTCCTGGCCCATGGACAGGCCTTTCTCGATGGCGTCCGCGACACCGACGAGGTCGTGGGGGTTGATCTTCAAGGCCTCACCAAACGATGAGCTTGTGCCCATGAACTCGGACAGGACCAAGGGCGACTTGTTCGACTTATCCTGGCAGATGATGAACTCCATGGAAGTGGTGTTCATGCCGTCGCGGAGGGAGGTAATGAGTGCGAGATCGGCAACCGAGAGGAGGGCGAAGTACTCATCGCGCTCAATGGCCTGGTGGCTGGGCACGTTAGAGGTGTCGTTCATCGGCTACTCACTAGTGGTGCACAGGGGTGAAGTCGAGGCTACCGTAAGTGCCGTTGATGTGGCTGACCAGCTCGGCCACCATTCTCTCAAGCTTGGGCGACTCGGAGAGTGCAGGCGTAGTCACCTGAATGAGCACAACCTTGTTCCTCCAGTCTGGGTACTTCTCGAGGAACACCTCGAACGCCTGTAGCTTGTTGTACACTCCCTTGGGAGCGTCAAGCTTCTCGCGGCCGACAATGATCTTCTTGTCGGCATAAAGCTGGCGGAGGCTGTCCATCTTGGGCCGGACACCGGGGGCATCGCGGTCGTGAGCAACGCGCTTGACGTCGATACCGATGGGGCAGTGACTGACGACGGTGATGACACCGTTGACGTCGACACCATTCGTAGTCGACTCGTAACCGCAGACGCGGATACAGCTCGAGATGAAGTGGCGAGAGTACGAATAGGTCTGGAAGAGGACCAGGTTGGCTCCGAGCATGCCCTCGAGAATCTCGTTTCTCTCTGCGGCCGTCAGTATTGCCACTCAAGCTGAACTCACTTGGCAGGCATCGGAAGATCTCCGAACTGGGCCAAGGCGTGTGCACAAACAACGCAATCATGACCTCGCTGGGATCACGGCTGTGGTCACCAGAGTGGTTGCCGACAGTGCCAGGCTTGCCCTTCTCCGGCGTAGAATCCGGCTGAGAGCCGTACGGGCCCGGGAACGAAACATGAGCCGACTGTCCCAAGAAGTCCCGAATGAGCTTGGGCACAAGCAGGAGGTGGTAGTCGTGAACAAAGATCAGGTCTCCTGGCTGCCAAACCTCAACAACGCGCTTGGCGAACAGTTCGTTGGCCTTCTTGTACGCGATCCACGACGGGTCTGGCGAAGGGACAGTAGCCGTAGAGTCAAGCCACAGAAGGTAGTGGAAGAGGGGCCATAGTGCTGAGAAGTCAGTCGCACGTTCGCCACGAAGCCTTACTGGTCTTGCAGTATCCTTCGTAATGGCCCTTGCTGATCTCCTGAGGCATGAACACTGGCACGTAGGTGAGCTTGCCGTAGCCCTCCTGCTCGACCTCGGTGTCGCTGAAGCGCTTAAGCTCGTTTGAAATCTCACGCTGCTCCTTGAAGTCAAAGTCGCTGCCAATGA
The DNA here is from genome assembly GCA_008065275.1 of Vanrija humicola. Taxonomy (NCBI): domain Eukaryota; kingdom Fungi; phylum Basidiomycota; class Tremellomycetes; order Trichosporonales; family Trichosporonaceae; genus Vanrija; species Vanrija humicola. The sequence continues at coordinate 313,511 of QKWK01000010.1, forward strand.
CCATGAGCGGCGCCTGCGTAGGAGCGGCATGCAGCTCGACATTGTCCTGGAGCACAAACTTGGACGGGTTTGTGGGTCCGAGGTTGGGTGTCGACTGGCCAGTCTTCTCAGCCGGCTGCGAGAGAATATCTCCGGTCCATGCAACGACGAGCTGCTCATGCGTGTCGGACAGGGAGCGGATACCCGACACCATGGCGGTGTGGCCTTGCCGGGCGTGAATCTTCCACTTCTGGTCCGCGCTCTCGACAGTGACAATGTCCTCTGGCTTGAACTCTGGGGTGATGGGTGACGTCAGGGCGACATCCGTGTCATTTGGCTGGGCGAGTCGGACGATTTCGACAGGCAGGTGGTGAGCGACGTGAATGATACGGCCCGAGAGGGGCAGGCCCTTGGCGCGGTGTGTGGCCTCGAGACGAGCGACCTGCTCGCGAATGTCTTCGAGGGACGGCGGGAGGGCCGGCGTCGGGTCTGGGTGCATCGACTCCTCCATCTTGTGGAATATGACGCTAGGGAGCGGATGACGAGGGCCGTCTAGTACGAGGAAACGATACTGTGAGGCCCGATCCGGTTCAGTTGCGGTCAACGTTATCGGGTGAGGATGGTGGTGGTAATGGTGGAAGTGAGGGTGCCGCATGATGACGAGGGAGTGGTGTTCGCAGAGTGGAAGGCACAGTCGTCAGCTCAAGCTGCGTTGTCGCGATAAGACAAGGAGGGGCGTGGAGGGGGGAGGGAGGCCAGACGAAAAGGCGACACTGAGGACGCCGTCGGCGGCAACACGACACGCCCGACTGACTCATTGTGCACTGGCACACATCGGGATCTTGGGCGCACCGTGCGATAAGGGGCACGGTGGACAAAGACGTGGGTGGAGGGGTGGCAGAGAAAACGCAGTAACCGGGTGGAGCACGTACGTACGGGTTTGTTATGCCAGCGACAGCTGATCTATACGATGTGGGACAGGCAACAGCTCGAGCTTGAGGTGTTGTCGGGCTCGAAGTCGGGGCAGGCCACGAAAGCTGGTTGGAGCAAGATAAAGGTGGAGAAGTGGGAGGGTTGTGAGAAGGGTCGCGCCGGGGAGAGGGGAGGGGGCGAGAGGATGAGGGAGGTTTGTGGAGGGTGTTGCACTCAATGACCGACTTGCTAGTGATGGTTGCGACGAGGCATGAGGTGATGCAAGTAGCGTATAGCACGATGGACGCAAGTCCTTGTTCGTTCTTGTTACTCGTTAGCTCTTCTGTTCGCTCCGCGCTGTTGCATGTCGTCGTGGGAGTGCCGCCAGGAGCGCAAAGAGCGTCATCGGCGTGCCCCAAACCAATCAACAGCCAGAGTCCCTGACAACACCGAGGACGTTTGATGGCATGCCGCAGGCACAACTACTCCTCCTACCTCCTGCTGCCGTCAAATCACGGCTTATCCCGATCATGCACAAACTGCCCCAATCTTTCACAAAGTAGCAGCAGCATGCAGGCACCCCCATACCGATAGCAAAAGGCTACTGCCGCCCCACCAGCATCAAGACTGTAACAGCTGTCTACGCCGCCGCCCCTGCGGTCGCAACCGCGGCTCCATACGGGTGCGGCAAAACGACCACCCTGGCGCCCTACACTGACAATCAATCCCCAGAGCTCGCTTTACAGGCATGGATCCGCAAGGTGCGTGTGTCGTTCAGACCCCCGACATCGGGTTCAGGGCCGGCTCCGGTTGGTTGGCTGGTTGGTTGAGAATGATGATATCATGCCACGCGCCTCGCGCGCACCCTTGGGCCTCTTTTGCGCATGACATGGCGTTCATGGCGTTGGAAGCCGAGAAGCAGAGATGACGAGGAGCAAGGCTGGGCTGCGCTACTGCTGACCCCCCGTTCGAAGCTGGAGCCGCTGGTGTGCTCAGACAGAAGTGTAGGTCGAGCTGATTCTACCACGACTGGTTCGGACGGACCCGATTTACTTCAGTGAGGATCAGAGCCTGGACTCTGCCGAAGGGAGGCCTAGGGCGTGGCTTCTACATGGGCCGAAGCACGTAGCGCAGTGTGCTTAGGCGCCAAGAGAGCAGAAGCACTAGCTAAGAGGCTTAGTTGACTAGTTGGGGTGTTGGGCGCGACACCAGAGGAGGCGGCTGCAGTGGGCTGTGTAATCAGACTAGTCGCCTTCACGTCGGGTTTGTAATTGGTAAAGCCACAATGTATGCACCAAGCCGTGATCACACCGCATCCGGCCCAATTAACAACTCGTCTAATCAATTGGCTTGACTTGGGGGCAATACCCGGATATAGCCGCTATTCGGGGTGGCTGGTGACCCCTAATCCCAATTTGCTCCCGCTCCCCCCCACCTCGGGCGGGAGGCCTATGCGATGTGTATGGTGCCTGCGCACACGTAAACCCTACGCAGGGGCCCGGATAACCGCAGCGACGCTGATCTACGTCGTCCAAGCGTGTGGCGCTCGTCTACATCTTCAAACAACGACATTTGTGCTGCCACTCTTGCTGTTGTCGAGCTCTTTGACACCACCACCAACTTCTGAGACATCCCACGTGACCCCTCCTGGCCTCCCAGACGGCGTCGTTGTGCCACATGTCGCTTTTTCCGCGCGCCGAATTCCGCCTGGTTGCAAGATTAAAACTGTTTCAATACACCATTACACCGAAGGCGTGGTCTCAACACCACGCCGGTCTGTTGTCTGCCAGCACGTCCAACACGTGCTAGCCCGGTTTCTGGTTCCGTTCCCTTCCCAAAATCCCTAAAAATCCCAAAAAAATAAGAAAACAAAAACCCATAAAAAAACCTGCGTGAGGCTGCACCTAGTAGTACTTCAGGTTGTAAGATAAGAAGGTGTACAGCTAAAGCCGCTGGCCGGTTAATATAAAAAACACCAAAAAGTAATAAAAAGATGGGATTACCCACAAACACACACCGCCTAGGGCAAACCATTACACCAAAGTATGTCACTGAACAGAGGGCTCCGGGGGAAAAGAGTATTCAAAAGGTAGCAAAGCAAAGGTGCACTCTCTCCACCACACAATATTTTTTGAATTAGACGTCGTCATGTATTGATTAGAGCTTGTGCATAGGCCAGCCATGCATCCATCAAGGTCATAGATTCAAGCCTGTCACCGTCGCGGGTGAGGCCTTTGCCGCAACGGCCGTGCACCCTCGCGAGGCAGTGAGCTGGGCCAGCATCCATGCGGCTGGGGCATGCATGATGTGCTGTACAGCGGGTGCATGCCAGATGCTGCTGCCTGCAGCGGTACTTGCCTGGTGGTGGTGTAATGGTATGACCTATTACGTCAGGTATTTGACCTAGCGATGCGCCGACCTTGTTCACTCACACTGTGGTAGACTGTGGCACCAGCCCCTGGCCCTCCTGCACGCTTCAGCTTGCACCTCGGCGTAGGGAACGCTACCACTTCCAAGAAGAGAGATAGGAGTGGACTGACACTGTACCCGTCAGCGAGGCAACTCCGGAGCGGGTTACGGCGCGAGAAGTAATCGTTAGGCGTTAAGGACACCCTTCACTCTGATCGAGTGGCCCGAATGTCGCCCCGCGCGATTCTTGCACCGTGGCGTATTCGTGGAGGGATAGGACGGGACCTGCTCTTCTAGACGTGTCCTCCCTTTACAGGAAGAGAGATGGTGGTAGCAGCCGTCGGCTTTGTTGTGAGGGACGGTCCACATTGGCGTCCACCGTACCCCAAGTCGTAGTATTCATATCATCGGCTATCGCGGACGAGTAGCTTCTGCTGTACTTGACAGACGTGAAAGGTGGTGGAGCGCTCCCAACTCTACGTGTAAGCCTCTGTGTCGAAGCACTACGTGTGTTGTCACTGCGGCCAGGCGAAGGCGTGGAAACCAGCGTTGGCTAAGATGAAGGCTCCTGGCTCCTTGTGCGGAAGGAGGGGGGAAGGGGGAGGGGGGAAGGGGGAGGGGGGACGTTCTCGGCCTGCTTCCCGATGATGAAGCACCCCCAGTTAATCTACCCGCAGGGTGACTCGATCTTTGGGTACAGTATGCGAGCCACTGCGCTTCGTTCGTCTGAGGCAAAACACGAACCACACGGCGACGGATACGAAGATTCGGCTGCTGCGAGGCGGGGGGTGGTAACCGGGGCCCAGGAGCGCATGCGAGGCCTCGAACACACGCACAGTGCTATGGCGGAGTGTTGTGTCTCCCTGCATGGCGGCGAGGGCGTGAAACGGGCCATGCAGTTTGGCCCACTGCTGAACCCCGCGCAAGGCGCAGCAACATGCTTTGCCTCAGTCGCATGTCGGTCCTCCCTCCCCAAGCTCTCATCTCGCGCCCCTGTCCCGCTTCTCATCGACGCAAGCCCTCTGCTTTCCTGGGATTGCGTATGAAACCCACGAAGAATCGACGCACGGCGTTGTTGGGCAGCGGCGATCGGTGAGGGGTTTTGTCCAACAGGGGGCAGACTATGTATCTCCACCATCGGGTTTTCCACCGCTGTCATCGATTCACGCATGTTATGCTTTGGGACGGGGAGGGGCAAGAGAAGACGGCAAGCGCAAGGCAGAGGGCCGGGTGCGGTACAGCGGGGACCACGAGAAGAACAAGGTTGACGAACAGTTTGATTGTGGCTGGTCAAGTCTCACACCTCGTCCGCCACATAGAGCAGCCTCATGACCTCCCAACCGCCTGCGTGAACCAGCCAGCCTAAGCCAGCCTTCCTACCTCCACTGCCACACAGCGCAAAACCCCACACTGCCGCCAGTCCAATGCATACACGCCCCTTGCCAAGTGGGCCAAGGTGGAGAGAGTACGAAAGGTAAGACCAACGCGAACAAGGACTACTGAATCTGCTGAGTGTGATGCCGCGCATCACCTATGTGGTGGAGGTTGTGATTGTTGTAACGCCTACAGTGTTGAAAGTAGGATGCTGGGTGTATAGAGGGATATTTGATGAGGGTGAACAGAGGGGACCTAGTCCGCTTTGGAGCGGGACATAAGCGGGGGGTATACTTTTATGACACGACTACTACCGGCCCATGAGTGGGTCGGCTAGAACGAAAGCGACAATGGCTGTTGAGGCCGTACGAGGCGCAGACGTTTAGTAGCGGTAGTGAGCGGGCTTGAAGCCCTCGAAGTCGGCGGCCTCGGGGTGGAGGTCGAGGTAGTCCTGCTGGACCTTGGTAAGCTTAGTGAGCTTAACGCCAAGCTGTCCGAGGTGGGCGAAGGCGACCTGCAAAGTTAGCAAAGAAAACAGCAATGGGTTGAAGAAAACGAACCTCCTCGTCGAGCGCTGTGATGGTGCGTCAGCATGGTGAAATACGTCTGGGATCTGCAGGGCGTTCACAGGAACGAACGCCCTACCGATCGGCATTGTGTGTACTCACGCTTGGGAAGAACCGAAACCGAGGGGTTGGGGTACTCGCCCTCCTTGGCGTTCCAGAGAGCGATCTGGGCGGCGACCTGGTTGGCGAACGAGCACGACATGACAAACGAGGGGTGGCCAGTGGCGCAGCCGAGGTTGACAAGACGGCCCTCAGCGAGGAGGATGATGTGGCGGCCGTTGGGCATGGTGAAGCGGTCAACCTGGGGCTTGATGTTGACGTGCTCGACGGCGTTGGCCTTGAGCCAAGCGACGTCAATCTCAATGTCGAAGTGGCCAATGTTGGAAACAATGGCGTCCTCGGGCATGACGCTGAAGTGCTCGCCAGTGATGATGTCACGGTTGCCGGTGGTGGTGACGAAGATGTTGGCGCGGGGGGCCGCGTCCTCCATGGTGGTGACCTCGTAGCCCGACATGGAAGCCTGGAGGGCGTTGATGGGGTCGATCTCGGTAACGAGGACACGGGCACCGTACGAGCGGAGCGACTCGGCGCAGCCCTTGCCGACGTCACCGAAGCCGGCGACGACAGCGACCTTGCCGGCGATCATAACGTCGGTGGCGCGCTTGATGCCGTCAACGAGCGACTCGCGGCAGCCGTAGTAGTTGTCGAACTTGGACTTGGTGACCGAGTCGTTGACGTTGATGGCGGGGAGCTTGAGCTTGCCCTCCTTGAGGGCACGGTAGAGGTGGTGGACACCGGTGGTGGTCTCCTCAGAGACACCGCGGATGTCGGCGAGGTACTGGGGGTACTTCTCGTGGACAAGGGTGGTGAGGTCACCTCCGTCGTCGAGGATGAGGTTGAGGGGCTTGCCGTCGGGGAAGGCAGTGAGGGTCTGCTCAATGCACCAGGTGTACTCCTCGTCGGTCTCGCCCTTCCAGGCGTAGACGGGGACACCGGTAGCGGCAATGGCGGCAGCGGCGTGGTCCTGGGTCGAGAAGATGTTGCACGACGACCACGAAACCTGGGCACCGAGAGCGGTGAGGGTCTCGATGAGGACGGCAGTCTGAATGGTCCTGGGGAGAGGTTAGACCGTGTTCGGGGGAAGGGGGTGCACGGGGTGCTCGCCATGACCACCTTGTCGCTGCGACTTACATGTGGAGGCAGCCAGCGATGCGGGCGCCCTTGAGGGGCTGCGAGGGGCCGTACTTCTCACGGAAGTACATGAGACCGGGCATCTCGCGCTCGGCGAGAGTGATCTCCTTGCGGCCGAAAGCGGCGAGCGAGATGTCAGCGACCTTGTACGACATTTTTGGTTGTAGAATGAGGTGTGGGTTGTGGGAAGAAGAAGGAAGAAGGTGGAGATGGAGGGAGGGTTTAAAAGTTGGGGGCGACTGGTGCACGTTTGTGCGGACACTCGGCGAGTGGTGTGTCAGGGGGAAGACAGCAGAGCCTTGCTGGAAGCAAGATTGGGGGGGACAGGCAGCAGAAGGACGGTGCGGACCCTGTTCTGTCTGGCTGGGCTGGCTGAAATCTTGCAGCCTGCCTGCCTGGCTGGCTGCTATGACCCGACGCCGCCGTTGCGCCGCTGCCTACGACTACCTCCTGCATCGATGGGCCGATGCGTCGCTGCCGCCATCGCGCCGCGACGGCCGAGACGACGCCAGTCAGCCCAGCCAGCACTCATGACACGACGCGCGCCGCGCTCAGGCAGCAGCAGACCCTGAGCAACAAAAAAAAATGGTAGCGAGCCACAGCCCACGGCCCACGGGCACTGATCGGAGTTGCACGGGATTATGGCAGGACCCTGAATCGCGTGGTTGGCGCGTGGCAAACCCTGAGGTTGCTATGCCTATATGCCTCCGCTGCATGGTGCATGACGCGCGTACTCCCGTAGCACCACAGCCAGCGGGCACCACGCGCTGCGCCGCGCGCTCACTGTGCCCGCTCCTTACCACTAACGACCATCGACAACAAGTCACATTGGCACATTGGCGGCAACATCTCACTCAACCTCGACCAGTCATTCGATAGCACGCAGGCCAACAAGGCTCTGCAGCAGACACCACCACCACCATGACACTGGCACCGCACGAGAGCGGCTTGTCAAGGTCGTGGGCTGTAGAGGACAACACCGACCTCGCACTGCTCGTAAGTGGCACGAGCCTGCTCAAGACAACGCGCGCGCCGGCGAGAAACTGACGGCCACCCCTCCAGGACCAGCACCTGCTCAAGACCAACACGCTCACAAAGCACATGACAAGTGAGTGCGGAAACGGCGAGGAGCAGAGCTTATCACCTAGCAATCCTCCACCAGCTCGACACGCGCCTCGGAAGACTAGACAAGTCGATCGTCAAGCTCGGGGTTCGCGAGATCACGCGACAGAGTTCAAACCTTGACACCGCCCTCGAGATCCTTACCGGCTCCCGACCAGCACCAGTAACACTGAGCCACAAGGCTTCGTATGGCGGCTCATCCATCAATAGCCATGCAGGCGTCAACGGAATCAGCAGCAAGGCGGGCAGCAGCAAGGCCCCAAGCTCGTCCGGCGGTCACCAGAGAGGGTTGAGTTCGAGTCACACGTTTGGCAACCTCGCTGCCGAGGCGCCGCCAAAGGCGCCAAAGGAGGCTACGACACCTCCAGTCCCGTCAATATCTGTCATGGAGCGCGGGCGTGCCATCCCGCGGCCCGATGTTGTGCCGCGGTGGGCAGCCGAGACGCCGACACCGACGTCGACAGCGTCGTCGACGACGCGAACAAGAGTAACATCACCGCAGACAACCACTGCCGCGACGACGCCTCAGCAGCCAGGCTGGACGCCGAATGGCCCGTCCGATCTCCCATCACCGGGTGGCGCTCGTGCAATCGTCGCGAGAGGGCCTGACATCATGAGCATCGGCGAGTACTTTGGCGCTCTCGAGGTCCTCATCGCCGACCTCGAGCACATGAACCAGGGCTTGGCCGAGGGACGAGGTGGTACGCGCGAGCAGGGTGTTTTGGAGCTGGTGAGTTAGAGTTGGGGGTTGACGAGCGGCTCGCTGACGTGCGTCCAGTCTGGAGTCATTGAGAACGGATACGGCAGCGCAGTGCAGCTCCTAGTCAAGCTGATACGCGACACACTACCACGTCCATTCGACGCGGCGACGCTCGCCGACTCATTGCCGTCGTCGGCACAGGCGTGGTACCCCCAGCTCATGACCATCATCCCATTGTCCACACGGCTGGTTGGGCTCGTCAACCCCAACACTCCCAAGGCGATGGAGCTCCTGGCGCCGATTCTCAACAACTGCATCTCTGACATTGCGTCCATCCGAGGAGACTGGATCCGCCGATCGCTGTCATCACTCGCGACCCGCATCGACGAGGTCGACGGTGGCGGCTCGTGGGAGGGTCGAGGCGGCGAGAAGGTCAAGCTGGTCATGCAGCTGTGGGAGTCGTTCCTTGTCGCTGCTGATGTGAGTTGTCAACGTCTAGAGAAGAGTGATGCTGACACAATCCCAGGCTGAAGCATCTGTGGCTCAGCACGCCATGCCGGGAGACGCCGGGCAGGCGCTCGTCACGTTCACGCTCGTCCACGCGTTGGCGGTCATCACCTCGACGATGAACCACCTCGTCGCTCAGATCAAGCGGTCACTGTCCGCCCAGACCCTGGTCATGCTCGACCTCTTCTCGTGTCTGGCGTCATTCCAGCCACGATACGAGAACAAGATGGCGAGCATCGTCGGCCAGCTCCCCGAGGGACGAGACATTGTCAGCGCCCCCAACGGCCCTATCCAGATCTTGAGAGGCTTGGCACTGCGCTCCTTCCCCGAGCGGCTGGTCGACATTCGTGCGCCGTCGCGCAACTCTACCGTTTCCGCCGCCATTGACGACACGACGCACAGCACGCTTGCGTTCCTCGACGCCCTGCCGTCATTCGGTCCCCTCGTCGAGGGCCTTCTGCGATCAGGCGGCAGCCACGAGAGAACGTGGCTCATGGGCATGAAGGACCACCCGTCGCCTGCTCGCAGCGCAGCAGAGGAGGGCGGCACCCTCAACCTCTATGCGGCCGATACCCTCGGCACCCTTCTCATCCATCTCGACCAGCAGGCCAAGACGATGCGCCGACCGGTATCGTCGACGTACCTGCTCAACAACTGTGAGTGTTGCGTCCCAGCTTCAGAGCTGACCCCAGTGTCATACATCCGCAACACAACTGCGTCGTTCAATGCGGATATCATTGGCCCCGCAGCAGAAGACATGATGAACCGCCACTTCCGGGAAGCCAAGTCGTACGTCTTTCTCTTGTTTCTCTTTATTATCTGCCGTGCTGACGCCCCTCACAGGCAGTACATTGCCGACTGGCAGGGCTTAGTCCAGACGCTCAGCATCCAGGCGCAGTCGCGCTTCCCCGGTGGATCGACCGACAAGCAGTCGACCAAGGAGTCGGCAGCCGCCTTCTTCGAGAAGCTCGTCGACCTCGAGTACACGTGTCGCCAGTACCCCCTCTCGAGGCAGGACATTGACCTGCGCGACCGTGTCAGCGCCGAGGTGACCGACCTCGTCGCGTCCGCCTACCATGCGTTCTGGTCCAAGGCCCACGGCAAGTACGACAAGTGTAAGTCGCCCCTGCGCACCTTTGGCCGGCCCGCGCTGACTTTGCAGACTTGAGATACTCGCCCGAGGAGATTCAGCGACGCGTTCAGGCCGTTTTCAGGTGATTCCTGTGATCTTGGATACCTCGCTCTTGCGATTGTACAGTATAGTGTTGTGCCATGCATGCCATGTACTTGTGTTTCAACCGCGTAGCTCTGGCAACTCTGCAACATGACAAAATGGTACATCCAGCAACGTCCGAGCATGAGATATCTATCCGCCACCCCTATGTGCTTACGCCGCCCGGCCGGCATTTGGGTCCTTGTAGACCTTGAGAGCCTGCAGCTCTCCAACGACGCGGTCAACACGCTCTCCTTCGTCCATCCGCTTCTGCTGCGGTGGACGGACGGTGTCGTCGTCCTCGAGCTCCGCAAAGCCCTTGAAGCCCGAGTCGACACCCTCGAGGCCGTCTGTTCGCGCCGTCTCGATGCGTAGACCCTCCTCGTTGGCCAGGTGCAGCAGGCAGATGAAGCAGAAGGATGTCGAGATCTCCGACATCTTCTCGCGCGGGTACGATCCCCGTAGTGTCTGGATGACCTTGTCGAACGTCTGCACCGGTTCTGTCGGCGTTTGTGGCACTTCGGCCTCGGCGTCGCTCGCTGCTGGTGTAGCCTCCGACTCGGGATCGAGCTGTGGGACCGCACCTTGTGGCCGGGCGCTCGAGTCGACGAGCACCTTGAGGTCATTCCAGATGTCGTCCTTGAGCCGCTTGACGTCGACGCGCTTGGCCTTCTTGGCGTAGTGCACGTTCTCCGGTCGCGGGCGTCGCAACTCCTGGCCCTGGGTCGCTTGCCACAGGTCATCATGTTCTTCCCCGGGCGGGAGATCATCGACCGGGTCGAGCGCATCATCGATGAAAGCATCGTCGTCTCCGTCGCCGTCATCGTGGAAGAACTGGGACTCAAATGGCAGCGGCGCCTCGTCAACGTCCATTGGGTCAAAGCCACCACCAGCCTGGTCGGAGGCAGCCTGGGCCCAGAAGTTCTCGTCGATATCGCCATTCGCGTTCTGGGCATACTGGGCTGTTGATTTGCGCATGCGCAGGGCAAACTTGGGCTTTAAGAAGAGTCGCAGCAGCTGGCGAGAGCTAAAGTGCATGTCGTCGGGAAGGAGCCACTCCTCGCGACGAGCAGCAGCGGCAGACTTCTTTGTTCCGCGGCGAGATGAGCCTGGCAGCTGCGTCGCCGACTTTGTACCAGGCGCAAACAGCGCCTTGGTAGTCTGTGACGACTCTCCAAGGAAGTCGATCTTGAACGGCTCTTTCTTCTCCTTCTTCTCCCTTGTAGTGGCAGCAGCGACAGGGTCTGTGACATGTCAGCCTCGGCGGCGCTACTCGGGAATGTGGGACAGTAAACTCACCCTTGCGAGCCACCTTCCGCAGCTTCCAGTGCTCGGCACCAGCCCAAGCCTTAGCAAAGCCGGCGTCAAAGTAGTCAAACATGCCAGCGTTGTCGTCCGTGTCGACGAGCGCCATGACGAGCTCCTGGCCAGCGCCGTGGCGGGGGTCGAAGGGGCCGTGGCCCTCGCCTGGGCGTGCCATGCCGAGGGCTCCACCGGGTACACTGGGGCCAGGACCAAAGACGTCGTCACCAAAGCCACCGACATCACCCGCGACCGAGCCATCGTCATCGAAACCTCCGCCGCCGAAACCACCGCCGCCGTTAAAGTCATCGTCGCCGAAGAAGTCAACAGCTTCGCCACTGCCCAAGGGCACAGAGCCCTCACGGATGGGGTCATCGGCATAGTCGTTTGAGGTGAGCCCCGCAATCGCAGCCAGGTCGGGCATGTCGGCCGGGTCAGCGCTGAAGTGGAATGCCGCGAGCGTGTCCGAGATCTTTAGGTCCTCGGTGATCTCGGGAGTGGGAATGAAGTCTCGGAGAGCGGTGATGTCGATGATCTCCTCTTCGAAGGCCTCTTCTTCCTCCTCATCATCCTCGTCAACAACAGCATCACCGGCGTCGAAGACGACGCGGCCAGTGCCGTCGATACCGAGGTGGTTCATCAGCAGGCCCATCGCACCACCCTCGTCAAAGTCGGCGCTGGTCTTCTTAAACAGCGGGTCGACGGTGAACTCGAGGTCGAATTTCTTGACCTGAAGGGCGGCAAAGCTCTTGGCGAGGGTAGCCTCGGAGCGATGGGTCTGGCTGTCAGCGCATGTATTCAACGATGTGAGATCACCTTGCGAGTGGCCTTCGGCTCGCCTGTCTCATCGTCCTCGTCGTCCTCCCCATCTTCGCCGTCACCTGAGGATTGTCAGCCTCGTTCAGGAGCAATCGCAACCAACTTACCACCGCCGCCGCCGGCGAGACCACTGAGCAGCTTGCCGGTCTCCGTGGCAACACTGTCCACACGGGACGTCCAGATCTTGACACAACCATCAAGGGTGCACGACGCCTTCTGGAAGTTGATACCTGGTGGGTCAGCTACAGCAGAACTCTCCTGTTGATCACCCACTCTGGTCATCTGGTCCGTTACGGAGAAGAGTGAGGTCGTGGAAGTAGTCGATGAGGGCAAAGTTCCAAGTGTTGGCAGACGTGATTTTCTGGTGGGTCAGTTCATTCCGATCTCTTCACCCACGTTGTCCGTTGCAAGCTTCATCCACTCCTCAAAGTTCGTGTTCATAACCTCCATGCTGACGGGAATGGCGGGCGCAACAGCGCTGAGACGCTTGGCGCGGCGCTGGTGCTGCTGCCCGTCTTTGGAAGCCATGCCCGAGGCCTTGCGGGACTGGCCACCCTCGGCGTTGATGTTTTCCTTGCCAACACCAAGGTCACCAAAGTGGGCTGACCGTCTTCTAGCTGCGCGCTCGGCCGCATCATCGTTCATCTTGAGATTGGCCTTGATGGACGAGCGGAGTGGGGACGGCGTGGGCGAGTTGTCTGCGATGACAGATTGGTGTTTCTTGTTTAGGTGTCTAGGCCTCAGCGGCGAGGGTGATGCCGATTGAGTGGCCATTGCGCCACCTGTATGCTTGTGCAAAAGTGACTGTGCGGTGCAGGTGCGCAGAGGGTGAGCCGACGAGTGTCCGAGTGGAGATTGTTTGTGGTGGTGTGGGGTGTGGTTGCCAGTGTTTGTCCTGCGTTTGTGCGTGTTGTTGTTGTTGGCAGGTGACTGATTTCCTTCGGTGGTGGGCTGATTTTGATCCCGTTAAAGGCATATTACATAATACCACGTGTCGTTGTCTCAACACGGGCTGTGTGGAGTCCCCGTGTTCCAGGTTGGAGGTCACAGCCACTTGCCCGCCGCGCCGCAGGTTGCGGTGCTGCTGCTGCTTACACTGCACTTTGTCGTCGTCGTCGTCTCTCATCCCCCGTCCAAACAACTCGGTGCAACATTGTCCGTCAAGAGGCGACAAGCACACTCGGCATACACTACAGGAGCTCACACGGTCTCTAGGGAGCGTCTTGGTGCGCTCCCAGTACACTCATCGCACAAACTTCCCACGAAATCGCCACAATGAGCGTCCACCCGTCCGAGGGCCAGGCGCACGAGTCGCACGACGCGGTCCGCCGCATCGTCAAGCGGCTCCCTGTCGTCGGTGAGTATGCTGTGCTCGTCGTGGCGTCATGCTTACACCCCCTAGGTGCATGGCTACTGCTCCTGATACCCTCGGCGCTGTTCATCGGCTCGGTGTCGGTCCATGAGGTCCTGCTTGAGCGCCATGAGATCGGCCGCTTCCTCTGCCAGTGAGCTCGTGAACGCGCTGTCGAGCTAACTCCCCAGAGTGATCATTTACACCGCACTCCTCTTCATGGCCATCCTCTCGTTCATCGTGGCGTGCTCGCGGCGCCCACTACGACCCGACAAGATGCTGGCGCCCCCAGGAGCCCGGCCCCTGAAACCTGACGAGAACGCTATGCGGCCGCAGCACCGGCGTCAACGCGACGGGCGTGTCATCCCGCGCATTACAATCACGGACGCGAGTGTTGGCGACGACGACGACATCCCGTTGCGCTTGCTGAGGCCGGCTGGCCCGCGTCGCACGCCGCCGTCGTACACGCCCCAGCCTATCCCGGAGGAGGAAGGCACCAAGGCGCAGAACGATGAGCCCAGCGGCGCAGAGTACCGAGACGATGACGAGGATGACAACGAGAGCCGCGCGCTCCTCGGCAAGGAGGAGGAGGAGAACGTCGGCATGGCCGTCGGCCAGCCGATCATGGCCAAACTCGGCACCGGCGGGCACCGCTGGTGTCGCAAGTGCGATGGCTGGAAGCCGGACCGCTGCCACCACTGCCGTGCTTGCGGGCAGTGTGTTTTGAAGAGTGGGTTCAACCGTGTCTTGTCGCTCTAACCCGCCAGTGGACCATCATTGCCCGTGGCTGGACAACTGTGTGGGATATCACAACTGTGAGTCACCAGCGCGGGCACAAGCGCTAACCCGCAGACAAAGCGTTCATGCTGTTTGTCACGTACGCCGCGTTGATGTCGCTGTACGGGGCGAGCCAGGCGGGCTTTGAGGCGTACCGTTTCTTCAGCGAGCCTGGCGCTGTGCGGCCAGGCCCGCATGCTGCTGCCGAGATGGACGAGACTTGGGAGGTGAGTCAGTGGTCCAGCGGTCGTCTAACATGCTGCAGGTGCGCATCAGCTTCCTTCCCGTGCTTCACTTGCTGCTGGCGGTTGTAGGAGGCACGCTCGGCCTCGCACTCGGAGTTCTGGCTGCCTACCACTGGTATCTGGTCCTGTACGTGATGTTTAGTCGGAGCTTTGTCATCACTGACAGTTTCAGGAACAACCGTTCAACTCTGGAAGACTTCTTCCGTAACGTTCCCACAGCGTTGCTGGACCCAGAAACCCGCGGTGTGGTCGAAGAACTCGGAGCGCGCGGATCGCGTCACCGAACACCGGGAGCATGGCGGCCAGACCACATTCTCACCCGGCCCGAACGCACTCGTCTGCGACGTGAAGCACGGGCAATCAACGTGTTTGACATGGGATGGCGCTACAATCTGCGATCGGTGATGCTGGGTGATGCCGTTGCGTCGACGACTCCAGGGCCGTGGCGGCAGGTCGTGAGAGACATTGCGTCGGCCGCGTGGCCGTTGTCAAGGCCGATGATGAAGTGAGATCAGAACGGCGTTTGGGTGCGATTGCTGACTCTGCAGGCCTGCTACTGGTGGACACTACTTTGACTACGACAGGGAGGGGCTGGAGCGCCTGAAGAGTGTGACCACCGAGCTGCGGCTTGGGCTGGAGCCTGGAGCGATGCCGCCGAGCTCTGGTCACTCGACTCCTCCGCCTGTTGCCCCAGGCCCGCAAGTTCCCGGATATCACGTCGAGCGCCACAACGGCAATCAATGGACGATAGGCGAGTCGGAGAGCGAGAGCGAGGACGAGTGAGCATTGCACTTGGCATGCGGCATGGCCCGCCACTCCTTGTATAGACAGACACACACATTTAGGTCGATGTTCCGACGGCCGATGGACTATGACATTGTGCATCACTTCATGGGGAGAGGGATGGACGTGGAACAAGATCTCGGCTCACGCGTTCGTCGCCGCTTATCGTTGCGTCAGAGAATGGCTGTTAGATACCGAGTACCGGTCGTGGAAGTTTGAGAAGGCGTGTGCGCAGGCTACGCCGGCGGGAGTGTGCAGTGTGAAGCGGTGAGGTGTGGCCGGCAACGACGCGTCCTCGGTGAAGTGACGCGTATGCCTGTGCGTGCTCGCTCGCGACCGGTTGCAACGTCGTGTCGTGGCAGCCGGATGGGGGTGGCAGAGGGATTTGCTGCATCATCTATGCGCGCGCACAGCAGACATGTACATGCATCGAGCCGCCACCTCGTCGTAGCTGCCACTCGCCTGCAATGCAGCTACAGCCGCCTCACGCGTGCATGTGCCGGGTGGATGCAGCAGCGGCCACCCCTGATGTCAGAGCTCAAAGTGGGCCGCGAAAAGGGGCAGCGCTATTTCTTGCATACCGCTGCTGCGCCGAGCAAATCAATCCATTCAGCAGCAGCTGCACTAAAACTCTCACGGGCGGGCAGGGCAGGGCAATGCAAGAGGCGCAACGTGCGTGGGCAGATGGGCAGCCGCAGCCGCCGCGGCACAGCTCGACGGCCCGGCGGAGGTGCGCACCACCACGCATCGGCGGCGCGCGTCATCTCCCCTTGCTCAGTGCCTTTCTTTATCCACACCGTAGCGAGGCGAGCGGTGTGCCGGCGCCGCTGCGCGGCCGCTACCCCTCCGCCGCGGCCTCGGCCTTGATGCGTCGCCCGTGCTCAGAGTCACAGCTCGCCCGCGGCACGGGGGGAACCGCTCCATGACCGCCGGACGAAACGTAGAGATGGATGGGACGGATTGCGTTGCTTGCCTCGTCGCCGCCCGCCGTCGCTGCGAGACTGCACACCGCACGCACGCACTCGCGTTTTTATATTGCTGTTTCCTTCAGACCGTGTCGTTCTTTATCTCCATCAGTCAGTCGCAGGCAGCGAGCGTGCATCATCACCCAGCAGCAAACAGCCACCAACTACGGCGCAGCCATCACGCAACAGCAACCACCACAGACGCCGCCTCCACCGCGCCGCGACCCTATCAACGCACGACAGCCCCTGCCTGCCTGCCTACGCGCACGCCGCACGCACGCACGCTCGCTCGCTTGCACTCGTGTCCACGACGCGCTATGAAGCCAGACCTCGACCTTGCCGTCCCCGAAAAGTCGACAGACGACGACATGGCGCGCACCAACTATCCTAAGAGCCCGCGCTCGATCGAGGCCGGCGCCAGCGCCTACTCGCCCGCCAAGCGCGGCCTATTGACGCGCGCGCGCCTGTTCGCGCTCGGTAACGGTCATGGCGGCGCACGCTCCGGGCTCGTACGCCGCGTGCTTGTCGTCGGCCTGTTCCTCGTGCTTATCGTGCTAGTGTATCACCGCGACACGGGGGTGAGTGGCTCCGCGTGATGGAGCGACCGGACATTGACGCCGGCCTTAGTTGAATATTGTCCGGCCGGACGCGCGCCCCGCGTCGAACTACGACGACGACTGGGACGCGCCGTCCTTCCCCAACGTGCACGCCGGGAGCGGGCACCACGACGTGTTTGACGACGGCGATGACAAGGCGCAGGCGACGACCGCAGCGGCCACGACGACGACGGCCGCGCTGAGGAAGAAGCCGGGCAAGATCCCCTCGGCGTCGTCGCTGCACGGCCCGGCGGTCGAGCTCGGCGCGGACATTACGCTGCCGATGCCGCAGGACTACTCGCCGTTCTATGGCGGCAGGTCGCGCCGCGCGATCGACATCGCGTCCGATCCGCTCCCCGTCACCGCGACACTGAAGGAGCGGCTGGAGGTCTGGCGTAACGCGCCCGGCGGCCGTGGCGCCATCGACGGCGAGGTCGAGCTCGGCAAGTTTGTGCAGTGGAACCTCGAAAAGTGCACCACCATCTCGGAGCAGCACAACACACACATGATCCAGAAGAGCGCGAATGTGTGGGCGTCGATGGACCGCAGCATCGTGCACCAGAAACGCATGGAGCTCATCAACCACATGGAGACGCTGGTCGACTCGACTGAGCTCAAGGATGTCGGCGAGGGGCGCGGTATCGTCAT
Source organism: Vanrija humicola (assembly GCA_008065275.1). Taxonomy (NCBI): domain Eukaryota; kingdom Fungi; phylum Basidiomycota; class Tremellomycetes; order Trichosporonales; family Trichosporonaceae; genus Vanrija; species Vanrija humicola. The sequence goes on from QKWK01000010.1 coordinate 330,970, forward strand.
GGTCGCTGGCAATGTCGACACGCTTATGCGTGTTAAGTGGTCGGTCCAGATGCTGCGCTCGTATGGCTCCAAGCTGCCAGTCCAGGTCGTGAGTGGGCGTGATGAGCTGGTGCGCAATACGACATGCTGACTCCCCAGTACCACTTCCCCTCCGAGGCGCCTGACCCAGAGGATGAGATCATTCAGCAGCTCGCGGATCTGAACGTGACGCTCGTGTCCGCTGTCGGCCAGAAGAAGGACCCCAAGCACAACAAGAGCTACCACCTCAAGGCCATTGCGGTCATCCAGTGCCCCTGGCGTGAGGTGCTGTACCTCGACTCGGACAGTGTGCCCGCTCGCGACCCGGAGTACATGTTCGAGGCGCCCGGCTACGAGCGTCTGGGCATCTTCTGCACCCCCGACTACTGGAAGACGAGCGGCAACTCGCCCATGTGGGCGATTGCCGGCGTCAAGTGCCGCGACGAGTGGGAGATGGAGACGGGCCAGATGTACATCGACAAGGCGCGCCACCTCGACGTCTTTTACCTCATCAAGTACATGCTCTACAACCACCACTACTGGTTCTACTTCTCCGACGGCGACAAGGACATCTTCCGCTGGGCCATGCTCATGCTGCGCAAGCGATGGGCTGTGCCGGGACGCTGGGTCGCTGCCGGCGGTCTGCCTGGCGGCACGCTCTCTGGCGACTTTTGCGCGCTCAGCATGATCCAGCACGACGCCTGGGGCGTCCCGCTGTTCGTGCACTACAACCTCATGAAGACTGTGCCCTCGGGCATTGGCTACGGCTTCTCGTGGGGCCGGTCCAAGCAGATGCCACTGTTCAACACGTGGCCTGCCTCGCCGGCCACGGCGCGGCTGGGCGAGCCGCGCATCAAGCCGGAGGACGGCGACAAGCGCGGCCTCGGCGACGTCGATTGCGACATGCTGGCTGATGCCGACGAGTACGGGTACGCGCGTGCGCCGGCACAGGAGATGATCATGCGCCGTGCAGTGCGCGAGCGTGGCGTCAAGGCAAAGTACCACGGAGGGAGCTTGTCGGCGCTGTGCATCGACCTCGACTATGTCGATGTGCGCTCGGACGAGCGGATCAAGGAAGACGAAAAGTACCGCGAGTCGTTCAACACCACGGCCGTCGACGAGGCGATCGCTGCATGGCAGGTGGCGGCCGACGAGGCCAAGGCGCTCAACGAGCCCGAGCCACCGCGGCCGTACTCTGTCATCCCGGACTGGAGCAGCCCGCTCGAGACTTGGGGCTGGGAAAACGACGCGGACCTGCGCAACTTTGAAAACAAGATCTACAGCCTGGGCTTTGTGCCGAATGGCAACGGGTTCTGAGCGCGGCGCGAATGCAGCGCGTGGTGGCTACGGCATACGTCAGCCAGACATCACAGCGATCAGCGCTGATCGCCCGCCGATCCCATCTAGAACACACCCTGTGCGCGCGCACACGCCGCTGCACGATAGACACACGAATGACGACCTTGAGACGTGCTGCCACTAGACGTGCTGCCACTGGCGGCCTGTAGCAACATGTATGCATATGATATTTGATGTTGCTTAGGGCGTGGGGTAGGCGAGGCGAGGGCCGTGTGGCGTGCGTGCGAGCCGCAACATTCCTCCGCTGTCGTGCTTGCGGCGTCGGCGTGCGTCGAGCGCTCGTGCTCGACACAACAACGTCGTGCGTGCAACGCGTGCGCAATGATGGCGAGGGTGCATGCAATGCTGCTGCGGAGAACAGTCGCCGCGGTCGCTGCCGCGTCAGACATGATGCTTGCAGTCGAGCACGATGCTTGCAGCAGTGTCTTGCAGTGGTTGTTGCTGCCTCACCCCGTCCCTTATCTTTTGCCAAGCGGCCTGCGCATTTGGTATTCGCGCTGTCGTCATCGCGAGTGATGCGATTTCCGTGGCACTAAGGGTGCGCGATGGGAGCCTGCGACCGAGCCGACCTGCAGCGTGCGTTGTTGCAGAGTACGCCGAATGCATGCAGCACCCACCCGGCTGCACGGCTCGGCAGCACACGGCTGCTGCGCCGATCGCTGCCGTCTTTGCGCGCGCAGATCTTTGCACGGTGTGGTCGAGGACGCTTTGAGACCACCTGCCTTAATTTCTTGTCGCACCACTTGCTGTTGCATCAAAACAAAGTGGCCCTGGCGCTAGAGGCTCGCTCAGCCGGCACGCGACGACGCCTCCCCCGCCGCGAACTAACAGCATCAAGGCCGGCCGCCATCTTTTCTCCACCACCACCACACACACACCGAGCGACCCCGCCTGCCCCATGGCACACCGGCACACGTACACGTACGGCGCGGTCGACGTCGACGACGGGCTGCGGTCCGCGCCCGGCGCCGACGCCGACGACGACGAGGCGTCCGTCACGGACGCGCTGCTGGCCCCGGAGCACGCGCACGCCCCGCACACGGGCGACATTGAGGCCGATGCCTGGGCCGCGCGCAAGCGCGAGGCGCATGCCCGCGCCGCATGGAAGCACTGGCTCAACGAGGACCTCGGGCCGCCCGACATGGTGTACTCGAACCTCGTGATCACGCTGAGCACGTCGTGAGTGGGGCGGGGCCGTGGGGCGGGGCGGGGCGGGCGGGGCAAGGCTAACGCCCGCCGCAGGATGCTCGACGCAGTCATGTTCACCCTCTTCGGCACGTTCACGACCAACCAGACGGGCAACACGGTGTTTCTGACGCTCGCGGCGCTCCACCGCGGCAGCAAGAAGCTCATCCTGACGGCGACCGCGCTCGGCGGCTTCTTCGGCGCCGGGCTGTTCTTTGGCCAGCTGGGCGCATACTTTGGTGCGTGTGGCCGCCGCCCGCGGCGTCGGCACTCCCGACTAACCCCTCCCAGGCCACAGACGGCGCGCATGGGTCCTCACCACCATGACCTACCAGGTCGTCGTGCTCGCCGCCTTCTGCTTCCTCGTGTCCCCGCTCGCGCCCGAGGCGTACACCCCCGAAGGCGTGCACGCGTGGGTGCCGATGCTGCTGTCTGCCATCCAGGGCGGGCCGCAGGTGGTGATGGTGAGTGGGCGTGTAGAGGTGCTGCTGCCAGCCCCACTCTGGGGCGTATCTCATCTCGCCCCATCTCGCCCGTAGGGGCGGTGGCGACGGTGGCACTAACCCTCTCCCTCCCCCCGCGCGAGCGCCGCCGCACGCACCCCCGCTCACCCCCCAGGCAACCAACCTCGGCGTGCCCGAAATGCCGACGGCAATGGTGACCTCGGCGTACGCGGGCCTCATCTCCGACACGTTCCTCTTCAGCCACACGGCGCAGGTGCCGCGCGACCGGCGGATAGTGTACCTGACCGTGTTCTGGATCGGCGCGTTCTTGGGCTTGGGCGCCGAGCAGTTTATCTCGGCGTGGTTTGCGTCCTCGCTCGCGTGCCTCTTCAAGGCGGTCGCGCTGGTCATGATCTGGCGGTCGCGCTCGGCCGAGGAGACGCGCGGCCGGCACTGGTAGGCGGGGCGACAAGCAGAGAGGGAGAGGAGCAGAGGACGAGACGCACCGCGCCACATCGCATCTGGACGCCTACGACGCACCAGCACTTCATCTTCAACCACATCTTGGATATCTTGCCACATTGCCACTATGCCCCTTGCCGCCTCGCGGCGGCTTGTACACTATCACGCCTCGGCCGCCCCTCAGACCCGATGCAGATGCATAATACCCATACAAGTACAGAGCGCGCGTGTGTGTCGTCTACAGTGCGGCGTGTTGTGTCCCCTCCCTCCGCTTCCGCTATTAGTTGTCGCCGCTACCACCGCCGCCGCTAGCAGCACCCGCCCTTCGCCTTGGCCGTGTCGAGATTCACGCCGCTCGGCTTGCGGCGCTCAAACTCGCCGCGCTCGACACGCTCGAGGATCTGGCGCGCGGTCCACTCAAACGCGTCGACGACGCCCCAGCCCTCCTTGGCGCTCGTCTCGACATACAGCAGCGAGTGCTCCTTGGCGAACAGCGCGCCCTCGATCGTGCTCACCGCCCGCGGGCGCAGCTTGGCGGCGGCGGTGGCGGTGCCGTCCGCGGCCGTGTCCGATGCCGGCGCCTCCTCGTCCACCGCGTGCGGGATCGCGACCCCATACTGTATTTGCGGCACGGCCGTCGGCTCGCTCGAGCACAGGTCCGTCTTGTTGGCCACCACTGGGCGTTAGCCGCTGCCACAGCCGCCTTGACTCACAAATAATCGACACGTTCTCGTCGGCGTGCTTCCGCAGATCGTCAAGCCACGAGGTGACGTGCTCGAACGCTGTTCACATCAGCGCGGTTACCACCCCCGGCGGCACCCCGACCCACTCTCTCGCCGTGTGACGTCGTACACGAGCAGCGCGCCCGCCGCGCCGCGGAAGTAGCTGCGCGTGATGCTCCGGAACGACTCGGTGCCGGCCGTGTCCCAGCCTGAGTGTTGTCAGCGACGGCGACACCCCACGCCTGGCCAAACACAACAACACCCACACTGCACCTTGACGCGCTTGCCGTTCTCCCCGACGCTGAGGATGCGGCTGCCAAACTCGACGCCCAGCGTCGGCTCGGACGCCGAGAAGCGGTCGTCGGTCAGCCGGACGAGCAGACACGACTTGCCGACGGCCGCGTCGCCGACGATCACGTATTTGAGGATGCTGTGGGGAGAGCGGGTGGGTGACGAGGGTCAACACCCAAGCGGACACCAGTCAGCGGCGCTCGGCGCACGGAGATCGGCAACAACAACATACTAGTCCCTACGGTGTCAGCTGCTTCGACCATAACCGCAGCTTACCAAGTCAGCTGGTCCATCCTGGCTGCGAGCGACATGCGCCGGCTGGCGTGCGATGACCAAGTGTGGAGCGGGCGGGGGGTGTGGGGGCGTGCGATCGGCTTATGTCGCCTTGGTCGGCCGCGAGATGGCACAGAGACAGAAAGCACAGAGGATGGCTTCCCCGAGCTTGAAACTCGTGCTGTGTGTGCCGTGTGGGATGGGTGTTGGTGGAGTCGAGATGCCGATGGTAGATGCAGCAGATGCGCTCGCTTGGCGGCCGACGACTCCAGTGGCAACATGACCGACAAAGGTCGCGCGGCATCAAATCGTCGTCGCTCATCACCGGTGCTGGTTGTTTGTGGCTGACTCGTTGCTCGCCTTTCGCTGCAGCCACACATGCACCCACACCCGCAATCAAAACCATGACATGACCCTCTACAGTGTGGTACAATCGTTGCAGTTCTATCACCATGCCACGAGAGGCTCTACCCTGTGTAAGCCGCTGACGTCTAGATGCGCCCGTCCCACAACTAAGCATTCAGCGCAGCCTCCTCGTCGTCGTGTCGCACCTCCTCCTCCACCTCCTCGCCCTCGGCGTCCTCGTCGCCTCCCAACAACGGCGTGTTGCGCTCAGTGGCCACCACGGGCGTGTCAATGCCGCTGGCATCGTCACGCTCTTTCCTGGGCGGCGCAGGCTTGCAAATGTCGGAACCAAACACGCGCTCGGAAAGAACACTGCGGCGTCAGTGGCGCTCATGCTTCCGACGCCAGGTACTCACGCCTTCTCCCGCTTGTCGATAAGAAGCGACATCGAGTTCTTGGCCTTCCACACAGGCAGGTACATTGGCAGGTCAAGCTTGCCGCCGGCGCCCTCGCCCGCCTCGACCTTGATGAGCAGGTTGCCAACCTCGGACTTGTCAAGCAGCTCCCTGAACTCGCCACTGAACTTGTCGATCTGAGCCATCAGCATGGTGTCGGCGCTATAAGCATGGGCACTCACAGGGGGGTACATCTCCTCCTCAAGGGTGCGGAAGGACTCGAGGGTGATGGTGTGGACCTTCTCGGCGGGCACATACTGCAACACCTCGAGGATACCAGCCGATGACACACGCCACTTGCAGCCAATCTCATCGCGCTTCTGGCTGTCCTGGCGAACAAACGCCTTGACACCCGCCGAAATCATGCGCAAACGCGTGTAGTCGTTGTTGCTAATGACCGCCTTGACGACGTCGTTGACAATGTACATGGTGCGCAGGGGGTTGCCGTACTCGTTGCGGACGAGGAGCTTGTCACGAGGGAACGAGTCCTTGAGCTTGAACCACTGACTGGACGGTTTAGCTGGGCTCAGACGAAGAAACACTCACACAATGCTGTCAACCTCGGTGTGGTTGGGGTCCACAAACGAGAAGGGGTCCTCGCGGAACGCCAGGTCGCGCTTCTCGCGCTTAGTGGCAGTACCGGCCTCGACCTTGGCCTTCTTGGCCGCCACCTCGGCAGCCTCAACGCTGGGCGACAGCTGGCGCTTGAGAGAGAGCGAACCCTTGTCATCGATGGCCTCAACACCCTCCTCGGCCTCGGGGAGCTCGTCAATGTTGACGCGGACGGCGTCGGGGGCAACGGCATCGGGAGTAAGCTTCTTCTCGAGGACGCAAACAAAGAAACCACCAGTGTTCTGGTCGTGGGGGAGGAGACGCAGCGAGCGCTCGAGGCCAAGCTCAGTGGCGTTGGCAGGGGGCCAGACCGTCTTGGGGATACCCTTGTCCTTGTCCTTGTCGCGCTCCTCGCCGGCCTCGACAGCAGCACGGTACGCCTCGTACGTCTCGTGGTAGACGTTCTTGCCGTCGGGGTGGCTGGCAACCTTCCAGGTCGTGATACCGGGGCGGCGCTTGAGGTTGGGGAGCTTGTCAGAGACGTCGACGATCGAGAACTCTCCGGGGTGCGCGTTGAGCGCGGCGGCAACAACAGCCTCGTTCTCGGCCGGGTTGAACGAGCAGGTCGAGTAGACGAGGCGTCCACCAGGCTTGAGCATGTTCATGGCGCGGTCGAGGATACGGAGCTGGACAATGTGCAGGCTGTTGCCGTCCATGGGTGACCACTTGCGCCAGATCTCGCGGTTCTTGCGCATCGTGCCGTCTCCACTGCAGGGGACGTCGCCCAATATCCTGTCAAACTTGAGCGTCTCGCCGTTGCCGAGGCTGATGTTGGGGAACATGGTGGCGTCAAAGTTGGTGACGACTAAGCCCTTGGAGGGCATGCGGCCGGTCTGGTGGACGAGCATGTGGGTGCGCTTGTAGTCGGCGTCGTTGGCAATCAGCATGCCGGTCGACTCGGTGTGGTGGGGGTTGAGGGCCTCGATGATCTGGGCAGTCTTGGAACCGGGGGCGGCACACATGTCGAGGCACTGGTAGGTTAGCGATCGCCGATACCTGATCACCTACGCGGTGGTGCGGCTCGACGTCCATGAGGAGAGGAGGGATCATCGAGACGGCCTCCTGTCGGCTGAGGTTGCCCTGCGCGAATGTCAGCCGTGTCCCGCGCCCGCTCCCCCGCCACTGGCACTTACGACCTCGGTCTCGCCGACTAAGAAGCGCTGGAACGACTTGAAGGCGGGCTGCTTGCGCACAATGCGCTTGGGGGCCGAGAGCTCCCACGCCAGGCCCTCGGGGTACCACCCGATCGCCTGCGGCGGGTCGTACTTGACGCCGTCGACCTCGCAGTTCTGCATCGAGGGGACATACGTGTCCTTGATGAGGTTGTTGATCACCGAGGCGTGGCTGCGGGCGCGTTAGCGATAGCGATAGGGCCGCAAGCACGGCTCTACTCACGCGCGCGAGCCTGTCACACGGAAGGTGGTCGGGAGCTCCTCCTTGAGGATGTTGACGAAGCTGTCCCACTCGTCCTCGGGCACAATGCCCTGGGCCTGTGGCGTGAGTGTGTGCTGTGAACACAACAGCCGCCACACAAACCTTGTAGTACTCCTCAAAGTTGGCGTTCTGCATGTTCTCGGGCGTGATGTTGTTCCAGTCGTTGGCGCCCGACCGCTGCGGCTTCTGCCGGTTCCTGCGGTCATTGTGCTGCAGGCTGTCAGTGGCTGCGGGCTACAAAGGGCTTCGGTTAGCTACCAACCTTGCCGGCCTGGCCTCCGCGCGCGTTGTGCTTCCTGCCCATTGCTGTTTGGTTCAGGTGACTGTGGTGTTGTTGGGCTCGAGCAAAATAATCGCATCGAGGTGGACTGGGCCGACTGGGAGCGTCAGAAAACGTAAGTCACGTGAGTAGGGTCGGGGCGGGCGTGGCTCTCGCGTGTGGCCACGAACACGGAGATCCCCACTCCCTCCGCTCTCTCTCGTTATTACGTTAGCAAGAGATACTGTCCGACTGTCGGCCGACACAGCCCTCCCGCCAACGCCGAAGAGCCTGTACGATCTGCGCCGACGGCCCAGGCAATGTGAGCAGGGTGGACGCGATTCCTGACGCGCCTGACGCTTAAGCCCCCGCCCGCATGATCACTGGCCCATCTGATAAAAACGTTCCGGTGCGAACTGCGGTAGTTCTGCGAGCTCGTCGACGCCCCGCGCAAGCCCAGCAAGCCACAGGCAATTCCTCCAATGTCATCTGGCGGGGGAGGACGCCACACTGGCGATTGACACGGCACAGCAGGGGAAGCCAGGCCAGTCGCCGGGTGTCGTTGGTGTCGTCGGCGCCCCGGTCGTCGTGCTCCTCGTGTGCCAGCGACCACTCCGCGGCGCACTCTTCCAATTGGTGGCTATTAGCCTCTGCCTCACTTGCACCAGCATGCCCATCCCTTTGCCTTGGCTCTTGGATACGGCCAAGGGATGTATCGCGGCCATGTCGCTCGTCCCTGCCCAGCAATAGCTGCTCCACTGTGTGTTCAATGAAGCGGCCGAGCTTTAACCTTGGAAGGGGCGGCGCTGGTGCGGGAGTGGCAGCGGGCACAAGACCTGGAAATGCTGTCATGAACCTGTTCTAATTGATTTGATTCCAGTGAGAAATCACGAGAGCGCTCGGCTGCGGCTGCAGCGCCGGTGGCCCTGGAATGATCGCCCCCGGTTCTGCTCGCACCTCCCGCCGGTTCGTCTTGTCGCACACGAAAGACGTCACTGTTCGCAAGAGAGGGGCGAGCGAGGGGAAGACCATCAGGCTAGCGAGGCCCGGCGCGGTCCAGCCTCGGAGCCCATGGAGCATGTAACATGCATACGCGAAGGCACGCACGGGCTCGTTTGTCGCGTGGGCGACCCACTTGTTTCGCCCTCGGGCGGGCCTTGGGACAGGAGACAAGCTGGCGCCAATCGCGAGGACACAAAGGCCCAAGCGTTACTGCGACTTGGCCCAAGCGGATCGCGTCTCGCTCGGACCTAGCGTGGTTGTTAGCCTGGTTGCGCTGCTGTTAGCGCGCGTTCACCACGCGCCGCAACCCGTTTCATTCGCGAACATTCTGCCACCTCAACGACACCCGCGGGTTGGTTCACCCTTGGGTTCGTCGAGGCCGGAGCGGTTGTTGCACACTGTCGCCAGGCGCGTCGCCTGCAAGCGCGACGCGCGGGGGCGTCGCGTTCGATCGTGCATGCATTGGCGTTTGCCCAGACAATCGTTGTGCAAACACGGGCGCCAGAGTAGAGGCCATGAGCGCGCTTGACCGGCTGGAACATGACGCGTGCAGCACGCACGCAAGCCCTTGGCGAGGCTCAAGACGTCCTTCACTCCCAACAATACATGCAAATGACATGGTGGGCGTGGGCGTTGAAGGGCATTACCCGCTGTGACGTGACTCAGGCAACTCGGTCTCAGCCTCCGTCATTTTCAATTGATGCTGGTACGCTGGCCCACTTTGTGAAGTGAATGCTCGTGCTTGGCACAGCTGGGCAAGGTAGCAGCCGGCGGACGCCAGGTCCAGACCCCGGCTGCGGTGGGCTCCGCACGAACGAACCAGAATGAATTGTGCGGATAACGCGGAGATGGTTGCTTGGTCGCCTGCCGGCCTTGGATACGAGGCGGTGATAGACAGTCAGATTTAGAGATCGCGCTAGCTCCTGAGCACACGGGCGTTGGGCTGGGCGCATGGGCCTTGGACGCGCGCGCGCGCGTGCATCAGAGGAACAATGTGGGCCAGGCGCCCAACAAACGTGTGGCCGACTGTGGCTACGGGCAGAACTCGACTGCGTAGCACAGGAAGCACACGAGCCGCAGCTCTAGCGCGTAACCGAAACGGCACTCGCGCCTCAAAGGAGATTGGTTGTTCTTCTGGCTGCTGCGGCGTCGGGCTTGGGCATTGTTCGGTCGGTCAGGCGCGTCGTTCGGGCTGTAGCATGGGCGCCTTGCGTTGCATTGGCTCACGGCTCGGGTGCTAGCACGATCCATCAACGGCCCGAGGGTGGTTGCGTCTGCGTTACATGTTTGGGCGCGACTGTGCGTGTTTTCGCACATGAGGAGGGTCGTGTTCCATCCATTAGGACTGATGCATTAGGGGGTGGACTGGGTGGTCGCCGGGTGCAACGGGGGGCGGGGCGGGAACAGCCAAAAGTACATCTCTGCGTGCTATTCAGGGGAGTGTGTCGTGGGTGAGAGTGTGTGGGTGTGGGTGGGTGCATGTTTGATCCGCTTGGCCTAATGGCGGGCGGGCGCTGTCTCTCAGCCAGGCGGCCCGGCGGCGGCGGCGGCGGCGGCGTTGGCGGCGCAAGGCGTAACAAGGTCCTCATTTTCACTCGTCTCAGCGTTTCAGGGAAAGGATTGTCTATAGCACTCATTTGCGGGCCAGACGGCGTGCGGCGGGCGGCGCGGCGTGTGTGAATAGAGCCTAATGGCCCAATCTCCACACGGCGTGCTCTGTTCCCTGGCTAGCTGGCTCCCCGCCCGCACGCCCGCCCGCACGCCGCAGCGCGCCCGCCCCGCCTGGGTGGCTGTGTTAGTTTGCTTTGCCGTTGCCGCATCAGTTGGGTGGCTGTGGGCTGCGGGCCAGTGTCGCCGGTGCCGTGCTGTGCCCGCCCAGGCTCGCCGCGCGCTGGCCGGCGTGGGTGACTGGTGACCGTGCGAGCGTGGGTGACGTCTGTGGATGCCCTGCCTTTGGGTGCCCGTTCACACACCCACGCAGCGTCCAGATGCTTCCGTCGCCTGGCTCCACGTCGACACGTTCTTAAGCCGCGTGAGCGACGCCCGGCTCGCCAGCCCCCAGCACCGCCCCCCCTCACCCCCCGATCCTCCTCACCCACCGTACCGTAGCAAGCAGCACCAGCGCCTGCGTCCACCGCACCCGCACCGCTCTCGCTCCTCCTCCTCCTCCTCTCTCTTCGACATCGCCGCCTGCCTCTAGACGCGCACCCCTCTTTTCTTCCTTTCGCTCAACCATCTTTGTCTCTCTCCATCATCAATCACACTAGAACACTCCAGCATAGTAACAACAATCATCTCATATCAACCACTCACGCCAAACGAAAATCAATAACGACCCCAACACACTCTGGCTGCGCCACCGGTCGTAGATAACGCCCCCCATCACCCAGTCACACGCGCAAAGCAAGCCGACTGTCAATAATCACTTTTGCCACCATGTCCAACGTCACCTCAACAGCTTCCTCTTCCAAGCGCGCCGCTTCGGCCGTACCACCCTCCACCCCTACCGCCAAGCGCCCTCGCCCTTCGTCGGCCGACGACAATGAGGACGCCGCCGCCGAAGAGGCCGGAGAAGCAGAGGACGACGAGAACATGGACGAGGAGGCAAAGGCCAAGGCTCAGCGCAGGGAAGCAAGGGTCAGTGCATCAACAATCAGCCGCCTCCTTGCGCAGTATTAACGCCCTCACAGACTATCCGCAACCGCGAGTCGGCTCAGCGTTCTCGCAACCAACGAAAAGCGCACCTCGCTTGGCTCGAGCAGCGCGTCGTCGAGCTTGAGGCGGAGAACCGTGTCCTCCGAACCGGCTCGACACCCCCTTCTCCCATGAAGACTCGCGAGTCCTCGCCCGCCAACTCGATCGTCTCACTCGCTTCCGACCTCGGCATCCCTGCCGAGATTGTTAGCGCTGGTGGCGGAGTCAACCTCGCGACTGTCGCACCACCCCCGGCCGACGTTCAGGAGGACATCAAGCCTTTCATCTCGACTCCTGTCGCTCCCCCCACCGAAGCCCCCGAGCCCGTCCCCATCACCGGTCCCGTCTCGGCGGACTTCGCCAACGACATCCGCGCCGAGAACGCCGCCCTCCGCTGGCGCGTTGGCATGCTTGAGAACATTGTCAAGCAGGCCGCCACCTTCTTCTCGGCCTACAACGCCCCCGTTGACGGCCAGGCCACCCCCGTTGCCTCTAACGGTATGGCTCTGGGCCCCAACACGCCTTTCCAGCAGCCCGCCCCCGGCATGTCGGCTACTCTCTCTCCACCCATGTACCCGACCGTCGCTCGTGAGGCTGTCCAGTCGCCTCTCCGTCTCCAGACCGAGCTCGACACCGCACCTACCCACCCCACCCACGTTCAGTCGACCTCGACTTCGGACGCTTTCACTTCCTTTGTTGACCTGTCAACTCCCGTCGCTCGCCACCCCGCAGCGGTGGCGACTTCGTCGTCAGTCTCTTCAGTGAGGCGCGACGCGGCCCTGCAGCGGGCGAGGGGCTCTTTGACAGGAATCAACTTGGACTTGCCGGCGAACGGACAGAGGTTGGCCGTAGTGGCGAGGGTGATCGTGCAGTTGGCGCGCCTCAGGGGCTGGACCTCGGCGGAATCGACGCGTCGTTTGTCCCCTCGGGCGACCGCATCTCGGTTCAAGATGGCGAGCAGGCGGACGGCTGGTTCCCTGAGGGCACTTCGGCGGCCCAATGGGACCAGGAGATGAACGACCTCCTCGAGACGCTCGAGGGCTCCAAGCCCGACGTCGGCGTCTCGCCCGTGGTCCCAGGCAACGCGGTCGGTGTTGCGGCGCCCATGGTGACTGGTGAGGAGTGGGCCTGGGAGGCGGCCCTCGTCGACTTTTAGATGGCGACTTCCGAACGGACAACGAAAACCCCCCAAAATAATCAACACCCCGACATCATTACTCCAACACTTGTTCCTTTCCTCGTTTGAGTGGACGCATTCAGACTCGGCCAGCAACTTGTGTATACCCCGCCTAGACGCAATCTACGCGTCGCGTCTCCGCTGTAAGTCCCCTGTGTCTAGTTTTGAGATTGGTTTCCTGTGACGTACGACTGGCCGGCGCTGTGCTGCCATGTCCTCTGCGCATCCCCATCATTCCCATTGTCAACCTTGTCGTTCCTGTCGAGTGTCATCCCCACTGCGTACGCAGAAAGTTCCCTGGTTCTACGCCGATTGCCAGACTCCGCCGCACACCCGCTCGCTTAATTGCTTGAGCCGTGAGCCGCGTGAGCGGATTCGAAGCCGTTACCAGATGGATCTGCACGCAAATGTGGAGGGCGCCGAGAGTTGCGAGGAGGAGAAGCAGTGGTCAGTGGTGTGGCTGTGTTGGGGGCGTGTGTGGAGCAGTAGTTGGTTTGTGGTCTGCGGCTCGGAGCTGGTCGAGGAGCTTGCATAGATGGGCAGGTCGAGACAGGATTGGGACGGACCGTGAGGTGTTTTGTATATTTTACCGTCTCGGAAGACGAGGACAAAAGTCAATAGGGCGCAGACAAGGCCATTTCCGTAGCTAGTTAGATGTGCGACAATGCACCAAAAGCGTAAAAGCCTATAAGACCAGAGCAGCTGCAGTGAAGCGACGAGTTCGAAGAGAAGCGAAGAGCAGGTAGCTCGAAGAGCAACTTGGCCTTCTGCTTCAGTAGTCGTCTCTCCACCATTCCTCCGCCCAACCCGCTCCCTCTGTAGTTACACCAAAACACTAATAATGCATCTACATGTGCCACCTCTGTGGGGCGTCCTATGCGTGGTATCATGACATGAAATTGCTGTTAGATGGGAAGGCCGTCAGCGGCAAGCTTGACCTTTTTCTTGGGACGAGGCTTGGTGGCTGCAAGAGTCAGTCTGATGTATCGTTCGTGCAGCCACAACACTAACCACTGCCACTGTCCTTCTTCTTGGACGCCGGGCGCTTCTTAGATACTGGTGTGCCCGCGCCACTAGGACCATTATCGTCATCGTCGTTGTTCTGCTGCGCCTTCTGGGCCGCGCTGAAGAAGCCGTCGTCCTCGTCGTCCATGTTGCCGAGGCCGTCGCCAAAGGCCGACTTCTTGGGTCCGCCAAACGCAGGTGCCACGTACCCGTGGGCTTCGGCAGCCTTGCGCTTGGCCATCGACTCGGCAAGCTCCTCGTCGTCCATAAAGAGCGACGCAATCTCCGCAGGCTTGGCGACTTCGTTGAGCGACTTGGTGCCCACGACGATATCCTGCACATCCTTTTTGGCGCGGGCAAGCTTGACAATACGCTCCTCGATCGTTCCACGGGCGATAAGGCGGTAGACCGTGACCTGCTTGGTTTGACCCACACGGTGGGCACGGTCCATGGCCTGCGCGTCGTTGGATGGGTTCCAGTCGTGGTCGTCTGAGTTGCGTCAGTGTGTGCGCCACGCTTCAGTAGGCAGTAGAACTCACAGAAGATGACGGTGTCAGCCGCAGTAAGGTTGATACCGAGACCACCAGCACGCGTCGACAGACAGAAGACAAAGATGTCGGGGTTGGTCTGCCACGAGGTGACCATGTCACGACGTTCGCCAATGGGGGACGAACCGTCCAGACGCAGGTACTTGTACTGGCGGTAGATGAGGTACTCCTCGATGAGGTCCATCATCTTGGTCATCTGGAAGTATAGGAGGACACGGTGTCCGCCGGCCTTGAGCTCGCGGAGAAGGTCGTCCAGACGGGCGAGCTTAGCCGAGTCGACAATCAGGCGCTGGGGTGGCGGGATCCGGAGCGACGAGAGAGGCGCCTGGTCCTCTCCCGAGGCACCAAGCAGGCCACGGGGCGCGACACCTGGAACGAGGGCATCAAGTGCGGCGACAGCTTCAGGCTCGTCGAGATCGCTTGGCGTGACACCGTAGAGGGCGGAGCGCACAACGTCGTCGTTGCCCAGGCGCTCAGTAACATTGACCGCCAGGCGGCTCGACGCGACGGGCTTGATGGCCGGTGCGACAACGTTGTCGACTGCAAAGCGCGCTCCACGACGCGAGAGATATGACTGGTTCCACGTCCTCGATGTGATGTCACGGAGAGGGGCGAGGTCCGACGCAGGAGCAGCCGCATGCGGCACTCGTGGCGCAACTGGAGAGAACTTGCGTGTTGTCGACGCAGCGAGCTCACCGTCGTTGATGAAGGGACCCTTGATCACAATGTCTGTGGCGTCCTCAGAGCCCTCGAGCAGCTGGACAAGGGGGTGCGACTTGGCGCGGCGGCTGGCCTCTGCTGGGGACCAGTCAGCAATCTTCAGGAAGCCGAATGAAGATTGGTCCTGCTTGAGCGACGTGTTGATCCACTCGGTACTCCAGATGTTGAGCAAGTTCTGCAGCACGTGCGTATCGGATCCGGCGAGGCTGCCCTCACTCGGGAGATTGAGCATTCCGCCATCCGTCCACAAAATGCGAGGAAGCTGTACCTCGATGTGGTTGCGAGCCGAGTCGGGACAGTAGAGCAAATCGCCTTGACGGTTGAGGTTGCCACTGTGGCTGAATGAACCGAACATGAACGGCGAGACGACGTCGGCACGCTCGAAGAGATCAGGGTGGTTGCAGACCTTGCGGAACTGCATGACCAAATTCATGAGGTTCTTTGCGCTGACCTTGTCGTCGGCGTTGTTGACCTGGGCGAGTAGATCCTCGATCGACACACGCTGGCGAAGGGCCTTGTAGATGGCACGCTGGCGTTGACTCAGGTCAACAAGTACGTCGATCTCGATCTTGTCGCCGAGCTCCTTCTGAACGTGCTTCTTGACACGACGCAGCATGAAGGGCTTAAGAATCATGTGGAGACGCTTCAGCTGCTCCGGCTTGAGAGTCGAGTTCCCGCCTCCGGCGGCGTTCTCGATGTCCTTGGAGAACCATTCGCTGAACTCTTCGTGCGAGTCGAACAGCGAGGGCATGATGAAGTGGAGAAGAGCCCACAGCTCTGGGCGTGTCAGAATAATCTGGCAATGCTGTACTCACCGTGCATCGAGTTCTGAATCGGGGTTCCTGTCAGGAGCAAGCGGTTACGGCAGTTGAGCGACAGAAGCGACTTCCAGCGGGCCGAGGAGGAGCTCTTGATGGCCTGCGCTTCGTCCAAGATCATGTACTGCCAGCGCATCATCTGGAAGTACTTCTCGTCCTGCACAGCCAGCTGGTAGCTGGTGACGAGAATGTGGAACGGAGAGTCCTCGTTGAACGTCTGGTTCTTGCGATTCCAGATGCGACGAAGAGTCTCACGGTCCTTGGGCGAACCCCAGTAGGGCAACGCCTTGAGGCGGGGGACGAAACGGGCGAGTTCCTGCTGCCAGTTGTGAAGAGTCGAAGCTGGCGCAATGACGAGGAAAGGGCCCCACAGGTTGTGGACCTCGGCAAGGTAGGCGAGAAGGGAGATGGACTGAATCGTCTTTCCGAGACCCATCTCGTCGGCAAGAATACCGTTGATACCTTGCTCATAAAGGTTACCAAGCCAAGTGAGACCCTTGAGCTGGTACTCCTTGAGCTGAGCCATGAGCATCTTAGGTTGTGTAATGGTAACCTGGTCCTCGCCCATTGAGGGGTTCTGGAAGTTGAGCTCGTCGCCATCCACTGTACCAGTTAGCAGTGATTCGCGGTGGGTAGCCTTACTTGTATCGTCGTCCAGCTCGGCATCGCCGTTCTGCGTGGTTGCACGTGCCGAGTCGAACTGCCGCGCCTTGTCTCGTGCAGCCTGGATAGCAGCCTGAGCACCCTTGGCAGCATGGCGGCGAAGGTTCTCCTCGTCATCATCATCGTAGTCGATGTCAGGCAAGACCTCGGACGAGTCGACGTTCTCCAGCTCGTCGGCACCCTTTGGTGCCACGGGGGCTGGGGTAACGTCCCCTCCGTCCATATTCTCCGCCTCGTGAGTCTTGATCTTCTTGCCGATGAAGTGCGAGTAGAGTTCGGTCTGAGTGAGCAGGAAGTTGAGCTTGCGAGCTTGACGCTTGCTTTCGCGAGCTTCTTCCTCTGCCTTGGCCTTCTCCATGGCCTCCTTTTCGGCGCGCTTCCTGGCCGCCAGCTCCTCCTTCTCGTTCTTCTTCCAGTAGATGAGCATCTCGCGCATGACCTTCTTGGCCTTGGCAGCGGCGTCCTTGGTCGCGCGGTTGTTGGAGCGATACGTCGGCTTTATGCTGCGCTGGCTGAAAGCATTGCGCACACAGGCCTGGGCAGTACGCATAGCATCCTGTTTGGCAGCGCTCTCCGAGGCTTGCATGACGCGGTACACCTGTTTCATGTCAGCGACGGCACTCGCCTCGTCAAGTCACGTACCCTTGGAACATCTCTGATTATCAAGGCCCAGGCCTGCTTCTGCAGATCTTCGACGAGGCCGAGTCTGACGCGGGCCTCGGCCTCAGACACGCCTCTTGGGTCGTACGTGTTTGGAGTGTGCTCCATCTGAGCCAAGAGCGCCGGGCCGCCAAACTCGACGACTTGCTCGGCACCGTCCGTGTCCATGCCGTCGTTTGCCTGCTGGAGAGCCTGCTGCATGG
Source organism: Vanrija humicola (assembly GCA_008065275.1). Classification (NCBI taxonomy): domain Eukaryota; kingdom Fungi; phylum Basidiomycota; class Tremellomycetes; order Trichosporonales; family Trichosporonaceae; genus Vanrija; species Vanrija humicola. The sequence continues at coordinate 348,318 of QKWK01000010.1, forward strand.
CGATTGTGCTTGCCTTGGACTTTAACTCCTTCTCCTCCTTGCTTGGGCGAGTCCACCTGCCCTTGCCGACGCCCGGCTCCCTGGCCTTGCTTGTACGGGGCTTCTTGGCAACGGGAACCGGGGTGTCGCCGTTCTCAAGAACGGAATGTGTGTCGTCCTCGTCATCCACTGCAGGCTTGAGTTCGTCCACCTCTGTGGCCTCAACGGCGTCCTTGGCGGCCTTCTTTTTGCGCTTTGTTGGCTTCTTGTTGGGCTGAGGCGTGCTGACAGGTTCCTCGAGCAATGCGGCGATATCGGCATCGGCTTCCTCTGCAGCAACGGAGCGGTCTCCAGCCTCACTGTCCTCGTCCTCGCCGCGAGTCTGCGCCTTGCGCATCGCCTTCCATCCCTTGGCGGGGCCGGGCTTCTTGCGCATGGTACCGTCCTTCCTCAGAGCTGCTGGGCCATTCTTCTTGAGCCACATCTCGTCTTGAACCTGCTTGACGTCCTCCTCGGTGAGGCCCTTGAGATCATCCGCTTCAACCTTGGCCATGACTTGGGCACGGGTTAAGCCGGATGGCCAGACGATGGATGACGCGTCTTGGTTGATCTCGGGAGGCTCGTGGCCACCGCCATCGTCCTCGGCCGCGGAGGAGACGCCCATTGGGGAGCTGGGGTGGACGTCACCTTCGACGAGCCCGAGAAGCTCGTCATCGATCGCTGCAGCCGCCGCCGACTTTTTGTTTCTGCGGACGTATTTCTTCTTCGGGATCTCGATACCCGCCGCAAGGGCGGCCTCCTTGGCTTGCCTCTGTGCAATGCGAGTCGGGTGGTCGGCAGGCCAGCCCTTGCGCTTGACAGGCACCTTGACCGGCTCCGCGTCTCCATTGAGCATTTCGGGTGTCCAGCGCAGCATGTCGTAGGCCTCAACCTCGCGACGCATTTGAAACGAGCGCAACTTCTCCTGCCAGACCTCCTCATTGGCGACGAGGCTGTCGTCGGGACGCATCACGGTGCTCTTTTTGCCGCCAGTCTGGACAGCAGGCGGTGTCTCAGCCACTGGGTGCCGAGGTTCCACTGAGCGGCGGTCTGAACCGGGGCTGGATGGCGGGGGAGGAGACGCGCGGCCGTTGCGCTTCCAGCCTGATGGCTCATAGGGCTGGAACGTGGGGGGCCGCGCGGGCGAGGGGGAACGGTACGCGTAGGAAGACGGGCCGGCGCGAGACTGAACGACACTGCTAGCACTGCCGCGACCCGTGTACGCGCGGTCGTCATATTCGTCTGCGTAGCGGTCGACCGGAGCTGCTGAGCGCTGACTGTCGTACGCGCGGTCGTGGTCAAAGGAGGAGCGGCGACGCTCATACGTTGGAGGAGCCACTTTGCCCTCGCTGCGGTGGTGATGGTAGCTCGTTCCGACGTTTTGATGGGTGCCACCATAATAATCTGAAACAGGCCGGGCGCGCGAAGAAGACGAGTATGCACCGCGGTCATGGTCGTCGTAGGCACTGTGGGCAGACGCATATGGGTAGCGCGACGACGAGCTCCGTCTTGGGAGGTCGGGCACGCGGGTAGAGCGCGGTGGTGAGGCAGGTGGTGGAGAGTTTACGAGTGCTGATAGTGACATTCGACCTGACGGGACTGGGCGTGGTGGAGGTGACAACTGTGATGGGATCAGTACGCGTTGTTGCTGGCGTGCATTGGGGTCATGCAACAGCAGTGGCAGCAGCGGCTGCTGTTTCTGCTGTGCGACCCCTTGGTCTATAGTACTGACGCCTCTGTCCACGTCCATTGGGGCTGCCCCAAGCGCGGTTGAAGATTGTATTGGGCTGATACTTGCCGAGTGCCTCGCGGGCCGATGAAGGCGTGCATGGTCGTAATCAACCATGGTTGGGGTGTTGCTTGCTGGATGGGTGGTTGCACGACGGTGGGTGGGTGGGAGCGGTGAGGGAGAGTGAGTGGGAGAGAGCGAGACAAGGTTGCCGTGGTGGTGGTGGTTGTGGTGTTGGTGGGCCCTTGAGGGCTTTGCCCAGGACAGTTAGTAGGCGACGCGAGGGGGTAATACTATGGGTGGAGGGAGAGTTGGTGCTGGGGTGGTGGGGTGGGCTGGGTGCTGGTGCAGGTGCGTTTGTGGATGGATGGTTGCTGCTTGTGAGTGATGTGGGAAAGAGAGTGAGTAGTGCAAGGATGATGTTGCGGGCGGCGGCGGCGACGACGATGAGCAGCAGGCATGATTGCATCCATCCTGTTGGGGCCAGTGGCCAGGTGGTGGGTGGGTGGGTTGCTGCTGGCTGGGAGCTGGCTGGCCTGACTGGCTGCTGCTGGGTGGGTGGTCACTGAACAAGGGGGGGGCAAAAGGTGGTTGGGTCCTTGAACGTGGTCGCTCGCGCGCCGCCGGGTGGTCGCCGTCGTCTCTCGTCAATCTCCCTTTGCCTCTCTGCCCTTTCCTTCCGTTTCCCCCGGCCGGCCGCCCACCCGGCCGCGCCCCCGCAAAACTGAAAACCGACAGCGACAAACGACGTATTATGCATTAATGCGCTCATTACACGTGTCATTTACATCTCCTAATGCATTTCATTACCGTGCGTCCCTCTGCCCATCAGCCCCTCCTCTTTTCATCACGTCGACGACTCATCCTTCTTTCCAAAAACTGACTAAAACTTCCGGCTCCTTGCCCCCCGGCACACGTCTTTTTTCTCTTGCACCCATGCGGCATGAGCCATGCCCCGCCCCCCCTCCCACACCACACCGTCTCACCGCAGATGCATTCCCAGCCCAAAGCCCGCCAGCCTTGTGCAGCACCCACTTGCACCATTACAAAATTAGCACAACAGCACGCACTGCCTTGGACTGATGTTGACGACTCGTCCACCTCCACATTGTCCCTTTTTGGCTTGTTTGATACTGGCGACCTTTTCTCTCATTGTTGCGTCCCTCCCTTCCAAACCACCCGGATGCGCGATTTCACCCGTGGGCCAATTCCCCCCTCGCCCTTGTCGCTCCCCACCTGCATCCCATCCACCGCCCCCACCATGCATCCCATATAGCACGCTCCACATGCTCCACACACACCAACACTGAGCGCGTCGTCCATGCGAGAATGCGCGCACTGCCACAACAAGCGCGCTCCACTGGTGGAGGCCAGTGCGGGCAGTGCATATCATATCAGTTCGGCCAATCGGCCCATGGTCACGTGAGGTGCTCCGATGATGGTGGAGGCGGGTGAGTGGAGTGGACGGCTAGCTTCTTGCTCGTGCGCACCGGGTATGCGGACGCGGGTGGGCAAGCGGTTTCTGGACGGGCGGAGCGGTGTGTCTGCGAGCAGAGCTCGGGGGTTGACGAGCGGCCCAAGATGAACAGTGCAACGGCGTGTGGCGGGGGCGACTGTGGGCATCCGGATTGGGCGGGAACGCTGGCGGCCTAGGCCGATACCGCCTGCGGCCGTCCGATTCCATTCCGCAACGATGACGCGGCTGGTTACAATGATGATGCCTTCCTTTCAGGCGACTGACAGCGTTGATGGCGTCGCATCGCTTTGCACCGAGGTTCTGCGAAGTGGTATGCAGCGGCATCATTGTGGGCCCCATTTCAAACCCATCACTGTTAGCCCTGTTGGGTGTGTTTGTGGGTCAATGTGAATTTTGGTTGGCCACCACTTGTAAAAGTCGCCAAAGGCGTCACGCGAAAACCACAGATTAGCAAAGATACAGGGCGCAGCTGGTCCGTGCCTGAAACTTGGGCGGTGCCTGAAACTTGTTGGTGTCTCCAAGCTCAGCATGACCGACTTGTTGAGAAGCTACGCAGAACAAAGGAATGCAAGGTGGCAGCGACGGACACGGCGCACCGCTCTGCCCTCCTCTGGCTTCGTCCTTCTCGGAGTGGATCTCAACCTCTGAGGCAGCGACACCGGCGACCGATCGAACGACGCGATCGATCGCGCTACAGCCCGCGCCAACCCCGTGTGTTTGTGCCTGCCCGTTTGATATCGCGCACGGTGTGCAGGCGGAGGGGGGTTGACTTCTGTAGATCCACTGGCACTCGCACATGCACGAGGGTTGCGGAGAGTGCAGTGGCGCAGTGGGCGGTGGTGCATGCGCACTGGTGGGTGGTCGACGTGCATGTGTTTGTTGTCCTGTACGTCGTCTGTGACTGTGGCGGACTGCACGGCGAGTGATGCGTTGTCGCTGCCGCCGTGGGCGGCGCGTGTGGCGGCCTTTTGCTCACTTGTCGACATGCCACTCGCTGACTGTCACACCCGCGCAGCTGCAGGCTGAGCCCTGTGTTGGACTCTGACCAGGAACGAGTCGTCAGTCCTCATGGAGACACCCACCACAGAATCCAGAGCAGATCGACGCGATAGTAACACCGGAAGACGGATGAGTGAGGCATGAAGACGCAGGACGCAAGGGGTGATGAGCGGGTTGAGTTTCGAGTCGGCGAGTCACCAAAGTGGTGTGGGAGACCACGGCGAGGAAAATAACGTCGAGACGAGCGAGCTGGCCAGACACCAGACCCACTTGGTCTCACATTTGCCTTGGGGCGCGAGTGCAAGGACACGCTTGAGGCGCAGTATGGGAGACGCAGGACGCCTAGCCGGCATGGTGGGGGACACAACAACATGGGGGAAAGAGACCGAGCACCTCGACCGACTCGGACATTATCGAGCGCGCAACACCAGCGAGGCGACACCTCATCAGGCGGCACTCGCCCCGCCTCCTCCACACCACCCGCATCTCCTCGCCTCCACACGCCACGCGCCAGGGCCGGCCCACCCGAGCTTATCGCACCTCGCCCGACGGCCATCGGCCACGGGCGCCGCGCGCGCCACATGCAGGGGGCGGCACACGTCGTCGTGGCGCGTGTTTGTCAGCGTTCGCAGCGTGCTCGCCGGCGGAATCGCACGGCAGGGTATCGCCGAGACAAGGGTGGGGGTGGTATTCACCGAGGCCGCCGGCGGAGATGCCAGCGTGGTCAGGCCAGCGTACCGGTGTCAACGGCCTTTCTGTAGCATTGACAGGCGCAATGCCAGCTGGCGTCGCCAGGCCAGTCCGACCAGTCAAGACCCACGCCTCCCCCTCGGCAACGTGTTCGGCGAGATGGCCGAGCGGTCTAAGGCGCTGTGTTAAGGTGTAACTCGTGTACATCCGCAGTCTTCGGACGTGGGTTCGAATCCCACTCTCGTCAAGCGGGGCTTCACTGCCTCCCAAGCCAATGCTTTTGCTTCGAGGAAGAGGGAGAGGAAGAAGGGAAGAAGGTCAGGGGTGGCCGCTGTGAGCCAATCCTGGGGCGTGTGGCACTGCCATCCCTGTGCGGGGCCGTTGATCCGCCTCTGCTGTCATTGCAGCCGCGCGCACATGCTAACAACATCACATGCTATGCAAGTGCTATGCAACTATGGTTATGCAACTATGGTCTAGAATCTACGACGACGGCATGGCTACAGTCCGGGGTTGTGTGTCACGCCTTTCACTCTCGGCTCCGCCCACCACAACTCGCCCTTACACCTTCCAGATGATGCTCGCGCCCTCGTCGCCCGCGCTGATGATAACCTGCGCCTGCGGCTGGCCGGTGGGCGACTCCCAGCCCTCGGGCGCCGGGGCGACCGCCACGCTGTTGACCGCGCCCGCGTGCCCGACGTGCTCGGCCACCAGGGTGCCGGTTCGCACGTCCCACGTGCGGAGGGTGCGGTCGAGCGCCGACGTCGTGACGAGGTACTGGCACGGCGCGGGGTGCGCCGCGATGGCTGTCACGGGCTCTGGGTGGCGGAGCTGGGCGCGCACGCGGCCGCTCGTTGCGTCGAACACGAACACCTGGCCGTCGGTGCCGGCGGACACGAGCACGACGCCCTTGTTGCCGTCTGCGCCGTTGAGCAGGTCGACAAACACGAGCGCCTCGACGCTCTCGCGCAGCGCGTGCCCCTCGAGCGTGTTGACAATCTCACCGCGCGGCAGGGCGACGAGACGCACGCGCCCGCCCGCGCCGCCGACGGCGGCCAGCGCGCCGTTCGGCGTCACGGCCAGCGAGGTGATGCCGTGGATGGACGGGTTGAGCGTCGGCGCATGCGGCGGGTAGAAGATGGACGTCTTGAACTCGTATGTTGATTGCACCGGGTTCCACAGGATGAGCGACGAGTCGAGCGACGCGGTGAGCAGCTGCTTGCCTGCTGGTGGGGGGAAGATGCCGGCCGTGCTCGCCATCGTGTGCGACGAGAGCACCGACATTGTCCGTCCACTCGGCACTGCCGTCAGCGACGCCCAGGAGTTCTCCACTCACAGTTCCACATCCACACTGTCGCGTCTTCACAGCCGGCCGCGAGCACCGGGCCCTTCGGGTGCCAAGTGAGCCACTGGACCTCGCCGCCGGCCTCGAGGCTGGTGATGAACTCCCAGTACTTCCACGCCTCTGGGTCGTCGTCGGGCGGCGTCGTTCCGCGCAGCTGGTGAAGCTTGCTCTTCACCCGGCGCCAGACCCGCACGCGCCCGTCGAGCCCGCCGGTGGCGACGTACTCGCCGTCGGTGGAGAACGCCGCGGCGGCGACCGAGTCCGTGTGCCCTGTCAGCTCGATCGGCTTGAAGTGCTCGCGCGTGAACGGCCCCTTGCCGGCCGGGATGGGCGAGAAGATGAAGCCCCGGTCGTCCTGCCCCCCGCTCACTGCGAGCGGCGGGTTCGGGAAGCTGGGGTGGAGCGCGAGCGCGAAGATGGCCGAGTCGGGGTTGTGCAGGACTGGGGGCGTCAGCTTGGCCAGCATTGCACCGCTCACATGTCCCGCCAACGGCGTTGTCTGGCCGCTCTCGTGGCTCCCCGGGCTCGTCCTTGATCATCGGCTCGGTGCCAGACGGCGCGGTGAGCTCCTCCTCCTCGTCGTCGAACTCGGCGTCGCTCCCCTCGTCCTCATACACCTCGTCAATGTCCTCCTCGCCCAGGATCAGGTCCTCTTCTGGCTCGTCGTACGGCATGGCTGTGGGAGGGATGGTAGTTTGTGCAATGCCGGGGTCGTGTCCGCCGCCGTTTTGTTTTTGTCCATCGCGAGATCGCGAGCTCGCTCAGCACAGGCTCAGCCCCGCTCAACGCCTGACTAAGAAATTCGGTGGTGGAGGTGGGTCTTGAGATGCCTCCACTTTCCGACCACGTGGGACCACGCGGTCGACACGCAAAAGTCACGTGATATCCAACATCGGGATTCCCGCTTCTTCGGCCTCCCGTAACTTTGGGTTTGTTGTGAGAAGCTGATCGAAGTGTCCAAGTGCGCAGCTCGTCAAGATCAACCTCTTGCCCGTTCCTCCTGATCACATGTCGCAATCCCATCAGCTACGTCGCCATCGCTGTTGCCAACGTCCTCTTGACCGCCGGCCTCACTCCCCACAATAATCGCGCGCTGAGAGGAAGGAGAGAGGGAGCAATGGGGCTCCAGTAGCCTCCGAGCTGAGAACGGGGGGTGGTCATGTCCCCAAGCATGACGACTCTGCGCTGCGCCGCGGCTCAGAGCCCAGTCCGGTCACTTCACCTCACCCTGGAGGAGTATGAATAGACAGCCCAAGTGATTCCGCAGCGTCCAAAAGCGCAAAATGGCCGTAAAGGCATCAACAATAGCTCTCGTCAGCACGGACACTGTGCGCTGCCTCCCCTGGACGGAGACCAGGACGGTGGCGCCGACGACACGGGCTGTGAGTCATGAACTCGCCGCCGCCGCCGCCTCCGCCGTCGAACGACGCCGCGACGCGGACAGTGAGTCAAACGACGGAGCATGGAACGACGATGCACAGCCCTCTTCCGCCGGTTCCGTAGCCCAGCGGCGCGTTCGGCCCCGGTGCCGCCTCCCGAGAGTAGCGAGTGCAGTTGTTTTGGCGAAACCTTAGTCACGTCAATAGGCCGAGGACAGCCCGGGCTCTTGGCCACGGAGGTCGTGCCATCTCCGTTCACCAAGACACCGCAGCTTCCCAGACTGCCCACCGCCCCGATCGGTGCCGCCGGCGCTGGCGTGCGTCCCCGGCACCGCTCGGGGCGGCAAACTCCCTCACTGGACGCTCCGGTGGCGCTCTCCGATGTCCGAGGTCGCTGCGGGCCGGCGGCGGTTGCGAGAATAAAAAAAAATCCAGACTGCAACAAACGGCAGTCATATGGGCCGCAGGGGGGGCTGTTTCAGGGACTGTACACCCCACCAGCCCGCTATCTCAGGGGCGTTTTGACCGTATCGGGTCTCGCACTACTGTAATCGCACGACTAAACTACGAAACTCTGCAAAGCCGGCGGCGACGTGACCCATTGGCCCTTGCTTGCCCGGCCAGTTACTAGCGGGCGGCGAGGGCCGCCGACCACATGGGGACGTGCATTTTCGCACTCAGAATCACGTTGGCAAGTGCAACGCGGGATTGCCGGCTGGTCTATTCTCGCGCGGTCGTAGAGATACACACAAAACACACAGAACGGCACGTCTGTCTCTCGTCGGCACAGGTGCCGCGATCCCGGCACGGCAGCGTCGGTGTTGCGGGGCGGCTTGCGCAGTCTCGGATCCGGTGACTGACGCCAAGACAGCCTGAGTGAGGCCGCCGGGCAAGGCAGACAGCGGCGAGGCGCGCGAGCGAGGCGATCACCCTCGTCGTGGTAGCAATGACGTCCGTCCGACCCAGGGCGTTCTCACTCTCGGCGCCCGGCAGGCGCCGATGACGACCTGCGCTGCTGCGCCTCGTGCTCTCCTCGCACTTTAGAAGCGCGCAGCAGCCCTGCCCCGCGGGCAGGTTTGTAAGGAGGCTCGGGTCCGGGCAAGCAACAACACGTCAGCCAGCATGGTCCCCATGTCGCCTCGGATTATTTGCTCCTAGCGCCCATTCCAGGAGCACCAGCTGTACTAGAGGAACCTTGGGCATCCCTGAGAATATTTAGCCGTCTCGACCACCTTCACGTCGGACGAGGCAATCATCTGGGCCTGGTCGTGCTGCGACTGCTGCTTTCCTTTGCCGCTATCAAACGACAGAGCCTGGTCGGTACCGCATCGGTTCGGCCATCTTTTTGCTGGATTATTCATAAGCCCGAGGGCAACACGTCTTCTTGAGTTTGTTTCCCCTTTCCTCTTAAACACCCCCGGATCGCCACACTCGACGCCTCGTTGTTTACAACAACAGCGCATCGCACCACCCCCACACCATGGGTGACGAAAAAGTGGCTCCCCCACTACCAGACTCGGTCGTCACGGCCGCTATCAACGATGCACATGAGACCACGTCCTCCGACTCGGGCACCTTTGCTGGCGACGACGGCCGCGGCAACGAGACCAAGGTCGACAACTCGGAGGCTTCGTCTATTGTAGGCGAGCTCGGCGGCCAGGGCCACGTTTCGGTCCACCGTGCCAAGCAGGAGTTTGCCGCCCTCGAGCGCCGCTACTCGACCCTCTCGCAGAACTCGAACGAGCTCAAGCGCACCCCCACTGGCCACTCTATCCGCTCGGCCTTTGGTGTCAGTAGCGCCCCCAAGCGCACCCTCACTACTGACACGGCCGCCGCCGCGTCCGACGCCGAAAAGGGCCAGAACACCGAGGAGGAGTTCAACCTCGCCGAGGAGCTCCGTGCCGGCCGCGAGGCGTCCAACAACGCCGGCATCAAGCACAAGAATGTCGGTGTCATCTGGGAGGACCTCGAGGTCATCGGCGCCGGTGGCATGAAGATGAACATCCGTTCGTTTGTCAACGCCGTCGCCGAGCAGTTCATCATGCCTGTTGTTTCCGTCATGGGCGTGTTTGGCTACAACCCGTTCGCGCCCAAGCCCAAGACCATCCTCTTCCCCAACTCGGGTGTCCTCAAGCCCGGAGAGATGTGTCTCGTCCTCGGCCGCCCCGGTGCCGGCTGCTCCACCTTCCTCAAGACGATCGCCAACCAGCGCGACGGCTTCCTCGAGGTCAAGGGCAACGTCGAGTACGCCGGTGTCGGCGCCAAGGAGATGCACAAGCTCTACGCCGGCGAGGTCCTCTACAACCAGGAGGACGACGACCATCTCCCCACCCTCACTGTCGCCCAGACCCTCCGCTTCGCGCTCCAGCTCAAGAGCCCCAAGAAGCGCATCCCCGGCGTCTCGGACCACCAGTGGCGCGAGGACCTCCTCAACCTCCTCCTGTCCATGCTCAACATCAAGCACACGGCCAACACCATTGTCGGCAACGCCTTCGTCCGCGGTGTGTCCGGTGGTGAGCGCAAGCGTGTCTCTATTGCCGAGCAGTTCTGCTCGGGCGCTGTTCTGTCGTCGTGGGACAACTCGACCCGTGGTCTCGACGCGTCCACCGCGCTCGACTACGCCAAGTCGCTCCGCCTCCTCACCGACATCATGCAGCAGACGACCTTTGTCTCGCTCTACCAGGCCGGCGAGGGCATCTACGACCAGTTCGACAAGGTGCTCGTCCTCAACGAGGGCCACGTCGTCTACTTTGGCCCCGCCAAGGAGGCCCGCCAGTACATGGTCGGCCTCGGCTACCTCGACCTGCCGCGTCAGACGACGGCCGACTACCTCTCGGGCTGCACCGACCCCAACGAACGCCGCTTCCAGGAGGGCCGCGACGAGTCCAACGTCCCGTCGACCCCCGCGCAGATGGCCGAGGCGTTCGTCGCGTCCGACATCCACCACCGCATGATGCAGGACAAGGACGCGTACAAGGCCAAGATGGAGGCCGACGAGCACGACCGAGAGCAGTTCCGCCAGGCCGTCATCGAGCAGAAGCACCGCGGCGTGTCCAAGAAGTCGCCGTACACTGTCAGCTTCTTCTCCCAGGTCGTCGCCATCACCAAGCGCCAGACGATTCTCAAGTTCCAGGACAAGTTCGGCGTGTACACCGGCTATGCCACTTCCATCATCATCGCTCTTATCGTCGGCTCTGTCTACTTCCGTCTGCCTACCTCGGCCTCGGGTGCCTTCACCCGCGGCGGTCTTCTCTTCCTTGGTCTTCTGTTCAACGCCCTTACTTCGTTCTCCGAGCTTCCCGGCCAGATGATGGGTCGCCCCATCCTCTTCCGTCAAGTTGGCTACCGATTCTACCGCCCGTCCGCGTACGCCGTTGCGGCCGTTGTCTCCGACGTGCCCTTCAACGCATCCAACATATTCCTCTTCAGTATTATTCTCTACTTTATGGGCGGTTTGGTGTCGAACGGTGGCGCTTTCTGGGTGTTTTACCTGTTCGTCCTCACCACCTTCCTCGTCATGGCCGGATTCTTCCGCACCCTCGGTGTCGCCACGCAAGACTTCAACGTCGCAGCGCGTCTTGCGTCGGTCCTGATCTCTCTCATGGTCACATACACCGGGTACATGATCCCAGTTTTCAGGATGAAGAGGTGGCTCTTCTGGATATACTACCTCAACCCCCTGTCCTACGGCTACGAGGCGATCTTCGCCAACGAGTTCTACCGTATCGACATGGTCTGCGACAACAACTACATCATCCCGCGCAACATTCCGGCTGCCAACATCACTGGCTACCCCGACACTGTGGGCCCGAACCAGCTCTGCTCGATCGCGGGCTCTGTGGCAGGCCAGTCGCTCGTCACCGGCTCGCAGTACATGTACGACGGCTTCCGCTTCGAGAAGGCCCACATCTGGCGCAACTTTGGTATCCTCATCGGCTTCTTCCTCTTCTTCATGTTCCTCCAGATGCTCTTCATGGAGACACTGCAGATGGGCGCCCGCCACCTCTCGATCGTCGTCTTCAAGAAGGAGGACAAGGAGCTCAAGGAGCGCAACGCGCGCCTCGCCGAGCGCCGTGACGCCTTCCGTGCCGGCAAGCTCGACCCCGACCTCAGCGCCCTGTCGATGGCCCCTGTCCCCTTCACCTGGGAGAAGCTCCACTACACTGTTCCCGTTCCCGGTGGCCAGAAGGTCCTCCTGAACGATGTCTACGGCTACGTCAAGCCCGGCACTCTCACCGCTCTCATGGGCGCCTCGGGTGCCGGCAAGACCACTCTCCTTGACGTTCTGGCCGCTCGTAAGAGCATCGGTGTTATTGGCGGCGACGTTCTCATGAACGGCCGCCCCATCGACGTCTCGTTCGCCCGTGGATGTGCGTACGCCGAGCAGCTCGACGTCCACGAGTGGACCGCCACTGTCCGCGAGGCGCTCCGCTTCTCGGCCTACCTCCGCCAGCCCCAGGACGTGCCCAAGGAGGAGAAGGATGCCTACGTCGAGGACATTATCGAGCTGCTCGAGCTCCAGGACCTCGCCGACGGCATGATCGGTTTCCCCGGCTACGGTCTGTCTGTTGAGGCCCGCAAGCGTGTCACCATTGGTGTCGAGCTCGCCGCCAAGCCTGACCTGCTTCTCTTCCTCGATGAGCCTACCTCGGGTCTTGACGGCCAGTCGGCGTACAACATTGTCCGTTTCCTGCGCAAGCTCACTGCCGCCGGCCAGAAGATCCTCTGCACGATCCACCAGCCCAACGCTCTCCTCTTCCAGTCGTTCGACCGCCTCCTCCTCCTCCAGCGCGGCGGCGAGTGTGTCTACTTCGGCGACATTGGCCCCGACTCCAAGGTGCTCATCGACTACCTCGAGCGCAACGGCGCCAAGGTGCCCGAGGACGCCAACCCGGCCGAGTTCATGCTCGAGGCCATTGGCGCCGGCTCGCGCAAGCGCATCGGCGGCGACTGGCACGAGAAGTGGAAGAACTCGCCCGAATTCGCGCAGGTCAAGCAGGAGATTGCGACCCTCAAGGCCGACGCGCTTGCCAAGCCCGTCGAGGACACTGGCAAGCCGTCCGAGTACGCGACCAGCTTCGCGTACCAGCTCAAGATTGTGCTCGAGCGCACCAACGTCGCGCTGTGGCGCAACGCCGACTACCAGTGGACGCGTCTGTTCGCGCACATTGCCATCGCCATGGTCGTGCTGCTCACCTTCCTGCGCCTCGACAACTCGTACCTCGCGCTCCAGTACCGCGTCTTCGCCGTCTTCTTCGCCACGATTCTGCCCGCGCTCGTCCTCGCCCAGATCGAGCCGCAGTACATCATGTCGCGCATGACCTTCAACCGCGAGGCCAGCTCCAAGATGTACTCGTCGACCATCTTTGCGCTTACCCAGCTTATTGCCGAGATGCCCTACTCGGTGCTGTGCTCGGTCGCCTTCTTCCTCCTGCTCTACTACGGTGTCGGCTTCCCCGCTGCGTCCAGCCGCGCGGGCTACTTCTTCCTCATGATCCTCTTCACCGAGATCTACTCGGTGACGCTGGGTCAGGCCGTCGCCGCGCTCTCGCCCTCGATCATCGTCGCCGCGCTCTTCAACCCCTTCCTGCTCGTGCTCTTCTCCGTCTTCTGCGGTGTTACCGCTCCCCCCGCCACCCTGCCCTACTTCTGGCGCAAGTGGATGTACGAGCTCGACCCCTTTACCCGCCTCATCTCGGGTCTCGTGTCGGTCGCGCTCCAGGACGTGCCTGTCTACTGCAAGGACGACGAGTTCAGCCGCTTCCCCCCGCCCGTGGGCCAGACGTGTGCCGAGTACGCCGGCAAGTTCGCCGAGGTCATGGGTGGCTACTTCCAGGACCCGTCCGCCACCGACATGTGCAACTACTGCCAGGTGTCCAAGGGCCAGTACTTCTTCCGCGCGCTCGAGATCAGCTTTGACCACCGCTGGCGCGACTTTGGCATCTACGTCTGCTACTCGGTCTTCAACATCATCGTGCTGCTTCTTGCTGCCCGTTACCTCAGGTGGCAGAAGCGATAGTCGCGAGGCCGCGCAGTAGTGCATCTCACACATAGACATAGACTCCATTGAAGTTGATACTTCGCACTCAATCAAAAGCATGCAGTGTTTCTCGGACCATGTGGCGGCGAGCGGGGGTGAGCTGAGCGGTGCGCTCCGCCACTCGATGCGAGCAGCTCTTACCACACGCACTACTGATACTACACCAGGACATCGCGGCGGTGTAATCATTCGCTCTGGCCTTTGTCATGGTGCTACTACCCCACCATAAATGACTGTGACGTTATGTGGCCCTTGCAAGCGCGCCGTTCTGCTCAGCAGCTAGTTGTGCAACTATGCACCACCCCGTCGTTCCATCAAAACTGCATAACATGATACCAACGTGCACTAAGATTGTAATGATACACTCTGGGGCGGCTGCGTGTGCGCCCCTCGGTTGCTGTCTTCTTCACCACCCTTTAGTCGGACGTGCCGAAGCTCACACCCTGCGCGAGGGGGAGCTTGTCGCCGTAGTTGACAGTCGCCGCCGACCAGCGGACGTACTGCTTCCAGGCGTCACCGCCCGACTCGCGGCCCCAGCCGGTCGACTTGTTGCCGCCGAACGCGGCGCCGATCTCGGCGCCCGAGGTGCCGACGTTGACGTTGACGATACCGCAGTCCGAGCCCTCGGGGCCGAGCCAGCGGCCCATGGTGCGGAGGTTCTTGGTGAAGAGCGACGACGACAGACCCTGGGGGACGGCGTTGTTGATCTTGACGGCCTCGTCGATCGTCTCAAACTCGGCGACGTAGAGCACAGGCGCGAACACCTCCTCCTGCCAGCAGGGGTCGTCGATCTTGGGGCGGAGGACGACGGGCCAGACCCAGTGGCCGCCGTCGGTGGGGCCGTCGGTGATCTTGCCCGAGCGCTTGGTGAGCAGCTCGCCGCCGCGCGAGGTGACACCGTCAATGGCGGCCTGGTAGTTCTTGACCGAGACCTCGGTGTGGAGGGGGCCGATGAGGGTGGCGGGGTCGAGGGGGTCGCCCATCTTGAGGGTCGACGAGGGGGTAGCCGAGTCGTAGTAGGTCAGGAGCTTGGCAAGGAAGTCCTTGGCAATGTCCTTGTGGAGGAGGAGACGGCGGGTCGAGGTGCAGCGCTGGCCGGCGGTGCCGACGGCGGCGAAGAGCACACCCTGGAGGGCCTGCTTGAGGTCGGCGTCCTTGTCGACAATGACACAGTTGTTGCCGCCGAGCTCGAGGATGGTCTTGCCGAAGCGGTCCTGGACGGCCTTGCCGACCTCCTTGCCGACGCGCTCCGAGCCAGTGAATGAGATAAGGGGGATGTCGCCGGATCCGACGACCTCCTTGCCGACGTCGACGTCGCCGACAACAAGCGAGGCAGCGGCAGCGGGGAGGCCGTTGCGCTCGAGGACGGGCTGGATGATCTTGGTCACGGCGATCGAGCAGAGGGGGGTGGTGGGCGAGGGCTTCCAGATGGCGGCGTTACCGGCGACGAAGGCGACGGCAAAGTTCCAGCCGTAGACGGCGACGGGGAAGTTGAAGGCGGACAGCACGCCGACAACACCAAGAGGGTTGGGGATCTCGTAGATGACGTGGTTCTCACGCTCCGAGGGGAGAACACGGCCGGCGATGGAGCGCGAGAGGCCAGTGGCGTGGTCGCAGATGTCGACAAACTCCTGGACCTCGCCCTTGCCCTCCGACTTGATCTTGCCCATCTCGAGCGAGATGAGGTCGCCGAGGTCGGACGTCTTGGCGGCGAGCGCCTCGCGGATCTGGCGGATGACCTCGCCGCGCTTGGGGCCGGGCATGGCGCGGACGGCGCGCGACGCCTCGACCGTCTTGGCGATGGCGATGCGGGTCTCGTCGACGGTGGCCTGGGGGGTGTCAGCGGCTCGTCCTCGGTGCAAAACACAAGTCCGGTAACCCGGACTTGCACAACTCGCCGCGACTTACGCTCTGGACGCGGCCAATAACCTCGCCAGTGGCAGGGCACTTGGTCTCGATGATGGGGCCCGAGCCGCCCCAGGCGCCGTCAAAGACACCGGGGATAACACCCTCGGTGGGGATGTCGAGGGCCTTGAGGACGTCGCTGGCGCGCGACGAGAGGGCGCGGGCGCCGAAGACGGCGGCGGCCTTGGCCGTGCGGGGCGTGGTGGAGGTCGCGAGCGAGACAGTCATGCTGAGAGGGCGGAGGGTGCGGAGGCGTGATGCGATCATGGTGGGCGAGTTGCTGCTGCTTGATATATGGGCGATGGAGACGATGTAAACGCGGAGATGTCGGTGGTGGGGAGGTCAGCCGGTGGGTGGAGTTGCGCGCGCGGTGCAGTGGTGCTAAGCGCTGGCGGCTAGTGGGGGGAGATTACCGAGAGACAGAATGGACAATGGGCGTCTGCTTGTCGCCCGCGCGCCTGCTTATGTAGCGCCGGGTAGAGGCCATGCTCCGGCGACACGGGCACGGGATATCTGCGCCAGCGATGCAGCGCGTCACGGCGCTCGAGCTGGCTGGCTGGGCGCCGAAGAAAAAAAGTCGGTTGGAGCAAAGTGCACTCCGGTACCGCGGACACCTGTCCGGGCTCGTCCTGCCCTGTCACTCGTCAGTCACTCCACCAGCCCGGCGGACCATGTCCAAGTCGCGTTGGAAGCGCGCGCGCGGGTGTGGAACGCAGGACGCGACTCTGCACAGCGGCGGGCACCAGCACATGCATGGCCCAGAGGTGTCGACGGGCGTACACTCTGCATCGTGCAGCGCACAGGCAGACACCGACACCTGCGGGCGGTTAGGCAGCCAGAGCCAGCGCTAATCTTATCTCTCTCTCAGCCAGCCAGAGACCGCCAGTGCGAGAACCCAACCACCCACCTCCCACCACCCATCACCATACCACCCATCGCCACCTCCAACGTCCGCCAGCAACGTGCATTCTCGCCAGCACGCATCATCGGTCGACGCACCACCCTCCGCGGCCACTCCGCACCCCGCTCGGCGCATGCCGCCGCCGACGACCAACCAGCACGCGCCCGACGTCGTCCGTCCGCGATGCCGGACTGCCCAACACGCGGCGCTTAGTGCGCGCTAACTGCCTCGTGGCGGCGCTGGCAACCATCCACACGCCCGCCTAGCACACACAATGCCGATGCGCGCGGGCGCTTGCTTGTCGCTGCTGTATCTGTGCATTATCTGCGGGGCTCGGCGGAGTGCCGCTGCATCGGTGGGCGGACGTGCATAATGCCGACTCACGGCTCTAGGCGAGCAATGTCCGAGACGGATCTTCTCGACAACAACAGATACTCTGCGACAACGGCCGGGGGAGGTGATACCACGCTCTATGTACACTCCGCCGCCCGCTCTTTCATACTCGTATGCCTCCCCCTCGCTTGTCAAGACCTGCATTCGTGTAACAGTATAACACACACAGCCCATGAGCAGAATATAACATTAAGCTTCCGGTCAGCCGCGTCGTGGCGACAAACGGAGCTCCATCGGGTCGTCGTACATCGACGTAAAGTCGTGGATTGCGTGAAAAAGGTGCGTAGTGCGTAGGGGTGAAGTCGGGCCAGGGGGTAGCAGTAACGTGGTATGCGCCGATGTATGATGGCAAAACTGATTCGAGGTCCGATAGATAACCAAAGTCTAGCGAGAGACATAGATAGAGGAATAGCGCGGCGCCTAGCGGAGGGCGTCGGCAAACTTTGCGCCCAGCCGACCAAACTTGGTCTTGGGGGGCGTGGTGCGGCCCATGGCGCGTCTAGCGCGCGCATCGGCCTCGGCGGTAGAGTATCCCGCCTGGCGCTGCTGCTCGGCAAGAAGCGCCTGGAACTTGATCAGTCGTTCCTGTTCCTCCTCGGCGCTCCTGACAGGCTGCAGCTGCGTGTATGGGATGTGGGTGTTGGACCGGCTGGCAGCGAGCGATCGCTTGCTTACGTTGCCGGTTGCGTACGTCGAGACCTCGATGCTTGAGCCGGCCGCCGTAGATCGCTGCGCCCAGTCGTCGCCGTCCTCTTCAGGAACAGGCCCAAAGTCGGAAGACCCAGGGGCGCTCGCTTTCTCAGCGTGCAGCGTGAGCGTACCGATAACAGAGCGGGGGCGGCCGTTGTTGAGTGAGCTAAGCGACGCAGCACGAGTGAGCTTGCTCGAGGCACCATTGCTTGAGCGCAGCGTCTCGAGCGCGTCGTGCTGCTGTGCGCCCATGGAGGTCTCAACAATGATCGGGGCCGTGGTCGGGGTCGTGTCGCCATACTGTGCCGACTCGGTCGATAACCGCGACGCTTCACTGTCACTGGAGAGTTCCGGGGTGACAAGCTCGTCCTCAGGCAACGCGGGAAGGGTTGCCGTCTTGCTGGGCGTGGTCACGATCGACATAGGTCTTGGCGCGAGGTGAGAGCTCATAATGGGCGACGACTCGCGCGAGATGATCTGCGAGTCACGGTGCGACTCTGACGGTGTGCGGGGGTACGACGACGTTGCCTCCGAGTTGGTTGGGCTCGAGGCGCGCAGAGTTCCGTCCGTGAGGGGAGTGACGGGAGTGTGGGGTGCGTCTTGGCTGGGGCGCACGGGCAGCGGCTGCTGTGGGGGCGGGAGCATGGGAGGCAGATTGGCACGGCGGACACGGCCACTTCCAGGCGCGGGAGCAGGCCCAAGCGTGGCGGTGGATCCAAGCTGTACGCTGTTCGGAGCAGAGCCAGGACCAAGGATGCGTGGTGGCCGAGCCGGCGGACAGCTGTTGATGTCGAGGGCGTCCAGTAAGCGGTGCAACCTGGGGTCCTCTGTAATCTCAAGGGGCGGCTCAGGGCGGGCCTTGCGCACATCGTCGGGGACAGTGAACGAGTCTGACCGGGGACGGGTGAGAGGAGCAGGAGGCACGTCGTCGGCCGTCGGCATCTCCCCATCAGTCACCGGCATCGGCGGGGTGATGGGAGCGACAGTTGACGATGTCGATCCAGGCGAATCAGACTGAGCCGATTTGGCCGACTTCATCGACTTGACCGACCTCATCGACACGAACGACTTTCTGCCAATGACACCCTGCGAAGCACGAGTGTAGGTGGTGTCGACTGATAGCCGGCTGCTACCCTCATGCGACTGCCGCTTGCCGTCGTGGAACTGGCGAGACCCGTTGGTGTCGGCACTGTTGCGGTGGCCACCATGCCCAGCCGTCGCGTTCGAGTGCAGACCGGTGGCTCCAGATGCTGTACTGTGGACTGAATGGTGACGGCCATGGGGGCCAGGACCGCCGTTTCCACCGTCGCCACCGTCAGGGTGGGCACCAGATCCGCCGCCGCGTCGACCATTGCTGCCAAGTCGTGTCCTACCGCCTCCCTCCTTGGCCTGGTTGATGAGGTGGAGGGCCCGGATCTGCAGGTTGCGCTCGGCCGCGAGGGTAGCGACCTCGTACACGCCGAGGGCGATGGATGCGTCGAGGCGAGAGTGGAGGGCGTGGACGACGAGCTGCTGCAGGCGCTCAATCTTGTACTGTTTTGAGAGGAAGAGGAGCGCAGTGAGGATGGGCGAGCGCGTCTGGAGCGGGGTCGCCAGCGAAAGGGTGTAGAAGTACTGGATCAAGGCGACACAGACCGGCAGTGGCTCCGGAAGGTGGAGGCCATCGGGGCTGAGACGCGCAGGGCTGAGAGATCCGAGTAACGCTTCGTTGATATCCAGCGAGTTTACCGTCGCGTCCAAGACTGCCTCTTGCGTCTTGTGCTTGAGCGATTCGAACTGCTCTGCAAACCAGGGCCAGCGCTCGATGAGGATCTTGCTTGAGCAAGCTATCCTGCGTCCGTCATCGCTGATAACCTCAAAGTCCGAGACGAGCTTTTCGTCCAGCATGGCCAGACCCGTGTTCTGGGTTCGCGGTGAAAGTGCGATCACTGGTGGGCGGTAGATGCCGTATGCCTCGAGCTCGACGACGGCGACATGATCGAGATTGACTGCACGCCGTCCATAGTCGGAAGCAAGGTCAGACCCGTGGTTGCCAAAGACGAGGACCTGGCCTCGCTCTGGGAGCACAATGGCGCGGTTCCAGCTTCCTGTCTGAAGAATCTCGGGCTCGATGTGTGTCCATTTCATGGTGATGAGATCGAGGGTCCAAATGGAGAACTGGGCCGACGTGCTGGCCAAGTAGAGACCGCAAAGGACGAAGTGGTGGCCAACGATTCCAGCCGAAGGGAAACGAAGGCCCGGGGGCATGGCTGGCCCGGCCATCTTGGTCTGCAGGTCCTCCATTGTCCAGTCTTGTGGGGGGACAATCTTCTCGGAAGGAGGGTTGAGGGTGTCCGTGTCACCATCGCGGGGGACGATGACTTCGAGCTCGCGACGGACTTTTGCAAAGTCGTAGTTGGAGTAACACCAGATCTCACCGCCGCCGCCCTGCTCTTCCATCGAGTAGGGGAGGGCCTGCATGCCGGTGACGGTGTGTGGGTCGGCGGGGATGATGACACGATGGGACGACGAGACGGCGACGGAGCGGTAGGCTCCCTTTGAGTGCAAGCCATGGGTTTCAGGTTGCCGTGTCTTTGCAACCCACACCCCACGGGAGAGGTCGTAGACGTTCATCTCGTAGATCCATGTGTTGTCGGTCCGCTGGCCGCCCCAGACGATCAGGTTCCCTCTGGAAACGGCTGACAAATGGGCGTATCGGGCCTGGGGCAGCAATAGGGGGTCCTGTGATGACTGGGATGCCGAGGACGGCATGCCGTCTGCGAGGCCGAGGCCGAGACCTCCTTCGGGTGATGGCTGCGGCAGCCATTTCCTTGAACGGCAGTCGAAGAACCAGATGTCCGAGTGGACCTCGTGAACCAGGTCCGAGTCACTCATGCCTCCAAAGCACACGAGCTTGTCCTGCCAGACCTCCATCGAGTGAAAGTATCGTGGTCCTGGGCCATGTCCAGCATTGACACGGGACCACGTCAAGGTGGTGAGATCCAGAGCCCACATTTCGGATGTTAACCTGCGGAGCGACACGACCTTGCCGCCGAAGAGGAAGAGCGTTGGCGGGGATGGTATTGGTGAGAGGGTGATTGATGGGCCCTGCGTGTGGTTGTCAGCTTGATTCTTGGTTGTTGGCATCGCACTCACAGTGAGCGGGAGCGGGACCTCGCCCTTTGCGGGCTCAAAGGCGCTTGCGAGCGCTCCGACGTCTGTCATGGTGGCGGGGAGGCCGGGAGGCCGGGGGAGCTAGAGAAGAGCAAGAAGAGGATGGGGTGCGGTGCAGTCGAGTGTGTCGATGTTGCTGCTGAGGCCGTGCCGTGCGCGCAGCTGGCTGACCGCCTGGGGGTGGGGCGCAGGCGCAGGGGTAAGGGGTCGGCGATGGAGCACTGTCGGGGATGTCAGTGGATGTCGATGGCGAGAAGCAATGGCAGATGGGTGAGCAAGGACGACGACAGGCTACTACGACGACGACGACGCCGCCGCCGAGTCGACGTGCCTGCCCCACTGTCGGTCGGCCTCGATGCCATTGTCTGCCTCGGTTGACAGCACCGCGGCTCGACGTCGAGGTGGTCAGACTTTTCCCGGTCGAGCACGGGCAGCGTCGAGCCGCGCGCAGGGTGTGCACGCTGGCTCTGGGAGCTGCCCGAGTGGGGCAAGCGTGATTGGGGCTGGTGGTTGATGGCGTCGAGGATGCGCGCACGGATACAAAGGGGGCGTGCAGCGGACGACTTACAGACACTGGGCTGGCCGAGATTGACGCAGGGATGTGGATGCAAGGTGCGGGGTCGGGCGTCGCTGACAGTCGCTGCAAAGGACGGCAAAGGGCAGGCGAGATGGTGGTGGTGGTGCCAGTTGTTGTCGTCGGCCTGTGCTTTTTGGCCAGTCGGTCGCGAGCAGCAGGCAGCCTCCTTGCCGCAGAGGGGCGGCTGTGGATGCGGCGAGATCTGAGTCTTGTCGTCGAAAGGAGGGGGAGAGGGGGAAGCCGAGGCTGGCGTGACGGGGCTGTTGTGAGGAGGAGGGGGACGGGTCGAGATCGAGTCGAGATGGATCGAGCAGGAGATACACAGAGGATGGGATACAGTTGACAAGCGGCGGCGGCGGCGGCGATGATGGATGTCGAGATGGAGTGAGTGAGCGAGTGCAGCGGCGGCCAAGGCGAGCGAGCGTGCAATGGTACAGGACTGGTGGTGCCGTTACCGCGCGACCGAGGAGTGGTTTGGATTGGAGCGCCAGAGTCTGGGAATGCAGCAGGTGCAGCTGCACGAGAGCGAGCTGATCGTCAGTGTCGCAGACGAGACTGGTAGTCGGCAGCAGGGTTTGATGGCTCAGGAGTGCTCGGAGGATATGGGCCATGATGCGTTTGGCACAACGAGGCGGCCGTCTTGTGGTCCTCCCCTGAGTCGAATGTCGCCCAAGGCATTCGCCCAAGGCATCCACCCCCAGCGCCTTGCCCCTGGCAGTTGGTTGTTCCGTCGTCCTTGTCCCTGAGCCAGCAGGCAGTCTGCTCCTGCCGCGGCGTGACCGCAGCAGCAGCAGCGAGGAGCCAGCTGCTAGCTCAACCCGGCTGTTTGAGACGGCGCCGTGGGCTGCATGGGCTGGCTGCCCACCCCTGCAGCAACCTCCCGCACCACGCCTCCACTGGAATGTGGCGTGGCGACCGACGCGCATTACGACGCCACGGCGGCTCCTGCCTGCTGGCAGCTGGCTGCAGCGCCAGCGACAAGTCACGGCTAGAGCGCATCCCCGAAGAGCTGGTCGCCCTCCCTGCACGGGAAGCCCGGCTCCTAGGAGCCAGCAGAACACTCAGGGCCCGCCAGACCCTAGCACCTCACACACATGAGCGCATCGCAGCATGATGCTGATCGGAGCGGCGAGGGATGGATGGATGCATGCATCCGTCGATGCATGGCGGACGGACGACGTACGCGCGTACGCACGCTGCAGGCTTGCTTGTCCGAAACACCAACCCGCGCCTTCCATCGGCCAGCGACAGACAGCCGCCCCGTGCCGTCCGTGCCGTGGCGCACCGGGCCGCCGTGACAGAGGCACTGGCATCGAGCCAGCGAGCAGCGAGCAGCACACATTCCATCGGCAGACACAAACCACGACTGGACTCACTCCCACAAACCGACCGCGACCGCCGCCGCCGGCGTCACCAACACTCCGCCCAACGCCTCCGGGACACTGGCGGGTCAGGGCCCAAGGTGCGGCGTCGCTCGCACCTGCAATGTTCCGCCGCCCGGCGCAAGACAATGGCCAGATGAATTGCGTGGCGCGGCGTGGGCCGGCGTGACTTGCTGGCGTCGAGCAGATAGGCCGGCGCCAGGCGCTGCTGCTGATTGCCAGCCTCGCGCCACGGCCACGGCCACGGCCGCTGCCCGCCGTGCTGCGACTCACCGTGACTGCTGTTTTGACGCCGACGACGCCTCGAGGCTGGCGGGCGCGCTCAATAGCCTGCCCACATCGCAGACAAGAGCGCCGGTCATGAGGCGCACAGCCAGCCAGTGGCCAACAACCCGCCCCCGCATTCACACCCCCCTGCCGCTCGTCATTTCTTGGCGCGCGTCCACTCATGGCGCTCGTCATTACGATGGCGCATGTGCCGCCACCGCCGCACTCTGCCTTTTGTCTCATTGATGATGATGAGCTCATTGCATTGCACCCATTGTTGAACTCACTCCGGCGGGCTTCAACTTTTTGGTCGCCCAGAGGCACACTGTACCACTCACCGCACGCGCCATGTCGGCACCCCGGTGACGAGAGTCTGCCGTTACGCTGCGCTCCTTCCCTCCGGCTGGTTCACCTCGTTCGCCTCCGAAATAGTCACAAACCGCCGCATGACAGCATGACCGGCACCCCACTCGACCCTGCACTCCCGATCTCTTGCCCATCCATAAGGACCAGTCCGACTTGAGTATATTGCGTCCGGCTCTGCTGGAATGCAAAGTGTACGATATTACAACGAGATGGCACCTTTCTGCACCCATACCACAGACACGACCCACTCCCGCTACCTGCTCCTCGCGACGACGACCAAGACTACATCGCCGACAAGCATCACGACGCCTGAACTCGTTTGTAAAACCTAAAAGATCAGTCAGCAATGTCGCCGTAATATGACAGGCGCTACACAACTCACAAAATGTAAGCAGGTCGTGACTGTTGCCGTTATCAGGCAGAAGAAACGAATGATTAGCAAACGGATCGAACTTAGTCCAAGTCACATTACGTACCACGACATCCACTTCACGAGCTGGTTGCACCCTACTGTCTTCACAGAACATCCACTGATCAGACGAGCGCACAAACGCAGTGTCTGCAATAGTGTCAGAAGCAGCTCCATTACAGCCCCCTCTTTACTCACAATGTCCACTGGAAAGTGTGCCCATATGGTTGCTCACGCCGTAGAGGTCATACTTGAACGGCCCAATCTGTGTCCGCGGGTCGTCAAGATCCTCGTTACCAGTCGGCTGTCGAACTGGCACATAGCGCGACAGGTCAAGGTTGGTGAGGGGGAAGATGACTGGCGTCTCCGACTTGTTCCAAAAGCGGCCTCCATTAACCGGAATAAAGCGCTTCAGCTGGATAAGAAGAACCGGTGGCAGGCGAACGAGCGTTAGGGTCTTCGACGCTCTTCGGTTGACCTTGCAACGAGGGCAGTGCCTGTTCGTGTTAGCCGGGTGCCAACCACGGTTGCCAGGGGTATATTGACTGGCACTGGACTGCAAAGCAACGATAATGGTCGCCTTGCTCGGCCAGCCCAAGAGTGCGGTTGTAGGAACAGATAATGAGGCACACTCAGGGTCACAAGAGCCAGCCCAAAGATGAAGGTGAAGGGGTAAAGCAAGTCGCGTTTTATGCAACCTTAACGACGGCTGTCTCACCATTTCTCGTCACCATCCAGGATCTCGGGCTGCACAAACTGGTCGAACAGCTCGGGCAGGACAACCTTGCTCTTGGTCGTTGGGAGGTCCAGAGTCAGCCACTGGAAAGAGTCGTACACCGTCGACGTCTGAGACAGGTTAATCACTTTACCAAAGGTATGGTGCCTCTGACGACTCACCTTGTGGCACGTCAGGCATTCCATCCGATTCATGTACTGCCCCTGGAAGAGGTCGACAATCAGACTGTCGTTGCGCATCTTGTAGATCTGCCACTCCTTGTCGCTGGCGATCTGCGGTGGCAGGGTTTCTAGTGCCGCCTCGCGCTCGGGCGTCATCTCAATAGGCTTGGGTCGAGTCTTTATCCTGTTGAGATCCTCGTGCAGGCCATCCATGACAAACGACAAGAACTCTTGCGAATCATGCTGCTCAGAGCCGGCGAAATCGCTCTTGAAGTTGATGATGGATTTCTACGCCATGTAAGCGAACGGCCTCTTGTCAGTCCGGGAACCCAACTCACCCTAAAAGTGATTGGCGACAGGAAGGTATAGTTCTCTCCCCACAGAGCGCCGAGAAGCTCGGCAAAGGCGTGCGCAAGGTCACCCTTTGTGCCAAGGGGGTTGTACACGTTAACATCGCGCTTGTATCGCCCGTCGAGGAAGTACCGCGCGAAGGGGAGCGTGGCGCTCAGACACTGAACAGTCGAGTTCATGTAGCAGGTGCTGGATGTCAGAGGTTGCTTAAACAGAGGTACTCACTTTCCAAGATTCTTCAATCCCGTCAGACCAAGCTTAGTATTGCGCCAGTAGCGTACACCATAGTTTGGAGCAAGCTGTTCAACACTCCGACCCGACACAGTCCTCGGCATCGGTCTCAGATCCTGGCGTTCCAGGCTGTGGGTGACAACTGCGGGCGGTGGCTGCGGCACTTGCGCCAGCGCATGAGCCTGGGGATAGTCGATCGACGGCCGCGACGTCGTGGTGTGTCCCGAGTATCCCTGGCTGTCTAGGTATCCACTCTGTCGTCGAGCTCCCGCCCCTGGATGAATCGAGGCCCGTGGGGGAGGGGAAATGGCGGACGGCGCATTGTACGAAGAGATCGAGGAAGATGATGCGTGAGACGTCCGAGGCAGTACTGGGGACTGAGCGGGGCGAGGAACCTCATAGCCAGAGTAGCCGAGGCTTGAGATTGATGACGACGATGCATGTGCGCCGGTCATCGACTGAGGAGTAGAGTGGGCGAACTGGCAAGTCAGCAGACTCAATCACAGTGCACTCACGTTCTCAGTGATACCCCTCGCATACTGCGACGACCCGTACGCGGGTCCGTCACGACCCGGCTTCTTCGCCAGAAGATCTGCGTTCGTCCTGTTCGTAACAGGCTTCGGCCCACTAGCTTGTCAGTAGGAGCCTCCATCTGAGCACTCACAGTGGCACAGGACCGTGGCCATTCGTCTTGGGATTGTACGGCCGACTTTGCTGCTGATGCGCCAGCTGGTGCTGTTGCATCGAGGCTTTCTGCCTGTCCATGATGAACTTAACCCAACCTTGAAAGCCGCCGATGAGAAGAGCTGGGAATCGCGGCAATGTCTTTTGAAACTCATTTTCGCCAATGATTGACCACAGCCTGGAAATGGGAGTTGCAGGCTCGCCCTTCTTCGGAAAACCGGTCGAACGCCTGTCGTACAACACGACAAGGTCGTACTTGTGTCGGTTCTGGAATGCAAGTTGCTGTGCTTGTGGGGACAACGACATTGCATCCTCGAGCTGTGCCGAGGTGAGGCTGAAAAGTAAGCACACCATCCGGCCTCCTGCTACTCACCCGTCGCGTGCCAGGACGGTAGGGTCAATCCAAATAACGTTGATCTTTGCGCCACGCGCAACATACTCGGCGCCGACATAGCCGGTCTGGTACTCGTTCTCGTCCCGCACGTCAAGGAGAAGCACATCAACCGACGAGTTGAGGAAGTAGCTCCTGAGCGTATCTGGTGCGATAGTGCTCGTTATGGGGAACTCTGGCTTGCCCAGTTGGGCGGGCGCGAAACCAGGGGCGTTCGATTCGGCCTTCGAAGGCGCTGGCTTGCCGCCAGACGGAGATACAGAAGTGGTTCCGGCACCGGCTCCAGCTCTGGCGTTGGGCGATGGGCCCGAGGGGCTGATAACTGTTCCGCTGACCTTTGGCGACGGGAACACCACTGGGACAGATCCCCGGTGGCCCTGGGCGGCATCTGGCGCATAGCTCGATGGTGCAGCGGATGGTGCGGCTGTCCTCGGCTCTGGCATTTTAATGACCGGGTCGGGTGCGGCTGGAGGCGCTGCAGGTGAAGCTGATGGAGGATGTTCGGTGACCGGCGACTCATCTGGAGGCGATGACGCCAAAATGCCCTTGTCGCTGACGATTGGTGTGCTTGCTGGACGCTTCAGGTCGGCGGCGTAGAGATCCGGACTGGGGGGAGATGGGAACGCGTCGGCATCGTGCAGGCTGTCAGCTGGTGCTGGTGGCGGCGGAAGTGGAGACTTCGGTTCCTCACGGCCGGGGAGGTGTGATGGGACTGATGGGAGTGAGGGGAAGGCTGGGAGATCTGGGAACGATGGCAAGTCATCGACGACAGGGCTCTTGGAGGAGGTTGTCGATGCCGTCTTGACATTGGTCAGGCCCAGGGAGGGGACAGACGGAAGCGATTGCTCAAACTGCTTGCCAAAGTTGTCCAGCGACGGGAAAGCCGCTTCAAAGTCGCCGAGATCGT
The DNA here is from genome assembly GCA_008065275.1 of Vanrija humicola. NCBI lineage: Eukaryota > Fungi > Basidiomycota > Tremellomycetes > Trichosporonales > Trichosporonaceae > Vanrija > Vanrija humicola. Next base: position 375,499 of record QKWK01000010.1, read on the forward strand.
CACGAGGTGCCGGTGGGGCGCTCGACACTGGCGACAGTCCGCGCGACGTTGATGATGGCAATGGGCGAGGTCCGCTTGGGCTCGACGGGCGATGAGGTAGAGCTGCTGGGATCTTTGGCGGGCTCGTGATAGGTGTGGAATCGAGGCTCCCCTTTGTCGAGGCGGAGGAGGGGAAACCTGACACCTGTGTGCGAGGGCTCGGATCGGGGACGAGTGATGGTTGCTTGGTTGGGCTCGAGGGCTGAATGATCGGGATGGACGTAGATGTTGGAACCGCACCGCTGCTGGCGCTTCCTCCTGTCGCGACCGATTTGAGCGAGTGGACCGAGGCGCCAGTCCGCTGTGCCGCAACATGCAGCCCGTTCGTGATAGGCGGCGAGTGCGCGAGGCTGTCAGTGACCGACACGCTTGGCGTTGGGCGGTGCGCTGTCGTCGACACTGGAGGAGGCATAGCCGACGGCGATGAGCCGGTGCTGATGTTGGCGGTCGGCTCGGGGCTGGTCGCGGTCACGGCTGCGGACGCCGCCCCATTCCGCGCAGCACCGAATCCGCCTGCACCGCCGCCCCCGCCACCGAGGGTCGCGCTCGCGGTCGATCCTGATCTCGAGTGGGAGACGAAATCTCTACTGAGGCGCTTGGACCCGCTTCCGACATCCATTCCGCGGCCGCTCAGAGCTTTCATGCGATCGGCGATGGAGCCGCCGGACCCTTCGTCCAGCGATGGTGATGGAACTGGTGCATTGCTGTGAGGGATGCGTCAGTACATTGTAAGAACAACAGCAAGCGTGGCAGGAGCTGCGTGCAGACTACAGCTCGTACTGCCGCTGCCAGCGCCTCAACTCGGAGAAAGTGGGCGGCATGTCCCCAAGAGCACTTACCTGTCTGCTGCTGCCGTGCGGCTCGATGCCGGGCCTGGCCTGCAGCAAGTCAGCGCCGCTACCGTGACAAAATCCAGCGGTATACTCACGAGGTCGGTTCAGACAAAGCCCGCTTGAGCTCTTCCTTGAGCGTCGTGGCCTTCTGCACGGCCGCCTCCCAGGTCTTTTGTGGTGTGTCAGCTGGCGTCCGCCGAGTGCGATGTAGCACCTACGGGCTTGAACTCGGCGACACGCGTCGCCCAGCGGGGGTCAGCCGCCTTGGCCTCCTTTGTGCTAGGGTGGAAGAGGGCATTCTTGTAGGCAGTGGCGAGTTGGGTGTACTCGACGAACATTGTGGCCTTGTTCCCGCGGCGGTCGGCTTGGCGCGCCGCGTCGGCGTGCTGGAGGGCGAGCTCGAACCATTGCTTGGGCGTGCGGTCGCCGACGGGTTCCGAGGACGCGGCTGCTGTTCGCAGCTGGTCAAACGACAATGAGTCGTACGGCCGCGCCGCGGAGATGGAGGATCGGGACATTTGTCGGGGGTGTCGATGCGGGCTCCAAGCCAAAGTGTCTAGCGAGACATCAGGTGGGGGGAGGGGGACGTGGGGGGGACGATTGTGGGGCAAGCGGGCGGTTGGTACCCGTGCCTATGCAGTGTAGATTGTGTTGTAGATGAGAGATGGAGAGATGGGAGAGTCGAGCTGAGCGATGTCGTCGGTGGGTTGGGTAGGTCAGATGGCGGCAGTGACGATGCGCATTGCAGAGGGACGAGCGAGTTGGCTGGGTGGTGAACTGGCTGCTGGCTGGCTGGCAGGCACCACCACCTACTAACTGATGATGACGTTTTGTCTCCGCTCCTTGTCCCTTGTTACAAAAGCTAATCAATCCCCACACTCCACTGACTAATCCAATTAGACTTTGCAAGCCCAGACTCATCCTGCTGCGGACATGCACCGCGCTCGCATAAGCTGCACAGCAAGAACGACACGCGTTGCAGCAGCAAGTGCGCAGATGCATGTGTACAGTCAGAGGGTGAGGCAGGTGCATGCAATGCACGTATGAGGCGGCAGCAGCGGAAGCCACGCAGTAAGGGCCTGCATGTAGCACCGTGGCACCCTCTCCTTTGGGCCTTTGGGTTATTGGTAGATGGCGACGCGACAGGAACAGTGGTACCATCGACGTTGGCGGCGGGGACAGCGGCGACGACGACGACGACGCGAACGACGCGCGCCGTCCGTCAGTTACCATGAGAACGGGTGGAGGTACCCGACGCGAGTCTTCGTCGCCTCACGTCTCTGGCAACTTGGCATCCAGTTTGCTACAGGTGGATCAGCTGCTCGAGAAACGCACCATGAGGCGAGGAGGTTTGCACGGAGCCCTGTTGTATGTTTATCATGGCCGAGTGAAACACCCTAGGGAGGGTCGGAAAGGCCGGTACGTTTTCCTCTATGCGTTTCGTCTGGTGCGGGTCTGTGCGCCCACCTCGGTGGCACTGGATGCGTACCACCTGGTTACTGGGCCACCTTCATAGCCCCTCCAAAACACCTCTATCATCCACGGCCATAGGACTCAGAAAATACCGCATCCCGTCCGATCTGCGAAGTCAAGCTGAGTACCGCCTAGTTAGTACCATGGTGGGGGACCACATGGGAATCCTGGGTGTCGTGGTTTTTGCTTTTGGCGGCGGCGACGTCATGCCTGACTATTGTCGATGAAGGAGCCCCCATCGACATTAGCAAAGACATAACTCTCTCACACTTGTCACAACTAGCAGATTAACCCGCAGCACGATGGAATACAGTCATAGCATGTGGAGTAGTCTAATCTGGAGCGTGTATGACTCCTTCCTCAAAGCAGGAGAGCGGCAGCAGCAACAAGTGCAGCGAGAGCGCCAGCAGGGACGCACCGCTCCGCCCGGCTGGGCGTGGCCGTTGCGCTCGCGCTCGCGCCCCCACCCGTCGCGCTAATGGCCGAGGTCGCAGGCCCGGTGGCATTCAAGGCGGCCCCACCGTCATGGCGGAACTCCTGCTGCGTCGAGCAGTGGATGCCGCCGCCGCCGGCCGCGATGCCGTCAATGTCGAGCATGACGACCGTGCGGTCCGGGTACAGGCTCTGGAGCGTGTTCTTGGCGGCCGTGTCGGCCTCCTCGTCGCCAAACTGCGGCGCGATGACGGCGCCGTTGACCGTGTAGAAGTTGATGTAGCCTGCCGCGAAGTTGTCGGCGTTCTTCGGGTCGTCGGCGAGGCTGCGCAGCTTGGTGGGCGCGGTGAGCACCGTCACGTTGAGCTTGCGCCCCTGCAGGTCGGTCGCGTTGCGCAGGATGTCGAGGTGCTCGAGGGTCACGTTGTGGTCGTAGCTCTCGGGGTTGGGGTCGTACGCTGCCACCACCTGCCCGGGGGACACGAAGCGCGCGTAGAAGTCGGTGTGGGCGTCGGTGATGTCCTTGCCCTTGATGCCGGGGAGCCAGATGATCTTCTGCACACCGATGAGGAACTTGAGCTCTTGCTCGACCTGATCCTTGCTCCAGCCGGGGTTACGGTTGTCGTCTGGGGATGTCAGCTGGGCCTGCACCAGCAGGTTGGACTCACTCAGCACGCAGCTCTCGGTGATGATCGCCGTGCCGTTGCCGTCGACCTCGAGCGCGCCGCCCTCGAGCACGAGCGCGGTGGTGACGCGCGGCACCCCGGCAATCTCAGTCACCTGGCGGGCGACCGTTGCGTCGTCGGCGTGCTCCTGCTTGTTGCCCCAGCCGTTGAAGTTGAAGTCGACACCGGCGGTGGTGTCCGAACCGTTGGCGGCGCGCACAAACGTGGGTCCGGTGTCGCGGAGCCACAGGTCGTCGATCTTGGCCTCGACGAGCGTGATGTTGGCCGCGAGGCCCGCGTTTGAGCCGGTCGCGTTGGCAACGAGGCCCTTGAGCTCGTCCATGTCGTCCTTGCGCGCGAGGAACGAGACAGGCTCGTACGCCGCGATGGCGGTCGCCACGCTCACGAGGTTGGCGCGCACGATCGGCAGCAGCGACTCGCCCCACACGTCGGACGTCGGGCCAAAGCCCATCCAGGTGCGCTTGTGCGGCACACCTTCTTCAGGCATGAACCAGCCCGAGCCTGTCTGGACGACGGGGTCGGCGGCGCGGGCGGCGGCCGCGAGCGCGAGGAGAGAGAGTGCGGTGGTGCGCATGGTGGTGGAGCGGGTTGTGGGGATGCTCTCGAGACAACGGCTGTTCGCTTGCTCTTATACATGCTTTCCGCTGGCCTTTACGTCGTTGGCTCTGACATCCGCCGGCACATGACTTGTGCAGGATCTTCCAGGTTGGGTGCTGAAACTTACAGTGTAAATGAGAGCCCTGGCAGGCACACCGTCCCGGCCTTGATGCCGTATCGTAATCTCGACCCACGCTGCGGGAACCGAGTATCAATCGTCCTCGTTTAGCCTGAAGGTGGAGCCATGGCTCCTTCCAAACGAAGTACAGATGTTGGAAAACGTCGCGGTTGTTGACGGTTAGCCTGCACCGCTTGGGCGTCATGTTTATCAAGGTCCATGCTCCGAACGCTGCTTTCGAGCTCCGGATTGCCCGGCATCGGAGATCCTCGAGCGCGTCGCTGTCTTGGCGGTATGCTCTGGCATGCTTTGGAATGCTCTAGCTATGCATTAGCTATGCACAGAGTCGTCATGCGATGAGAGTGAGCATGTGGTCGCGTCTCATCTCACAGCGGCGTGGATTATCAGTGCAGCAATCGCACTGAGTGCTTCTCTTGGCGGCATCAAAATCGCCGCGCCTCCGCGGCACGCGTCAGATGCAACCTCCACCGACAGAGGACAACAACCCCTCTGCTGCTGCCCATCACACAACAACCCTCTTTGCGCAATGGCGGCAGCACTCGTGGACCTCCCCCAGGAGACCCCACTAGCGCAGACAAGTGCACTGCCCCAGCTGCCGCACACGCTCGACCTGGACTGCCCCATACCTCTGCCGGCAAACAAGGCGCGTGTGCCGTGGCCATGGCCCGTCGCGTGAGTCGCCGCCGCCTCGCGCACCACTGACAGCAGGGGCCCGAGTTCCGTCCCGGACGAGCAGCTCGACGCATTCATCGCAAGGCGGTACTATGAGACGCTGTATCTCAGCGACGTGGGTGGTGATAGGAAGGAACATGCTGACCCGTCAGACACTCGCGCCCCTCGCCGGCCTGGCGGCCGACCTCGAGCGCGTGCTGCCGGCCGATACGGGCGTGGCGCTCGTTCCGCACCTTCTCGCTCTGGGAGACATCGAGGCGCGACACCGCAAGACGCTCGCGCCGGCCGTTAACGCCGCGCTCCAGTCCAGCACGGCGGACGAGGCGCTGACGGCCGAGCAGCAAGTTCTGGCCCTTGCCGTCGACCTGCGTGCTAAGAGCCGTGCGGCGGTGGAAGGGGGACGCTTGCCTCGCGCCAAAGCCCTGACAGAGGAGTTTGAACACCGAGAGTGGGTTAACCGAAGGGAAGGGTGGCTAACCCTCAGAGTGCTTGTCCAGATCGTCTTCCTCCTGCTGTATCGAACGAGGGAAGGCAAGCGACTGCGAGAAGAGAGTGCGCAGGAGAGCGAGAAAAAGAGCGATGGGAAGAGAAAGAAACGCAAGCTCGCAGGCTCCGTGGAGCCACCCCGTCCGTCAAAAGACCCCGATCTCGCGCTCGAGGTGCTCTCGGACCGCGTGAGCGTCTGGCAGGTCATGTCCCAGCTCGACCTTGGCGGCCTCGGCCTGCCCGAGACGCAGTCAAAGCCGGATCCTGCAGGGGGGATGGCCGCCATCATCAAGAAGTTCTGGACCGACGTGCTCGTTCCCTTCTTCATTCAGAAGCAACACTCCTTCTGCGCCTCGTTCCACGTTAAGGTGTTCGGTGCCGAGCTTCCCGCCGAACTCGTCCAGAAGAAGCCCCGAAAGCCAAAGGTCACCCGCAAATTGTCTTTGGAGGCGAGGGACGACGCTCCGGCCGCGGCGGCGGCCAACCCACCTGCAAAGCTGCGCCGTACTGTGTCCCATGCGCCGCACACCGGCACGCGCAGGCCGTCGTCGCCAGAGCGAGGGCGCGACCCCGGCCATCAGCCGCTCCGCGAGCGCTCGATCCAGCGGTCCATGTCGCGTGTTTCTGACCGCACTGATAGGTCGCATACCGTCGACGGTGACCTCGTGTCACGCCAGTCGCGCTCCAGCTCCATCGACCCGGTACCAGCCAACCGGCCAAAGACTGGTATTGTGCGCGCCCCGAGCGGCAAGGACCTCTTCAAAGGCCGTGAGGTTGGTCTTCTCCGCCGCTCGAACAGCGTTCGGCTGCCTCAGACCGACTCGAAGAGTCAAAGTCAGAGCCAGAGCCAAGTCGGCCGCGGCCTCTTTGGCCGCCGAACAAACTCGACCCAGTTGGCGCCTCAAGCGCAGTCTCAGTCTCAGTCACAGTCGCAGGCGTCCGCCGAGACACTCGTCCTTGCCACACCCGCCAAGCCCAGGCATAGCGCTTTCTTCGCGCGTGCCCACACGCAGCAGTGGCACCCGACGCCGATCCGCGAGGAGCCGAGCTCGGCGGAGAGAAGTTACAGCTACGTGGCTGAGACGCCCGGGCGCCGGAGTGCGAACGGCTCAAGTGTCTCGGAGACGCCGCGGGGCAGCGCGCATTCGCGCGTGGCTGAGACTCCTGCACATGGCGGCAGGGGATCGGTGGCGGAGACACCGGTGGGCGCCGGTCGTGTCGCAGGCACGCCGCTGCGTGGTGGAGCCGTCGCGGGCACGCCTTTGCGTGGCGCCGACACCGACTACGACGACGACGACCTCGGCGCACTCATGGTGCCGACCGACGAGGAGGACGAGGGCGAGGGCGAGGATGGCGACCATGGGTTTGGCGGGCTGCTGGCCCCCGAGACCCCGCGCAAGGGGTGGTAGTACCTGTTGTACATGAGAGCATTGCGTCACTGTGCCTGTTGCCTGTTGCGCGAGATGCCATGCCATGTCTATTTGCTACACTAAACCAGATCTTCTCCGCGCTCGTCGTCGCCGTCAGTGAGTGCGAACACGTCGTTACCGAGCTCGGCGTCGTCGACCTCGTCGTCCCAGACGTTGCTGGTCCGGTGCTCGTACTCGTGCGCGGCCTCGATATCGGCGTCGGTGAGCGCGATGCCGCCGGCGGCGCCGGCCGTGGCGGGGGCGAAGGCGTGCGTCCGGCCCTGGGCGTCGCGGTACGACGCGCCGGCGGACGCTGAGAGGGGCTGGTACAGCTGAGCGAGCTCTGCGCGGCGGCGGTTGCGCTTGTCGAGCACGTGAGCGAGGTAGAGGAAGCCGGTGGAGCCGAGGAGGTTGGCGGCGATGTCGCCGAGCTGGAACGTCTTCCACTGGGCGGGGGCGTCAGCTGGCTTCTCTGTAGCCACAACCACGACACCACTCACGGGCAGCATGCTCTGCACGATCTCGCTGACGATGCCGCCGACAAAGAAGCCGCAGACGACGGTGAGGATGAGCGGCGCGCGGCGGATGTACCATATCCTCCTGTGCGGGCCCTCGGGTACCTCGAGCACAAAGTAGATGAGGAAGGTGGCGAAGCCGAGCTGGGGTTGTCAGCGGGGACGCGCGGGTGCGCCGGTACTCACGCCGAAGAAGTGCAGCGCCTTGTCGTTGATCGGCAGCGTCGGGAGCGGGGCGAAGCCCAGCACGCCGAGGAGGATGAGCCAGGCAGCGACGACGAAGACCATGGCCTGGGCGGGATGTTAGCATGTTCTAGGCATCGGACTTGGCTGCGGCGCGTCGGTCGGACACGACGCGTCGCATGGCATCGTGCGATGCGACGCGATGCCAGTATCGACAACCGCGACGACCGCCCGCCCACACCAACTCACCGGCCTCAGGCGCAGCGGCACCCCCTTGATGGGATAGCTGCGGAGGAGGTACTCCTCGACCTTGTCAAAGGCCGAGAGGACGGCCGCATGCGGCGACGGGTACGACGGGAGCGAGTACGACGGGAGGGACGGCATGGCGCTGGCGGGTGTGTGGGCTGGTGGGCGTGCGTGCGTGCGTGCGTGCGTGCGTGCGGTCAGGCCGGAGCCGCGGGGGTGGGTCGTGTAGCAGGCCTCTGTGCGGCGAGCGGGCTGGTCGCTGTGCTGTGCGGCGTGTGATGAAACGGCGAGAAGATTGAGACGGATGATGATGGATGGAGTCGTGGCGTGCCGGGCACTTCGGCGGCGCGGCGGCGCGCAGGTGGCCGATGGTGATTGCGTCGTCGCTCGTCGCGTCACGTGGCGGAAGTCACTGCTGCCATCCTCGGCGGCCGTTGATGCTGCTTTCGCACCGGTGCAGCGGCGTGCGTATGCACACGGTGCGTGTGGTACCGGAGGGAGTGGTAGGCTTGCATGGAGCGTTCTTATGCAATCACGGGTACGTCCTTGGGCTAGAGGGAAGCACGACCGTCCAAGGACCAGAGTGGTGTGGCAGAGTGGCGAGGCTTGGGCATCGCACTGGAAATCCACCGCCGGTCTGAGTGAGAACACGAGCCCAGTTACACAGCAACGCGCCGAGCTTCAGCTGTCGTGCTCTCTACCCCCGACGCAGCGGCCTCCTTGCAGGCTCAAGGCTGCCCATAACAACAAGACACGCTTCATTTGACTTCAACTTCCTACGAATCCACAACTCCCGACTACCCCCGCCCAACAAGACGCAGCAGTGCAGGCGTATACTCGGGGTCGACAAACGGCCGGCCAGTATGGCACGGGTCAAGCGACCCGTCCGGACGGAGCGGGAGCGCGTCGGGGAACTTTGCGCGGTCGCGGTCGACGGGGCACGAGTTGAGGTGCGGGAACGCGCTGGTGCCCTTGCGCGCCTCGAACACCTTCCACTTCTGCGCCAGCTGGGCTGGGGTCGCGATCGCGCGCGGGACGAAGCACACGTATGAGCAGAAACGGATCTGCGAGCCGGTGGGGGACGCGTTCCAGTGCACTGTGCGCGAGTCCCAGACTGGCGGGGTGCGTCAGCGGAATGTACATACATGTGTTCAAGCTCCTCCACGGCCGCACTCACTGATCAGGTCACCCACGCCCGCACACACCTTGACCGTCTCGCACCCGGCCTTCTTGAACCACTCCCACTCGGCCGCATCAAAGCGGTACGAGTTCTCCGTGGGGCCAAAGTCGCCTTCGGGGCGGAACCCGCCGCGCTCGGCAAAGTGGCGCTCGTGCAGCAGGTGGCTGCCGCGCATGACGACGAGGCCGCCGTCGTCCGGGCCGTTAGGCGACATGTTCGCGATGCCCTGGTACAGCTCGAAGCGGTCGATGCGGCGCGGGTTCTGGTCGATGTCTGGGGGTGTCAGCTATAACGGCTGGGACAAGGCACGACGCACGCGGCCACGCTGGCACCGGCTCAATGTCGACCCGCCCGTGCTGCGCGTTGATCGGCAGACTCGCGTTCATGCCGTCAAACGACACGATGAGGTCGTCGGTGCCGTAGATCTCGGCGAAGGCGCCGATGACGCCGGGCTGCGTGCGGATCTTCCACACAAACGCCTCGTGGTTGACGCTGTAGCGGTTGTACATGCCGCCTCTGCGCAAGGGTTAGCGGCCGGCGGCGCGAGGAGGACTCACTTCTGGCTGTAGGGCATGTGTGCGTCGTCCCATGTGGTGCGGTCGTCGCGCTTGAACCCGTATGGGAACTTCTCGAGCCAGCGCAGCGCCTCCTCCTGGAACTCGAGGGCGACGTCCTCCGACACGACGTTGGGGATCACGACGAACCCGTCGCGCTCGAGGTCGTCGACCCACTTGGCGCGCGTGGGGCTCGGCGGGGCGCGCTTCGGGACCGGCACGGTGGCGTGGGTTGGGAGCGCGGGGGTCGGCCCCGTGGGCACTTCGGTGACGGTAGCTGTTGCGGTGGGAGGCATTGCGGGTTTGTGGTGCTTTCGTGATCTCACGGTGAGGTCTTGTCTTCGAGGGAGTGAGCTGGCGCTGACTTAAATCCCCTCGTGCCCATGCCCTGCGTCACCATCTCCTTCCCCCGTCATCCCCTCGTTCCCCGAATCGTCGCGCACATCCGACCCGTGAGATGCCGTGCGCGCTCGGAACCGCATGTGCCCGCCCCACAATCGACGTCGAGCCCACACGACGCCCGCCACATTGACAACCGCCTCACTCACATGATCGTGATCTCCGGAGCGGCGCCGGCATTTTCTGTTCGAATGGGCGGTCGGGTCTGCGTGTGCAAGTAGCCGTGTACATGCAGCCCATGCGACGACATGCACACACGCTGTCAGCAGACGTTGACAGCTGTTACTGTCGGACATGCGCGAGTGGGTGCTCGCTCGGCTGGTTGTGCCAGCGGAGACGCACCGCGCCGCTCGGCACCGCACATTATGGCGCCGTAATGGCCGGTAATGTGCGCGCATCTGTTGCATACCTGGTGAGCAGGACGTTTCTGTCATGCATTAGTGACGCTCGCAGCACCATAGCACAGCTCGGTTGCATGGCTGTAACAGCTTTCCGCGGTGCGCGAGCGCAGCGACAGCGCTACACCGAGTGTGGCAGTCGCTTTGTGGCATGTGGCAGCACCACCAACACCTCCTCGTCTGAGCCCAACACCACCCGCACATTACCATCGGCCATTGACCAGAAACACCGTTCCGCCATCTAATCACATGACGGTTACCGTTGCTGCGGCATGTAGATAGTGGGTGTAGCTCGGCACGGTCCCGAAGCACGGCCACTTGGCAGTGCTCAAGTGCCAATCCGCGAGATACAGTTGGCGTGTCGGCTTCGTCCGGGTACTTGCGGTGTGCTGTCGCCCCAGCGCGCATCTTATCGCCGGCGCGGATTGCAGAGCGCAGTTTACCCCATGGTTCCCCGCACGCGCAGTACAAAGGCCAGACGGGGGAGGCGGAGCACGTCGTCGTTGTAGCTGACCAACCAATCCACGCCTTCACCCATCTCACCACACACCACCATGGGCGTCGACGCTCCCCCGGCCAGTAGCACGTCGCACCACCTCGCGGCCATCCTCGCGGGACGCGACACGCGCTTCTTCCACGGGAACCAGCTCAAGCTGACGCTGATCATCGTGGGTGCGGTTGGCGTGGCATGCTGACACCCCAGTGCCTGGTGCTCATCACGTCCATGACGAACGGGTACGACGGCTCGGTGCGTGGCTTGTCTTGCCGCACGCGCTCACACCCAGATGATGAACGGGCTGCAGGCGCTCAGCACGTGGCGCAACTACTTCGGCCACCCGGAGGAGAAGGCCACGCTGTTCGGGAGTGAGTTGCCCCCCCCCCCTCCCGGCGCACCCGCTAACGCCACGCCAGTCTTCAACGCGATTCAGAACATGGGCTCGCTGTGCGGGCTGCCGTTCGCACCGTACGTGTCTGACCGGTGGGGCCGGCGCATGGGCATTTTCGTCGGGTGCTGCATCATGCTCGCGGCCACGGCGATCCAGACGGCCGCGCAGAACGTCGACATGTTCATCGCTGCACGCGGGCTGATCGGCTTCGGCCTGTCGTTCGCGACCATCGCCAGCCCGATTTTGATCACCGAGCTCGCATTCCCGACCCACCGTGCGCCCTTTACGGCGCTGTACAACACGCAGTGGTGAGTGTCGGTGCCAACGTCAGCTGAGCGACGTTCACCTAACCCTCTTCTCAGGTACCTCGGGTCCATCGTCGCCGCCTGGACGACATACGGCACGTTCCGCATGGCGAGCAACTGGGGCTGGCGCATCCCGTCGCTGCTGCAGGGCCTGCCGTCCATCATCCAGTTCTTCCTGATCTGGAGCATCCCCGAGTCGCCGCGCTGGCTGATCGCGCACGGGCGCAAGGACGACGCCGTGGCTTTTAAAACCAAGTACCACTGTAACGGCGACAGCAGCGACCCGCTGATCGCGTTCGAGGTCGACGAGATCGAGGAGACGATCAGGCAGGAGCAGTCGGCCAAGTCGGCGAGCTCGTTCCGTTCCCTGTTCGCCACGAAGCCCAACCGACGGCGCATGCGTCTCATCATCGCGCTGGCCGTGTTCTCTCAGTGGTCCGGCAACGGGCTGGTCAGCTTCTACCTCACGCTCATCCTCAACGGCATCGGCATCAAGGAGGCCAAGTACCAGACGCTGATTAACGGGATTCTGCAGGTGTGTCGGCTGCTGGTGACAGAGGCTAACACCCACCCCCAGATCTACAACTTCGCTACGGCCATCACCGGCGCGCTGCTCATCGACCGCGCGGGCCGCCGCCGCCTCTTCCTCATCTGCACGTCGGGCATGTGCGTCGCCTTCACGTGCTGGACGATCGCGTCGGCCGTGTACGCAAACTCGTCGCACACGTGGGACCCGGCGTGTCTCGCCAAGAACGGGGGCAAGACGAGCAAGTGCGTCGCGCTCGACGCCAACAAGCGCGCCGGGCACGCCGTCATCGCCTTTATCTTTGTTATGTACGGGTTCTACAACCTCGCCCTGTCGTAAGTGTCTGCATCCCCTGCGCCCGCTCACGCCCAGCCCCCTGCCCAACGCGTACACCGTCGAGATCGTCCCCTACGTCATCCGCACAAAGTCGCTCATGGTCAAGAACCTCACCGTGTCCGCGTCGGCGACGTTCAACCAGTACGTCAACCCGATCGCGCTCGCGGCCATCCAGTGGCGCTACTACATTGTCTTCTGCGTGTTCATCGCCTTTGAGGTGGTGTTTATCTACCTCTTCCTCATCGAGACGCGCGGGCAGGACGGCCCCCTGCCGCTTGAGGAGATTGCCGAGCTGTTCGAGGGCCCGTTCCGCTTTGGATTCCAGAAGAACCCGACGCGGGAGGGCGTGGCGGACGAGGAGGGCGGGAGTGTCGATGGCAAGGATGGGGCGTTGGTTGAGGTCAGTACGGTCAAGGAGCTGGCCAAGTGAGGTGGAGGGGAGGCTCCATCGAGGAGGCCCGGTGTTGGGTTGGCAGACGCATGAAGTCGACAACGGAATGAAACAATGCACTAGTTCCAGACGACCGTAGCATGCACTCGCAATAAGATGTAGTCTGGCTGCCCCCGAGAGGACGCCCAGACCGAGCCAGATATTGAGCGAGTGAACCAGCCGAAGCCAGCACAAGACGAGGACCTCCCCTAAGACTATGAGTCGCTGTGCAATGGGCGAGCCCCAAGCCTAACTGCCGCCAGAGTGAGGAGCGGTAAACAGTTCAAGCAAGGTAAGTATGAAATCCGGGTGTGCGTGACCGGGTATGACGGCGGCGGCGTGCCTGCCAGTGGCCACCTCGTAATGCCCACATCCTAATGCACCACTGCCCACTCCCCACCCTGCTCTATTAAACAACGTTGCATAGCCCCAGTATATGAATGAAGAACTGAAGCCATGTAGTGGTACATGCCTGAATGTGTGTGTGTTGTTGTGCTGTGTGGTGCCGTGTGGCGTACAATGCAAGATATGCCGGTTACGTGTGCATGGCGAGAAGGCAAGAGATGGCAACGAGGGCCAAGGTGTAGCCAGCAGCAGCAGTCGGGGCAGCAGCGCTGGCCGAGCCGCCGCCGCCGCCGCCGCCGCTGGAGCCGCCGTTGTTGGTGCTGACAGACGACGAGCCGTTCGAGGTGCCGGCGGTGTTGACCGTCTCGGGTGCGGCGCCACCCTGGGCAAGGGCAGCAAAGCCGATGGCAGGCGGGTCGGCGCGGTAGACCGAGTAGACGTTCTTGAGGAAGGTGGCGCCGACAATCCATGAGACATACGGGTTGTTTCCCTCGAGGTTGAAGAAGGCGCCGACGCACATGTCAGGTGTGGCGCTGCTGAGGGGACCGAGGCTGAAGTCGTCGCTTGAAATGGTCCAGACCTGGTTACCAAAGCCCATCTTGACAGTCACGTCTTGGTTGCATGGGTACTGGTAGTAACCTTGGTAGCCACTCGAGGCGCCCAGAGGCTCCGAGTTGGGGATCTGGGCGTAAATCGAGGCGACGACCTTGCTGGGGCCGGCGATCAGAGTGGTGCCAGTGTCGATGGCGGCGTTGGCCGACGAGCTCGAGTACCCAATGTTGTTGCCCTCCACCCAGATACCGGAGATTGGCAGGCGCCAGTAGTCGAGGTCCGAGTTGGCAATGGACATGTAGTTGATGTCACCGGTGAAGTAAGAGCTGTTGACACCACCGAAGGTGATCTCGCCACCGTTCTCATTCACCCTGGAGGTCGGACGGGTGTTTCGCAACCGCGCCATGTAGACGCCGAACTGAGGGTCGGCCCAGGTGTTCTCCGCCAGCGACTGCCACCATGGCGTCTTGCCGATGTTCGAGATCTTCTGCCAGCCAAGGCCCATGAGACCAGCGATCGGCGCCGTGATGAGCTCCGGCGACAGCTGGTTGACGAGAGCAAACGACTGCTGCTGAACGGTAAACGTGTCCATTGTCACGACATCGGTGACAACGGTACCCGCGGCGTCGCCTGAGCCGTACGCGATCTTGAACGGCGTGTTGGTGTTGACAAAGGTCGAGCTCTGCTGGTCCTGGAACGCAGTCATGCCACTGCACTGGGAGCAGCCCGATTCGAGCACCCAGAGGTCCGAGCTTCCAGTGTCGACAATAACGAGGAACTGCTGGGGCGGGGTACCGATGGACAGCTCGCCGGCGTACACCGAGTCGATGTCGATGTTGGTGAGACCCATGGTAGCGGGTGGGGCCGTGCCCGCGCGCTTGTGTCGCTCGGCGCGCTCAGCGAGGCCGCGCTTGAGGTGCTGGAGCTCGCGAGCAGACAGGTGGTCGGCGTACTTGTGGCGCAGGTTTGTCGCCTGGTCCTTGAACCAATCCCTGCGCTCATTATCGGTGGTGTCGCGCCGGGCGATGTGCTTTAGCGGCACGGAGAGGGGCGGGGCCGAACGGGGGGAGAGGGCAGGGTCCGAGGCTTGCGGGGCCGCGAGGACCGCGACGGCCGCCAGCAGGGCAGCGTAGGCGACGTGCATGGTGGTGGTGAAGAGAAGTGAGATGGGGGGAGCGACGTAAAAAGCTGTAGCGTGTGGTCGTTGTCGCTGTCAAGGCCGTTGTGCGGGACGCGCGGGGTTGCGGGCGGAGCGGGAGGGCGGGGATGAGGGAGGAGGCCGCTCGGGGAAGTGGGGGTAATGAGTGTGATATTAAGTATAGAGGGTGGGTGAGGGAGCGCTGTGCCGATGGCGGTGGTGGGGTCGCAGTCGGCGCAGCAGGAGCGGTAGCGAGGGAGAGGTGGTGACGAGGTGGGTGGAGTGGGGAGTCAAAGTGAGTCAGTCAGTTGCTGTCGATGGTGGTGGTGGCTGCGCGCGCAGGCCGATTGTTTTCAGTTCATTTATTACGCGCGTAGTTTAAACCGCGATTTTTTCAAGCTGGAGATCCTTTGTCGGCAAGGCACATCGTGCACATCGACCACGACGCTGGTCCACGTCTGCATCGTCCACTCGTCTGCTGCATGCAGCAGTTACGACTGGGCCGTCGCGTTGTCGGCGCAGAGCACACAGGCGCATCACGCTTGACAATGCGGTGCTGGACGCCTCGCCGTCTGCGTGTGCCAGCCAGCAAGCAGGCGCAGCGCACGCATCGTCATGGCTGATCTGTTCTGTTCTGCGCCGAGGCCTGCAGCGGACGGCCAGCGCCACCCGCAGCAGCCGCCGCCCTTGGCCCGGCCAGACGTGTGACTGTGGGACTGGCGGTGGGTGGCCTACACGGCGGCGGCAGTGGCCAGACGTCATCCCCGCCGATGCCAAGACAATCTTGCTGGGGGGAGAGTGGGCGCGGGGCGGGCGGCACCCCCAAGTGGTGCATGCCGTATGGCGCCCAGTGCCCAGTCCGCAGTACGCCCAGCCAGACTATCACCACCCGCCTAGCGCGCCTCTACTTGCATGCCATGCATTGCATGCCGTGCCAAACCACTTGGCGCTCAAGAGGCCTTGGCACGCTGCCGCGTCATTGCGGTGTAAACTCGCCCCGCGGCGTCCACCGCCGGCGACTGAGATCCGTAGTCGGCTCGGCTTTATCACTCATGCCGGCCGTTTGTTGACGCAGGCCGTGCTTGTGGTGACTCACACAGACACACACACCATTGTGCCTGCTTCCAGAATCTCTCCATCACACTCTCTTTTGCATCTACGACGCCTCTACAAGATCTACCTACAGACGCGCCCGGGCGGCACCAAAGCTCGACAGAGCAGGCACGTCCTCGGCCTTGCCGCCCTTGCCGACAGTCTTGACGTACTCGCTGTGGGCGTCAGTGACGTGCGGTGTGTGGGGGAGGGGTGTGTGGGTGTGTGTGTATGTGTGTCGTCAGGCGCAGTGTATCACTCGCGCCCCCGCGCAAGATGCGCAAGGCAAGGGCGTGGGTTATCTTCGAGACATGATGACGCGAGACATGCGCGGCGCCGCCGCGACGAGGTATGCGCCTCTGACACTCGCGTCATGGTGTGCGCCTGTGTCATGTCGGGCCAAGGTGTGTTAGACGACACATGAGACGAAGACGAACGCCTATGCGTTGTTTCGGCCGTCGTCTCCGCGTCTCAGTCGGAGACTAATTGCCTCCCGTCCGGTTCATCTCACACGGACACCACCCAACTCGAAGCCCCACTCACCTCAAGAATGCGGCCCAGTCCTCGCCGCCGGGGGTCACGTGGCCGCACTCGTGCGTCTCGACGCGGCTCGAGGGGCACGCGTCCTGGAGCTGCTTGCTCGCCTTGCCCGACACGACGGGGTCCGTCTTACCGACGACGTGCAGCACGGGCGTCTGCAGCGGGAAGTAGTTGGTGAAGTCGGGCACCTCGGAGCGGGGCTTGAAGCCGCCGACGGCGATGGCGACTGGGGGTGTCAGAGGTGCACGTGTGGGGGCACGGAAGGCGCAGTGCTGCGCCATAACCGGCGCGCCTTTAAGAGACTGCGCGTCACGCCATCCGGCGGTCCGCGCCCGCAGCACCACGCCACTACTCACACTTGAGCGGCTTGAGCTTGTCGCTGGCGGGGAAGTCGGGGTGGAGGCCGGGCTTCTCGAGCAGGGCCGCGAGGGCAGCGGCCATGGCGGCGCCCTGGCTGAAGCCGATCACGCCGTCAAACGGCTCGTTGTTGACGAGGTACGAGTGGAGGTACTTGACCGTGTTGTCGAAGTCTGGGGCGGCGTCAGTGGGGGTGTCTCTGGGGGTGCCGGCCGGCTCAAGCAGCAACTCCTGCAGCTCGGCCAATCGCCCACACTCACACTGGTACGTCTTCCTGTCCGGCGCGGTCCACCACGCGCGCGTGACCGCGACGTTGGGCGACGCATCGCCCTTAGCGTACGCCGCGACCTCCTTGACCTGGATAGGCGAGAGCTGGCTCTCGCCGAGCACGACGGGCGGGTCGACGAAGACGACCTCGGCGCCGGACGCGGCATTGGCGTGCGTCGCCGCGCCGATGGGCTTGCCGTCGAGCTGCACGCCGTCGGCGCCGGCGACCTGGAAGCCCTGGTACTTGGCCGGCAGGGCGGACCACGCCGCCTTGAAGTCGCCGCTGGAGCCGCCGGCACCAAGGAGCGCGGTGCGCAGCTGCTTGGCGAAGATGGACGCGTTTTGGGAGTAGCCGCACAGCGCGAGGATCCGGACCGCCATTGTGAGTGAGTGGGTGAGTTGGTAGACGAGAGATGGAGGACGAGGATGTTCGGGATGCAAGAAGGTGGTGCACCGGCCGGCGTGCCGTGATGGCTCGGCTAACCCCGCCTGATGCCGCCACCGGGTACATCGGATACGAGCGGGACGGCTTCTACGGCCGTCACAGGCCGGTCAGGTTCAAGCCGATCCGATGATCCAAGACTGATGATGCATGGCTGGGGGCTATCTGGCGACTATCTAGGGGGCTCTGCTATCTATGCAGGCTGCGATGCATGGGCCGCGGGTAACGGCCGATACAGCCTGCAGCTCGGCCGCAGCCTACAGCTCGGCCGCGGCCTACAACTCGACCACAACCTTGCCAAAGTGTTTGCCCTCCGCGACGTACTTGTACGCCGCAGGGAGGTCGTCAAACGAGAAGGTCTGGCGGGTGAGATAGGACGACGACGACATCACCCACCTTGTCAATGATCGGCTTGACGCCGCCCAGCTCGAGCGCAGGCACCATGGCCTTGAGCTCCTCGCGGTTGCCGACAAAGCTGCCGCGGACGTACGCGCCCGACATGAGGATGGTGACCGCGAGGTCTGGCCGCGTTAGACGCTTCCACAGCCAGTCGGGACTCACCCTCGTTGAGGATCTTCTCCGGGATAGCGCCGTAAGCGCTCATGTAGCCTGTTGTCAGCGCGCCCACAGCCGTTCACTCACCAGACACGGCGACGAGGCCGCCCTGGCGCGTGCTCCGGATGCTGCGGCTCAGCGTCAAGCGGCCAGCAATCTCGATGACAGAGTCGACGCCGCGGCCACCGGTGAGGCGCCGCACCTCGACGTCCCAGTCCTCGATCTTGCTGTAGTCGATCGTGCTGATCGCCTCGTCGGGGAACTTTGTGAGCGGCGCCAGGAGCGACTTTGCGCGCTCGAGCTTGGACGCAGAGGACGACGTCACGATGACCTTGGCGCCGGACGCCAGGGCAAGCTGGGCAGCAGCGAGCGACACGCCGCCCGTACCGAGACACAGGACGGTCTCGCCCGCGCGGAGCTTGGGGTTGTGGCCGTTCAGCGACGACCAGGCGGTGCCGAACGCGATCTGGTGTGGGTTAGACGGCTCCGGGGTGTGGACTCACCGGCAGCGTTGCGCCCTCGGCATAGCTGAAGTGCTTGGGAATGCTAATGGCGTCTTCCTGATGGGTGAGAGACGATTCAACTGACACCCACCTCGCTGCACACGAAGAGCTCCTGCGCGACGCCGTGCCGTCCGCCGCCGAGCCCGCGGCTCATGTCCTCGGGACGCAAGTCCTCATGCTGTCACTGTCAGCTGAGTCCCACCGACGCCACTCACATAGTAAAAGCCCTGCGGGAACACCGGCGCGACGCGGTCGCCGACCTTGAACAGGGTGACGGCCGGCCCGACAGCCTCGACCACACCGCAGCCGTCTGCAGTCAGCGTACGCCATTGTAGCCGACTCACCAGACAAGGGCACGAGGTTGTCCGGGATCGGGTGTCCCGGGGGGTACGTGCCCGTCGCGATCTGGATGTCGCGCGCGTTCAGGCTGAGCGCCTTGATGCGGATGAGGATGTCGTTGGGCCCGGTGAGCTTGGGCTCGGGCGCGTCGTCGCGGCGCACGAGGCCGTCCAGGCCGATACGGTGCACGAGATTGTACTGCTTCATTGTTGTGTGAGGTGTTGAGGGCGGGCGACGTGGGCTGCGGAAAAAAATGAATGCGAGCTAGCAGTATTTATTCTGAGGACGTCAACGAACTAGAGCGAGAGCGAGCGCGATCGACGACGTCATCAAAGCAAAAGATTGACAGACACCGAGTGGCTGAAACCTTTGGAGCGATCACTATCACTATCGCTATCGCTATCAGCCGGGCCAATGCCTACCACCGCACATGATGCAGTACAGCTGCCATGCAGTCGCGGCAGACGCCACACTTTGGTTACTCACGGCGCTGAAAGGTACTCGATGGTGGGCGGTGAGCGACCGCCCACCGCCGTCCCGTCTGCCATGCCGAGTCTCTCCCCCGTCTGCCTTGCACCCTCAAGGCAATCTGGAGATCGGTAGGAGCTGCACCCTCCCTTTGCAGGCCCGAGTCGTTCCCAGCCGGCGCGTGCACGTGCCGAGCGCGACGATCAGGGACGGCGTGCTGATCGCAGGCACTGAAGCCCGTGGAGATCTTCTGGAGGGATCCGCCTATACGACAGCAGGGCTCTACCCTCCTTCCTATGCTGTGTCATCGACACCTGACGTGCCACCGTATGCGCGGGTCGTGCTCTTGCCCTTGCAAGCCGGCGTGGCCGCATGAGTGCCACCAGCCACGGCCACGGCCTGCCCCAGCTCCCTACGCCAACTACCAACGACGCGAGTTCGATCCCGAGCGACGCCGCCAAAAGTCACTTCAGCCCCGCCGGGAGTAAATTATTTGGACCAAGATGCCGAGAGTGTTTTGGTTTGGTGCATCTTGCAGCCATCTCTCCTCATCTTGTCCACACTGCACAATGCCGCCAGCACAACCGGGGCCCAGCAAGCCCAAGAAGACGACGGCCAACGGGTCGGCGCCGAAGCCCAAGAACAAATCCCGCGTGGCCAACTTCTTCAGCGACGACGACGAGGACGACCACGAGCGTGCCGCCGCGCCACAGGCCAACGGCGCCGGCGCCAACGGCGTGCGCAAGAAGCGGCGGCTCAGCGACAAGAAGGGCAAGGGGCGGGGCTCAGAAGAGCTGGAGCGGATCGCTGCCGAGCTGCTTGTTAAGCGGTACGAGCTGCCGTTCTACCAGGGTGTGTAGGCCAGGCCACCGGACGCGGGGCAGCGGCGCTGACAACCCCAGGCCGGAGAGACATCCTCACCCAGATCCTCGAGAACGACACGGTCGTGATCATCGGCGAGACGGGCTGCGGCAAGTCGACGCAGCTCGGCCACCTGCTGCGGCGGCACGTGCTATCGCTCGAGCACTACGGGCCGCGCGGGCCGTCGGTCGCCATCACGCAGCCGCGCCGGCTGCCGACCATCAGCCTCGCGACGCGCGTGGCCGCCGAGATGGGCGTGCCCGTCGGCGGCGAGGTGGGGTACGCTGTGCGCTTTGAGGACGCGTGCAGCCGCGACACGCGCGTGCGCTTCATGACGGAGGGTGTGTTGATGCGTGAGCTCGCCAACGACGGGCAGAAAGCGCCGGCGCAGGCGCACAGCAAGGACAAGGCTGCCGCCAACGGGGACAAGGACGGCGGCCCTAGTGCTGCCAGCGACGACGACCCGCTCAACCTCCTGCTGCGGTACGACATTGTCATCATCGACGAGGCGCACGAGCGCACGCTCAACACCGACTTTTTGCTTGGCTCAATGAAGAAGATCCAGCGGCTGCGGAAAGAGCGCGCCGGCGAGGGCGTGCGGCCGCTCAAGATTGTCATCATGAGCGCGACGCTCGACCCGGTGAAATTTACCAACTTCTTCACTGGCGCCCCCGCGCTCCATGTCCCCGGACGCATGTTCGACGTCGCGACCAGCCACACGGCCAAGCCGGTCGACGACTTTGTCGAGGCGGCCGCGGACGCCGCGCTGATGGTGCACACGCGCAAGCCGAGCCCCGTCGGCGAGATGCTTGTATTCATGCCTGGTGAGTGGCCGCCTGCTGACCCCGTCTACGCATGCTAACACCCCCCGCCCCGTAGGCTCGGACGAGATTGAGAACCTCGTGGCGCTCCTCAAGCGGCGGGGCAACGACCTCGCGCCCGACGCGACGCAGCTGCAAGTGCTGCCGCTGTACGCGTCGCTGCCGGCGACGGCGCAGTCGAAAATCTTCGCGCCCACGCCGGCCAACACGCGGCGCGTCGTCGTCGCGACCAACATTGCCGAGACGTCGCTCACGATCCCCGGCGTCGGGTTCGTCATCGACTCAGGCTACAAAAAGGAAAAGGAGTTCATCTACCGCGCGTCGGGCGCGATCGAGCACCTGCGCAAGATGGAGATCTCGCAGGCGTCGGCATGGCAGCGCACCGGACGCGCGGGGCGCGAGATGCCGGGCGAGTGTCTGCGCCTGTACACCGAGGCCGCGTTCCGCAAGATGCCCGAGTTCGACACGCCCGAGATCCAGCGGTGCAACCTCGCCAACGCGGTGCTGCAGCTCATCGCGATGAAGCAGGACCCCTTTACGTTCGAGTACATTGACCCGCCGAGCCGCGACTCGATCGCCGCGGCCTTCCGCACGCTCGCTGGCCTGGGCGCCATCTCATCCCCGACGGACATCACCCCGCTCGGGCGTCAGATGCTCCACTACCCCCTGGACCCGGAGCACGCGCGCATCCTCGTGGCCGCGTTCGAGCTCGGCTGCGCCGCCGAGCTGATCGACATCCTCGCGCTCGTCGTCTCCGGCCCGGTCTTCCACGACCGCGGCGACACGCGCGAGACGGCCGCGGCCGCGCGCGCAAAGTTCATCCACCGCGACGGCGACCACCTGACCGCGATGAACGTGCTGCGCGCGTACCTTGCTCTGCGGTCCGGCGACGGCAGCGACGACGACGACGACGGCGCGGCGCCCAAGGCAAAAGCCGGAAAAGGCGGCATCGGAGCCTGGTGCCGCGACAACCACGTCAACGGCAAGACGCTGGCCGCGGCCGCGCGCGTGCGCGCCCAGCTGCGCATGCTGGCGGCGCGGCACGGCGCCGACCCCGCCACCTCGTGCGCCGGTGACTTCTCGCTCGTCGGCCGCGCGCTGCTGCAAGGCCTGTTCATGAACACGGCCGTCATCCAGGCCGACGGCAGCTACCGCCAGACGGTAGGCTCGCTCACCGTCAAGATCCACCCGTCGAGCGTGCTCGCCGGCCGCAAGGTGCCCGCGATTGTGTACGACGAGCTGGCGATCACGAGCGCGATCTACGCGCGCAACGTCAGCGCGTTCGACCAGGACCTGCTCGTCACCGTGCCGTGGTTCCAGAAGGCCGGCGGCGCCGCGCAGCCCGTCAGCCGGAAAACAGTCTAGATAGATCATCCCATACCCACATTGCATGATGCACGCTGCCGTGCACAGAACAAGTACATGCCACTCGTTGCGACTCTACATCTATGGTCATGAGCACAAAAAACTTCTACTCGACGTCGTCGTCGTCCTTCTTCGCAGACGCCGTCAAGGGCTGCGTCTCGTCGGCGCGCGACTTGGCGCGCGCGCGGCCGAACGGGCGGAACAGGCCGCCGGCAAGGTCGCCCACCTGGCGCGGAGCCGCTGCGGCGCCCGACGCAGCGCCGGCCACGCCAGACGAGAAGGTGCGCCCGACGCTCGAAAGGATTGAGCGCGTGCCGGCTGCCGCGGCCGCCGCGGCGCCGCCAGGACGCGCAGTCGTGAAGCTGTCGTCGTCGTCATCGTCCTCGACGTCGTCCGACGCCAGCGCCGGCGCCGGCGCCAGGCTCGGGTGCAGCGGCCGCTGCGCGTTGGGCGTGACGGTGCGCAGCTCGATCTGGTGCCACACACTGCGGCGCTCCTTCTTCTTCGGCGTCGCGGCGGGCGCGGCCTCGTCGGCGTCCTGCGCCATGCCCTCGGCCTCGTGCAGTGTGCGCTTGATGGCCATGAGGTCGTGCTCAATGTCGCCCACGCGGGTCGTCAGCTTGGCGTGCGGCGCGTCGGGGCCAACCCGTGTCGTGATGTAGGCGTGCGCGTCGCGGATCACGCTCGCAGCCTGCACGACGCCGCTCGCGCCCACGCCAAGCAGCGCCGCGAACCCGTGGAACACGCGGTCCTCGTCGGCGACAGCAATCTCCGTGTCCACACGCGCGTCCTCGATCACCTCGTGCAGGCTGTCGAGGAGCGCGACGAGGTCGTCGTGTGCTGTGCGACCTGGACGGAGACCGAGATTGGCGCGTAGTGTGGACCGCTTCGAGTCGGGCGTGCTGCCGCCTGGCGTCGCCGACGACGATGTCTCGGCGGCAGTGGCGCGCAGTGCAGCGAGCGAGATGGCCTGGTCATGCAGAGACTTCTGGAGCGGGCGGTACCGTTCCTCGAGCGGCTCGAACAGGCCACTCAGCTCCTGAAGCTGGGGAAGAGATGGCGTGTCGTCCCCGGATGCGGCGTCCTCGGGCGTGTCCTCCTTCTCCTTCTCCGTCTCCTTCTCCTTCTCCTTCTCCTCTCCCTCCTCCTTGCTGTCGGTCTTGGCAGCCTCACCGGGGGTGACGGCGAGGGTCTCCTCGCCGTCCGCATCCCATAGCAAGCCGCTCGCCTCGCCCTCGAGCTCCGGCGTCACACCGTCCTCGGCCTCCTTGGCGAGCCACGCCACGCGCTGGCGCTCGAGGTCGACGCGGCGCTCCGTCTCGATCTGGAGGTCGGTGACAAGGTGCTGCACGAGCTCCTCGGCGAGGAACACACGCGCCACCGACTCGTCCTGCGGGGTCGCAGCAGCCGAGCCAGACGAAACGCTCGCCTTGCGCCCACCGCCGAGCCAGCGCCCGCGCCAGCCCTTGCGGGTACTTCCTGGGGCCTCTTGCTCCGCCACAGCCTCGAGCGGCCCAAGAAGCGTCGCGGCCTCGGTGAGGAGCGCAGACGCCGTGTCGGGGGTGATGGAACCGCCATCAGCCTCGGCGGCCTCACGGGCACGCCGCAGCTTGTCGAGCCACGACTCGGCCTTGCGGGCGCGCGCCTCGTCGGCCGCAATGAGCTGGAGGCGGAGCGCGACTTCGCGACGGCGGCCGGCGGCCTCGCGACCGAGCTCGGAGGCGAGCTCTTCCGCCGCGGCACGCAGCCGTGTCGCACGTTCCGTCTCTCCGCGGAGGCGCTGGCGCGCGACCTTGGCGTCGGCGCGCAGCGCCTTCTGTGTCGCTGCCGAGCGCTGGCGCAGGTGGCCGAGATGCATGTGGACGGTAGCGTGCGCCTTCTGCGAGAAGGTCATGTACCGCTCGACGACCTTGGCGGCGCTCGCATCGTCGCGCAGCACGCGGTCACGGTCGACCTGGGCCTCGACGCGCACTGCCGTCTCGGCCGTCAGCTGGTCCTTGGCAACGGTGACCTCGGTCTGGAGCTCGTCGACCTGGGTGTGAAGCTTGCGGATCTCGGCGTCCTTGGCTGAGAGCGCAGCGGCAAAGTCCTTGAACAGTCGGTGCACGCCTCGCTGCCCGAGCAGCAGGTTGGAGATGGCGTCGGCAGACGCCGAGGCGGAAGTGACGGCAGGTGTGGTGTCAGACGTCTCGGAGGGCTTGGAGAGCTGGTCGATCTCGTCGTCCTCGTCATCATCTTTGCCATCGTCGTCATCATCATCGTCATCGTCGTCATCGTCCTCGCCGTCGTCAATTGTGTACGTCGCGACAGGGACGGTAGCGACAGCGTCGACCACCGACGCCGAGTCCTCCGAAGGCGTGATAGCGGGGGATGCAACGGCCTCCTTGACGTCTTCGTCCGTTGCTGCTTTCTTTGCCTTTGAGGTAACCAGCGCCTCACCCTTCTTGACCTCCTTCCAGTTCTTTGAGTCCTTGCGCTCTGGCTTGTCCACCACAGGGGCCGGCGCTCCCGCCTTGCCGTCGAGGGGTGGCGGTGTGGCGAGGATGTTGTCGCTCGGCTTGCGCCTCGGCAGCGGCGGGGGCACGGCATTGGGGTCGAGGGCTTTAACAAGGGACTTGTACTCTTCCAGCGCAAGGTCACTAGGCGACAGTTAGTGAGGCACAAGGCCGCATCGCACCACCTCCCACTCACCACAGCTTCTTTTGCTCCTCGACGCGCTTGCGCTCGCTGCGCTCCCACGCAATCTCGTCCTCCCTGTCCTCCTCGATGCGCTCGAGCTCGAGCGCCGCCGAGCGCTCCTTCTCGCGCGCGCGGTGGCTGGCAGTCAGCTCCTGCTTGGCGGCCGAGAGCTCGAGCGCCGTGGCAGCGAGCTGCGCCTCGGTGAAGTCGAGCTTGGCGCTCAGGCGGCGGTGGGCGAGCGATAACTCGGCGAGCGCGTTCGACGGCGCCGGCTTGACGGGCGGGTCGGGCGTCGACCTGCTATCAGCGTACTTCGCCACGCCGCACCCACCTCAGCGTGTCCACCTCGGCCTGCAGCGCGCCGTTCGTGCTCCGCAGCCCGGCCGCCTCCTCCTTGCTCAGCTCGAGCTCGAGCCGCACACCCTGCACGTCGATGCTCGCCTGGTGTGCGGCGGAGCGGTACTGTGCCAGCTGCTGTCGCAGGCTCGACAGCTCGGCCGCGAGCGGGTGCGTCGGCGCGAGCGCGGTGGCGGCGGCCGCGACGCTGGGCGAGGGCCGTGTTGTTGCCGCTGGCGTGCGCGGGGTCGCAGGCGTGCCCGGCGCCGGTGTGCTCGGGCCATCGCCTTCCTTGCCGTCCTGAACGACTATGGGCGCGGGCTTTGTGGCCGTTGCCATTGTGAAGATGTTGTTGTTGCGTGTGAGAGCGAGTGGACAAGATGGCAGATGCAACTGTCGACGACGACGACGTCGATTCCAACCCAAGTGAAGAGCCAGGCACGCATCACGGAAACGCGTTCGCGCTCTTCAGTGCCTGCCACGTGGGGGCGACTGGCACAAACACAAAGATCTCTACCATGTATACCACGTATGCTTCGGGTTCCGGTCGTGTGCTCGTGCACACTGCACGACTAGCACCATCACTTGCACGAGTTCCAATGCCCATGCAGAAAATGCTACGGTCTACAATAGGACAGGGGGTATCTGTGCTTCACGCGGCGCGACGGCAACACTGCCAGCCGCGCGTCTGCACTTTTGGCGATGCCACAATGGCCCGTTGGCCGGAAACCGCGGTGCCCTGCCGCACAACGCGGCTTGACCCAGCACTGGCCGGATAGGTTGAATCAACCTCAGTCCTGGTCAACGAAGAAGTACGATCCCGAAGACTTCTGCTCCTTGTCGAGGACCGAGTTCATCTTGTTGATACGCGGGCGGTAGTTTGTCGGGTCACGACGGAAGGTGATATCCAAAGACTTGAGGAACTTGTTCATACCGGTCAACAGACCCTCGGGCTTGCCGGCCCAGGCCTCGATGGCGGGTGTTCCGTCGAAGACAATGACGCGGTCGGCGAGGTAGGTGGCCATGATGAAGTCGTGCTCGACAATGAACGCGGTGCGCTTCGACGACATGACGAACTTCTTGATGACCTTGGACGCGTGGATACGCTGCTCCGAGTCGAGGTAGGCGGAAGGCTCGTCGATAAGAAGAACATCGGCGGGGACACCGAGCACGAGACAGATGGCGACACGCTGCAGCTCACCACCAGACAGGGTCTGGACGTCCTGGTCCATAATGTGCTCGAGCTGCATGGGCTTGAGGACATCCGTGTTGAACTGGGGGTGCATGAACATCGACTTGATACGCTTGAGGAGCAGCATGCGAACCGAGCCGGGGAACTTGGGCGAGATGGTCTGGGGCTTCATCGAGACGCGGAACTGAGGGGCGTCACGCGCGTTGTCGGGCTGGAGCTTGCCGCCGAGCAGCTGGACAAGAGTCGTCTTGCCCATACCGTTCTCACCAAGGAGGACGATGATCTCCGAGTCGGCAAAGTCACCCTCCTCGACGTGGAGCTTGAAGTTGCCGAGCGTCTTGGTCATGGCGGGGTAGGTGTACGACTGGAGGTTGGGAGCGGCGGCGTTCTCATCGACCGTCTCGGCGATGCGGAAAGTGAGCGACTCCTCACGGAAACGCATGTTCTCGGTGGGGATCATGCCGTCAAGGAAGATGTTGATACCCTCACGGACCGAGTAGGGCATGGTGACGACACCGTAGGTACCGGGGACACCGTAGAAGACACAGATAAAGTCGGAAAGGTAGTCGAGGGTCGACAGGTCGTGCTCGACGACGACGACGTAGTTGGTGGGGGTAACGAGGCCACGGATGACACGGGCAGCGGAGAGACGCTGGCGGATATCCAGGTACGACGAGGGCTCGTCGAACATGTAGATGTCGGCCTTGCGGACCGAGGCGATGGCAATGGCGAAACGCTGGAGCTCTCCACCCGAGAGCTGGCCGACCTCACGGTCCTGGAGCTTGGCGAGCTCGAGGTCCTCCTCAAGCTGCTTGCGGTTGTCGAGCTCGGTCTGGCGGTCGAACATCTTGCCGACGGTCATGTTGGGGACCTTGATGGAGCGGGGGATCTGGTCGACGTACTGGGGCTTGGTGACGGCCTTGATGTCGTCCTCGAGCACCTTTGTGAAGAAGTTCTGGAGGTCAGAGCCGCGGAAGTACTTGATGATCTCGGTCCACTCGGGAGGGTCGTCGTAGCGGCCGAGGTTGGGCTTGAGCTTGCCGCTGAGCACCTTGAGCGCCGTCGACTTGCCGATACCGTTGGTGCCGACGAGACCGAGGACCTGGCCGGGACGGGGGGTGGGGAGACGGTGGAGCTTGAAGGCGTTGGCGGCGTAACGGTGGGTGACGTGCGACTCGAGGTTGGTGGGCAGGTTGAGAATCTGGATGGCCTCAAAGGGGCACTTCTTGACACAGATACCACAACCGATACACAGCTCCTCGGAGATGAAGGCCTTCTTGTCGTTGGGCGTCACCTCGATACAGAGCTTGCCCATCTTGACGACGGGGCACGAGCGCTTGCATTCCTGGCGACTGGAGGGTTAGTATTTGGTTGCTGCTGGGTTCCATCGCACCATTTCTTAGGCTTGCACTGGGAGTGTGTTAGTACGGTTGGCTTCACGGCCTGCTCTCCACACCTACCTTGTCGTCCGAGACGATGGCGATACGGGTGAGCTTGTCAGACATTTTGGAAAGGGGGGCGGGGTGGATCGAGCGAGACGGAGTGTATCAAGTCGGGGGGTAGATGGGGGTGGTGAGAGTCGTCTCTGCCTTGGACCGGACCCGATGCTCGTTGTTGTTATCCGTTTTGTCGAGTTGGAGGTTGTGCTTTGTCAACGAGCTGGTTGGCAGCGTCCGCCTGGCCGTCACTGCTGCTCACAATGTCTGTCTTGGTGGCGCTCGCCTGACGCGCAAAGACTTTTGTGTTTCAACGGGGCCAAATTCCGCGGAGCCGGGAGGAGATGGCGGGTTAGGCGCGCCACCTCTCAATTAGGCCAAAGGCATGCACTCGCCCTCTTCACCAATGATGCAGCGAGGATTAGATTGACATTGATAACCCACGTGTTGTATTACGTGTTATTATGTCGGAGCCCTCGCCGTATGACCCGCAGGCCAAGGCCTCACATTCCCGTTCACTGCTGCAGTGGACTGCCCGTCATGTCGGCACAAGGCCCATTGGCATTTCTGCAGTCAAGATTCCCGTCCGTATGCGCGTCGAACGGGAATCTCGGACCGATCCAACCCATTCTCATCAACATTGCATCGCTGCATTGCACCTCGCATCGCGTCACCCCCCGGCCTCCAGCCGATCGATGCACACGTTTGTTTCTGCGAGCGACTGTATAAAGGCAACACTCGACGATGCATGGGCCCGTGCTTGAATCCCACTCACGACCCACTTAGCCAAAGCGGACAATAGGGCCACTTTGACCCCACCCCACCCACGCCGCCACCGCCATCTTTGCTGCCACCACCCCGAACCACACAAAAGTCTGAGCAGGAAAATAAATACACCGCATCGCATCGCACACCACAAACCCCGTTTCTACCTCTCCACACTCGTCTACACGCACCCCACGCGCATCGATCTCCCCACAGCCAACCATGTCCAACGACACTCAGCTCAAGGTATGCTCCGAGACGCGTGCCGCCGTGTCGATCCCCACCAGCGCCCGCTCACACCTCCTCAGCGCGTCCTCGTCACGGGCGGCCTCGGATACATCGGATCGCACGTCGTCCTCAGCCTGCTCCTCTCGCAGCGCTACCTCCCCATCGTCATCGACAACTGCCACAACGCCTTCCCCGAGGCCGTCAAGCGCTGCGCCGAGATTGCCCGCGATGAGCTTGGGTGCGTCGAGCGAGCTGCTGCTACAGAGCTTCTGTGCTGACCCCGCCAGCGCCAACGCGCCCCAGCCCGAGTTCCACCGCGTCGACCTTCGCAACGCCGCCGAGATCGACGCCGTGTTTGAGAAGTACGCCGCCGACGGCGGTATCTGGGGTGTTGTCCACCTCGCTGCCCTCAAGGCTGTCGGCGAGTCGGGAGAGCTCCCCCTCTCGTACTACCGCGTCAACGTTGCCGGCACCATCTCGCTCCTTGAGGTGAGTAACTGCTTCACAGGCGCACGCGCTAACCCCCACAGTCGATGCAGAAGTTCAACGTCAACAACTTTGTCTTCTCGTCGTCGGCTACCGTCTACGGCACCCCCGAGGTGATTCCCATCCCCGAGACCTCGCCCCTCCAGCCCGAGTCGGCCTACGGACGGACAAAGGCCATGGTCGAGGAGATTCTCCACGACGTGTGCCGCTCCGGCACTCTCGAGCGCCAGGCGCCCCTCAAGGCCGTCTCGGTCCGCTACTTCAAGTGAGTGGGCCGCTGGACGCGGTTGGTTTCACTGCTGACAACCGTAGCCCTGCCGGCGCCCACCCCTCGGGCAAGCTGGGAGAGGAGCCTCGCGGCAAGCCCGGAAACCTCTTGCCCCTGCTCGCGCAGATGGCCATTGGCCGTGAGAAGTCGGAGCTCAAGGTGTTCGGCAACGACTACCCCGGCTCGCCAGACGGCACCTGCGTCCGCGACTACCTGCACATCATGGACCTTGCCGAGGGCCACGTTCTCGCGCTCGACGCGATCGCGGTCCCCGAGTCGCAGCCCAACATCTTCTCGAACAACGACCCCAGGAAGGACGGACTGTACCGCGCCTTCAACCTCGGCCGCGGCAAGGGCCAGTCGGTGCTCATGATGATTGAGGCCATGCGCAAGGCGACCGGCTTCGACTACCAGTACGAGATTGTCGGAAGGCGGTGAGTAGTGGTGTGATGGGGGTTATCGCAGACTCTGACATGCTCCAGTATCGGTGACGTCCCCGACCTGACTGCCAACCCGGCGCTTGCCGAGAAGGAGCTGGGCTTCCTCGCCAAGCGTGACCTCGACAGCATGTGCCGCGACCTCTGGAACTTCCAGACCAAGAACCCCAAGGGTTACGAGCCTACCGCGTAAGCGTGGACAGTATAGGATTGTAGTGTGATAGAATATGGGATAATCTTGTCATTGTATGATAGCGGGGGTGGGTGATGGTGCGCGCCTATCTGTGGACTGAAGTTGTCGATCTGAGTAGTTGGCGAGTCAACGATGTTGGATGGAGTCAGCCTTACACAGAGTCACAATCCCGCGGATCCGGCAACGAGTCGCAACAACACGCGCAACAACAACAGATTCATCAACGCGACGCCCACCCCGCGGCCGCGCGCACATACACGCACACGACGCGGAGCAGATGTAGCTACTTATAGGTGACTCGGAGTCCTAGGGTTGCCCCTCATCAAAGTTGTTTTAAGCAAGCAGCTCTGTCGAAGACAGTCCTTCCACGCTCCTGTCTGGCCTCGGGGGCGGTGGCAGCTCGCGCTCCGCAAGCGGGGGAGCACAGCGCCGACAAGGAATTTATGGAGCGATAGGTTTTTTTTGTGATTGAGAAGAAGGCAAGGTGGGGTGTTGGTGGCTTTTTGTAGGCGGCTGGCGGTGCGGGCGGGTGCGAGGCGGGCGACGGGATTAAAGCCGCGTTATTCTTTTGGATTTCTCCCAGATTGTTAGGCCCGTCCGTGGCGATCCGAATGCGCTTGACCGCCGCCGCTGGCCACTGGCAAAAGTCGGCTTTGAGACAGCTACAAGGTGCTCACTCCATAACAACAAAAGCGACGGCGACAGCGAGCAGCAGCGCTCACGACAACGGACTCCGACCCGCCGCTCGTTGCCCCTCCCCCCGACGCAACGACACACCGGCTGAGCCTCTCCCCGACCCAACCTCCCTCACCCCTCCCCTTCACCCCAACCATGTCGTCCACCTTCCCACAGCTGCTCCGCCGCTCGGCGTTCATGACGCACGACCCGGCCATCGCGCGCGTCTACGCGTCCAACACGCGCTCGATGCAAAAGTACGACGACTACGGCCTCAAGTTCCCCGTCCGCCGCACCAAGGGCGCGCACTACATCAAGGTGGGCACGCTCGACGCCGGACCGGGCCTGGACGCCATGTGGTCGTCTGCCGAGAAGGAGACGCGCTTCATCGACACGTGGGGCGACGGCTCGATCCCGTGGGCCAAGGCGGCCAAGGCGCCCAAGGTCGCCCGCGCGAGCATCTACGCGGAGGACGCAACCGCCGAGCCCGAGAAGAAGGAGTTTATCGCAAACGTCGACGCCATGACCGAGCCCGAGTTTGAAAAGTACATCGAGCACATCCGGTCCCACCGCCACGAGCTGCGCGACGCGCTGTGGGCCGAGACGCGCGCGCCCGCGCCCGAGGAGTCGACGCTCGCGCACGCCGCCGCGCGCGGCATCGCCCGCCAGAACGCCGCAGCCGAGTTCCAGTCGGGCCTCACGACCGCCGAGCTCGCCGACCCCTCGTCCTCGCGCCTGCACGGCAAGCCGCACGAGCTGCACGGTCTTGCCTACTCGTCTGCTCCGGCGGCTGGCGCCGCCGCCGACCCGGCGCGTGCGCACAAGGGCCGCGCGCTCGACCGCATCTCGCGCCGCGGACAGGGATACATCGGCGCCGACGGCACCAACGCCGACTTTGTCGTCGGCCTTGGTGGTCTGACGGCCGTCAGCCGCACCGGTGCCGTGCGCGTGACGGACCGCCCGTCGCTCTCGCAGTTCGACTACACGCGTTCGTCGAAGAAGGCGGGCGTCGCAAAGTTCAAGGTGTCCGAGGCGTCGGTGCAGCGGCCGGCCAAGGTCATCGGCCTGACGCGGGCGACGGGCCGCGACGCCGTGTGGCTGGGCCTCACGACCTCGCCGCTGCGCACCGCCGGCCCGCTCGACTCGTTCCGCTTCGACATCAAGGTCGAGGAGGCCGACACGGACGCGCCGGTGCCCGGCAGCCGCGCCTGGGTCGCCAAGGATAAAGCGGCCGCGCCGGCGACCGCGGCCGAGGGCGCGCTCGGCGTGCTCGGCGGCCCACGGGCCACGCGCGTGCAGGGCCAGGGCGCCGAGGCTGTTCGCCGCATCCAGGCGCAGACGAGCCGCACGGCCATCAACAACCTGCTCAACCGTATCACCAAGCAGCCTCCGCAGTAGGTGGTGTGGGCAGCGGGCGGGCGCGTTGGTGAGGTAGCACAGCAGTAGGGCATATGCATGGATTCATAGATCGAGGGGGACGTTGCAGTCGGTTTGTGTAGCTGCGTTGGCTCGGAGACAACGCCTGGCTCGGAGGTCGTCGAGAGGTTGCCCGCCACATGGTCTCATCACATCAGGCTTCTTCCAAGCACCGGCGCTCAGGGGGTCGGTACCAGCGCTGACCCCCTCCACAACCCCACGCACAACATACATACATTCACAATGCTTACACGGCGCGTGCGTGCGCCAGATATGCTGATGATAACTCGGATACGTCTAGACTGGCGGGCGTGCAGTGGGCACGATACGGACCTTGCCCGACGGGCTGAGGACCTCGCTGCCGAGGGAGAGGGTCGGTGGTGCAGCAGCACCAGCACCCAGGCCGCCGCCGAGCCCCGCGCCGCCGCCCTTGGCCTGACTCGGCGCCTCCCATATCCCGGGGCCGCCCCACGGCTCCTCGACGCCGTACTCCTCCTCCTCTGCGACGTCCCAGCGCTCGCGGCGCTCCGCCGCGCGGCTCGTGTCCTCGACCTCGACGCGCACGCCGCCCTCGTCGACAAGCACCTCTTTCCCGCCGCTCGCGGCGATCTGCAGGCTCTCGAGCGCGCGCCGCAGGTCGTCTGCGAGCGGGTGCAGGTTCGGCCCGTCTTCTTCCACCGGCTCCCAGCCCTCTGGGGGCGAGCCGGGCGGCGAGATGAGGAAGTTGCGCTCGGATTCAGGCGGGCGCAGGTGCGCGTCTACGGGGTCGAGGGGTGTCGGAGGGAGCGCGTACACGCGGAGTGTGATCCTGCGGCGGGTTAGCGCTCCCCAGCGCACCGATACCACACTCACGCCTTGCGCTTGCGGTCAAAGTAGCCCGGGGCGTCGGCGTCGTCAACCGCCGGCGCCGGGCTGCGCGCCTCGACGGCCTCGGCAGCCGCCTCGGCCTCGTCGCCGAGCTCGATGCGCAGCAGGTCACCGTGGCGCTTGGCGCGCGCGGCGGCGTCGTTGTCGTCGTACACGAGAATCACGCGGCCGAGCCCGCGCACCGGCGCCCAGTGCACCAGCCGGCCGTACGCCTCGAACGCGGTGCGCAGAACGCCGATAGGCTCGGGCGCGAACAGCGCCTGCGTCGGCAGGAGCAGCGCGAGCGTGTTGGTCGGCTCGGGCGTGCGCGCCGACGGCTCGAGCGGCGGCGGAGGGGGAACAGTAAAGCTCAGCGGCGGTGGTGTGTTGGCGCGGCTCAGCCCTGTGCTGTGTGCTGCTGCTGCCGCCGGCGGCGGCGGCGACGTCACTGATGGCTGCGCGGGCGGGAGACTCGCGGCTGGGTTTGGCAGCGGCGGCATGGTGTGTGCAGACGAGCACCGCTGCGATGCTGCGTATCCTATTGTCCTCGGTGGTCGTCGACGATGTCATGGGTGGGCGGTCCGGCGCCACCGTGGGAAAGCTACCCCGAATGCCCCCGCGATCACCAAGCCGCCGGCCCCGCTTGGCGTAATCCCCGGCCGGAGTAAGCAGTACACTCCAGCAGTATCCATCCCGCTCTCTCTCTCTTCCATCACAACCCCCAGCAGCCAGCACAATGTCCGCCCCCACCACCGACGCCGCCGCCGCGCCCGCCAAGGTCGCCCTCCTTGTTGTGGATGTCCAGAACGACTTCCTCCCCCCCTCCGGCTCGCTCCAGGTCCCCGCCGGCCTCGAGGTCGTGCCCGCCATCTCCGAGCTGCTCGAGGGCAAGAAGCTCAACCACAAGTGGGACCTTGTTGTTGCGTCGCAGGTGGGTTGAGTGGCTGCGAAACCTTGATCACGCTGACAGCCATCCCCAGGACTACCACCCCGAGGGCCACATCTCGTTCGCGTCGTCCCACCCTGGCCACAAGGCGTACCAGACCATCGAGACCCGCGACGCCCGCGGCTTCGACTACGAGCAGATGCTCTGGCCCGACCACTGTGTCCAGGGCACCAAGGGCGCTGAAATCCACGCCGACCTGCTTCCCAAGCTCCAGGCGTACGGCGACAAGTTCAAGCTGATCAGGAAGGTGCGTGGCGGATGCACGCGTAGCGCGACGTATTGTCGGCCGACAGGGGAGCCGCTGCTCACACACCCCACAGGGCTTCCACAAGGGCGTTGAGGCCTACTCTGCCTTTGACGGTGTCATCTCGGACGGCGCCAACCCGCCCGACCTCCCGACCGAGATCGACCCCCAGCCCGCACGCAAGATTGTCCAGGCACTCCGCGCCGAGGGCATCACCAAGGTCGTCGTTGTCGGTCTCGCCGGTGACATCTGGTGAGCTGTCGCAATGCGATGCCCCAGCTGACCCTCCCAGCGTCTCGCACACCGCCCTCTCCGCCCTCAGCTCGCGCTTCGACACGGCCGTCTACCTCCCCGCCACGCGCGCCATCAACGGCCGCGACGCAGACGAGAACTTTGACAAGCTCGTCGCGTTCGGCGGCAGCACGATCGGCAACAAGAAGTCGGACCGTTGGTACGAGCAGCTCAACACCTGGGTCGCGAAGTAGAGAGAAG
Organism: Vanrija humicola; assembly: GCA_008065275.1. Classification (NCBI taxonomy): domain Eukaryota; kingdom Fungi; phylum Basidiomycota; class Tremellomycetes; order Trichosporonales; family Trichosporonaceae; genus Vanrija; species Vanrija humicola. Next base: position 410,508 of record QKWK01000010.1, read on the forward strand.
CCGTAGATGTAATGCAGCAGAGTGCTTGCTTGAGCACGCAGTCGCCCACACTCACTCACTTGTCCGAGTTTCTTCTCTCTCTCGCGCTGTCAGCACGCAACGCAACACACACGCAGCTCCACACGTGCGGACTGGATTCGCTGGCCTTGGCTACGCAGCAACGTATGACGAAGCACCACTGCGGGGCAGCAAGCCCAGGCAAGGCGGGGGGACACGGATTTTTCCCTGTCCCGCAGCCTTGGCAGCCTGGAGAGAGCCAATCTGGGCGCCACATGGGAGCCACCAAGTCCGGCCTATCGCTATCGGAGGCAGCGGCGCGTCTGACTGGCTAGCGCGGTGAGCGACGTTTCGGGCTGCCTCAACCGATGCATCAGGCCGGCCGCGACGTGTCAGCGGGGCAGGGCGTTCTGGGCCGGCCACGTACCGTACCGTAACATGCATGGTGGAGTGGACGGTCGCCGGTGGAGCGCTCCGCCAATCACCGACGGCGCTAGCGCACACAAAGATGTTGCTTTGGTGCTGTCAAGCCGCGGCCTGACGGCTGTCTATTGTTCAGCTTGCATCCAATCTTTTGACCGCATCACGGCACCGCGCAGCTTCCGCCCTCGGCCGGGCTGCATTGTGTCCTATGCATGCACTCTCCCGAAGACAACGGCTGCTGCCGTATCAATGCACGGTGGATGCCTGCACAGACAGTGCACTACCCATGACGTCAGCCAGTGTTTACGCCCACCTCCACCACGCCAGATGGATGCAACTCAAACACGGCTAACACAATCTTGTGTGGATGCATCCAGCTCACACAACCATCAAAAAGATTCTCGTTCTCAGACATACTGTCTCCAGTTTGTGTTGGCTACACCGCAACCCAGAGGCGACTTCGCGGAGTGGTCACTTGGGGGACGGATCCCAGACATTTGCCTTTATTCTTCACCCACCTGCACGTTGGTGGGAGGGACATATCCCGAGCAATGTACTATTGGGAGCTCGCCACTGGAAATCTCGTGCAGCCCGGATTCGGGCGAGATTCGAACAGCGGTCTTGAAGAAGAGAAGTCGTGAGCTAGTGGGCCTGCACTCCCAGTCTGCTACACGATTGTGTTACTCATGGTGGGCAGCACTTGCCTACGAGCAGCGAGTGAAACACCCGCGGTGGAGGTCGTGTGGACTCCGGCGCATCTCCGCGGCGCCGGCCTGGTACCCCACCTCGACTGTGATGGGCCTCGGGGCAAGTGCACGCGCGCGCGACAGTGGTTTGAACGTCAACGATGTGGATGGCATCGAAGAGACGGCGAATGTTTACGTTCGGCGATCCGGCGCCGAGCCAACCACGTCCCGTCGTCTTCTTTACAACCAAACCCCGCGCCGATCGATATGACGTCGGGACGCGGTGTGCTGCAAACCTTCAACGCGACGCGCGACGCGCCCGTGTGCATATGTACAGCTAGATGCTGCGCACTGCACACAGCCGTGCCGCCGTGGCTCAGACAACAAGACATGCGTGACACCACCCAAACCACGCTAACCCCGAACTCCGCGTCGTCGGCGCCATCATGTCAGGCTCACTCACCACGCCGAGGTAAGCGCTCGCTCGGCTGGCCCACGCACCACCTCGGCGACGGAGCTGGCCATCGCCGCTCGAGGGCGCCGAGAAACACGTCTAGCCTGCTCCAACTTGCACATTTCTCGAGGCACCACCATGCCAACAGCCGCGTGCTCGCCATCAACCAGCCACCAACTCCACTCTTCACTCCTCTCTCTCGCTGCCTGTTCTGACTTGCATGCATGCTGGTGAGACCGGCTAGTGCATGCACCATGCGGTGCACGTATCTGCAGTGTGCAATGCATACGCAAATGCCCGGGGAATGGCGATAAGAGGTTGCACACCGCTGATAGGCGTGAGGATATCCGCGCCTAACGGTCTTTGTCCGACCGTGGGAGAGTTGATTGTTGGTGATCTGCCTCCACTTTAGCCTCCACTCTACGCTCTACGCGTTTTGTTGAGATTACGGCCCGCGCTCATGCAACAACTCTCTTGCCCGTTGACCACCTTGCTCCCCACCAAGAAATGGAGTAAACACCACTGCGAGCGAGAAAGCGACTACAGCACTCTGCAGGCCCCCCGGAGAGCATAAAAGGCGCTCTGTTTGGCGTCTTCCCTTCTCCCGCATCCCCTTCCATTCGCTCTTACCCCTTCCCCCCCTCCACCACACTCGACATCATGTCGCCACCAACATTATCTACCCTGCCCACCGTATCACGGTGTCAAGGCTCCCTCCAAACATCCCAGTATGACCTTCTTCAACTAAAGAAGGCTCTCGCTGCCCGCAGCAAGGTCGGCCGCGGTGACCCAGGTCCGTGAGATGTGCCCCAGCTGCCGTCTTCCCTAGTCTTGCCTTGTCCACTGACGCCCGTCAGTCGACCTATCCCTCCTCCATCTCCACTCGTTAACCCTTCAAGAGACACTCGAACCTGAGCCAGCGTATCTCGAGTACAGCATCGGCGGATCTGATGTCGAGCTCCGTCCCAACGAGGGGTACCCAGTCTGGGAGGCCTTCCGCGACTCGATCCGCAAGGCAACCGAGGCCGGTGTCCCCATTCCCCTCGCACCCCCTTCCCCCACAACGCTACGAATCCCCCTGGGCACCTCCAAGGAGATCGCATCGCGTAGCGCCAATGTCTTCCTCCCCACTTCGACTGTGAGCAGGACATCGACCCGCACCGTCGAGAAGCCTCTGGCCAAGCTCCCCAGGCTATCCCTTCCCAGTGGGCGACAGTTTCTGCAGTCGACCACCGCGTGGGACACCCAAAATTGGCTCCACGCAGTTCTCGGCCTCTCACATGACCAGCGAACAACACGCCGCGGCAATTACCGCCCCGAGAAACAAGCACTCTATCTTCGTACTTCCGTCGGCGTCACTTGGGCTGATGCAAAGGACGAAGGTGTCGACATTCGCCTCCACCTGGTCGTTGACGTGTATCTCGACTTGATGGCACTCGAACAACCGCTGCCGGCCATCGGGGCCGAAATGATTGGTCTCGTCATGTCGTCTCTCATGCCCACTGAGGAAGACATTCCAGACGACCCCGACTCGGCCAGCTACCAAAAGGCACGCGCAACTGCCTTGACTGCCTTTTACAACTCACTCCACCGCGCACCAGCTCTTCCAGACACCTTTGACATGCGTCGACTCCAGCCGTCGGAGATGACCGCAAGACTCCTCCCGTTCCAGAGGCGCACTCTTGCCCGTCTCCTCGAACGCGAGGACTCGCCTGTGACTGGGGTGCGCGAGTCTGCGGTCCCAGCTGGCCAGTGGGTCAAAATCGATCTGGAAAGGTTCGGCTACTACGCCTTCAGGCGCCTCACGGGCGAACTTAAGCCGCTCAAGGATAAGAAGGGCAAAGGTCGTGCGGACTCTGGCGTCATCAACGACGACGACGAGCTCGACGCTCTGCCCCAGCTCTTTGATCTTTCGGGTGTACGAGGAACCATGCTTTGTGAAGAGATGGGTGAGTTACCAATCGACCCTGTAATCCATCTGACACCTACAGGCCTTGGAAAGACAGTCGAAGCCATTGCCCTCATCCTCCTCCATCGCCACCCTCTTTCCACTCCACGCCCAAGCTCCCTGTTACCAACCAAGGACAGCCTGGTCCGAGTCTCACCTCAGATCAATCTCTTGGATGGTGCACCTGACCACGACCAGCCCGAGTTCCGAGCCTGGCTTGGCAAGGAACATGGTGCATTCACAAACGCAGTTTCCTGGTCGGAGGAGGCACAGCTATCTGTCTCCGAGATTGGCGCGACATTGATTGTTACCCCGCTTCCCCTCCTGAAGCAGTGGATTGCCGAAATGAACGCCCACGCCCCGTCCCTGAGGATCTGCGTGTACCCTGGCTGGAAGACGCTTATCAGTCAACTGGAAAAGAAGCGGAACGCGGATATCAAGCAGCGAGTGAAACAGGCAGCGGACATTCACAAGCGCAAGATGAAGCAGTTCCGCAACGACACTCGCCGCAAGTACGCCAAAGGAAAGGACGGCAAGAAGGTACCTCTGGAGCTCGAGGACGAAGGCCTTAGTGATGAGGACGTTATCGCCTCCGAGTTCGATTCCGAAAGTCTTTTGGAGCACACACAGCGCGCATTCCTCGACTACGTCCGTGGCCATGATGTTGTCATCACCACATATCAGACCCTTGGCGATGATCTGACAGTCGCTATCCCGGCTCCGCAGCGCAGCCGCCGTTCCAACGTCGCGTACAAGCTTAACGAGCGCCCACGCAGCCCCCTCGTCATGGTGGAATGGTGGCGAGTTGTCATGGACGAGGTTCAGCTTCAAGGAAACCAGAGCCAGGCTGCTGAAATGGTTTCCCTCATTCCCCGCAAGTTCTCCTTGGCCATGTCTGGCACACCCGCGCGCACCAACGTCCTGGACCTGGCTGGCTCTCTTAACTTCTTGCGTGTCCCGGGCGTCAACAACATCATGTGGCATCGCCTCACGCAGCCTGCCAACGCGAGGGCATTCCATGGTCTGTTCCAGCCTCTGGCTGTGCGCACAACAAAGGCCGAGGTGATCGACGAGTTTCACATCCCTCAGCAGACCCGATACGTCGTGCCCATTGATCTGTCCAACATCGAAAGTCACTACTACTTTGACACTCTGGAGCGTCAGAGGGAGCGTCTTGGTCGCGGTGAAGTCTCGGTAGGAAGCTCGTTGCGACACCTCCGGCAAATCTGCACCCACATCCAGGTCGGTGCGTTGAACGCCACGACTGCAAACCGGCCGATCGATCGCGCCGATCGTCTCCACCTTGGTCGCCAACTCATGACCATGGAAGAAGCGTTGAGCAAGATGAGGATCGATCACGAGAATGAGTACATAGCCCAGAGCAGGCAACATATGCGCGCCTTGGTACGCAAAGCTCAGCTTCTCATTCTCGACGACCGCGACCCAGGCGACATTGAACGCAATCAATGGATGGCCTTGGCCCTGTACGAGAAGGCCCGTGACGAAGGGAGCAAGATTTTGGAACCAGCTCAGGCTCAATTGGCGGCCATTATTGGCGACCGTGAAGACAGCGTTGACGAAACCGAGTTGGACAAGGCGGCGTCGCAGCAAGAGAAGGAGCGTGTGAGGTCGATCATGGCTGCCCGCACAGTGTGAGACCTACCCCGGGATCGGCATTTGCTGACAACTCAGCATTCGTGAAACGTTGATCATCATTCATCAAGCTTGGTTCTTGGAGGGTGATATTCATCACGTCCAGAAGAGCGAAGATAAAGAGGTCCTCGCTTACAAGACGGCCGAGGCGGTACGCAAAGATATCCTTGCTCGCCCTCTCAAGATCGCCGGGCGTCAAGCCGAGAGCATGATCGCCGTGATTGAGCGGTCGCCGGCACTCAGTTCCATGTCTGAACTGCAAACCATTGATACCCGACGATCTGGGGGTCTAGCATCAGGCAGCACCATCGGGGAGATCAACAGCCTGCTCAAAATCCTCAATGATAAGTGAGTACCGTAGGTAGCGTTTGAACTGATGGAAGCGCCGTACTTGTCTTCAACTGGCGCAATAAGGTTGTCGACCTCTTGAAGTTGCCTTTGGAGGCCGATGAGGACAAGGTCCCTGATGTCGGTCAGGGTCAGGATGTCGAGAACCCGGAGGAAGAGTACTATGCGGAGGCTCTGAAGGCTCAAGGAGATGGTTGGTGTCAACTAGCAGCCTGTCACTGACTCTCTAGTTGAAGCCTACCTGACTGCTTACGCCTCGGCCATCGCGGACCGCAAAGGTGAGTGCCCAAAGTTGTAAGAAGTCCGAACTAATAGTTTTAGAAATGCTACTGGAAGAGCGCAGTGTGCTAGCGACCCACGATGCCCGCATGGTCAAGAAGCGCACTACGCGTGCAGCAAGGGACGCCCAAGATGGCGTCGATGAGATCCCTCTCAACGACGTCGAGGACCTGACCTTGAGGCTCATGATGGAGCGTCAGGCGTTCCGCGATCGCCGCCGGGAGGAGGACTGCGAGCGCCCCCTCAAGGCGCTCCTCATCGAGCTGAGCGCAATAGTTCACGGGCAGTACCGTGCCGAGGAAATCCAAATCGCAAAGACGGCCGCTGAGGCTATTCGTGCCTTCGTCAACAAGCAATCAGAGTTGGTGGAGAAACTCAACAAGGAGCTCGACCTCTTCCGCGTCGCATTCAACAAGCGTGTTGTCTACTTCGCCGCTCTGCAAGAGGTCTCTGACTCAGTGGCAGCCCCTTTCTTCAAGGATCTTGGCCGAGACATCGCCATTGTCGACAAGCAGATCACCGACGGCGAGGTCGTGCTGGCGCGCATGGCAGTCCGTGGCCGGTATCTCAACTTCTTGGGCTCGCAGGACAACATCAATCAAGACGCGCACAGCGAGTGTTCGATCTGCTTCGGCACCTCGGACGACGAGTATGCTATACTCTTGAACTGCGGACATGCGTTCTGTGTGTCTTGCTTCAGGGAATACCGCAAGGCGGCTCATGTCGGCCGTAAATGTGCTACGTGCCAAACTCCGATCAAGGACAAGTTCACCAGGATTCGACTCAACCGGCCAGCTCCAGACGATGTCGACAAGCCTGAGGGCTCGGGCTCTGGGGAAGCAGAGATGCCAGAGGCTGAGAAAGAGGTAGAGCCTGAAGATGACGAGGACGCTGCCGAGCGTGAAGCGCAAAAGGAGCGCGAGACTCGGGCAGCGGACCTGGAGAAGCTCAACATGATGCCATTCGACAGGCAGCGCGCGATCTTCGCCATGGACATGATGGGCGAGTTTGGTTCAAAGGTGAGCTCGTGTTCCACGATGCATTCCACTAACATGCAAGATCAACTTCCTTATCAAACACCTGCACTACTATCGCTCGACGCGCCCGAACACGCGCCATGTTGTCTTCTCCAACTGGGCAGACAGTCTTAGCAGTGAGTGATGGGTTGTTAGCCCCAGGGGCCGCACTGACTTGTTCCAGTTGTCGAGCGCGCCCTCAGCATCAACCGAATCAAATATGTGTCGTTCGACTCCAACACGAAGAGCAACAATGTCGTGGAGGAGTTCCACCGCGACCCGAGCATCTCGGTCTTCCTCCTTCATGCGGAGCGTGAAAGTGCAGGCCTCACTCTTACCTCATGTGAGGTTGTTCACCTTCTTGAGCCAGTGCTGCAGCACTCGTTTGAGCTGCAGGCCATCGGCCGTGTTGATCGGTGAGTGGAGCACGACTCGGAAGTGATATCTCGCTGACTCCACCGTCAGTCTCGGACAGAACAAGGAGACGACGGTTTACTGTTACGCCACGATGGAGACGGTCGAGGCCCGTATTCTCTCCGAGGGCGTCCGTAACGGCACAAGCATCTACCTCGCCGATGCCCAGGAGGACGAGAGGGTCGTGGCCGCCATGGAGAACGTGGCGCACGCCGCACAACGTGGCGGAGACGTGACAACGAACGTTGTCAATGCCGACCAAATGCTGAAGCTTATCATGTAGAGTGATACTTTTCTCACTGGACACGCAGTTGTTTTTAGTTAGGTTTTGTACATAGTAGACGTCCCAAGAATTGTAGAAGTGCTGATATGCACTGCCAGATTGTGTTGTGAGGAGACTCGGTTGCCAACTTTGCAGGTTGATGATGGCGCTTCCTCACTGGATGAAACTCTTGGTGTCTGCATTGTCTATAAGTTCAGAGGCTCTCTACTTCTCCTTCTCTTTTTCTTCTTCCGTATCTTCGTCAACTTCCTCCTCATCCTCTCCTTCCAGGTCTTCACAATCACCACTCGGCTGGCTTGCTCCTGTCGGCACGGCCGCGAGACCCGGGTGCGGTGGAACGAAGTAGCCCGCCTCAACGCGCGGGGCGAGATCTCGATCTCTGCCGAGGCGCGGCGGCGCGCACCCACACCACCGCCAGGAGCCAAACTGCACAGGCTCGCCGCTCCTGCACCTTTCACAGGCGGAGAGGAGGAGGCCGAGCGGGTGGGGCACGGCGTACCCCAGCCCTGGGAGGCCGATCAGGGCGGCCATGCTCCCGCGCGCGAGCGACGGGGCACGGGTGTGCGAGATAGACCGTCGGGAGAAGGCACTGCTGTCAGCTGGGTACAGGTGGCGGCCTTACACAAGGCATGGGGAGAGGGTGACAAACTGCAGCTCCGCCGCGGGTTGTCTTGGTGCAAGTGGCGGGCTGTCGAGGTCCATGGCGAGGTCTTCTGGCTCGCTTGTTGTCTTGGGTTGGACAGTGGCGCTGCAGGATTAGCGGTGTTTCAAGGCGACACTCACGGGGTATGAGGCTGCAGGTCTTCAGGCATATCTTTCTCGCCATTGAGGGTATAAACGAATGTGCCGTTGGAGAGGGATGCGATGTGGCGTGGAGGCGAAGGAGGCTCTGGGGACGGGGCGGCACTGCGCACGCGGCGGTCGCGTTCCTCGTCGTCGGGCTTGTTGAGCTCCTCCTTCTCGACAGGTTCCAAGGATACTGGCGCTGTGGACTCCGTCTCGACCCCGTCCACTGTGGTATCCGGACGCTGGCGAGCGGCCCACCACACGGCTTCGGACGCCGGCGCCTCGGGCTCCGGGCTGAACTTGTCTGCCTCGACGTCGTCGCTAGGCAGAGGCGGCACGACGGGCGTCGACGGGCGGAGTTTGTGCTCCGTGGTGGTGAAGGGTACTGGGACGGGGAACTTGACTTCTGGTTCTGGCTCTGGGTCTTCGGGTATCGCGCTTCCAGTGACTGATGGCATGAACGGCACCGGGACTGGGAAATGAACGACTCCATCTGGCTCTGTGGCGGCGTCTTGGTCCTCGGTGGCGGGTTGCGGATCCAAGCCGACACCCTTCGCCGCGCTCTGGTCCACGAGCTTCACCTCCTCGCCCCCAATGTTATCTGATGAGGATGACAGCGAACGAAACGATCCGTCCGACGGTACGATTTTAGGCGAATCGTCGGTGCTCCATGTGAGACCTGGAGACTCGGAACGTGACGCCGACCTGCCGTTCTCGTCGGCATCAGCCTCCTCGAAGCTTGCGCTGTCGGAGAGCAGCCCCTCTCCTGGCCGGGGGCGGAGCTCGTCGTCCGAGTCGACAAGAAGATCATCATCGCTTGCACCAAGCTCGCTGCCACTGCTGTTGACTTCTGACAGCGGCGAACGCACGGGGGAGAGGATGATCTCTGGCGTTGTGGTGGGGTCCAGGGGTTCAGTCGCATCGGCCAACGGCGCATCGGCGTTGTCGGAGTCTGTTCCGTCCTGCGCTGGCTCGAGCACGAACGGCAGGGGGACTTGAATGACCGCTTCTGGCTCTTCCCTCTCGCCTATCGCTTCCTCGCGACGCGAGGAGGTTGACGCGGGCTTCTTCTCGCCAGAGGGCGCGAACATGTCGACGACCGACGGCGGACGGGAGCCCCCTTTTGTAGTCTTCGGAGTGATCGTCGCAGGCTTGGGCGTGAAGCTGAGCGTGCGGAGGCGGGAGAACATGCTGCGTCCGCTCTTGGACCCAGAGAGCGAGCCCTCAGGGGAGGACGAGTCGTGATCTGCCTCGGGTTCTGGCTCGGGCGGGGCGAGGTGGGACGAAGGTGGCGCGAGCGTCTCCTTCTGTTCCATCTTCGGCGACGACGGTGGCGCACGTGCCGAGGATCCTTTGTCTAGGCTCGAGAACGAGTCGCCGAGGGTGCTCCGCTCGCCCTTGCTTGAGCGGTGGCTAAGAGAGCTTGCAAAGCTCTTGAGGCTGGCGATGCTGGACACGGGGGACACCTTCTTTGGTGACGCGGAGGGCGAGGGGACGAGCATGGCCGTGTTGGACGCGGCGACCAGGGCGGGGAACGCGCCGCTGCCTTTGGACCCCGACGCCGGAGTACCAGACGATGAGCTTGAACGCTGTCGGCCAGTCTTCTCAGTCGCCGGCTCTGGAGAACCACCCGGAGCGAGTGCTGCCTTCCTCAGGCTGCCCTTCGGCTTGAGCGCCTTGATGACCGAACGGGACATCGATGTCGACGGCGTTCTCACCTTCTCCTCCTTGCTGGGCGTCTTGCTCTTGCCCTTGGGCTTCTTGGTGTTCGTGGTCGGCGGGGGCGACTTGACAGCCGGGGCCGTGGCCGCCGTTGTCGGCGTGGTCGGCTTGAGGGGGGCCGGCGGCCCAATCTTCTTGGACATCGGCTTGGGGGATGCGGGGATGGGAAGGCGGCGGGATGGAGGCGACGGGATATGGGTGGGTGTCGGAGCGCGCATGGGCGAGCTCTTCGCACTCTTGAAACTTTGAATGCTCTGCATGCTCTGCACGGTGTCGTTGCGTTTCAGAGAGGGGATGCGCGTGGGGATGCGCGACGACGGCGAGCCGGGCGGCGCCGGCGACTGGCTGCCACTCGAGTGGCGTGTGCTCTCGCGCGACGCGCGCCCGCCAACCTCGACAGAGTCGCGGCGCACATGAGCACGATGCGGGCCGCGACTGCCCGTCGAGACCGCTGATCCTTCCGCCGATCCAACGGACGATCGTCGCCCGACGGGCCCCTTGGACGGCGAGGGGGATGTTGGGCCGTCACGCATCGCTTCGACCCAGTACAGCTGCCTCGAGTTGTCGCGCTTCTTCTCTTCGGGGTCGTCGCTGTCGTAGAACGGCAGCTTTCTCTCGGCATCCGCGATCTCCTCAGCAAGACTACGCGTTCTGCTGTGCCGTTTCAGCCCCGCCTTGCCCATGGACCCCGTGCGCGAGCCGGCGCGGCTCGCCGCGCGGCTGGGCGGCCGGGACTGTGTTCCCGGCGTCGCCGGCGGGCCAGCGATGCTCGGCGGGCGGGAGCGCGGGCGCGTCACGGCGGGGCTCGAGCTCGCGACCGACGCGGCGCGGCTTGGCGCACGCGAGCCGGGGCGGAACGGCGCGAGCTCGCCCTCCTCTACGTGGGGGTGCGGGCTGGCCGGCGGCGAGCGGGGCGGGGGGGACGCTGCGGCGGGCTTGCGCGGCATGGGCAGCTTGGAGGGCCGCACGCGCGGCGGCGGGGAGCGCACGGCGCGGGGCGACTGCGCGCGCGGCAACTGCGGCTCAGCGACGCTCATCAGCCTCTCGGTCAGGTCGGCAACGGCCGCGAGGTCGGCACCCATGGTGGCGCGTTTGCGTCTTCGCGAGCCCTTGAGGCTTGAGGCCGAGTGCGCGGGCGACGGCGGCGTGCGGAGCAAGAAGGCGGGGTCGAGGTCGGGCGGCGCGGAGCGGCGGTGCTGGTGCTTGTGCGACGGCGACGCGAGCTCAAAGTCAAGTGCAAGTGCGAGCGGCTGGTACGGGTGCAGGCCGGATACGGGCGACAGAGAGATGGGGCTGAGGCTGCGCGGCGAGGGGGGCATTGTTATGCGGTTTGGCTGGGAGCCAGCGCTTGAGCCGCGGTGGCGACTGATCTACCTACCGTCGAGCGAGCCGGGGCGAGGGGGCCAGTCGCCTCCGTCCGGTGCGCGTGAGTAAAAGAGACGAGGATCAGTTGATGGGAGGCCAGTGGGAGGGAGGGAGGTGTGCGGCACCCGTCGGTCGGCGCGAGCAGCAAGACCGCCGCCGCTCCTGACGCTTGCACCCCGCCACCCCCCGGTCGCTCCTCTCGGGCGCACTCGTTAGAGACTGCATGCTTGCACGGCCGCACTACGGGCGTGCGGCGGCTACGTTGTCTTCGGGAGGGACAGGCAGGTGCGATTTCGCTGCGGTTGGTGAGCTCGAGCCGCCGTGGCTTGTGGTCAGTGGGTGATGGGCACACGGGCGGGTCGACATCGGCGTCATTGTGGATCCAACAAAACAAAGCAGACGCGGGTGGCGTTTGGGTACATTCACATGCAGAGGACGGCGGCATTATATGAGGCAATGCTACTCCGGCAACAAACTGCATACTCTCTCACTCATCACTACATGCCCGGAGGCGGCCGAGGACCCATAGGGTACTGCGGCGCACCGTGCACGCCCGCCCAGCCCATGGGCACACCCGGCACGGCTGGCACCGCACTGAACGCCACTGGCGGCACGGGCACGGCGGCCATAGGACTGCCCATGGGCACCACAATCGGATGCCCCGAGGCATACCCGATACCGGGGACGCCGACTCCGGCGGCCATGCCGTGGAGGTTGACCATCCCCGGCATGCCTGGGACAGCGGCTACGCCTGGGCTATGCATCGGGGACGGCACTGGCATGGCACCGGCCCCAGGCGAGAGAATAGGGGGAGCCAAGTACGGGCTTACGGTCAGTCATGTACAGTGAACAGCACTCACTGTTGCGGCACAGGAGGACGGGGGATGTCAAAGCTGCCGCCCCGGCTGTGGCGCGAGCTCCGGCTGCGAGTGGAGTAGAAGCTGCCGTCCGAGTCAGAGTCCTCGCCAGATGATGGGCGGTGATGATGATAGTGCCTGGAGTAAGCTCAAGCGACAGCGGTCAGCTTACCTCTTCGAGTCCATAGACGACCGCGTGCGATGGTGCCTCTGTTGACTGTGGTGGTGCTGTCCGAGGACATTGGGGCTGCCGTGGCCGACGTTGTGCCAGTCTTGCCCGACATGGCCATGGTGGTGCTCCGGGCTGCGCCGCTCATGCGCATGATGTTGCCCGGGCGACTGGTTCCTCTCGTGTCGATGGTGGTGGTGGTGATGGTGTGACTTTGAAGGCGATCCTTCACGCGACAAGCTGGATTCCTCCTGGGAGAATCGCCTTCGAATGGCAATCGTCGTTTGCTTGCCATCAGCGGTCTTCTTCTCAACAAAGTCAATCTCGAGGTCCGAGTCGGCCTCATGCACCACTTCCTTCGGGGCAAGCTTTTGACTGTCCTTGCGATTGTGGACGCCGTGCTTGTCTTCAGTCGTCTTGTCATTCTTGTCCGTCTTGACTGCCTTAACTTTCTCGCCCTCCTTGTCGTGCTTATGGCCGTCGCTTTGCCCCTCCGCCAGCGTGTTCTGCTTTTTCTCTTCCTCGCCTTTCGATTTCTTCTTGCCCTCCCCAACCACCGACGCAGGCGCAGACCCTCGTCGAGCGTAAGAATGAATCTTGGTTGTCACCTCGCCCTTCAATGTCTTGTCCACCGACTCGACTTCATCATCTTCCTTTTTCAAGGCAGCAAGCGACGGTGTGGATGCCGAGTGCCTGTGTTTTGATGAGCCAGCAAGCGTCGCCAGAGCAGGGAGAGTGGCAAGTGGGACAGACCCAGCCTTCTGCGGCTCGGGGACAGCAACCTCGATCTTCGTGCCGCCAGTGGTGATGGTGACATTGCGCGTTTCTGCGGCCGCCGCTATAGCAGAATGCACCGAGCGCACCGAGCGCGTCGACTTGACGGAATCGGTGCGGTGGCGCGAGTTGGTCGAGCGGATGGACCTGATGGACCCGGGTCGGGAAGGTGGGAGCTGCACAGCCGCTGCTGTGGCAAGCTCAATGCTTGCACCAGAGCCCTTGAGCTCAATCTCCGCCTTGATCCCGTCTGTCGTTGCCTTGGGCGGTGTGTCCGTCGAAGCCTCGACTTTTTCCGACGGCTTGTCATTCTGCTTGCCAATGGAGATGGTAATCTCCCCAGGGTTGGACTTGGGGGCGGCATCCTTGCTCGTGGCCTTTGTGGCTGGCTTCACCGTGGCCTCAACGTCGGCCTTGTTATCCTTTCCGATTGAGATCACCACCTCGCCGGAGGTCGGCTTAACAGACGGTGCCTTCTCCTTCTCGTGTTTAGAGGAAACGGAAGAAGCTTTGGAGGTCGGCTTGACCGGGCTAGGAGGAAGCGGCACTGAGGCAGGGTTCTTGACCGGGCTAGCGGGGAGCGGAATCGAGGCAGGGTTTTTGATGGGGCTTGGAGGCAGTGGCACAGACGCGGGGTTCTTGATCGGGCTGGGAGGAAGAGGGACAGAGGCGGGATCCTCAGTTGGACTGGGGGCGGCTGCCGTCTTGTTGGCTGTAGAGGAAGTCCTCTTGGGAAGCGACTGCTGTGCAATTGGGACCGTAGGCTCGGAGATTGGTTTGGGCGGGGGCCTTGGCTTGACCAGCTTGGGCTTGATAAGAGACTTGTAGTCAACTGCAACGTGTCAGCTGTGCGTTGGATGAAAGAGGGCAGCTCACCCATCTTGATAGGCTCGATGCCTGCCTTAGAGCCAGGTGCAATGGTAACAGCGTTCTTCGGACTTAAGTCTGGGAGCGGCTTGGATGTGTCGCTCGACTTGGTCTCGGCAGCCTCGATCTTGTTGAGGGTATCGAGTGCCTTCTCAACCTCTTCTGGTGCGGCTCCCGCCGGCACGATGATCTTTTCCACCACTTCGACGCGATCGGCCTGCGTGGTAGGGGGGGCAGGGTCCGAGATTGTCGCTGGGGGCTGAGCCTGACTAAGAGGAGTGTTCACGACGTGCTGGATGGGCTTGTTGACGACGAGTTGTGGGGCTGGTCGCGGGGAAGGCGCTGGTGCCACAGAAGGTGTCTTGGGTACGGCAGCCGTGGTTCTGGTCGTTCTGGTAACCTTCTCAATGACATCGCCTTGAGGGGTGATGACATCAATATGCTTCTCGGTAATCTCGATGTGAGGAGCGGGCTGGGCAACCGGGGTAGCGGTGGCTGGCGCGGGAGTGGGGACTGGAGGCGGCACAGCCGTTGATACAGGTGAGACGGCTGGCGCAACCACAGCGGGAGGCGCAGCGGGTGGGGGCACTGGCGCGGCACCCACAGTCACTGGCACGGCCGCTGGAGGCACTGTAACTGCGACAGGTGCGACCACTGCAGGAGGGGTAACGGGGGCAGCTGAAGCCGGCACGATCACAACAGGCGAACCCGCCGGTGCTTGTGCCAGCGCAGGCGTGGTAGCTGCCAGGGTCGCTGAACCAACAGCGATTCGAGAGGCTGGGCGCGACACAGCGGGAACAGCTACCACCCGGGGAGGTGGGCGTGCCGGTGGCATAGTAATAGAAACTTCCTTGACCAAGGGAACGGAGGGAGTGACGGCAGCAGCAGGAGTGGAGACAGCCGCCGGCGTGGCAGCAGCACGGAGCATCACGACCTCCGGAGCTGATGCTGGCACTGGCTTCACGATAACAACGGGGGCGGGAGTACGCGTGGCCAACTTTGCGACTTGAGGGGATGCTTTCCCAAGGAGGACCGACGACGTCGGTGTCGAGCTAAGAGTCGCGATTGTGACTGGTACTTCAGCCACCAGAGGCGCCAGGGGAGCCAGCGACGGCAGAGACGGCTTGCGCGATGCAGCCGACCGGACGGGGGCTGCTCGGGCCGGTGCAGCTGAGGCATTCGGTAAGGGGCGAGAGACTGCTGGTGCTGCCACTGGGGCCGGAGCGGGAGCGACCGGCGCGGCGACTGAGCGCACCGAGGTCGGGCGAGAACGCGTTGAGGCAGGGCGCGAGGTCGGTGCCGGAGCGAGCGTCGGCGTCGCTGCCAGCATACTTGGCGCGAGGTTCACGTTGACATTTATGACCTGGCCCTCGTGTCTGGACGTGTGGGACGGCGCGTACGAGTGCACGCTGGGCGTGTAGGCACGAGCGGGCTCGTCAGCACGCGAGTTGCGGCTCTTGGGGCTCTTGACCGAGCCCGTCATCTCGCCCTTGTCCTTTCTGAAGCTGGGGAAGCTGCGGCCGAGGAGGGGAGCGGACGAGCCGACACTCGAGCGTGTCGACGACTTGGACACGGAGCTCGGCGCGCTAGCCGTCGGCTTGGGCTGGTACCCTGCCGGAAGCTGGGGTGACGGCGGCACGTCGTGCGCCGGCTTTGACCGGGAAAGGAGTTTGAGCACCGACTGCGCGAGCGACGGCGACTTGCGGAGCTTTGGCTGCCCCTTGGCGAGGGTAGGAGTCGGCGGCGGCGTCTGGTACTTGCCCACGTCGACGGTCGAGGTCGCGATGCCGCTGGGGTGGATCTTGTCCTCTGGCCCGGTGTGCCGAAGGACCTCGTGCCAGAACTCAAACTCGCGTCTCTGGGCGATTGACACAGCGTCCTCGCAGTCGGATTCGTCGTCTCCGTGGTCGTACCCTCGATGTTCTTCCTCGCCGCGAGACTGCGCCAAGTCACGCACAATAACGTTGGCAGGGTTCGCGGCAAAACCCTTGTCTGCGAGGACTTCAATCAAGCTCAGGCGGCGATTGTGGCTCGTCGTTGGTCTGTTGTACGAGACTGGCGGGCGTTCAGGCAGGCCTACACGCGAGTCGCGCGGGCGGAGTACAGAATGGCTCGGGTTGCGGATTCGCGGCGGGTCGACGATGTTCGCTGGGCGCGGGGAGGGCTTCAAGCGGCCAGGGGGGGCGAAGCGCTCCGCCTCAACGGGGGAAGGGGGAAGGAGGTTGTCTCGGGATCCTGCCGTCAGTAAACACCCCAAACGCAGACGTACTTGGCCTGAGGAGAGGGCGCGAGTCGACCTCGACAATGCCTGTACGGCTGAGGCGTGGCGAGACGCTGGCGTTGGCGGCCGGGCTGGTCAGTGAGCTCCGGCGGCTGCTGGCACGGGAGGGGGAGCGCGTCGGCGGCCCAGCGGCAAGCACGTCGCGGAGGTCTGACAGCTCGGCACGCGTGCCGAACAGGTCGCCGAGGGTGAGCGTGTCGCTGGTGCTGTTGCGCGAGATGGTCGAGGAGTGGTTGCGCAGGCCGCCAGATGGTCGCGGTGTGAGTCGAGGGGCGGAGGGAGCAGCAGCGGTGGTCGATGGTAAAGGAGTTGATTGAGACATCGGGTTGTTCGCGCTTGGACGCCCGTCGAGGAAAGGATCCACCGCGGGGGGAGGTATGGGGGCGAGACGGAAGGAGGGGCCAGGTTGGGTGCGGGCGTTGTTCGTCTGCTCGACGTAGCGGCCGCCGAGTAGTATGTAGCTTGATAGAAGCGGGGGTCAATTGTCAACAAGAAGAAGGAGCAACAAGAGTCGATGCGACGGTCGTGGTGACAAAGAGTTAGTGTGGATCGGCAGAAGTGAGAAGGTGAGCAAAGTCCAAGGAACAATGACTGCCTGTTGTCTGGGCATGTCGCTGAGCACTGGCCCCAGCACCGGGGTCACTTAGGCGTTGGAGCGCGTCTCTGCGTGTGATGCTGCATCAGGACGAGTGGGGTGGGACGAGGAGAGCGATGGTCGAGTGGTCAAAACGTAGGGAGGCAGGGATCGGCCGCGCACCACCCACAACGCGCACAACGCGCCCCACGCCACACACGCCACGTTCGGCACAGATCGCCTGGCGCATCAAACTCTGGGCCTCGCCCATGACCATCACACAGTGCGATTCATGGGCGGAAGTAGCAGCACCATGCCGTCCGTTAGCCTGAACGACACGTAGGAATCTCCACGCTTCGTGTCGCATATTTGTTCCGGGTTGCTGGAGCACCTTGGGTGCGTCGCATGAAAACAGTTACAACATAGAGCAGGGGCGAGGGTGACCTCAGTCTCACCTGCAAATGATACACAGTAATGGTGGTGCGAATGCAATGGCTGGGGACATGCATGTGGTGGTGGGGGCATAGGTTGTGTGTTGTTGTGGTGACTAGCGGCGCCGGCGTGGGCCGGTCGGATCGGCAGTGTAGTAGATGATGCCCTGGATGTCAGCATCCGCCTCACCGAGCTACCTACCTTCAGATCGAGGAAGCGCTTGAGACGGTTCTTCCACCCCCGCGTCTTGATGCCCGCGACATTGGCCCGGCTCACCATCTCATCAAACGAGATGGGCTCGTATCGCAGGATGCGCAGCCAGAACGCTTTGTCACCAATAATCATGGCATGGAACTGGGCGTCGAGCGCAGCATTGGTGGCGGCGGTTGAGCCCACGTCGGCATCGTCGACGTCAGGGGGAGCAGCCGCCTGCTTCTTGGTGGCTCGCCGCTGTGGCGTTGCAGCCGGCTTGGCGGCGCGCACGCTCGTAGCGGTGGCTGAATTCTTCTTGCCTTTGCCTTTTGTGCGTGGGGAGGATGCGCTGGGAGGGTGGAGGGCCAGCCAGACACCGGTGGCCACCTTTACCATTGCCGCGTGACTGAGGTCTGGGCGGTAACCGTACTGCTTTGCCAGTTTCTGGAGTTTGGCCGTGTCCCATGACTTGTAGTCGGGCATGGTGGCGGTTGCGGGTGTTGAGGCTGTCTCGGCACCATCGTCCGCCTGTTCGCCCTCGTCGTCCGAGCCGATGAGATCGATGTCGTGGTATTCTGGCTCTTCTTCAGAATACTCGTCATGGCTGGCGTCGGGGTCTTCACCGCTCTCAGTGTTGAGCTGGTGGCCGTGGTGGGGAGTGTCGCCATCGTCGTTGGACTCGAAGCCGTCAGAGTGCAGGTAATCACCTTCGACAGCGCCATCCCAGACGAGTGTGGCATCTGCGCCCCAGTCATCCTCCGAGACACCAGCCTCGCTTGGTGCGACCGAAGAGACCTCACCCATGGACTCGGCCCCATCACCCTCCCAGACCAACACAGCATCGCCACCCCAGTCTTCCTCCGCCTCCCAGCCGTTCTCCTCCCACGGCTGGTCCGCTTCAATGTCATCAGGGGTCGAGCTGATGTTGATGACCTCTTGCTGAGGCGTTGGCGAGTCTGCGATCTGATGGGGCCCTGACGGTGTCTCCTCCCTCCCCATCCTAGTCCTCACCGCCTTGGGTGTGAGCGACGCCTCGCGGAAGGAAGACAGGAAGCCGGTACTCTCTGGATCAGACGGAGACACCGCGCCACTTGGCGTCCATGGCCTGCTGGATGGCGATGGCTCTTGCGCGCTTGGCACGACCATTGTCGTTGGGTCGGGGCCGGTACCCTGGGTCTCGCGTACCGGCCCCCTGCCGAAAGGGCGGGGTCGGTGAGTTGCTCCCGGTCGACGGCGACGGCGAGACGAAGCGCGGCGTCGGGCGCCTCATCTTCGGCTCGAAACCGCCCTCGTCATCGTCGTTCTCGTCGCGAGGGACTTGCGTCGCGCGGAGGAAGTTGAACTCC
Source organism: Vanrija humicola (assembly GCA_008065275.1). Lineage (NCBI taxonomy): Eukaryota > Fungi > Basidiomycota > Tremellomycetes > Trichosporonales > Trichosporonaceae > Vanrija > Vanrija humicola. Next base: position 429,374 of record QKWK01000010.1, read on the forward strand.
TCCTCCGTGCGCCGCTCGATCGCCGCCTCGCGCTGCCTGAGGCCGTCTTTGGCAACCTGCGTAAGACCGATAGCCGGAGGCGCTTGCATAAGAAAGCCCTCGTCATCCACTGTAGTTGACCGTGCAGGACGAGTGAACTCCCCCATGAGGTCTGACCCGCCGAGAGGCTGGGTCGCCGGCATCTCGAACTCGGGGCTCATCGACGGCGTCCTCGACGGCGGCGCGGGGCTAGATGCGCCAACGACGGCACGCGCACGCGAGTCCACCTCAGAGTCCCACGACTCCCCGCGGGAGTGAGTAGCCTTGACAGTTGTGAGGTTGAGACCTGCACGCTTCTGGGTCCCGAGGTCGACTCCTGGCGCGTGGAGCAGGTCTGAGGCCGCGGCGGAGTGCGCTCGATGCCCCAGCAGAGTGAGGTCTTGTGAGCCTTCAAGGGCATCTAACAAGAGCGCCTTGAGATCTGGCGGCGAGTTTGGTGGACGGTAAACGGGAGGAAGGCAAGTGGAGATGTGCCGCTGTGCAGGTGAGCAACATGCTGACGACTGGTCACCTACCCATCGCGTCGGCCCGCTGTCCTGCTTCTTAAACTCTAAACGGCACACAACGCAGTGTGTGAGCTGCTTGAGAACGACGACACGTCCAAGCCACTCGGGAACGGGGACAGGCTTCTCGGAAGGCGGAGGGGCGAGGGCTAATGGAACGGTAGATTTGGCTGGCCGCGAGGACGGGCCACGGGCAATGCTTCCCCCTCGGCTCTTGGACGACGACGGGCCCAAGCCGCGGGACGAGGACGACGAGGGTCGCGTGGACGCTGCACCCGGACGACTGGAGGAAGCCGAGTTGGGGAAGGTGAAGCGCGCGGCGAGGTCGCTCGCTATGCTCTCGCCCACGAACTCGATCTCGTCCTCGTCGTCAATGACGCTGTGCTTGCTCTGGGGCCGCTTGGGACGGCGTGGGCCGCTGCGCGGGATCGCCGAGTAGCGTTTGGGCGCGCTCGAGCTCGCGACAGGCGAGTCCGAGTCGTCGATGACGACCACGCTGTCGGGGTGTGGCAGCGTCGCTGTGCTTGCTGTCGAGGTGGAGCGCGAGGGCCGCGGGGGCGACTCGATGAGGATGGGCTCGTCCGAGCTGCTGCTGCTGGAAGCTGAGAGGACGAGGCTCGTGCTGCTGGTGAGGGGCTGCCTCGGGCCTCGCATGGCCGCTGTGGTCGAGGAGCGTCGAGCGTTGTCGTTGTTGTCAGAAGCCACAGTAAACGGTCAACCTTGCTTGCTCGTCATGCCGCGCGCCGCGACGACCCTTGCACGCGTAAACAACATTGCGCGCGGAAGCAATCTCGCGTGGCGACCAGTGGTCAAAGCTCAGCAGCATTGACGCGTATTGACGACATTACATTGACCTATTGTCCAAGCATTGTGTCGTACGCATGCACGGCACGTATCAAGTGGAGTAGAGCGCGTGTGCAGCTCCACGCACGTACATAATAGCATGGTGCCCTCACTGATGTGTGATGTGAGTGATGGGTATTGTGGGTATAAGGCCGGGCAAGGGAGGGAGGGTGCAATGACGCACATGAAGTGGTCTCGCCGCGTCCAGCCCGGCAGCCGGCAGCCTCGACGCTACTCAATTCCCTGGCAATCACCTCTTTATTGCTCGCGACAACACTCGTCCCACCTCTCCATCCCTCACTCTCACTTGCACTACTCATCCACAAAGCAGTCATGTCGACCCCGACAGCGGGTGTACTGCCCCCATCACATGGGAGAGATGGCCAGGGTGAGTCGGCGCGCGCGTCGACACCAGACTCTGACACACAGCCCAACAAGCAGCAACGCCAGCTACCGACGGAGCTGGCGGGTCAGAGTTTGCCGAGACGTCCACTGTCCAGCTCGAGTGGCGACTCACCGGCCTTCGGCAAATGTACGAGAGCAGCAAGGGCGAGTCCAAGTCGTGAGTAGCGTGCAGGGGGCGCGTTCAGTCCCTCACACACGCGCAGCAAGTGCATCAAATCAGCCGTGTTCGGCGATGCCGACAACCTGTGGGAAGTTCTCTGGTACCCCAACTCTGGCGTCCAGGGCGGCGAGTTTGCAAGCTTGTACTTGTCCTGCGTGGTGAGTCTATTGTGTCTTGTCGCGAATGCCCAAGCCGCCGCTAATGCGTCCAAGCCGACAACACTAGAACGTGAGCAGGGCATCGGCGGCAAGTGGTCGCGCAAAGGCAAATGGTGGTTCCGCTTCGAGGTCAAGGTGCCCGAGGAGCGCAAGGGCGGGCTGCTTGTCCTCACCTCCAAGGACGCCAGCGACCACCAGTTTGCAGTCAAGACGGCAAACTGGGGCTGGCAGCAGTTTGCAAAGCGCGACCAGTTGTTCCTCCACCCGGCTGTCGTGCAGGCCGATTCTTTTGTGATTGTGTGTACCATCTCGGCACAGCCACAGCTTCCAGCCGGCTACTGGCTGGGATTGAGCACGCCTCCGCGCGGCCTCATGGCCGGAACGGCGAGCGGTACTGGCACAGTGGTAGGATTGGGGTCCTGGGCAGGCGGGGACGGTGCGAATGGTGGCGTGGCCGGCGGCACAATGGCGGCCGGTGGGCCAAAGCGCGTCGTCCCGCGTGATCTCGTGTCTTCGGTTGGCGACATGCTCGATGATCCATGTAAGTGACTGCAGCGCTGCGGAACGACGCGTGTAAGATGCTTATCCGGCCGTAGTATACTCGGATATCGAGTTTGTGATCCCCGCACCCCGCATCGGTGGTGATGGTTATGACGAACCAAGGCCGCCGCCACGCCGCATCTACGCCAACAAGAAGCTTCTCAACCGATGCCAGTACTTTGATGCCATGTTCCATGGCGGGTTTGACGAGTCTGAGAGTGCTTTAGCGGATGTGAGTCGAGGTGCTTGGAGGGTGCTGACGTCCAGATGGACCAGGACCCAACGCTAGACCTGCTCTCCGATTCAGATGAGGAGGACGAGGCGCAAGAGCTGCTAGAGCTACCGCAGTACGCGAACCCCGTCCGGCTGTCGCGAGACCACTCGAGGACAACAACGCGGGATACGTCCCCGGCCCAGACGCGCCGCTTGTCGGATGATAGTGGCGAGCAGTCGCCTGTGCGCGGGGCGAATGCCGACGACGGCAGCGATGACGACGATGACGACGACGCTACCGACGGCGCGAGTGACGGGTCAAGCGAGGAGACGGACCCCGCTGACGCGTCCACCGAGGGCTCAGTGTCGGACGGCACGGCCACGGCAGCACCAGACGTTTCGGCCGCAGCCGAGCCAGTCAAGCGCGAGTCGCGAACGCGGACGAGGAGTGTCGGCAACGCCGTGTTGGGGCCGAAGAAGAGCCGCGTTGTGATCCGTGATGCGGCGTGGAGTACTTGGTGGGCGGTGCTGTACTTCGTGAGTAGATGATGCCAGGGCGACCGCTGACGTGCAGCTGTACACCGACATCATCTACTTTGCTCCCCTCTCGTCGTCGTTCATCTCGTCTCGGAACCCGAGGCACAGCCGCAGCAACTCAACGACAAGCATCTCTGGTAGTGAGCCTCGCAACCGCCGCGAATGGGTTGCGCAATGGCTCGCTGAGCGCGGTATGAGCTCTGGGCTCGGCGCGTCTGACTTGGTGCCGGGCACAGCAACGAGCGCATCGTTCAATTTTGCCACGCTGAGCGGCTTCCCGATCCCTAGCGAGGGTGTCACTACGGCTGCTGTTGGCCCACGCCCGGTGTCTGCCAAGTCGGTCTACCGTCTCGCCGACAAGCTCGGCCTGCAGGCGCTCAAGCTCCGCGCGTACAACCACATCATCTACTGGCTCAAGGCGGATAACATCCCTGCCGAGGTCTTCAGCCGCTTCTCGTGCACGTTCGAGGACGTTCGCAAGGTGCAGATTGCCATGTTCCTCAAGCACTGGAGCGAGATCAAAAAGTCGGAGTCCATGCAGCTCATCTGGAAGCAAATCCGCGAGGGGAAACACGTCGGATTCGAAGAGGGTGAGTAGTGTTCAAGCAAACCGCGCGCACACACGCTGAGGGAGCCGATTTTCGTTGGCACAGTCATCTCCGAGTGCTTGGCCGCTGACACACGCAGTGTGGCCGTTAATCATGACCCAGCTCGACTTCCGGCCGTCGTAGTGACGCCGTCTGGGGAGGAGGGGGCGGGGCTTGTGAATGGTGCGCCGCCGATGCCGGCGGTTGTGGTGCCTCAGCCTGTTCTTGTCGCGCCTCAGCCTGTGATTGCGCCTCAACCTGTTGTTGCGGCGCCTCAACCGCATACTCCGACTACCATGGCCGTCCCACCTGTCCCCCAGATACCACCTGGCGTATCCCCTCGTCCGCGTACGCCTGGTAGTCTCCTTGCCCGCTCCATCACCCCCGCTGGTGTCCACTCTCGACCGCGCACCCCTGCAAATGTCCATTCACGCTCCCGCACGCCCAATGTCCATGGTCGTGCCCGCACTCCTACTAGTGTCCACTCACGTCCCCGTACCCCGGCCAGTGTCCACTCTCGGTCCCGGACCCCGGCCGGTGTCCACTCACGCCCCCACACCCCCGCAACTCAATCACGTCCGCCCATGCCCCGTACCCAGTCTGCGAGTGCGGCCGGTGGCCCCTAGCCGCCGGGCCGGCTCGCGGCCCCCGTTGTCTATTGCTATATCTGTACATGCATGTTGTCGTTGTGACGCCGCGTTTCCGCCGGTAGCCGCGTTACGTGCATGGGCGTGAGATAAGGCGAGGCGAGGATGTTGCCGATGATGCCGGGCGACGAGCCGGTGGACGGGGGACGTGGTGTCAGCGTGATGACTTTGTGGGTGTGGTAGTGCGCGCGCCACGAGCCGCCGGCAGATGGGAGATGTGAGCCGGTGCGCCAGAGGCCCCCGTGTCCCCCGCCTCGGTCGCGGTGTCGCCCCGCGTGCGTGTGGTACGACACGCGCCACGCCGCCGCGCGCATCTCGGCCGCGCGCCGTTCGAGCCGAGGCGCGCAAGTTTTGACTTTTGATACTCGTGGGGACGCAGGGTTGTGAGCCTGGCATTGCCGGCCGGACAAACACCGCCAAAGCCGGGATTAGGGTGGTGTATTAGGACTGGCCTTGGGCATTAGGACGGCGCAATCGGGGCTCCGTCCGGCCGGGCGTGCCAGGCTCACTGACTGAAGCGCCGCCGGCCTGAATGGTTTGCCTGCAGGCATCATTGGTCGGCGGTCAGGCGAGCGTCAGGACGGATGTCTGACAACGAGGCGGCTACAGCAACGCGCTGGGCCGAGGTGCTGCGTCTTTGCATCTTGCTCACGACTTGATCAGCACACACAGGCAACGACGACGACGACAACAACGAGTACGACGACGAGGAGCACCACAGCGACGCTGCCCACCTCCACCCGGCCCGACCTATTTGGCCATCCCCATCACAGGCAAGCCAATTGCGCCCACCGAATTCGTCGCGCTCTCCACAGCTCGCTCCGCTCAGTCAGCAGCAGCAGCACCGAGCTCGTACGACCAGCAGCAAGCGTGAGTGAGCCGATGGCGGCGGCGTCGGCGGCGAGCCGCTGCATGCGCTGCGCCGCGCCGTACACGCCCACACCCCACCCACGCTGACTTATCTCGGTGTAGCGTGCCCGGGGACGCTATCTGAATTTATTGGGGAGCGCACGCCGCCCGGGCCATCAAGAGCCCGATACCCGTCGTGTGCGATTGTTTTTCGGCGACGAGCAGCAGCGACAACCGCAGCAAGCAGCAGACCAGCAGTACACATTGGCGAGGACGACGTGCCGACGTTCGTTCGCCAGCCCGCCCCACCACATCGCATGACTTCAACAACCCCACCATCACCGCCCCTCAGCCCCGGCCGCCCCGCCATGTCGCTCCCGTCCATCTCTATCCCGCAGGCGCGCCGCATCGCCGTCGACGTGACGGGCGCGCAGATCGTGCAGGAGGAGTCGCCTGCGGTGCGTGTTGACGCAAGACGGCGCTGACGACGACACAGACACGCGACTCGAGAGGCATTTATCTCCCGCACTATATCGAGGCGGTCTCGCACATTGCCATTGATGTGAGTGGGTGTGGCGCCGGGCGGACTAAAGGCAGCGCTGCCGGTTGCACGTCTTGCGTCGATAGGCCTTCTAGTCGCTCACCACTAACAACCTCAGATCGGCGGATCCCTCGCCAAAGTCATCTACTTCACCCGCTCCTCCCACCCCGTCCCCACCACACCCCCTCGCTCCGACCCGTCCTCGCCGTTCCTCGCGCCGGCACAGACGCTCTCCTCGCCCCCGGCAGCCTCGTCGTCGACGCTGCCCCACGCCCCCGACTCGCTAGCCTCAAGCAGCAGCTCGGGCGAGTTCCACCCGCCGACCCCACGGCCGGTCGTCAACGGCGCGCTGACGCCGGGCATCTTATCCCATGCGCGCGCATCGCGCAGCGGGTCGCCTGCGCGGCCCAAGAAGCGCGGAGGCGTCGGCGGCCACCACCGCTTCAGGAGAACATCACTGCCCGACCCGCTCCCCGGCGGCCTGGTCAACTTTGCGCGCTTCGAGACGGAGCGCGTAGACGACCTCATCGAGTTCCTCCAGGACCTGATCGCCGAAAGCGCAAAGGCCAACCGCGTCAGCCTCGACCAGATGAAGTCGATGGTCAAGGTCATGGCGACGGGCGGCGGCGCGCACAAGTTTTACGACCGGCTCACATCCGAGCTCGGCGTCGAGGTGCGCCGCGAGGAGGAGATGGAGTGCCTGATTCTCGGCCTCGGCTTTGTCGCCCTCATCCCAGAAGAGGTCTTCTGGTTCTCCGAGGAGCTCGTGTACAAGGTGTCGCACCCCGAGACGAGCGCAAACGGCACACCAGTGCCGCCCACACCGGTGCCGATCACCATCCCCGCCGCCGAGCTGCCACGGCCGTCGCCCACACCACCGATGTACCAGGTGTCGTTTGCGCCCGCGGGCGACGACACGCCCGTGTTCCCGTGTCTGCTGGTGAACATTGGCTCGGGCGTGTCCATCGTCAAGGTGGACGAGGACGGCAGCTACGAGCGCGTGAGCGGCACGTCGCTCGGCGGCGGCACGCTGTGGGGCCTGCTCTCGCTGCTCACGGACGCGGCCACGTTCGACGAGATGCTCCTGCTGTCCGAGCAGGGCGACAACTCGGCCGTCGACATGCTCGTTGGCGACATCTACGGCCAGGACGCCAACAAGATCGGCCTCAAGAGCTCGACTATTGCCTCTACATTCGGCAAGGTGTTCAAGCACGGCGAGGGCGGCCAGCGCCGCAAGAAGGCGTTCAAGCAGGAGGACATTGCAAAGTCGCTCCTGTACGCGATTAGCAACAACATCGGGCACGTGGCGTATATGAACGCGGCAAAGTATGGGCTCGACAGGGTGTTTTTCTCGGGCTGCTTTATTCGGGGTGAGTAGCGAGGCGAGGCGAGGCGCGCAGCGCCGAGCCGGCGCCGAGCCACCAGTGTTACTGTCAATGCTAACCCCCACCCCAGGCCACGCCGCAACCATCTCGACCCTATCCTACGCCATCCGCTTCTGGTCCAAGGGCACCATGCGCGCCTGCTTCCTCCGGCACGAGGGCTTCCTTGGCGCCATGGGCGCGTGGATCAAGAATGTCGAGGACGGCGACGAGGCGGCGGCTGGCATCAACGGCGTCGCGGCCGCCGCTGTCGCCGAGGCGCTCCAGCTCGACGACGCATTGGAGGAAGTTAGTAAGCTTAGCATTTCGTAGGCATTGCATGTATTCTTGCGCACGCTGTCGTGGAGGTACGAGTGGCAGCCGCGTCGCGCACGCTGTCGTGGAGGTACGAGTGGCAGCCGCGTCGCCCACGTGCCGGAAAGTCAATCCCAGATACCGCGCAACCTCCCCACCCCCAGCCCGTCCAAGAAATGTTGCATGCCCTCATCTGAGAGTGCCTACGTGATGCATCGTGACCCCGGGGTGGCAGCGGCCCACCCCCTCACCGCCCGCGCCCTATACGCGTGGTGATTCTCGCATGTGTTTCTCTAAAGCATAAAGGTGAGGGGCTGCTCGAGGTAGCCCTTGAAGGCCTGGAGCCAGCGGGCGCCGACGGCGCCGTCGACGGTGCGGTGGTCCGACGACAGGGTGACGTTCATGACGTTGACCGTCTTGAAGCCCTTGGGGTCCTCGGGCGCGGGGACGAGCTTGGCCGACGTCTTGCCGACAGCAAGGATGCAGCTCTGGGGAGGGTTGATGATGGCGGTGAAGTGCTCGATGCCGAACATGCCCAGGTTGGAGATGGTGAAGGTGCCGCCCTGGTACTCGTCGGGCTTGAGCTTGCCATCGCGGGCCTTGCCGGCCAGCGCCTTGGTCTCGGCAGAGATGGTCGAGAGACCCTTGCCGCCGGCGTCCTTGATGATGGGCGTGATCAGGCCAGTGGGGGTGGCGACGGCAACCGAGATGTCGGCCTTCTTGTATCTGCGGGGTTAGAGTTGCACCGGAGAGCAGACGGCAACTCACTGCCTGATGGTCTCGCCGAGCCACGCCGAGTTGGCCTCGGGAACGTCACCAAGAGCAAGAGCAGCGGCCTTGACAACTGCACTGTCAGCGTTTCACTCCACCTTTCCACCCACTGAAGTCGTTGACCGAGAGCTTGGACTTGCCCTCCGACGCCTTGTTGAAGACCTGGCGGAGCTTGAGGAGACGGTCGACCTCAATCTCAACAGTGAGGTAGTAGTGAGGGACCTCGCGCTTCGACTCGGACAGGCGCTTGCCGATGACTTTCCTCATGTTGGACACGGGGATGTCCTCGTACTCGGCGCCAGCGGGGGCAGCAGCAGCAGCGGGAGCGGCAGCAGGGGCGGCGGCAGCAGCGCCCTTGAAGGCGTCAACATCGGCCTTGGTGATGCGGCCGTCGGGGCCGGTGCCCTTGACCTGGCCCAGGGGAATGCCCTTCTCAAGCGCAATCTTGCGGGCGAGGGGCGAGGCGAAGAACGAGGGCTTGTCGGCACCGACGGGCTCAGCGGCCTTGGGAGCGGCAGGCTTGGGGGCCTCGGCGGCCTTGGGGGCCTCCTTGGGCGCCTCGGCCTTGGCGGCGGGGGCGTCGTCCTCGTGGGGGATGACGGCGGGGGCATCGTCGCCCTCCTTGGCGAGCGCGTCCGCCTGCGACAGGTCGTCGCCCTCCTCGCCGACAATGGCGATGGTGCTGCCGACCTGGATGTTCTTGGATCCGTCGGGGGCCTGGGGTTGTGAGCGGGTGTGTTGCAATACGGTGCGATAGGGGGTAAAAGAAGCGTTGGGCGATGCCGGCGGCATTTGCGTCTTCTTCGAGGCGCCGGCGCGTCAAGCAGCCTCATCACAATCTCTCCCACCCTCTGACCAGCAGAGGAGTGCGCAGGTGTCTTCCCAACCACACCCGCCCTCCTGAAGCGAGCGATGCCTTGCCCGCCCACCTACTCCTAGGATCGCGGGGCGACCAAGAAGTAGGCTATCTCCGGCCCCTCCGCCCAGCTCCGCCTCGACCCTCCCCCTCCCCTCAAAACACCCCAAAACACTCACGACAATCTTGGCAAGCACACCGTCGTCCTGGGCCTCAACGTCGATGGTCGCCTTGTCCGTCTCGATCTCGAGCAGGACGTCACCGGCAGCGAACGCCTCGCCCTCAGCCTTCTTCCAGGCCGCGATACCACCCTCGGTCATGGTGGGCGACATGGCGGGCATCTTGAACTTTGCGAGCGCAGCGACGGCGGCCGAGGTGCGGAGGGCTGCGGTGTGAGCGGGGGCGCGCATACAGAAGCGGGAGGCAGCTGTGGGCGTGCCGCTGCATGCAGGCCTGCACGACATAGCACGCCCGCTGCGCGCGCGCAAATCTCGGGATGCGAGTGCGGCGGCACTGGGGTGCCCAATTTTAGCTGGCAGGGAGGGCTACTCACTGCGGGTGGCCTGGGCGCGGGCGCCGATGGCGACGTGACGCCTGGCGACGTGGGCGAAGGACATCATTGTTGAGCAGTGATGTATTATTAGGTGGTGGTGGGTTGGAGAGGGAGAGGTGGGATGGAGGTTGACGCTGTTGAAAGCTGCTGCAGCGGTGGTCCAGTCGCGAGGAGGTGCAACTGCCGCTTCGCCTTGCATGGTTGTGGGGAAACGGCGGCGGCGGCAGATGGCGCGCGCGGCAGCGGCAGGCAGGCTGGCTGGCAGCACTCCAGGGCGGGATCGGACTGCCATGACTTGCCGTCTCCGTTACCGCTCGCTACGACAGAGCACATGGGCGCACATTCCGCCTGCCGCCGCACAGTGGGTGGCCGCACGCCGCACCGGCCCGCGAATATTATGGCAGTTATTATTTTGCAATTAATCCCAACCATGCACCGGAGTGGAGGACCGTCAAGGCACTCCTCACACAAATCTCGAAGTGGAGGTCGTCGACCTCGGTGGGACGAGCACCACGCAACAACACATTGACATTGTGACGACTGCTGCACCAACTACTCAAACCACAATGACAGCAGACACCGCACCGCTCCTTCTCCCAGGCCAGCCTCTACCAGCCGCATACACCACCCCGCCGCTCCCAGCTGCAGGGGACGGGTGCTACGAGTACGGCGGCAAGATCCTCGCGTCGGTCGTCGGCCGGCCACGCCGCGATGGAGCTGTGAGTGGGATTGTTGACGCCGTGAGGCGTATCTAACGTCGCAGGTGGTTAGCGTGATCGGAAAGGAGGAGGCCGGAGCAGTGCCTGATATCGGCGCCGTGGTGAGTTGCCAGTACACCGAGGAGGGAAGGCGAGGAAGGCGGCTGACACGACGCAGATTCTGGGACAAGTAGGTGTCTGGCGTTCGCTGTATTGTCCCACCTAACCCGTCAGGTATCCCGCCTGTCACCGCAGCAAGCCCACGTCACCATCCAGATCGTCAACAACCGGCCAGTTGCCGAGTCGAGCGAGGAGCTGACGGGCGTGATCCGCATCGCCGACATTCGGTAAGCTGGCCCCCTTTGGCGTCCACTCACACGCAGGTTGACGGAGCGCGACAAGATCAAGATGGGCGAGTGTTTCCGTCTCGGCGACATTGTCAAGGCCAAGGTCGTGAGTGCTGCTCATCCTTCAACCGAGCCCAGCACTAACTCGCCAGATCTCGCTCGGCGACGCCCGCAGCTACTATCTCTCGACGGCGGCCAACGAGCTCGGCGTGGTGTACGCGACGTCACAGGACGGTGAGCTCATCAGCCGTTTGTAGAGCTGACCGCAGGCAACCCCCTCCTGCCGGTCTCGTACCAGGAGATGGAGGACCAGGTGACGGCCAAGACAGAGAAGCGCAAGGTCGCCAAGCCGGAGGACATCTAGAGGAGTGCGAGCATGAGCCAGCGCCGCACCGTATCACACTGGATGAAGATGAGCATCATTGTACATGGCATGAACTGTATGAACAGGGGTGTAGAGGCAGCGGCGGAGGTGGGTGGCTTGGGTGACCGGTATCTTGACCGTGCTCCCTCTTTTTGTGGTCGGGTCCCAGTTGCCGAGTCGCCGGGGTACCGCAAGCTCGGCCAGCTATAGTGTGTCCATCCAGTTGCGTTTGTCTTTGTCTTTCGGGCTTGCTCGGCGTCGTGTCGATGGAGGTCGACTGGTGTTCTGCATGCGGGGAAGGCAAGTAGTGCAGCCCAGTCTCGTCACGTGCTCTGTCGGCTGCTGGCGGTGTCTATGGCGGCTTGCGGTGGATGATCTTGGCCGAGTTTCACCCTCTGGCCCGCACACGTCCCCTGGAGGTTTCGTGCCCGCGGCGGCGGGCGGCGGCACAAGGCCCACACCAGGTGTGAGCCGCCTGCCGCGCTCCCCTAATGACACGTCTGCACGCCGCTGCCCGGCACACGCCAAAGCAAGCAGCAGCACAGCACTCACGTCCAACCCAACCCACTGTCCTGTCCGGGTCAAAGCAAGCACGACACGACGACACTCGTACCTCTGCCTGCTTGTTGCTGCTCTCTCGTTTCAGCCTTCACGACAACACGCGCAACGCGACGACGACGGAAACGCAACCGGTTACCAGCCACCACGCGCGCGACGGTACAACCGACCCTGGCCCTCCGCTCCCTCCGCCAGCACAGCACTCACAGCCCACTCCCACCACCCAAAAACAATACGCCTCCTCCATTCATCACTTGCGTCTCTCCTCAAGACCTTTTAACCCACAAGCAGCTCGGCAACTAGTGCACCTCGCACCATGCCAGCCCTCTCCGCGCCACAGCAGCGGCGCCGCCCAGCCAGCCCGCCAGGCGCGGCCTCGCTCTCGGGCACGTCGACACCGACAGCAGCCACAGACTCCAAGCCCAAGGGCCACGCGAATGGCAAGTCGAGCGGCAGCGCCCGCGACGAAGCCGACGCCGACGCCCGTCTCCGGCACAAGGAGGACGGCCCGGTCGGCGCAGCGAACGCGACGGCGTTCGGCGGCCCCCGCCACCGCGGAGCGGGGCGTGCCGGTGCCATCGGCGGCTTGAGGCGGCGCGAGTGGATCCTCGTCGGCGGTATCTGCATCATCGCGTCGTTTATCCGTCTGTGGAACCTCGCACACCCCACCTCGGTCGTGTAAGTTGCAACTCGGGACACGCTCGGGGCCAGCACTGACGGTGACAAGCTTCGACGAGGTTCACTTTGGCGGCTTTGCGGCAAAGTACATCAAGCGCAAGTACTTTATGGATGTGCACCCCCCGCTGGCAAAACTCCTGGTCACGCTCAGCGCGTTCATCGGCCGCTTTGACGGCAACTTTGACTTCAAGGACATTGGCAAGTGAGTATGAGCAGGAAGAGCGAGGCTGACGGTCGCAGGGACTACATCGAGCCCAAGGTCCCGTACATTGTGATGCGCTCATTCCCGGCCATCCTCGGTCTGGCCGTCGTGCCGATCACGTTCCTTACGCTCATCGCCATGCGCCTGTCGCTTGCGTCGGCCATCCTCGGCGCCTTGCTCGTGACGTTTGACAATGCCCTCGTGACCCAGTCGCGTCTGATCCTGCTCGACTCGTACCTCGTCTTCTTCACCGCCCTCACCATCTACTTCTGGGTTCGTTTCTCCAACGACGACTCGGAGGGCCGCGCATTCACGCCCTCGTGGTGGCGCAACCTTGCTCTGACCGGCGCGTCGCTCGGCGCCGTCGCCAGCTGCAAGTGGGTCGGTCTGTTCACCATCGCGACCATTGGTCTCGGCACCATCAGGCAGCTCTGGCTCCTGCTCGGCAACCTGCGCGTCACACCCAAGCAGTGGGCGCGCCACTTTGCTGCCCGCACTCTCTGCCTCATCGTCATCCCCGTCCTCATTTACATGTGGTGCTTCCAGATCCACTTCTGGATCCTCAACATGTCGGGTGACGGCGACGGATTCATGAGCTCGGAGATGCAGCACACGCTCGAGGGCCACGGCATGGAAGACACGTACGCCGATGTCGGTCTCGGCTCGCGCATCACCATCCGCCACGTCCACACCCAGGGCGGCTACCTGCACTCGCACGCCCATGCCTACCCCGGTGGCTCGAAGCAGCAGCAGATTACCCTCTACCCCCACCGTGACGACAACAACATCTTCCGTATCGTCAACTCCTCGGTCCCCGAGGAGGGCGGTTCGTACGACTGGGACAACCTTCCCTTCCAGCATGTCACCTCCGGCCTCAAGGTCCGCCTCGAGCACGTCCAGACCAACAAGCGTCTCCACTCGCACGACGTCCGCCCGCCCGTGTCCGAGGTCGAGTTCCAGAACGAGGTGTCCGGCTACGGCTTTGACAAGTGGGTACAGGGTGGGGTGGCAGTACTGACTATTCAGCTTCGCCGGTGACGCCAATGACGACTTCATCGTCGAGATTGTTCCCGAGACGCGTGGTCGCAAGGACAAGGCTGCCAAGCACCGTCTCCGCACCCTCCGCAGCCAGTTCCGTCTCCGCCACGCCATGACCGGCTGCTACCTTTTCTCGCACAAGGTCAAGCTGCCTGACTGGGGCTTTGAGCAGCAGGAGGTTACTTGCAACAAGAACCCTACGTGGGAGAACTCGCTCTGGTTTGTCGAGACGAACAACCACCCGCAGCGTGAGTAGTAGCCGTGTTGCGTCGGCTAACCCCTGCAGTCGCCCTCGACGCCGAGAAGGTCAACTACGAGATTCCTAGCTTCTTCTCCAAGTTCTGGGAGCTCCAGGGTGTCATGTGGCGCACCAACGCCGGCCTGACCGACCGCCACGCGTACGACTCGCGTCCCCAGAGCTGGCCCTGGCTCCGTCGTGGTATTAACTTCTGGGTCAAGGACCACACTCAGGTCTACCTTATTGGCAACCCGATCGTCTGGTGGAGCTCGTCGCTTGCCATCCTCGCCTACGTCGTTGTCCGCGCCTTCCTCATCCTTCGCGCCAAGCGTGGCTACCGTGACCTGCAGCAGCGTGAGCAGACAATGACCGTTGCCAAGCTGACCCTGCAGCCAAGATTGCCTTCTACGACGAGGTCATCACGTTCCTGCTCAGTGGCTGGGCGCTCCACTACTTCCCCTTCTTCCTCATGCAGCGTCAGCTCTTCCTGCACCACTACCTCCCGGCCCTGTGGTTCGCCATTCTCATCTTCGCTACGGTGTTCGACTACGCGACGTCGTTCATCCGCCCGCGCATGAGATTCCAGATTGCTGTGGCCATTGTGATCATTGCCATCTGGTCGTACAACTACTTCAGCCCTCTCACCTACGCGTCGCCGTGGACCAAGGGCAAGTGCGAGAAGGCCAAGTGGCTCAAGACTTGGGACTTCTCGTGTAACGACTTCTACGAGGACATCAAGATGTACCACCCCGAGAGCAGCGCCATCAAGCAGCCCGAGCACCAGATCTACGTCGACGAGGCTGCGCACACGACGATTGTCGACGAGGCGCCCGAGCCGATCAAGAACGCGTTTGACGGCGGCGACGATGCCGCCAAGGAGGAGAAGACAACCGGTCTTGAGGGCCCCGTCAACGACGTCAAGATGCAGGAGTCGACGGCTCTTCCCGGCCCCCCCAAGGACGCCGACGACGCGCCGATCCCGCAGGATGACCGTGCGCCTGTCGGCCTGGACGCTGGCGCTATCGAGGTCACTGGCGCCGTGCACGACGAGGGCGGCTGGCACGGTGGCGCCAACGACGACGCGCCAAAGGAGGAGGCGCAGCCCGAGGTCGCGCCTGTCGGTGCCAAGAAGGTCGAGATTGAGCAGATGGACCTGGATGAGGAGGCCAAGAAGCTGGCGGATGAGGCACTGCGTGCCGCGGACGAGTAGGCGTGGCGTAGGCGTGGCGTACGCGTCGGCGCAGGCGTGTAGACGCAGCGGTGATAACCGAAAATCTAGACCGACGGATGATGTATTGCATCGTGACGTGTGGGTGCCACGAGCGGAGCGAGTGGCGTGATGGAGTGGGAGTCGGGCACCAGTCTGTTGCGGAGCAGGTTCTTGCATCGAAACGGCGCGATGTGCTGAGTTGGCGAGCTACGGTGGAGTGCGTTCGACACAATGCATATCGTACAACACTCTACGCGCCATCGCGCCAGTATCCCGACGGGAAGCGGTACCATTGCACGCTGTCGAATCTAACTCTTGCCGTTGCCGTCGTCGTCGTCGCACTTGTCCGCGCGGGCTTGCTGCTCGCCATTCTCGCCATCGCCGCTGCCATAAGCACTGCCACACCGCCCGGACGCCACGCTACGCCGTACCTCGCCCCGCCTCGCTCTCGACGACGAGGATGCGCTTGAGGACCTGCAGGACGGCGCGGCACGCGCGCGTCCACTGCTCGTCGGCGGACGCCGAGTCCTTGCTTGAGCTGTCGCTCCCGAGGCCCATGAGGCTCATGCTGCCCAGCGCGGGGAGCCCGAGGCCCGGCAGGCGGATCGAGTAGCCGTTGATGCGGTCCTTGTTGATCCTGGAGGTGTGAGTGGGGGGGGGGGGGCACAGGAAGAGGGGCTTACTCAATACTTCCCGCCGCCCAGGCGCGCCCCGACGACCGGCCAAACTCGACCAGCTGGCGCAGGCAGTCGAGGAGCGCAACCAGTGCGTGGTTGAACCGTCTGTTCTGGAGCAGGCGGGCGGGCGAGAGGTCGGACGACGCGTACAGCTCGTACGAGCCCTTGCCGGAGAGTTCCTCCATGTGGGAGAAGGAGCCGAGGGGGGCGATTTTGTAGCTGAGGGGGGTGTTAGATCACAGCCTTGGGCCGCACCACGGCGACGAGTAACTCCAGCGACAACGCAGCACTCACGTCTCGAAAGTACATCCCACCTTGAACGCCAGCCGGTCGATGCACAGCGCGACGAGCCCCCAGGCCGCATTGATCTCGTCCCACTCGACCGTCGGCCGGCCGCCGAGCCGCAGCCCGTTGATGGTCCCGACGGTGACCGCGCTGCGGCCGACATCAGCGAGCAGCGGCGCATGGCCGATCTGAAACGCGTCGTTCCACACATTCGTCGACTCGAGGTGTTGCAGCAGCGAGCTGGACAACAAAAGCTGCGTCTTGGCCGACGCGAGCGCGTGCCCCAGCTGCGTGATGTGCGTTGCTTGCTCTGCATGCGCTTTGAGAAACCTGCCGTCAGCAACGCCCTCGCACCGCACCCACTCTGCTTCGTCGCGCTCGACGTCCGCCTCGGCGACCTTGACGGCCGCCTCGTCGGCCTGCACTCCCGCGAGCTCGGCCTCGCGCTCGCGTAGCGTGGCCGCCAGCCGCGCCTCCTCGGCCTCCAGCTCGGCGCGGTGCGCGACGAGCGCGTCCCACTCGTCGCCGGAGCCCACGGCGCCGTCCGTGTCGTCGGCGCGCTCCTCGGCGCGCAGGCGCAGATTGCGCTCGAAAGCAATGTACGCGTCGCGCTCGCGCGTGAGCTCCTCGAGCTCGCGCTGCAGCTGCGCCTGGAAGAGGCCGGTGCATTCCGTGCACAGCGGGTGGTCGATGTCCGTCCGGCGCGAGAGCAGCGTGTCGAGCTTGGCCGCGAGCGCCGTCCCGCCGGGCGCAGAGGCGCCCGCGCCCGCGCCAGCGGCGGTCGGCGACGCCGCGCGCGACGTGCCGCTTGATGCTGGTGGCCCCAAGGCTGGCGAAGGCGAGTCGGACCGCAGCTCAGGCAGCAGGACGTACGACTCGGCGATGGGGTTCGCGCCGGCCCACGCCGCCGCCGCGTCGTGCGCGCCCGGCGGCTGGGCGGCAAGCTTGGCCGCTGGTGACAGCTGCGCGGGGCGCGCAGGCGCAGGCAGCGTGCCGGCTATCAGCGCGTACTGGCTGCTTGTGAGGTTGGCGACCGTCGGGTCGCGCAGCAGCGGCTGGTGGCAGCGCTGGCAGACGAGCGCGTCGTCCATTGTTGCTGCTGGTGGAGTGTGCGATGATGACAACCGGACGCTGGTGGCGATCGATTAGATAGACGTCAGCGGCGGGACCTTCTCGACGGCGACTTTGCGTTCGGCTTTTGTTGACACCTTGTCTCCGCATCGCTCATCCATCACTCACGCGCCATGGTCCAGCCGGCAGAAACACAGCCAGAAGCAGGCCCGTCGTACACCCTGCGGCACACGCTCACGGGGCACACGCGCGCGGTGACGGCGCTGCGGTTCAGCTCGGACGGCCAGAGTCTCGTGTCGGCGGGTGCGTAGCGTACGCTCTTGATCCTGCGCTGACACCCACCCACAGGCGCCGACGGCTACGTGCACTTCTGGGACGCGGCGAGCGGCGCGCATCAACGCGCATTACGCTGCCATCGCACCGGTAAGTCCAGGTCCACCACTCATCCCGACCCGGCCGCGCTCACACCCACACCCACACCCACACCCACCCAGGCATCAACGACATCTCGCTGTCGCAGGACGGGCTGTACCTCGCGACCGCGAGCGACGACGGCGCCGCACTCGTGTTCGCGACCGACCCGCTCTCGGTCCGCGCGCCGGCCGCCTCCGGCCCCCCAGAGTCCCTCACGCCGCCGCTGCGCACCCTAGCGGCCCACACCGCGCCCGTGCTCGCCGTCGCGTTCTCCCCGACCTCGAGTCTGGTCGTCACGGGCTCGATGGACGAGAGCGCCATCGTGTGGGACGTGCGCCGCGGCCGCTCGCTGCGCACGTTGCCGGCGCACGCCGAGGCCATCTGGAGCGTCGGGTGGGATGCGGAGGGCGCGCTGGTTATCACCGGGAGCGCGGACGGCTTAATGTGGGTTTGGGTGGGGGGGGGGGGGGACAGGGGACGGCGCTGATGTCCCAGACGACTCTGGGACGCAAACACGGGCCAGTGTCTCAAGACGTTTGACAACGAGTCCAATGCCCCGGTGTAAGTGTTGTCCCGGGCGCGCTCGCTCCGCTCGCTCGCTCACCCCGCCCAGCTCATCAGCCTCCTTCACCCCGTCGTCCTTCTTCATCCTGTCCTCGACGCTGTCGTCCACGATCCGCATCTACTCGCTCCACACGGCAAAGGTGCTCAAGACGCTGACGGCCAGCGAGTACGTGAGCGAGCGGTTCCCCACCCCCGCGCTCGTTTTTGCCGCTCCGCGCGCCAGCGCCAGTGCGAACGGGCACGACGCCGACGCGATGGACGTCGACGGCGTCGTTGGCCCCGCTGGCGCCGGCGCCGCGGCGCACGTCGTTGCTGGCTCGGAGAACGGGCGCGCCGTCGTCTGGGACTTGCAGGACCGCCGGGTGGTTCAGGTGCTTGACGGGCACGACGCGCCAGTCGTCGCGCTTGCCGTGCACCCAGACGGCACGACCATCGCCACTGGCGCGCTCGAGCCCGACAAGAAGATCAAGGTCTGGCAGTGGCAGGCGTAACAATAGCTTTGCTCGCAGCAAGATGCATATGCACGGCCTCCACCTCTGCGATACCCAATAATCTAATGCAGTGTCCCCGCTTACGTCCCCCGCTCACGCCCCCCCGCTCAGCCGCGGTACACATACCCATCGCGGTCGTTGGACGCCACGCGCGAGTACTCGAGCAAGAAGCGGAACATGTACGCCTGCATGTCCTCCCAGCGCCACATCTCGGTCGTAAACTTCCTGGCGTTGGCCGCAATCTCCCTTGCGAGATCGTCGTTGCCCTTGCCCGGCGCGTCGGGCGGGCCGACAAAGAAGGACATGATGTCGTACAGGTCCGAGTAGTCGATCTGCACCGGCACATAGTGCACCCACGGCGTGAGCCAGTCCGAGTTCCACTCGGGGTAAATGGTCGACTTGAGCACCACGCTGCCCGACGCCAGCAGGCGGTGGTAGCGCGACGACCAGCCGTTGCCGTCGACGTCGATCACATACTTGTACTTGATGGCCTCCTCGGGCTCGACGCGGCCCGCAAACCTGATCTCCTTGGCCATCTCCTCGCACGTGCCGTCGTTGTCACACTGGTGAGGCCGGCCAGCCAGGCTGATGTCAAAGTAGTTCTGGTTGAGCTCGTCGTTGCTCCACGTTTCGTGGTACAGCTGCTTGTCGCGCTCAACCCAGATGTTGCTGTCGCCGTCCTTGCGGTTGGCGAGGAAGTGCAGGCGTGGGCGGTGGCTCAGACGCCAGTCAAAGTTGGGCCGCCCGTTCTTGGGCTGCGTGTACGCGTCGCCCGTCGTCGAACCACGCCAGAACAGCTTGTCGATCGTCTTTTCTTCCCAGGTCGCCGTCTGCTCAATGCCCCAGAACGATGTGTGGTTCACGAACGCCTCGAGAGGCGTGATCATAAGGTCGCCGTTCTGGTACAGCTTGGACAGGTGCAACAGGGGCCGCAGCTGGGCTCCGCGGCGGAATGGGAACGTGTATGCGCCGTGCAGCTTGAGCAGCTGTGGGTAGTTGCAATAGTCCATCAGGCCCGTGGGGTTGAACATGAATGTCGTTTCTTGATCCGTCAGCACTCAAGCTTGCTTGCGCGAAACCCACCTGTCCTTGGAACCGGGTCAAACTTGCCCTCCTTGAGGCCGTCGTACGCAGAGTTGGTGAGCTGCCGTGCGGGCGAGTCCTCAGCGCACGAGGCCAGCAGGCCCATTGGCTTGCCCTCGGAATCCTGGTCATTCTGCGACTCGAGGTCCTTGAGCTCTCCCGGGGTAAGGTATGTCCCCTTTGCGACAGCGTCCAGAGCCGCCTGACGGAAGTTGGCTGGGAGGACCCAGTTGGCCATGTCGTGGTCCGAGAACCACAGCGTCACGTCGTTGGGCAGATAGGGCACAAGTGGAAGCAGCTGCTCGAACTGCGAAATGGGACGAGGCCAGTCGGCGCGGTCGCCCGTGAGCGTCGACTTGCCGTTGGGCCGCAGCACAATCTTGCTGTTGCATTGTCAGCTTGAACCACGGCACGCGCCCGCTCGCAGACCTACTATCGGTGCTCCGGCTCCTTGGCGATCTTCTCGACACGTTGGTGGAACTCCTCTGGCGAAAGGGCCAGATACGGCTCAATATCACGGTTGATCTGGTCATACTGCGGTGTGGTCAGGAAGCGGCTCGTACGTGCCCACGTACGTCGTCGATGATCTTGACATTGTTCTTCTTGCACCACTGGAACCACGCGTCGAACCCACGAGGCGGCTGGCGACCGTACCGCTTCTTGTACGCTGCGACGGCCTGGGTGAGCGTCTTGGACTGTCTGTGCGACCGTCAGTGTCTGTGCCCGCGCGCGCGCGCGTCGCACTCACCGCTTCAGCATGCTGTCGTATCGCTTGCGGCCATCCCTGATGAGCTCGTGGATCGGGTGCTTGTCCGCTGTCGCGCTCTTGGCGCGGACGAGCGCCGAGTGGATCTTGTCCCAGCCATGGACCAGCCCGTCGGCAGAGTACGTCAAGCCCTTGGCGATGATGGGGTCGGGCTTGAAGATGTTCCACTTGAACGGACGCTGGCTGTCGTCGTCGGCGCTGTCGTCGACAATCTTGTCCGCAGCATGTCCATTTGCAGCCTGGGAGCTAGCGTGTCTTGTGCCCTTGCCCGAGTCTGAGAGATAGACAATGAGGAAGAAGGTGACGAGGATGGTCGACAGGAGCACTGTGCCCTTTGTCAGGCGGACTCGCAGACGCCGCAGTGCCAGCATGGCGAGGGGAGTGGCGCGTGTGCAAGAGGGCGGTTGCGAGGTCCGAGTTGGAGCTGTGGTCGTGTCGTGGTCGTGTTGTAGTCGTGTCGTGAAATAGACTACTAGAGCGGGACGCGCTCTGCGCTGGCGGCAGTAGCCTCGGTAGGCGTGTCAGGTGTCAGGCGGCGTCGGGGCGGGGGGCAGGAGCTGCCTAGAGATCCAGTGACGACGGCGGCGGCAGCGTTGGCTTTGGCGAATGTGAGCGGGCAGCGGCTGCTGCTTGCGCGTGTCGGATTGTGTGAGGGTAGGTGCGAGGTGGAACCCGTGCTTGCTGCAAGATGAGACGCGGCGCGGCGTTGGCGGCGGTGGTGGTCCAGACGCTTAAAGGGTGCGCGCAGGATGAATCGGTGGCGTCGCGCAAAGATAGCACAGGCCGGGGATAGGACGAGCAGCAGAAGCGCGCGCGCAACGACAAGCAAGACGCAAGACGCACGCGCCGACAGCATGTTATACATTTTTCTGCTTGAGCAGCTGGATACTTTTGCCGGGGAGCGAGGATGGTTGCGGGACGGCAAGGTTACGTTGTAATGTTACGACAGGCTGCAGGGGTGCAGCGTGCAGTCGGTGCATCTGGGTAACGGGAAGCCCAGAACTGATCACTGTTCGTTCCGCGCGACAGACGCAGAGCTTGATAGCTGGCGCGTGGCAGCTGCCTGCTGCTTGCCTTGCTGCTTGCTGCCTGCCTCAGGATCCAGCCGGCATTAGGGAGCACGGTACAAAGGTTTCCAATGCGCGATCCCGTTCCTGATGCATGCACATTATGCAGACCCAGCGCGCCGAGCGGCGACTGCGGCGAACGCTAACCCAAGCCATGACTCACACACGTGACTCGCCGAGGCTCAGACCAAGTCCCGACGGAGAGGGCCAGAGGGACAACGGCGACGACGGCAACGACGACGCCGATCCGCAACGAGTACGACAACGCGACGACGCTCACGGCTCGGTCGGTCCGATTCGGAACCAATCCAGGCTGCCATGCAACCAGTCTCCCTCCAAAGTCGCCGCTGACCACCGCCGCCGCTGCCGCTGCCGTCGCATACTGCCGTGCTGTAGCGACACGGCGTCGGAGCACTTTGAGCATGGGACAAGTAGCGGGGAGAGTACAAGAGGGATGTGACGGCAGGACGAGCACACTGACATTTCGTTGATCCAACCGGCTGTTGCCGACCCACCGACGACGAGCCACTGCTCCTCCGCTGCCGCCATGCATTCCTATGTAGATGTTCACTGGCAGGCAGGCTGTCTGGATGACCCGAGTCATGGTCGTGCCTGCGTAGGGTGCCTACGCGTGTCTTGTGATGTGCAGTAGTGTCGACGCCTGTGTCACTCTGCGTGCTGCGGCGTACGGCGTGGCTGGCCGCGCTGTGGTCGTTGCCCACTCCACAACTTGGGTCGATGACATCAGCTTGCCGAAACAGTCCCAAGTCATCGACACGACCCGACCCCTTGCCTCCCCTCCCTCCCTGCCGCCCTCTCTCACTCTCACGACCAACACAAACACCTTTGCATACAACACTCTCACCCACGACAACGTCCAGCTTCCTCAACGCCCGTCATGGTGGCCCCAGACACCACAAACGGCACAAACGGCAGCGTGCACTCCGACCCCCGCGTCGCGCCGCCGATCGAGAATGAACTACACTCGGTAGTCAGCAATGACGGCCATACCTTCAAGCTCGCCGTCCTCAACTCGGAGAGACTCGTCACAAAGGACCAGATCAGCACTGCAATCCCCGGGGCAGGACTCATCAGCGATCCCGAGTTCAGCAGCGACGGCGCGACGCCGCCAGAGGTCCAAGTCAACGGCGCCGCTGTTCCCGAACACGAGTCGCCCTGCCCAAGTCCCACGCGGCGACATTCCCACACGCTTCCGGCCGAGTATGGTGGTGACGAAAACGCCGACATACCCCCCGGAGACGACGAGGGCGCCGACGGACGAGGGCCTGGTGGCCACGAACCAAATCTACGCCATGTACCAGTCGATGGCGGCGGCACCGGCGTGTCTCCCCATCCCCAGCAGCGCAGTGAAGGCCCGAACACACCGCCTCGCAAGTCGTTGTCCGACCATGGTCACAAAGCCTCGCCGCGCAGGAACCGCGGCGATGAGCAGGTGACGACCATCCCGCAGAACCACCAGGAGAGCCACCCCGCCCTTGACCGCGGACAGCAGAACCCCAACGGTGTCATTGTGCTCGACTCGCCGATAATTGAAGACGACGTCGCGCACGTCCCCCAGGTGAGTCGCCAGAAGGGGCGCATATGCCGCCATCATGCCCTGTTGTTCTCTTCCACTGACCGCGCCGAAATCGCTGCACTTACAGCCCCCTCAACCACCGCTGGCCATGAGCTCGAGTAGCCGTGCCAAAGCAATTACTCCGCCCTCGCAGATCATCACGTCGTCCCGCCAGACAAACGGCAAGCAGCGTGAAGTGCTCGACAACGAAGCTCTTCCTCCCAGGGTTGGAGAGCCAAGTCCCGACTGGGGAGAGCGCCTCAAGACCATGAACAGGGGAACGCTCCCTCCGGGAGGCGGCGACTGGGCGGAAATGTCGCCGAGCGACGGCCGATGGCGGTCAGCACTCGACTCGGGTGCGTCCACGCCAGGCCGGCTTCCGACAAAGGACGCCAGCTCGTCTGTGCCTTCACGTCACTCGTGGTCCGACGTGCAGGGTGGCGGTGGGAATGAATTGAGCGCAGATGACGCGCCGGCGCAGCACGGGACCTGGTCTGGCGGGCCTCCACCAGGACTGAAGGGAACACCTGGCCGACCATCCAACAAGCAGTCACACTCGCGGACTGGTGGGCACACCAGTGGTGATGATGGGTCGACGGTGCCCAACACTCCAAAGGTGGGCGGGAAGCGTGCTCTTCGCTTCCCGAGAATGCTGTCTACTCGTCGCGGAAGCATGTCGACCCCCGCCGCCCAGCCGCCGCCCATTCCAGAGGTTGCCGCGCCTTCCATGACCAGCGAGATGATGGCCGGCACGCTGCCAGTCATGATTCTCAAGACATGGCTCGACCGCGACGAGGATGGCCACCGTGCTGTACCCGTCCTTCTCGGCAATCTCCGCTTCCGAGTGGGAGAGAGCGTCGGGTACAGAGCCGGCAAGCCTGGGCAGGGCCGTGAAGTCTTCAAGATTGAATGCGAGTATGGCGACGGCGCTGTAAAGTGGATCGTGTACCGCGAACTACGAGACTTCTTGTCGTTGCACACGCACTACAAGGCTGCCAACATTGGGACTCGAGTCACGGGACTGCGCTCTTCCCGGCATGTCGAGATTCCCGAGTTCCCGCGAAGCGGTGAGTATCTGGGTGCGAGCTGCCACTAACGTCCAGCCATTCCCTACTGGGCCCGCGAAAGCTACTACATGGACTGGCTAGAGGGCAAGGGCGATCACAAGAGCAAAAGGGCCAAGAACGCTGTCAAAGCGGCCGTGGCGTCTAGCAGCCATGAACAGGCTGCGGTGGAGCGTGCCGAACGCGGGAATGGCCGTCACGAGTTTAACCCGGCGAGCAGAGACGCGTTGCAGCAATACTTGATCGACCTGATCCGGGCAGTGGTGAGTTGTTGTGGAGTATGAGGTTTTGTCTGACGCTGGCAGATGTTCCGCCCTGAGTCGAATCGCCTGTGCATCTTCTTCGAGTTGTCAGCATTAACCGTGGCACTTGCCCCGTATGGAGGGTTCCAAGGCAAAGCGGGGTTCCTCAAAATTCCAACCGCAAGTGCCAGTCGCCGCAGCAACCAGCCGGGTCTCCTTCCCCACAGCTGGGTGCGGAACCGCAAGCCCAAGTGGTTCATTGTGCGCGAGTCGTACTTTGTTGCGGCCGAGGGCCCAGAGGACACCGAGTTTTATGACGTCTTCCTCATCGATTCAGACTTTTCTATTGAGAGACCGAAGAGGGCGTACCGCCAAGGCCTGCATCTTCTCTCCGGAACGTGAGTGGTATTCTAGGCAGTTGCTGACGTGGATCAGTGGCTCGTCCAAGCACCATGACCCCACGAGTCCGACAACCGAGGGTGAGGGCGATACCGCTGAGGAGAGGGACGAACCGCAGGAGCTTGAAGACGAGAAGAAGGCTTCGCAGCACACCTTCTACATTGCGAATTCCCAGCGGCGGCTGAAGCTTGTGGCGAAGAATGCTGTAAGTGGCGAGCCATCGACCCGCGCTGATAGGTCTCCAGCGCCAGATGCACCAGTTCATTGTGTCGATGGAACGTATTGCCATGCAGTCCATCTGGGCTGGCAGAAACCGCTTCGATTCGTTCGCGCCCGTGCGTCTCAACGTTGCGGCGCAATGGCTCGTCGACGGACGCGACTACTTCTGGAACCTGAGCCGGGCAATGAACATGGCCAAGTCGCGTATCTACATCCATGACTGGTGGATCTCGCCCCAGATCTACCTTCGTCGTCCTGGCGACGAAAAGTACCGTCTGGACAACCTTCTCAAGCGCAAGGCGGAAGAAGGGGTGCGCATTTTCATCATCATTTAGTGAGTCTTGTTGTACGGAGCTCGATCCTGACTGGCCAGTAACGAGGTGTCGGCCAAGACCACCCCGGTCGAAAGTCTCTACGTCAAGAAGACGCTCACAGCTCTGCACCCCAACATCATGGTCCAGAGGTCGCCGTCACATCTCCCCAACGGCGCCTTGTACTGGTCTCATCACGAAAAGCTCTGCGTTATCGACGAGACGATTGCTTTCATGGGCGGCCTGGACTTGTGCTTTGGACGCTGGGACACGTCTCAGCATATCATGACCGACGAAGACTACACGGCCCCCAGTGGACCCGATGGCCCGGTGTGGCGTGGAAAGGACTACTGGAACGAGCGTGTGGCTGAGTTCCACGACCTGGAGAAGCCCTTCGAGGACGCATTCGACCGCAACAAGGTTCCAAGGATGCCGTGGCACGACGTTGGTTTGCAGATTGTCGGGCAGCCGGCGCGTGACCTGTGCCGCCACTTTATCCAGCGTTGGAACTATCTCCTTCGTGTCAAGAATCACCGTCGCAAGATGCCCTTCCTTGTTCCACCGGCCGACTTTACCGAGGCCGAGCTGGTCGACCTCAAGCTGCAAGGCACCTGCGAAGTGCAGATCTGCCGTTCGGTTGGCCCGTGGTCAATGGGCACGACGACAATGGTTGAGCATTCGATTCAAAACGCCTATGTCAAGTCGATCCAGCTATCCGAGCACTTTGTCTACATTGAGAACCAGTTCTTCATTACGTCCACAGTGGTCAACGGTATCTCGATCGAGAACAACATTGGCAACGCGCTGGTCAGCCGTATCATCAAGGCGCATAAGGAAGGCACGCCATGGAGGGCGTGTATCGTCATTCCGCTTCTGCCTGGTTACACGCATCCGATCGACTCGGCTGAAGCTAGTTCGGTGCGCTTGATTCTTGAATGCCAGAACCGCACCATCAGCCGTGGGCCACACTCGATCTTTACCCGCCTGCGCAAGGAAGGTATCAACCCGGACGACTACATTTCGTTCTTCTCCCTCCGTGGCTGGTGCAAATTCAACTCGGGTGCGCTGGCAACCGAGATGGTGTACATTCACGGCAAGACGATGATTGTCGACGACCGTCTGGTTCTGTGCGGCTCGGCCAACATCAACGAACGGTCGCAGAGAGGCGACCGTGATTCCGAGCTCGTGGCGATCATCCGCGATACCGACATGATCGACGGGACAATGGCCGGCAAACCATTCAAGGTCGGCCGGTTCGCGCACACTCTCCGCGTGCGACTGATGCGCGAGCACACTGGCGTTGATGTCGACGAGATTGACGAGGACGAGCTGATGCTCCGCAAGCCAGTGGCCGACTCGGACCAGATTGCGGTATGGGACCCGGACCACGAGCAGACTGGGTCAAAGCGCGGTATCACGCGCGTGAAGAAGAGCACGCCGCGAGAGCGAATCGGAAAGTCGGTCTCGGTCGCGGTTGACAGCCTCGCCAAGGGTGTTCATGAGAACGTGAAGGGGTACGTCGACAAGACGCTGGAGACGGTTACCGCGGTCGAGGCCGAGGGGGAACGCAGGGAGAGCTTGCAGACCAACCATGCGCCGACGATGGAGGAGCGGGTTGTGCTCGAGACCCATGCGGCACACTCCGGGGCTCCTGGCCATGCCGGAGAGGCAGCGAACGCGCTTGGCGCCGCGGACGAGAACGAGCAGCGCGAGCTCGCACAGAACCTAGTGCAAAACAACCTTAAGTCGGAATCGCGGTGGACAATGCCCATTGAGCCGCCCAAGATGGACCCGAACCTGTTCCACGACCCTCTCGACAAGCGATTCTGGAACGACATTTGGGTCGCGGCTGCCGTCTACAACACCGAGGTCTTCCGCAAAGTGTTCCGCGCGACGCCCGACGACATGGTGCAGACATGGGCGCAGTACAAGGAGTACGCGACGTATCTTGAGAAGTTTGCGCGTTCGGGTGCGCCGCGACCTACGGCTACGCCCGAGCCTGGTGAAGACGGCAACAAGCCCAACGGCGACACCACTGCGCCGTTTGGCCATTCGATGACTGAGACGACTGTTATTGCCGGCCCTGCTGGCGAAGACGGCAAGCCGTCGGGTGAGAACGACCCGTGGTCCGAGTGGGAGCTGCGCGACATGGAAAAGCTGCTCAACGAGCTGCGGGGGACGCTGGTGGTGTACTCTACACACTTTCTCGAGGCCGAGGACCAGGCCAACAACTTTTTGTTCAACGTGAGTGGGGGGTGGTGGGGTGGAGCTGACATGTGCAGCAAGAGCGTATTCTGCCGCTGCTTATCTACGACTAGGCAGGGTTGGGGGCGCGGGGGCGTGGGAGGGGGGGCGTTTATTCATTTGTACAGCATAGTAGTAGCATTGGAAGTAATTTGTGTTGTGTGGGCGAAAGTGGTGTCCACTGCCACCTGCGGCCTTGGCTGGTGGGATCCGCCCGGAGCACGGCCCGAGCCGAAATGTCCAAGCGCCCACTGACTCCGCTTTGGCCGGCCGGCTCGACACCGTCCATCTCACCTCGTTGCACCACTGCATGGCCAGCCGCGCCCTCCTCCGGCGCGTAGTCACGGCAATCCGAGTACGACCCGTCCGGCCCATTGCGCCGCTCTTCCGCGCCGAGCTCGCCGCGGCACATCCTTCTCCCAGCACACCCACTCCCGCCGCCGCCATGTCCGTCCCGCCGTCGCGCTCGCACACGCCGGACGCAATCGACGCCGAGCTCGAGGCCGCCAAGCTCGAGAGCGTAAGCCCTGCTTCCACGCACCGCTGACACGCAGCTGATCGAGTCGCTCGCGGCTGAGCCGGAACGCGCGACGCTCGGCGACGAGCTGGGCGCCCTGCACTCCATCTATCCCGGCGCGATGCGCCTCCTCGAGTCGGGGCCGCGCGTGCGCCTCGAGATCGCCCTGCCGGCATGGGAAGGGACGCTGACCGGCGCCGTCGGGGAGCCTGACCCGCCCGAGCTGCGCGTGCTCGTCACCCTGCGCGAGGGGTATCCTGCCAGTGTCGCGCCGCAGCTCCAGCTGCTGGGGCTGTATCTCGGCGCGTACCCCATCGACGCGGGGTTGTGTAAGTCGTGAAGAGGGGGGTAAGAGCTGACACACAGTCGGCGACGTGACACGCACGTACATCACTGCCGCCGGCGTGCCCTTCACCCCCGGCGACGTGTGCGTCTTCGACGGGCTCGTGTATGTCCAGGGGCTCGCGGGCGCGTGGTACGCCGAGCGGCTGGCGTCCGGCGCGGCGGGCGAGGCGGCGCGGGTAGCAGCAGCGGCCGAGAAGCACGAGGCGGCGGCGGCGGCGGACGAGCACGACGCCGAGCGCGAGCACCAGCGCCAGGCGCGCGCCGCACACGCCGCGCTCGCGGCCCTCGCGGTCGACACCCGCCCCCTGCCGCCCATCACGTCCTCCGAGCCGATCACGGACCGCAAATCCGCGTTCGTGGGCCACGCGGCGCGGATAGTCGACGAGCGCGACGTCGCCGCCGTCGTGCAGCACCTCTTGCAGGACAGGAAGATTGCACGTGCCGCCCATCCGACGATATACGCTTATCGGCTTGTGCGGGATGTCGGCGGGGTCGCGGGCAAGGTTGTGGAAGCGGGTGAGTGGGCGTGAGTGTGACGCCCTCGCGCTGACGCGCTCGCTTGCGCTCGCCGCAGACTACGACGACGACGGAGAAACACAGGCCGGATCCCGCCTCAAGCACCTCCTCGAAATCCTCGAGCTCGAAAACGTCCTCGTCGTCGTCACGCGCTGGTTTGGCGGCATCCATCTCGGCCCCGACCGCTTCAAGCACATCAACCAGGCCGCGCGCGACGCCCTCGAAGCCGCCAAGCTGCTCGACGAGCCCGTCGCCAAGGGACGGCGGAAGAAGTAGCCACAACCTGCCTGTTGTTATCACCATCGCATATGCATCTACTTTGTACAACATAGCGTCCGCGTGCAGCGCAGCGCAGCGCAGCCTTATCACCGCCGCCCACCCCGCCGCCCCCACGGCCTGAACTTGCCGCCACGCCCCGCCTTGCCGCCCCTCCCGCGGCCGCCTGCTCCCCCGCGCCGCTTGCCCTCCGTCACGGGCGCCGCTACGCCCCTAAAGTCGTCGTCGTCGTCGTCGCTTGGCTCCTCGTCCTCCTCCTCGGCACCCTTGTGCCGCCAGTGGTTGCGGTAGAACGACTGCAGCTTGGCGTTCATGTCAGAGATGAACGTCAGGTCGGTGAACTTGACCGGGCTCGACGACTTGGCCCCTGCCGCAGCCTTGGCTGCACTCGAGCTGCCTCGCGCACTAGTGCCCCGCAACGTTGTCATGGCCGGCAAAAAGTCGTCGTCCTCGTCCTCGTCATCTGGCACATCGTACACTTGCGGCTTCGGCGCGCGCGGGTACTGGGAAAAGTCGGGAATCTCAATGCCATCACTGGGAAACGGGATGGCATTGTAGTCGAGGTCGTCGTCGAGGTAGGCAAACTCGTCATCTTCCTCCTCGTTGTCCGAGAACAAGGCCGCCAGCGCCGCTGGCTGTGGGCGCTTCTTCGGAGACGCCGGCAGCTTCGGCAATGGCTCGGCGCGCTCCTTGCCCTTGCCATTCGACTTTGTGGGCGAAGATGTCTGGGCACGTAGAGGCGGCGTTGCCGACCTGGCAGGGGACGACGATCTTGAAGACTTTGCAGGCACTGATGACTTTCGCGGTGAGGGCGACTTCGACGTCGAGCTTGCGGCGGTTGTCACCGCCTCCTTCGCGGGCGATCGTGTACGCGGCCGCTTGGGCCTGCGAAGCACCTCGTCATCGCTGCTCTCCACTTCGACCATCGGTGGCGCCGGTGGCGGCGCGTCGTCGCCCTCGCTATCGCTGCCGGCTTGCACACGCCGGCGCGTGGTGCGGGTCGCCATTTTAGAGCTTGACGCGGCTGCTGATTTGGACGGACTGGCAATGTGCTCCTTGAGCGCATCGATAGCCCGCCGCGACGTCGTGGAGACTGTCGACGCGTTGGACCTGGCTAAGCGCGGCGACTTGCGGGGCACGGGTGGCGACGAGTCGATGTGCGACAGGTCGACCGAGTCGCGTGTAGGTGCGCTGGACGGGGCCGGCGTGTCTAAAAGTCAGAACCACCCAGGACCTCCAACTCACAAGTCTGCTGGCCATTCTGCGCCTTGCGCTTGCGCTTGCTCTCCGACCGCAGGATCTCCTCTGCCGTAAAGTCGGATTCTGAGAGCTCGACAATGTCGTCAAACTCGTCATCAAGGTGCGCAAGAGTACGCCGTGGGGTTTCGTGTGACTTGCTCTTTGCTCGTGGCATCGGCGCCAGGTCAACGAACGGGGGGATGAGCGACTTGGGTGTTACCGCCGGCATTGTCGCGTCGGTGTCGGCTGGCTTGTCAAAGTAGTGGCTGGTGACGGGAGCGGCGGGGATGGCGTCTGACTGTGTGGGCTGTGTGGAGGGATCCTCCTAGTCTTCTGTGAGGATCGCCGGTGCTGACGACGGCACGGCCTCTGGGGAGGCTACCGGCGACTCTGGGAGGAAGGTGTCGCGCGTCGGCGGTGGTCGGTTTGGGTCGAAGCCTGGCAGCGATAGAATATGCGGGGCTGACGTGGACGAGAGCCTGATCAGAGCTCGCATTCGTGTTGTGCGTGGGCGATGGGCATTGCCGGCGAGTTGGGAGGCAAGGTGGAAGGGAGGTGTGGATCAGAGATCAGATGAGCCGGATGGGTTTTGTTGTTCTCGGCCACCATCATTTGGCTGCCGGATCAGACGCGACGCGTCTTGGTTGACGATGCTAATGCTATTACAAGTCACATCACGTGACTATTACAATTTTCTCTTGGCCCCAATTCCAGTCGCGTTGATTGCATTCCACGCGTCTTTAGCTAAGGGACGGGACGGCCAGCTGCGGCGGCGGCGGCGGTAACCACGGGACGACCAAGTCTTCAGACAGCGCACCCCGCAACCACCGCCGTCGCCGTCGACAACCTCAAACGCCCATCTACACTCGCCACTTCACACACCAGCACCATGCTGCCTTCATCACTCTCGGGCCGCCCAAAACAGAGATACGGCCTCCCGCACCCAGGCGGAGGGTACGCCAGCAACGGCGGGTACGCGCCACTGCCGCTGTCGGCGTCGCGCGCCATGACGACGCTGCGGACACGGACACGGCTCACCAACCTCGCCGTGCTCATCCTGCTCGCGATCACGGGCGTGTCGCTGCTCGCCAACGTAAACTACATGCTGGCCGGGTGGAGCCCGGCGCCGCCGAGCGCGGTGAGCCTGTCGCGCGCGGCGTGGGACGAGTGGGACGAGCTCGCGTCCAACGACATGGTGCACTCTGGCCGCCCGCCCAGTGTCGAGACGACCATCACGCGCGACTCGCGCATGGAGGACGTCGACCATCTCATCATGGTTCCCGGACACGCGGTCTGGGTGGGACACGACCCCAGTGTCGCGGCGATCCACGACGACGACTGGGTGCTAGAGCGCTACCAGAAGGGCGGGAGCGTGCAGACGTTTGTGGGGCACATTGAGCGTGGCGCAAAGCTCTTGAAGGAGGACCCACACGCGCTGCTCGTGTTTTCGGGGTGAGTGTTGATGCTGGCTTGGGGCTGCGGCTTGCAGCCATCTCTGTGCCACGACGACGCTGACAACGACGCTAGTGGCGCGACGCGCTCGCACACGTCCACTCCGCTGTCCGAGTCGGTGTCGTACCACCGTCTCGCGGTCGCCAAGGGACTGCTGTCTGTCACCGAGGTGGACGAGAAGCTCGCGCCAGCTGCGCGCGCGACGACCGAGGAGTACGCGCTCGACTCGTACGAGAACCTCCTGTTCTCGATGGCGCGTTTCCGCGAAGTGACCGGACGCTGGCCGGACCGCGTCACGGTCGTGGGCTATGGGATGAAGCGAAAGAGGTATGTCTGTGTGCGCGTGGCGTGGTTGTGTGCGCATTGCGCGGGGTAGGGTGTTGGGGACGACCGCCGTCGTCGTGCCGTGGAACCACGCTCGGCGAAGGCGAGCCCCCCTCCGAAGACACAGACGCTCACGCCACAGGTTTGAGCAACTCCACCGCAGCGCCATCCGCTTCCCGGCCCACAGGTTCAACTACATTGGAATCGACGATGACGGTGACACGAGCGAGCACTACTCTGGCGAGGTAAGTTGTCCTTCCCCGCCTCACAAGCGGTGTCCCGTCGCTCACCCCAACCCAGCTCAAACACGCCTACGCGCACTTCCTCTTCTCGCCCAGCGGGTGCCGACCACCACTATCACTGAAGCGCACCGACCGCAACCCGTACTCGCGGTACCCGCCGTACCACGCGTCGACGCCCGAGCTGGGCCCGCTGCTCGAGTGGTGCCCGCCGCAGACGCTCGTGGGCGAGATTGCTGTGCCGACGTCGCTGCGCGACGACGGCTCTAGCGCGGACGACGTCGACAAGACGCCGCCCAAGGGCTTTGTGGTGTACGACGGGCAGGTGCCGTGGGACGAGGACGTGATCATGGACCGCGAGCGAGACTAGGAGGGCAAGGCCCACATGCCTGCTGATAGAGCGCATGCGGGCGCACACACGCATCATCGTAGACACTGCATGTCGCATGTTAGAGTATTGAGCTGGGCTGGGGGCTAGATGGGCACTGGGTGCAGAGATCGCGTCGCATTGCGGGCTGTCGACCGCGGTGACCTGGAGGGTATGTAAGTTCCGACGGAAAGACGGGAGGCCACCGAACCGTGGTATCCCTTAGTCATCTGGATAGTGGCAGTCTGGGTGGTGCGGCGGTGAGGGACAGCAAGAATCGATCACCCAGCAGCAGCCTCGGCGCCGTCTCGGCGCCGTGCAACGACACAGCCGGGGCCTGATCCGCGCATCATGCCTCGGGCGGAGTCCAGACCGGGGCGCAGTGGGTGGCCGAAGCTCGCTTTGTATGGGATGTAGTGGCCGTAGTTGTTCGGTACGGCATGCCGCATGGAGCGACGCTGACCGATCATTTGGTTATCGATTACGAGCGGCGACGTCATAAATCGCGCAGATCGGACAAAGCAAGCGCGAGCCCGTGCCACACGCGCGCCGATATCCATCCGTGTCGTGCTGCACGCGTGCTTGGGCAGCGACGGCGTCGGTGTGGGCGTGGGGGCGCGAGGAATGGGTGGGCGTGCCGCGTGCGAATGCTTAGCGTGCACGGCGTGATCATGCGACCATGCGCCCCGAGGCGAGGGCGCGCGCACGACATCGAGACGACAGAAGCAGCGCCCGACAAGCTACTTAAGGCGTGCGCTTGAGTCTTCCCTCGACACAACACTTACACTCTCAACTCCCCCTCTCGCACCGTACCGCAAACCCAACCCAACCCACCTCACACAATGGCCCCCACCATCGCTGTCATCGCGCCCACCGGCTTGCTCGGCCACGCGATCGTCAAGGCCCTCGCCGACGGCGGCAAGGCGACCGTCGTCGCGCTGCACCGCGCCTCGTCCGACCTCTCCAAGCTGCCCAAGGGCGTGCAGACCCGCGTTCTCGACTACGAGAGCGCGTCGGCTGCTGACGTGCACAAGGCGCTCGAGGGTGTCGACATTCTTGTGTACGTGCTGTGCTCCTGTCCTTTCCCTGCCACCTACTAACACGCCCCAGCAACGCCGTGTCCAAGGCCTCGTCGGACGCCGACATCCGCTTCCTCGAGGCGCTCGCGTCCCTCCCGCACAAGCTCAAGGCCTACGTGCCCTCCGACTACTCGGTGGCCTGGACCGCGGGCGAGGACGACGACCCGGCCAACGCGATCGTGTACAACAAGGTCGTGGCGGCCAACAAGGCCAAGGAGCTCGGCGTGCAGCTCACGCCCGTGCTCAACGGCAGCTTTGAGCCCTTCACCTTCTTCCCCGGCTTTGTGGGCGTCTGGATCGCGGACAACAAGGCCAAGTTCTACGGCGACGCGCTGAACCGTGAGCTGCCTGTCACGTCCCCCGGCTACCTTGGCGCCGGCGTCGCGCAGCTCGTCACCTCCCCCGAGCTCGTCCCGGGCAACACGTACACCATTGTCGAGCAGAAGTGGACCGGCCAGCAGGTCGTCGACGCGATCGCCAAGGCCAAGGGCGCGGACGTCAAGGTCGAGACCTTCACCGACGCCGATCTCGAGGCGCTCCGCGCCAACGGGCCCCTCGGCGTCCTCTCGGGCGCTCTCATCAAGAAGTGGGGCGCAGGCGAGTTCCCAGAGGTCAACCCCTTCAAGCCGGAGGGCGTCACCCCGCGCACCGTCGACCAGGCTGTCGAGTCCGCCCTCGGCAAGTAGGGCAGACGTCTCCCCTAAGTTCAGCTGCTGGCCCAATAAGTGGGCCAGAACTCAGCTTGTAGTATAAGATAGCAATTTAGCAATGCAGTCATTGTGAATACAGCCTGGAGCAAGAAGCACGCCACATTCCTTCCGAACTGCAGCAGCCTCTGCAACCTTCTACTCTCCTCCCCACCCCACCCCCTTCCTGCCATGAGTATGCATTTTAGCCAGTGACACAGTCAATGGATGGGAATATAGTGCGATGTGACGCCACGCCCGCCTTCTACGACAGCGCAATCTGCTCGTCCTCGGCGGACGCGCCCTCAACAACCGGCTCCTCGGCAGAGCCCATCGCGTTATTGCCCAGCAGGCTCTGGTCGACCTCGATGACCTCCTTGGCCTCAAAGTGCAACGTCCAGCTCGGGAGCAGCTTGCGCGCCGAGATCTGCTGCGAGGTGAGCGACGTGCCGTAGGTGAGCGGGGCGAGGTAGGCGAAACAGCCGACCACGAGCACGGTGAGGACGGCGAGGACGATGAGGCCGGTGCGGTTGACAACGGCGCGGATCTGCGGGCGCAGACGCGTCTTGGGGCCCGCGGCCGACACGGGGTAGTTGACCGACTCGACGAGAATAAAGTTGAGGACCGAGCCGGCAACAAGCGCGGACGCGAGGTGCGCAGGCAGGTAGTGGTGCAGGAACCTCTGGCGCTCCATCGTGTAGAAGGGGAAGTAGTGGAACGCCCAGGCGCCAAAGAAGAAGAGCGTGTTGCGGTACATCCTGTTGCGGACGTCGTCCTCGATCGGCTCGATGCCACGGCGGCGCGCGAGCTGGTCGGCACCGAGGATGCCGAGGAAGATGCTGAGCGCGACGGCGCAGACCCACCAGTCGAGCAGGTTCCCAATCATGTAGATCTGCTGCTTGAGGTCGTTGTTGGTCCAGAAGCTGACACCCGAGAGACAGAAGGGCCACTCGACGGGCGTGGACGCGTACGGGTGGCTGCTCGACAGGCCGGCATTGTGCTGGAGCATGAGCACCTGGAGCTCCCACCACTTCTTGAAGAAGTTGATGTGCTTGACGGGCTTGTCGGGCACCGAGCCGGTACGGTTGCGGAAGTCCTGGCCCTGGCCGTCGGCAACGATCTCGGTCGAGAGCCAGAGCGCGGAACGGTGGTCGGCATTCTTGGCGCCGTTGACCTCCTGCTGGTTGTGGCCCCATTCAGGGAGCGCCTTCTTGTGCGTCCACAGCATGACACGCGTCTTGACGTGCTGGACCTTGAAGTGGGACGACAGCGTCTTGACCGGCTCACCGTCGTGCGCGTCGTTGACCTGGATCTGGAAGAGGGTAAACTCGCGCTTGTCGGCGTCGTCCTTGCCGGCCGTCGTAAACTCCTGGTTGGTCGGCATGGTGGGCGAGGCGACGTCGTGCGTCATGAGGAGCGTGTCGGTGCCAATGTGGCGGAACTGGACGACGTCGTTGTGGCGCAGGACGCGGCCACGTCCAGACTCGGGGATCTCGCGCGTGGGGATGATCTGCCAGTGGTTGTTGGTGTCGTTGTGGGGGTAGCACGTCACCTGCTGGCCCTGGGACGAGACACGGTCATCGGGGTAGCGCAGCGGGTAGCGGTCGACGTGCGAGTGAAGGAACTGGCTCGTGTCCTTGTGCTGGATGGTGATGGTGTCGTAGTAGCGGATCTCTGCGTGGGTTAGCTAGAGCAGCTCACGTCACCCACCCTGCGACGACTGGAGCAGCTCGTTGCCTGCCAGCGTCTCCTGGAACGCGGGGCTCATGAACGTGTCGCCAGGACCGGAATACTTGAGAATCTTGAAGTGCAGCCAGAAGAAGGAGAGGTAGATGATAAAGGGCCAGACGATGAGGCCGACGGCGCGGTACACAAAGTGCTTCCAGAAGTGGCGCATCGTGTAGCCGCGCTTGACGTCGAGGATGCCCCACAGGTCCCAGACGACGGCCGAGCCGACGGTAAAGAATGTGAAGAGGCCGACCATCTTGCAGCCCAGGGTGCAGGCGAGCGCGGCGCCGGTAGCGAGGAGCCAGCCCCACCACTCGTTTGAGAACTCGCGGTAGCGCTGCTGGTGGAACTTGACATAGGCGAAGAGAGAGAGGGCCATGAAGAGGACCAAAGGAGCGTCGAGGAGGATGAGGCGGGTATGTGTGATGTGGCCGTTGTCTGGGCGCGTCAGCGGCAGTCGGGTCGATCACGCCGCCTCCTCCAACCGCCATCCCACCCCACTCCACTCACCAAAGAGAATCAGCAGCGCCGAGAACGCAGCAATGGGAATAGGGTATCCGCTCTCGCGCATGGTGGCATACACGACGGGCACGGTGACGCTACCCAGAATCGCGCTCCATCCGCGGAGGCCGACGTACGGCACGGCGTTGTCGTCGGACGTGTAGCTGTCGCCGATGTTGTCGAAGCCAAACGGCTTGGTGTAGCCGACGAACCAGCCCGCGAGCGCGTTGAGCATCTTGGCAAGCGGCGGGTGCACGTCAAAGTAGTACTCGCGCTGGAGGTAGTGGGTCGCAAACGAGCCGAAATGCACCTCGTCGAACACGACCTGGTCCGGGTGCTTGATGCCCCAGAAGCGCACGATGGCCGCGAGCGCCGTCAGGCCCAGCGCGACGGCGTACGAGAGCACGCGCTCGTTGCGCACCGTGTCGGCGGACACGGGCGGGCGCGGCGCGTGCTGCGCGTCGCGCTGAGACGAGGTCAGCGCCGCGCTGGCGAAAACAAAACAACGACTACACACCCACCTTGTGCTCGTCAGAGTACCGGTCCCAGGACTGCGGGAGCTCTGGGCTCTTCTTGGGCCGCCGATGACGGGGCTGGAGCGACATGATGCGGGGGGGAGGTGTGGGAGTGAGTGTGGGGGATGATGGGAGACAATGTTGATGGCCGCGCGGATGTGACGGGGTCGGCGTCGCAGCTTTCGGCCAACTGATCGGCAGTCACGTCGACGTGGCCAATGAAACGCGCAAGTGGCAGCGATGTCGCACTTGTGACTCTGCCTGCAACCATTCCATCCATGCACTGCATATACTGTCTGGTACAGAATCGATGGCGCTGCGCACTGCGTACGCCGCAGCATGGCCCCACCCACACCTCGCGTTATGATGCAGTGCATGTCGCTACAAGCCCAGGCTGCGTGCCAGTGTGCGCGGTCCTAATCTGCCGTCTACTCTACGTACACTCTCCGCTCCTCTAGTCGTCGCGCACCTCGGCGAGAACACCACCGCTCTTGACCTTGCCCCAGCCGATAAGACGCCAGTGCTTGTCGATACGGCGCGAGAGGGCAATCTTCTCGCCCTTCTCGGTACACGCGGGCGTGGTGAGGCCGATCGTGACGTCGCCGCCCTTGACGGCGAGGATGCGACCACCCGTCTGCGAAGCACCAATGTTGACAAACAGTGTCTCGCCAACAGTAAGCTTGGACACCTTGGCCTTCTTGCTGTCGTCCGTCTTGACACCAAGCAAACGACGGAGAAGGAAGACCTCGGCCTTGATCTCAATGTAGATGCTGGGGCCCTTGCCAACAGCCGACATGACCATGCCGAGCAGACGGTCGGCACGGCAGAGTGCGGGGTCAACAAGAGTTCCGACACCAATCAGACCACCGGGAACGGCGAACTGGAGGTGGTTCTGCTCGGCGTGGAGCGACTGGATCTTGGAGATGAGGGGACGGCAGGTGCAGGTTCCGGTAGCGTCACGGGTGATGATTCCTGGGCGGATCTCGACCTCCTGGCCGACCTTGAACACACCCTGGATAATCGAACCACCGGCAACACCACCCTTGAGCTCGTCGACGGTAGCACCAGGCTTGTTGACGTCGAACGAACGGATAACAACCATGCGGGGGTCGGCGGTGAAGTCGTGTTTGGGGGGCTCAATCTTGGCGAGGGCCATGACGACGGCGTCAATGTTGAACTTGAGCTGGGCCGACACGGGGATGATGGGAGCGAGGCGGGCAGTGGTGCCCTCGACGAACTTGCGGATCTGCTCCGAGTGCTCAACAGCCTCCGACTCGCGCACCAGGTCCATCTTGTTCTGGAGGATGACAATGTTGTGGGGGTCGATACCGATGATCTCGAGGGCAGCCAAGTGCTCTCCTGTTTGGGGCTGGGGGCATGATTCGTTACCGGCGATCAGGAGCAGCGCGCCGTCCATGACGGCGGCACCGGTAAGCATGGTAGCCATGAGAATGTCGTGTCCGGGGCTGGGGCGGGTGTGAGCAAGACGCAAACGCCATTTCCAGCAGCACCACTCACCAGTCGACGAAGGAGACGTGGCGGATCAGCTCGAGGCGGCCGTCACAGCCTGGCCTCTCGCACTTGGGGTTGTTCTCCTTGGACGAGGGGTACGAGCGGTAGCAGGTGGGGGGAGGGCATGCGGGGTTCTGGCACTTGTAGATCTGGGCGAGTTAGGGCTGCAACAGGGGACTGCTGGGACAACAAAAGCCGCACTGCAGACTGCACACGAGCACGCGCACAGTCCGGTCCGTTCGACTCGGTCCCAGCCTCCCGGCGAACGCACCTTGGCGTTGGCGTAACCCAGCTTGATGGTAATGTTACGCTCGAGCTCGTTCTTGAAACGGACGGTCTGGACGCCCGAGATGGCGCGGACGGTCGACGACTTTCCGTGCGCGACGTGGCCGATGGTGCCGATGTTGATCTGGGGGGGTTAGTGAGCGAGTTGTTGGGCGGCAAAAGCCGAGCGGGCGACCAAGGCCGGCGATGTGCGCGAGGGTGCGCAGGGCAGGTCTGAGCGGGACGCAGGCGGCAGTGTGTCGTGTCCGACGTCGTCGTCGCCGTCACGACGCTGCGCGCCGCCCCCGCCCGCTCGCCACCATCGCCGCGCGCCTTTGCCTCGCCTGGCCACGCCGCCGCTCACGCGCCCACACTCACCGTCGCCTGCTTGGAGATGACCTCGGGGCTGAGCGCGGTAAGCTTGGTCAGGTCGACCTGGACCTCGGCGGCGGGGTTGGAGCTCGAGCCCTCGCCCTGGAACGCGGCCATGGGGTCGTTGACGGCGGCCATGGTGGGTGTGGGTGGGTGTGGGTGGGTGTGGGTGCAGAAGAGCGTCGAAGGGATGTCCTTTTTTGCCGGTTCTTTCGGTGGCGTTTTGGGCGGCGTGCGTTGGGTCGGCTGTGCTGCGGTCGAGGTGTGCCGTGCGAGCCGTTTTAGGTGTGATGCGGTGAGGTGAGAGGGTGCAACGAGTCGTTGGTTACGCCGACAAATCCACAAAGACGATCAGTAGCGAGCTACGCTGGTGCTGCTGCTGCCGCCGTCGCCGCCGTGCGGTGTGCCTCCGGCCGCCTCGACTCAAAACGCAGAAGATTCGAGTTTGCCACACGCCGGAATTATCGCCAGGCGCGCTGCTGCCAGGCGGACGTCACCCAGGCGCACGCACCCACCACCCAGCCAGCCAGCCAGCAAGCCAGGCAGCCAGGCAGCGGAACCAAACCCGTCCAGTCGTCCGCGGAATCAAACCATGTGAGATGCTCGACACCTGACAGGCCGCCGAGGTTCACTCCGAGCGACACCCAGCTCGAGCTCGACGTGCTTCATCCACCTCGAGACATCATCAACAACAGCACGATGGCCGCCGGACCCGGTGAGTGCCGCGCGTGTGTGTGCGCGCACCCCGCGCCGACGCCCGCCAGCCAGCCAGCTAACCCCCCCAGGATTCCACCCGCACCCCCCATCATTCCTGCACCGCGGCCTCGCCAAGGCCCTCGGCGCCGGCATGTGGTTCTTCATCTTCTACCGTGCTCGGTGGGTGCCGCGTGGTGCTGCACGGACACATGACAGCGAGCTGACCTTGCCTAGCCAGGACGGCCCCGCCCTCATCGGCCTCAGGCACCCATGGGACGGACACGGACACGGACACGACGACGAACACCACCACTAGTGCGCAAGCAACAAAGAAGAGCAGACTTGTACACAACAAAGATTGCATGAGCATACCCGCGGCGGGGGGTGCGGGCGCGGGGGGGCGGGGGCGCCGCTGGTGGCTCTGGCTGTGGAGGCCACTGGGGGTTGCCGCGATGGAGGATGAGCGAGGCGCCTGGAGCGGATCGGGACGGCGTCGGTTGGTCGTCACTCTCATCCGGCGCGTCCTCACGCAACACACACTCACACACAACACGCACTCACACACGCCCGTGCTAACCTAATACATTGACACTATACAGCTTTACATCTCACCACCCCAGAATCCCCTCGCCTCCCAACGCGCGCAGTCTCGATCTCGCGAGCAGCCCCTCGCGCGGCGGCGGCGGTGGCAGCGGCTTGTCCTTGTCGTCCTGCGGCGGTGCCGAGACCGCCCCGCTGTCCGGCGGCGCGCCCAGGCCCGTAGTCAGCTCGAGCGCCGTGATGGGCCCGGTGCGACGGACAGGCTCGGGGTGGACCAGCTCGTTTGGCGGCGTGTTGAGCGCATGCAGCGGCCGCGCGTGTGGGCCGTCAAAGATCAGCGACGTCGGCGACATCTGCCCGCTCATGCTCAGGTCGTTGGGGTCGAAGCCGTACTGCACCGACGCGCTCGGCGGCGGCGGCAGCGCCGTGAGGAAGCTGCCAGAGATACCGTGCTCGCTCAGACAGCGGCACAGGCACGCCGGGCAGCCGCCCTTCGTTGAGGGCAACACCGCCCGCAGACAGCGAGTGTGTGATGTGTGCGAGCAGATAGTACACGTCGTCGCGAGGCCTGGCTGTCAGCTGGAGGCATCGCAGCTCCACCCACCCTTGATTGGAAGCCGGCAGACGGAGCACTGGGGCTGCTCGCGCGCGCGAGAGCAGTTCGGGCACCACGCGCGGTCCGGCGTGACCACACGCTGCTTGCAGTGCTGACAGAGGGTTGCAAAGGCTGGCGTGAGCGGCGCACACTTGGCATACACTCACCCAAGTCGCTGGTGCCGAGGTCGCCGCTCGCAGCAGCCTCTGCAGGCCCGTCGACAGGCGCAAACTTGTACTGGAGGAGCGCGGCACGCTTGCCCACATGACCAAT
Organism: Vanrija humicola; assembly: GCA_008065275.1. NCBI lineage: Eukaryota > Fungi > Basidiomycota > Tremellomycetes > Trichosporonales > Trichosporonaceae > Vanrija > Vanrija humicola. The sequence goes on from QKWK01000010.1 coordinate 471,094, forward strand.
GCGGAGGAGGTAGTCGGCATAGACGAGCTTCCACACCTCGGCGAGCGGGAGGATCTCGTCACGGAGGAGCGATGTCCGCGGGCTACTCGTCAGTTGCAGCCGAATACCCCAACTCACTGCTCCTCTACAAGGATGTCGATGCGAACGCCCACGGTCCGGTGCCGACGCTTCCGTTCGGGCGTGGACGTGAGTACTCCGGCTCCTGCGCGGGAGAATGTTCTACGGAGCGGACTAGCCGAGCCAAACGACACCTTCTGCGAGCGGCCCGTAGGCGGCGGCGCGTCGCCGCCGAGACTCGCTCCAGAGGTCTCGCGCTCAAAGGGCGGAGGGCGGCCGGGCGTAGGTGGGACATTGTACCCCGGCGGGGACCATGTCGAGCCAGACGTCCCTGCGTCCCGGCTAGTCATGGACAGAGGGCGGGGGCGAGGGTCTCTACCCGACCGTCCAAGGTCTCGTGACTCGCGCGACTCGCGACGGTCCAACCTGCGTGGGGAGGCGGCGATGAGGGACGAGCTCGTCATCAACGGGCCGACGGTGTCGCTCCTGGGCGGAATAGAAACGCCCATGGTTGAAGGCTCTTCGAAGCTGCCTGCGATGGGGGTACGGGGGGTCCCGATCCGATGAGGCACCTCAAACGACGTGCGGTCACGCGGCGTCAACGCCATCCCGCGCAGGCTGATGGACGACGGGTTCATGAGGATCTGCGACCAGCCCGACGTGCGGAAGCTGCTCGGCCCAGACTGTGGCGGGGTCGTCGGCGTGTTTGAGCTGTGCCTTCGCCCAACTGTGACTGTTGTTGGCACAATCGCTGTTGTAGTCCTCGGAAGGTCAAAGTAGTCGACCTCGGGGGAATGGTGCACTATCGTCTCCGCCGCCGGTGGCGGGGAAGATGTGTGTTCATACTCTTTGAGAATGCAAGCAATGAGCGCCAGGAGCTGGATGTCGTGGGCCTCCATGAGCCTATCAAAGCTGACGAGGTTAGCTGTCACCCGCAACCACAACTCACATCTGGTCAAGCACGCGCCGCTTGCGCTCCATGCTGACTTCCCAGTCCATACGCTCTCTTTTAGCACTGCTCTCGCGGCGGAACGGAGCGTGGGGGGAGTACGGCGGAGGCGGGTCCGACAAGAGGCTCCGCACCGCCGCCCACACCTCGGCATGGTCCAGCCGCTTCAAGTCGAGCGCGTGGACGAGGTTTGCGTCGATAGACGTGGTGGTGTACACTGCCGCGAGGTTGGGGTCCGGCCCGCCAACGAGGTGCGATACGTTGTGGATTGTGAGCGTGCTCCGCGCCTGAACCGGCGCAACGCCGGACTTGAGCCGGCGGATGTGTCTCTTGTACCGCATCATCGCGGGCTTGTGCGGGTTCTCGAGTCGCGACAGGGCCGTGATGGCGCGCGCGAGCGGCGAGTTGAACGGGTCCCGCCCACCAGACGGCGACCGGGACAGTGAGGTCCTTGCGCGCGGAAGAACGGTCTGCTTAGGGAAGAAGCACACGAGCTGGCCGTTGGGACCAAACGTCGCACCCGTTGATCTGACGAGCATCGGGACATTCTGGATCACACGGTCGCTCTCACTGCCACTCTCTTCGTCGACAATCCGCCGGCCCATGCGCTCGTGGTAGCCGAGAAGGAACTCGGTGACCTGCACAAGACATTGCTTGTTACCTGAGCGGATTTCCTTAATGGTCGAAACAATGCGGTGTCTCGTGATGGGCGAGACTGTCGCGTTGCGCTCGAGCTCAAACGTCGGGATCTCGGAGCCGTGGGGGTACTTTGGCGGGAACGTCCAGTGGATACGGATGAATGCGAAGCGGTCGCCGTTAGCCCATGGCCCATTGAGCGACATTGTGAGCTTGCGGTGCGCAATGTCAATCTGGTGTCAGTGCTGTACGTCGGCATCGACCCACCTTCTCGAAGTTGACTTTGGACTTTGGAAACATCTTGTGCACCAGCACAATCTCGTCCTTGAGTGGGATGAGCTCCTGCCCTGCGGCAGAGAAGTCTAAGCTCCTCCTCCGCCTCTGCGACGGTGTGCGCGTCAAGCTGAGGGCCCGCAGCGACGGACTCTCTCCTGGAGTGCGCGGACGCGAATTCGAGCGCTCGCCGCTGTCGTGGCTGCGGGTCTCGATCTCGGGCGATGTCTGCACCGAGTTGCTGGTGATCGAGGCTGCAGGCGCCAGCGCAGGTCTTCTTCCATTGTCCCCAGGCATGACGCTGCCGGCGCGGCTGGGCGCGACGCTCGACTCGGGCGTGATGCCTGTGGCGCCTTTGCCCGTCTTGACGACCTTTGTGAGCCACTCGATCTGGTCGACAGCCTTCTGCGTGCCACCACCACGAGTCATGCCCGTCTCCTTGGGCGTAGCAAGCATGCGCTGTCGGGCAATTCCACTTGGCGGCGCAGTCGGCGGGAACATGGTCGGGAGGCAGAGGTGTGGATTGTGCGGGTCGATCACCTTTGGCGCAGGCAGGTACGAGCCCGCCGAAATGGCCCCCTCGCGGCCTGGTATGTGAGTGTACGTCACGTCTCGTGCACCGCGGCGCGTACTGAGCACCGTGATGGGTGCGCCGGCCTGGTACCCGACCTTGGCCGACACCTCGCGCGACACGGGCCAGATGCGCAGCGTGCGATCCTTGGACCAGGTGACCAGCTGGAACTCGCGGTCCTCGTGCTCGAGGTCGTCGCCACCACGCTTGCGCCACACAAACTCCTTGACGACATCGGCGTGGCCCTCGAACCTCTCCACGGGAGTGTTGCTCACGCCCGGCGTCTCGGGGCAGTCGTAGCCGAACATCTCGAGGGCGGTTTCGCCGCGTTGCGGCAGCGCAAGCACGCCATATCCAAACGGCAAGTGCCGTGCTCGCCAGACAGGATAGTTTGTCTGGATCGTCTGCCGGGGCTCGTACATCGACCCGATGGGCGAAGGGAGCGGCACAAAGCTGTTGTCACTCAGCTGCTCGTTGCCGGGCGAGAGCTCGGGCACTGTCCAGTACTTGATCGTGCGATCCAGCGAGCAGGTCACAATCTTGTGGCGTTCTCTTCTGTCCCAGTCGATTCCGTAGATCTTGGCGTCGTGCGCGTTAATGACTACGACGGGTACGGACCCCTTGCGGTCGTCCCACACGATCACGTCCTTGCCATGCGCCGTGGCGAGGATGTGCTCATGCTGGCGGTTCCACTTGACCTGGGTACCTGCTGCACCCCACGCTGAAAGACGCATGAACGGCGTGTTACCGTCCATCCGCAGGTCCCAGCCGCGAATGCCCGCGTCCATGGCCACTGTCGCCATGAGATTGGGGTTGAGCGCGTGCCAGTTGATGTCTGTGATTGCGCGTGAGTGGGCGTCGATGGAGCGCATGAGCGCGGTCTGCGCCGCCAGGTCCCAAATCAGGAGCTTCTGGGACGAGGTCGACAGGATGAGGTTGTCTGTCACGGCGTGAGGGGACCACTGGCAGCTGGGGGGGTGTCAGCGCGCCAGCCCGCCGAACAGGCCATCCATCCCCTTCGCCTCCCCACTTACTCTGCAATCTGCCATGTACCGCCCTGCGGCACGAAGCGCGGGGCCGAGTCAACATTGTTCAAGTCGAGGATGTACAGCCCCTTCCTGCTGGCGAGACACACGTCGCGGCTCGACGGCGAGATGGACAGGCTCCCGACCGGCTGGTTGACGGTGATTGTCGCGCCCTCCTGGAACGGGTCGGCGGGGGACGAGGAGCGGCGCTCGACCTGCTGCGGCGGCGAGAGCGAGGGTACGCTGCTGCCCAGGCCGAGGATCGAGCCACCCGCCGCGGTGAACGTCGTCGACGGGCCGCGCGCGCGCACCACCTGGCGCGTCGTGACGAGCGGCGACAGGCCCAAAGGCGATGTCACGCTCGAGCGGCGCGACCCCGGCCCCGAGGGCGGGAGGGGCACGCGCGACGGCGAGGGCGAGTGCATCGGCGCAAACGTGAGGGTTGCTGGTGGTGCTGCGCTCGTCGCCTGTCGGTGTGGGTGTGATGGATGTGGTTTGTGATCTCGTCGCAGTGACGTCGATGTGACTGGCCGCCGAGCAATCATTTGCACCCACTCACCCACTCAGTCCGCCCACCGTGCAGCACACACCACTCGCGCCTTTTGGGTCGTGTTTCGCCCTTTTTGCCGCGCAGCGTCAACAAAACAAAACAATCTCTCTCCTCTCATCCCCTCATCCTCCTCCATGGCCTTCTCCCTCCCGGCACCGCTCCCGGCGCCGCTCGCGCGCTCGCGCCTCAAGTCCAACCTCGGCGCGCTCGCACTCTTCGCCTTCCTCCGCTCAATCTTCACGCCGTACATCTCGCTCCGCGCCGTCCTCGTCGCGCTGCTGGACAAGGGCCTCACCCTCGCCGGGCTCCAGCGGCGCGGCAGCGCCATGGTGTGGTGGATCGGTGAGTCGGGGTGTGCAGATGCGAGCCCGCAACGCTTCTAGCATCTCGCTGCCCGCTGCCTTCTGGCGCAACTCACGTCACTGACCCGCCAGAAACGCTCGTGACTCTGTCGTTGCTGTACAACATTGCCGAGGCCGCCTACTGGGTGCAGCAGCCGCCCGTCCCGCCCCCCGCGCCCAAGGGCATGGCGTTTGTGCCCATCTCCAAGTCGTCGCCGTTGGTGAGTTGGCAGGTCTCGGGTTGACAATCCCAACTCACGCCGCACAGACACGAAGCTACCCCGAGCCAGCGGCGACATCGACGCCAGTGCGCTCCAGCGCGGCACAGAGCCCGCTCGCGCAGTCGATCTACCGCGCGAGCCCGAACCGCCCCGGCGCCGTCGGGAGCCCGGACCGCCAGCAGTCGCCGCTGTCGTCGTCGACGGCGCGCATCCTCAACCTCGCGCAGCCTGCACCGTCGGCCACCGGCCTGTTCTACGACGACAACTCGAGCGCGAGCCCGTCCAAGGTCGCGCGCGGCGACCGCGGCCTCGGTGCGAGCACGTCGTCAGTCACTGCGACGGCGACGGCGGCGACGACGACTACCCGCCGCTCCGACTTTGTCGTGGTTGAGCGCGACGAGAAGGAGTGGGTCGACAACGTGTGGAAGGGGGTCCGCGGCAAGGGCAGGCACATTGGGCTGTAGGTGGCGTATGGCGTATGGCGTATAGAGTCAGTAGAGTGATGCCACTGTCGCGCAACGTGAGGGCAGATACTTATGGTGTCGAGTCATGTGGGCTCGTCATGCGTGAGGTCTATGGGTGCTACTTGTGCTAGTTGTCCTGGTCCATGCTGTCGTCGGCGGCGGCGGGCGCGGGCGCGTCCTCGTCGTCGTCGTCGTCTTCCTCTTCACTGCTGTCGTCCGTGTCATCGCTCTCATCCTCATCCTCACTCCCGCTCTCATCCTCCCCACCCTCCTCCCCCTCCTCCTCATCCCCCGCGCGCTCAGCAGCCTCCCAAAGCGCCGCATCGCGCTCCACAACAGGCCCCATCCCGTCCCCCACAGCGCCGTTGACGTCGAACACCCCGATGCCGACATCCATAGCCACGACGTCGCCCTCGCCGCCGTGCTCGATGTCCACGCTGTCCGGGTCTTCCGCGGCGCGCGCCGCGAGCTCGGCGTTCGACTGCGCCAGGAGTGGGAGGAACGCGCGTGCGCGGGCCAGCACTGAACGTCAGCTTGGTCTTCAGCTGCTGCTCACCGTCGGACTCGGGCATCGCGTGTGGTCTGCTCGGCGGGAACGGGGGCGGCGGGAGCCCAGCGAGGTCGGGGCTCGCGCTGCTGTCCGGCTGGGCGAGCGACGAGAGGAGCGAGCCTGCGCCGGTTAGCTTGTTCTCGCGCGCATGCCTCGCGCCACGTACCCAGACGCGCCTCGCGCGACTCTGGTGTCTCGACGTCGAGCTTTTCTCTTGGCGGCATGGTGGGTCGTGTGTGATGGATGGCCAAACACAAAATTGCATGACGTCGTGTTTTGGCGCGGCGGTGATGGCGGCGGCGGTCGCTGCTGGCGTCGGTTTTGACGCGCCTGGCTGCACTCTCGCAGCCACACCTCGTACAACCTCCCACAATGTCCACTTCCTTGCATAGCATCATGCTCTAAACATCTAGTCTGCCCCCGACTCATGCAGAGACACCCCCCTAGAAGTACAGTATGGCGGGGTATGGCTGCGGCCACTGCCCGCCGTGCTCGTCCGCTCATTACTCCGACTTGTTCTTCTGCGGGATCGGGTTGCCGTTGGCGTCGATCAGCCCCTTCTTCTCCATGTTCTTGAGCGACGCAATCAGCGGGTCCAGCTCGGGCACGGGCTCGCGGTGCGAGTCGAACGTCTTGTCGGCCCACGTAAAGTACTGGCCGTAGTTGACGGTGAAGTAGATATGGTGCAGCGTGTGGTGCGCAGGCGAGTTGATAAACTTCTCGGCCCAGCCTCCCGAGATCATGTCGCCGTCGTGGATGAAGATGGTCCAGAACTGGACAAAGACAAACATGCCGAGGTAGAGCAGGCGGTGCATGGGGAAGACGAAGACGAAGACGCTGCGGGGTGTTAGGGCAACTGAGACACACACGGGGCACGCGCTCGTGGCGCTGCCAAGCTCGCGACACCACACTCACTGGTAGGGAAGCGACTGGGCATAGCCGTCAAGCGGGTGGAAAGCCAGCGCAGCGTACGGCGTCGGCACGATCCACTTGTGGTGCGGCTTGTGGATGTACTTGTAGATTGCGGGGTGGTGCTCGATGCGGTGGATCCAGTAGATCAAAAAGTCGGTGACAACAAGGAACCACACGGCCGAGAAGACAAAGTAACCCCATCCGTAGTCGGCCACGCTGTCGTACAGCAGCGAGCTGCCGCGCACCTCGCCGAGGAACCAGGGGACGGTGAGGACGCCAATTGTCGGCGCGGCGATGAGCGAGCTGACAATCTCCTGCCGGATCTGGTTCTTGAGGAAGCGGGGGTGGTGCTCGAGCCGCCGGTCGTACAGGAAAAAGTACGACATGGAGCAGAAGGCAAAGTAGACGACGAGCGCGCCGACAACGGCAATGATCCACAGCGACGCGCACTGGCGGTAGATGTTGTCGCGGGCGAGGCGCGACGCGGTCGCGAGCGACTCGGCGGCGATCGTGCCATTCGCTGCTGATGCCAGCTGCCCGGGCTTGGGGAGGAGGTACGCGTACGCCGCGTCAAAGACGAACTCGTCGCCGTAGTGGAGGACGAGGTCCATGGTGCGTGAGGAATGCGAAGCGAAGCTGTCGGGAGCGAGGCGGACGCGACGATGGGGTGCGGAGAGCAGCTAGTGCACTATGTTGATGATCAGCTGATAAAGTCGAGGCTGCTCGGCGGGGCACGGCGCGTTCGGGCGATTGCGCTGCACGACGAGGGAGGTGGGACGATGAGGCGGCGGCGGCGGGGCGGGGAGCAGGCGGCGTGTTGTTGTCTCGTCGTCGCGTCGGCACGGGGGTGGGACGATGGGGTGTGCGTGGGTGGGCGGGGGGTGGCGGTGGCTAGGTGGCTAGGTGGCTAGGACGGCCGTGCACTAGATGAGGAGAGAGAGGAAGCGAGTAGAGCAAGCACGGCAAACTTGTCGTTGACGTCGTTGCGCAGAGCAAGGCGCGAGGAGCGGCAGGTGACCGAGGTGGTGGTGTGGTGGTGCAGCCGACCCTTGGCGCGCGTTCGTTGCATGCGGCGGCTCGCTGCATGCACAATGACCTCAAATTTCCAAAACGACAGTCACGGCCGAGCCCGGCTCGGCAAGCCCGCATTACAATATGTGCTAATTGGGGCTGTCTGCCCATTACAAACCCGCGCGCGTGGGGTAACCCGCCAAACAAAACATCAGGGGATGGCGCAAAAAGTGGGACGATCGTCGCGGGTTTGACTTTGTGCGGTGGCTTCGGCCGGTGCCCGCCGGCGGGCGGCAAGTGTGCGCCAAGCGGCAGAGGATTTGATTCCGTTGTCCACGTGTTTTCCACGCGGGATTGATCCCGCCAGATGGACAATTGGACAATTGCTCCCGCCCCGTCGAGCGTCACTTGCCGTCGACGTTCGGTGACGCGCACTGCAGCAGCAGCAACGGCCAGCCGCAATCAACAGCTGTTATCGACGACTCCGCTCGACCCACCGCTCTCAGCCCGGCCATCGACGCGAACTCGTCTCGCAGCTACCCAGCACAAGCTTACCAGGCCGCCGCAAAAGCCCAGCAAGCAACAAGAGCGCGCTCGTGCTAGCCGCTCCGTCAACCTCAGTCTCAAACTCAACAGTAACTTAGGTCTCGGCCTCACCCTCCGCGATGGGCTTCGGACACGTCCTCCTCATCGGCTTTATCATGGGCGCGATCGGCGTCGCGGTGTGGTTTACGACGCCGCGGGGCAAGAACCAGACGTGAGTGGGGACGTGGGGGGTGGGGGAGGCGGAGCGGCGGAGGGGTGGGTGGTGGCATACTTCTTGATCGCTTCGCGATCATAGGGGTGGGTGGGTGGGCGGGCAGTGTATGGCTCGCGCAGCAGGGTGGGTGGGCGGGCGATGTCCTGCTCGCGCCAGCGGGTGGGAAGGTGGGGGAAGACACCGGCGAGCGAAGCTCGAGGCGCGGGGAAGGGCGTGCGAGCGAGCGTGCTCGAGGACGACACCTGGACGGGCGATGTCTTGCACGAGATAAGAGGACCCAAGGGACTGGTGTACGAGAGCCTATGCGCCTTTGCCTCCTCTCACGACCCGCCCATTGCCTCACACAGCTTGCTCCCTTCAACAGCTTCACGCAGTCGCCAACACGGCCACCTACGCGCACCACTGACACCCGCAGCCTCATCCGCTCCAGCGTCTCCCTCACGCTTGCCTGCCTCTGGCTCATGTGGGGCATCACGTACACGGCGCAGCTGAACCCTCTGATCGGTGAGTGCTGTGTGTTAGGAAGACTTGCGGTGTGTCGGGGTGGGAGGAATGAGAGGAATGGCGCTGCAGAGAGCCTGCCGTGCTGGGCATCGAGGTCGCTCTGGCATGGCCGACTGCGCTGTGGCAGGGCTGGACAACCCACGCCAGGAACAAGATCTGCTGGCTGCTCTGTGATAGAGTTGCTTGTGCCGAGCAGAGATCCCAGACGGCGCTGCCCTGCCCAGCCATGAGCTCTGCAGCGCCATCGAACCGTTACCCCTCCACCTCCCTCCACTGTCGCAGACGCTGACACCCGCAGCACCAAAGCGTGCCGACCTGCGTCCGAATGTTGGGCATTAAATAGACACTATGTATGATATGAACGGTTCGCAGATGGGTGAGAGTAGGCAGGACCAAACACGCAGGCGGTACGGCCGACTCTGCGTCACATCACTGGGTTTCGTCCCGTCCCTGCGTCGGTGGCCATGGCTGCACGGCTGGCCGTGTGCGTGCGCTGTGAGCTGGTGAGCTGACTCGCTGATCGCTGCGAGGGGCGGCTAGCTGCGCCAACTACGCACCATGAAGCTGGGTATGACACTGAAGCCCGTCCGGCACGCCGCCATGGCGTCGGCGTTAGCTGGCTGGCTTGACGCGTCTGTCGCGTGATGTCTAGCAGACGGTGTACCCCGAGCACACTGAGCACGCTCCTGCATTGACTTGGGCGCCACTGCATCCAGCCTTGCTAGTACATGGACCCGCCACCGTCTCCCTAGAATGAGTAAGTGCCACTGGAGAGAGTCACGTGTGAGGAGTGCCCGATTTGATTCCCCCGCCGGGTATGCGGGCGATCCGACTGGCTGGCAGCAACCAGCCCACTACGTCAGTAATGTTCTCGCCGCAACTGGCGCGGCCGGCCTGCAGCCTCCCCCCGATCCCATCCCATCCCATCCCCACCTCCCCCGTGCCATCATCGTCTCTCGACTCGACTACCTCTCTCTCTCGCTTTCAGTTACACCCTCGACTACACTGTGCATACCTCCCGTGTCTAGCACCAGCACATCCCCACACGGCCACACCCCCACACCCACACCCACACCCACACCCCCACACCCATGTCCACCACCACATCCCTCCTCCACACGGCGCTGCAGAACCTGCACGTCGCCCAGCAGGTCGCGCACCCAAGCCACACACCACGCCCCCCCAGCTCGGTCGGCTCGTCGCGCCGCGGCGGCCGCTCGGCCTCTGACGACGAAGACGACGACAACGAGTATGTCGCCGTTGGGCGCGGCACCGCGCCCGGCACGCCCATCCCGGGCAAGGGCATGGTGCTCGGCCAGCGCATCAACAAGGTCGGGAGCAAGGATCCGGTGAGTGCAGTGTGGGGATGTTAGCTCGAGAGGGCTAGACGGCATGCTGTGAGACCGCTTAGTGATGGCGATGGCGTCGTCGGCGGCGACAGCCCTCGCCACCGAGGATGCCATTGTACCCGCCCGGCATCATTCCGTCCCTCCTGAGGCACAACTCCCCCTAACACCCCCAGCTCCGTCTCCTCCCCACGCACATCGCGGTGCGCATCTTCCTGCAGCTCGACATCCGCAGCCTCGCCCGCTGTGACCGGGTATGCAAGCGCTGGCACAAGTCGAGCACACTAAACTATGGTGGGTGACGCGGTGGCGCGTGCCGCGCGCGGCACGCGATAAGACTGTGGCGACGGCCGCAGTTGTTCCGGTCTCGGCCTTCACACGCTCGATGCTGACTGTGCCGCCCAGTGTGGTTCCTGCAGAACCGCGCCCTCGTACTCCCCTCGCTGTCGGGCATTGCAACGGGCAAGACGCGCAAGCTCGACGACGGCACAGAGTTCTTCGACCCGTACGACAAGACGCCCCGCCTGTCCAGCCTGCCTGCCGTGCCCGTGCCCAACTCGACACAGCCGCAGTGGTCCAAGGCGGAGAGTAAGCGCGCGTGGAAGTCGGTGTTCCACAGCACGCTGGCCCGCTCCGACCCTAACAAGGACGACACGGACCCGCTGCGCGTAGACATATACTCGCTGCATTCGAGCGGGTACAACACGCCGTCGAACCGCCACTCGCACGCGGGTATGGGCTCGGGCAACGCCTCGCGCTGGGCAGACGCTGGGAACCAGGGCAGCCTGACCCCGACAGAACGCAAGCTGGCCGCACGGGAGGGATACAAGGCGCTCGGGGGCCGCAAGGCGCGCAACAAGCGCAAGATGGGCGGCGAGATGGGCATGCGGGATAAGACGGGTGTGGTAGACGACGGGCGGTTTGATGCGCCGTGGTAGGCGAGGCCGCGAGGCCGCGTAGCGGCCGCGCAGAGCGCACTGCAGCGTGCTCTGCATGCCACGCTCAGCTCCCCCTTGTCATCTCTCGCAACATGAAGAATCCAATGCCCAATGCCATGCCACAACATGCCGACTCGAATGCCCAATCCACCATGCCACCAACCCCGACGCCACATGCACACATCCCCAAAGCCATAGCCACAACCAGCAACTCAATAGCACGTAGCAGACAATGTCTTGAATGAACGAGTATCGATGAAGGACGCCGTGAGGGCACAGTCTTGCTTGTCACTGATGTCCCATCTCGCTCGCCGTCGTGACACAGCCTCGCGCCTCGTAACCCATCTCCTCCTCGTCCGCTCTCCCCAGCTCCCTCTGCACCTCGTCTGACAACACGAACGACACCAACACACCACGGACACGCGCTGACTCGTCTCGCTGCTGCCCTCGTAGCCCGCCTCGTCCCTCACGATCGCCCGCTGCACCCGCCACACCCCGCTAGTATACACGCTCTGCCATATGCTCATCTACAGGTCCATACGGGCTGCAGACGCCAGTCCGCAGCCACTCCAGCGTGACGGAGAGTTGACCACGACAGGACGTCGCTTAGAGGTTGAGCTTGGTGCGGCGCCAGTGGCGGCGCTTGGCGTTGTACTGGATCTTGGCTGGGGGATGTTAGTGGTGTGTGAGGGGGGGAGGTCGGGCCGAGCAGGCGAGGGCGAAGGGGAGTGGCTCTGGGCGGGCAGGCAGGAGACGAACGACACGGCAGGCAAGAGGAGGACTCCTGTCCACAATGTTGCGTTCCAGCGCGCCAGTCCCAGCCCACACTCGCACTCGCGCTCGGACACCAAAACTCACTGTCGGTCTTGAGGCGGAACCACTGGGGGATGGGGCGGTTCTGGCGAGCCTTCTTGGCAAGCTTCTGCTTGATGATGAAAGTCTTCTGCGAAGGCTGGGGGGGTTAGTGTGTGTTGGTGTGGACGTCGGCGCGACGGCGGCGCTGGGCTGGCGGCAGGGCAGGACAGGACAGGACAGGACAGGAAAGACGATGACAAGGACGCGGTGGTGACGGGGGGACGGGTGACGAGGCGAGGCGAGGCGAGGCGAGGCGGCGAGAGATGGTCATGTCGGTCGCGAGCCGCTGCCATCATCCCACACGACCAGCGTCTCGTCTCGTCGGTTCTTCGTGTTGCAAGCAACATACGGCCCGCAGCGCAAACGGTACGCACGCACACCGCTACGCTCGCTCGCGACGTAGATGCCGACTGTGTCGAAACGCACGCCGTGTCGTGTAAATCAACGTCGTTCGCAGCCGTTCGTCCGTTCCACATATCCAACTTTGTCTCCCTCTGTCGTCTGTCGAACATTGTCCAAGCCGAGTCGAGCCGTCCGTCTGTCCCGTCGTCGCCGGTCCTGTCCTGGCCGTGCCGCTGCCGTCGCCGTCGTCGCCGCGCTCGATCTACTAACCATTGCGGTCGATTTTTTGGTTGTCGGATAGAGAGCGCTGTCGACGGGCAAATCGTTGCTGATGGCGACGGGCGGCGAGCGCACGCAGGCAGCCAGGCGGACGCAACGCTGCACCAGCACCCCGTCGCTGGCGGAAGCAGACTGCACAACCACACGAAAAGAAATTTGGCCAGGTGCCACCAAGATTTTCCCCGGCCATAACGCCGCCGACTGGCATTCCCACGGTCGTCACTCGACCCACCAGGCACGGTGTGGCTGTTTTGGGCGTGGCGGATTCGGATTCAGTTGACAATCTGCTGCGCCTGCCACCCACCCTCGACGGAAGACCCGACCACCCCAACCCCCACGCCGCCCCGCACTCTCCACGCTCCACAATCGTTATGGCATCGAGCATACAACAAAAGTCACGAAATTCACGCTGCCCTTTTCCCCGGTCGACACAAATAGCTTAAAGAAGAAAACCAGAATCCAAAACCCTAAAATCTAGCAAAGTCACGCTGCTGCGCAACTCGTATTCCATCCTTCGTTAAAGTCGCCCACGGCGAGGCGATAGTGAGGCGATTCGCCATCCTGTTGCCCCACGCAAGACCCTGCTTCATATCGCGCAGCAGGTCGTGCTCGGGCGCCGTGATACCCGAGTAAAGTGCCGGTCAGACAGTCTCCGGCCAAAGACCAGCTACGTGGTCATCTTTCCCCCCCACAGACAAGCGCCCTCAGGCAGTGACCATGCTGGCCAGCCTGCTGACTCGTCTGTGGACCGCGAGTCATTGGTCGTATCCGTGTGGCACGTTGGTGATGGTGCCAGCGGACGCAGGGTTTGATGAAGACCGCGCGCTCTGGACCTCGATAGGCAGACGGGTGGCCGCGTCGATGGCGGCGCGCACCTCGCGCGCCATCATGTCGATGCCCTCCCACATGATGCCGTACGCTTCCAGGCCGGCCAAAATAATTTTCGCGTTGGTGAGGAGCGCTTCCACTTCCTCGGTGCGCGCTTCAGAGTACTCGCCGAACGTGTTCTCGGCCTGCACTGCGAGCACTAGAAGCAGGAAAGAGTAGGCGCCGGAAACAAGGCCGCAAGCGCAGAATGGGATCCACTTGGGCGTTCCGTCCAGCGCGAGAGCTGCACTGCGGTGCACAATTTCCAAACGCACGATAGCGTTGGCAGCAGTCGTACAGCGAGCAAGACTGATACCGGGAGGGAAGGTCTCGACGAGTTCGGCCGCCTTGACGTCGGCGGTTGGGACCAGGTCGTCATTCTCGTCGATTCCCCAAGTACGGTGCTTGACAGGAGCCGAGGGGACGGAGACCGTCGCAGCACGGCTGCTCGCGCCACTGCTGTAGTGGGTCATCTCAACGGGTGGTGACGCTGTCAGCGGTGCCACCGGAGGTGGTGCCACCTGGTACGCCTCGATTACAGGAGAGATCTGGATCGCGGGGACATGGCGAGGCTCGTCGAGCGGGGGGATGAACAATTCCGCGGCGCCGTTGGGCTTCGCGAACCAAGGAGGCGGCAGGTACTCGGGGTACGTCTCTGGGTGCCACATGTCTTGGGTGATGCCGCTCGGGGGGTGCTGCTGCTGCTGCCATTGGGCATACTCGGGGTGGATCGCCGGCGCGAGTGTCTGCTGCGGAGGCGAGGTAAAGGTGTTGGTGTGCTGGTACTGAGACTCCGAGGTGTACGACTGCGGTTCGTAGGTCGCCTGGGCACCACCAAATGACTGAGAGGCGTAGGTCTCCGGGGACAGCGTAGGGGTAGGCACCGAACTGCTGTACTGCGGCTGCGGCGGGGAAGTGAACTGCTGCTGGGTGGGGTACACAGCCTGCTGCGGTCCAGTGTACTGGAGTTGAGATGGCTGCAAGTGCTGCGGGTGCGGCTCTGACGCAATGTGGTAGCTGTGGAAAGTGTTTGGCGCCGGGTCGGTGCTGAAAGCCTGTTGCGAGTGCTGCTGGGCCGCGATCTGCTGTTGCTGCTGCTGCTGCTGCTGCTGCTGCTGCTGCTGCTGCTGCTGCTGAGCGAGTTGCTGAGCGCGAGCAGGGCTGTTAAAGTTGGCCATCATCTGGTCAACACGAAGGACAGCTTCCTGGTAGTACGCAGACCCGAACGCCATCATTGGAGACTGCGACGAGGACCCATGCTCAGAGACGTGACCCTGCTGTTGGTAACCACTGGAAAATTCGTACTGTGCTGAGGGCTGCTGAAGTTGCGGGTGGTACTCGTTGCCCGCTACAGGCTGCGGCACACCATAGTCATCAAAAGACACGGCAGATACGGCGCTGTCACCACTGCCCTTTCGGTGGATTGACGACCCAGCCTCGGAACTCGTGTCGTTATCCGTGCCACCCGAGGCAGGGAAACCGCAGATGCGCTTCGAGTAGAGCGAGACCTCGGGGAAAGCCTGGTGGCGATGAATGTGGATGTGAGTGACGGCGAGGCCGAAGCGGGTGCCAACCTGCTGGTTCTTGACCACCTCCTCCTCGCCACCGGGGACCTGCTCGACAATGCTCATCCTCTCGGTTTCCTTCATGAGCTCCATAATTTCCTTGTCGAACTGGATCATTTGGCGGCGCTTGTCGGCGGCTTGCTGAGCCGAAATGGCGTCCGCGGGCAGGGTTCCCCAAGTGTGGGTGGCGGGCTCGGCCTGGCTTGGCGCATAAATGAGCTCGTTGACAATTGCACACACGCGCGAGCACTGTCGGATGCAGTTGACCCAGGTCGACCAGGTCCGATCTTTATCCGAGCAGATCGGGAAATCGACGTGCACACGCTCGTCATCCGGGCCAACAGGTGGGGGAAGGCCCGACACGAGCGCAATTGTCAACTGGTAGACATAGAGGATCCACCAGGTGCGGCGGAGAGCGTCCTTGTGCCAATCAATACCCTCGAGCGAGTAGCCCGTTCCGTCCCGGTCCATGTCGTGAATTCCCATGTCCATGGCAACTTGGACAGCCTGCGAGGCACGCGTCATTGCTGCCGTGGCGTCGTTTGTGCTTCCCCATTCCCAGACTGCAAGAATGCAGAGTGCCTGCACGACCTCGACAGATTGTCCGCGGGCGAGGGTGCGCTCCACAGCCTCTGCCGCCTGCTTGCCGAGTTGTGCAGATGCAGCCGACCGGAGGCGCTTTGAACGGGCAGATCTGGGGTTAGGGTCCAGTTGATGGGGGATGAGAGTGAGGACCGTCTGCGTTGCCAACAGGAACGGCGACTCGTGCAGAAGCTCGGGCAACACATCGACAAGATAGTGGCGTGGGGGCATGACCGAGAGGTAAGGGTGAACCTCGTTGTAATAGCACTTCATGCTGGGCTGCGTCAGTCTATTTTCCCCGAGTGCCACCGCAGATGACGACGAGGCATTTGTCGTCATAGACAGCACTTACACTTCCTCACGCGACGCAAATGACCGGACGACATTGGTGGGATCGTCGCCATCCTGGTGCTCTGCATGGTGCAGGTCAAATTGGGGCACGGCCAGGAGGCCGTCGAGCTTCTTGAGGAACTCTTGGAGCGCAGAGGGAGCTGCGCCTAGGAACAATAGAGTCAGCGCTGCCGAATACCGATGATGATGCGGCGGGGTGGGTCGGGGTGGCTTTCGGCTCGCCCCGTGACCCCGGGTCATTGAGCAAACAAAAGCAGGAATTATGGGCATAGACCCAGGATAGGCCCAGTGGATCCAGACGAGCGGTAGGGAATAGATCCGAAACAGAGGTGTCGCACTAAAGGGCCATGCATGTCGTACTCACCTGTACGTTTCTTGCGAGCCCCACCCCGTTTCGACTTGATGTAGATGCATTCTAGGTTCTTGCGCCCACACTGCCCGCTGGTTAGCATTCCGTCTCGCAGCCACCACCCTGCGTGTGCGTCACGCATGCTTCGCTCACCTGGCCGCAGATGGGCTTCGTCCCATCGCACTTTGCCTTCTTCTGCCTGCAGCTCAAGCATGCAGCCTTGACCGGGCCAGCCGGGCCCTCCTTGTCGACGACGGCCGCGTCCTTGAATGCGACCTCATGGTGCTGGTGCTGGATGGTGTGACCAGGGTCATTGTTCCACTTTGCAGAATGGTCGTTGGAGCCGTCGTCGTCGTCGTTGTCAAACTGCTCGGATTTGACGTGCGATGCCTGGCGGCTTGGGTGGCTGTTGTTCATTCTAGCTGCGGGCGCCGCGCCGTGACGAGTGGTACGGCCTGCACGCGCAGCTTTTCGACGCTGTGTTGATTGAGACTGTGGATGAAGGGATGATGAATGGTGTTGCTGTGGGCGTTGGAGCAGGAGGGATGAGGGTGGAGGGGCGAGTGGAGGGATGGCGGTGAGTGGAGCCGGTAGAAGGTGATGTTGGTGGTGGTGAGCGGGGTAGATGCTGTTGTGGTGGTGCAGTTGGGTGGTGCTGCCGGTGCCACCGGCGCTGCTGCTATACTGGAACAGCTGCTGCTGGTGCTGGTGCTGGTGCTGCGGCTGGTGCTGCTGCTGGGCACCTTGGTCAAAGTGTACCTGGTCCCAACGACCAACAGCTCCACGGCCAGTCTGGTTGATGGCGCTCATGATTCCTGCCGCCGTGCTGTTGCTGGGCACCCTGGCCTCGCTCGGGGTCGGTGTTGCGCGCGCGCTCGCTTGCCGTGACGCAGCCACAGACGGCTGCTGCGGATTCTGGCCGGCCGGTTGTAGGCGGCGGGGCGGCCGGTGGGCAGTGGGGCGGTCGGTCGGTCGGTCGGCTCTGGGGTGGCTTCCGACGGAACCGAGCTAGTCGATACCAGCACGACGCGTGTGGACCGACAAGTTTGTGGTGGCGGCGCGGTGGCGACAAGTGGCTTCAGAGGCGGCAGAGGCGGCACTCTTGGTGGCTCACGGTGGCTGCGGCTGGCTTGCGACGGCTTGCGACCCGGCACAGGTGGAGGGGGGGAGGCGTGCGTTGCCGGGCCCGAGGTGGTGTTGGGCGCTTGGGCACGAGCAGTGGCCGGCCAAACTACTAGACCGAGCTGGCGGAAGGGGGGGCGACAAACCAGACCAGGGCAAGTTCAGGCCCAACCTTCGGTCAAATCAATTGCTGGAAGCTGGAAATCTAAATGTTGAAATCCCAGCAAAACTAAAATGCCGTAACGAGACGGACGACCACCAGGGCGGATGCGATTTGGCTGACAGTTGTCGGATGACTTGTGGAAACCAACACTGGCGAGGAGACTACAGACACGTCGAGGTAGTCGCTAGTAGCGTGTAGTGCTTGGGCGAGAACGGTCGATCCTGCACCGGTTGGTGAACGAGTTGGAAGACGGTAGAGTCGGTCTTGAAGCGCGTTGTGGGCGGCGGTGTGTGTGGTGGACACCTGTGCTGTGTTGCGATCGGTCGGATGACGACAGTGGTTGAGACGGCGTCGAGACCTTTTAAGACGTGCCGCGCGACAAGCTGTGCGACGTGGTGGCAATACAAGGATAACGACTGACAAAGTACAGCAATGAGGCTCTGTACACAGCTCGAGAGACAAGAAGGGAAAGAACAAGTTGGGTGGGGCCGACGGTCGCAGCAGCTGGCACCGCCGATATTAAGAAAGTCATCGGCCGGGGGGAGGGGGCGGCGGCCACTCGCTGTGCGTGTCCCAAAACAGACCTCAAACGACAAGCGCGAGATCAGTGGCTCAGCTGTGAGAGCTAGACGAGACCAGCCGGTGCAGGAGCAGGAGCGGGTGAGCGCGTGAGCGCACAGGAGCAGTGCAGCGGCGGCGGCAGCGGCAGCAGCATCAGCTCAGCAGCTGATGCCTGCTGCTCCTGCTGTTTGTCGGTGCTCCAGCTGGCACACCCACAACCCGTCTTTCGGGCATAACACATGAGCAGCTGCATCAGCTATCAAGGATATTGCAGCAACTGTGCGCCACACTGTCAGGGATCTGGTTTGCAGGGGGAGCAAGGGGAGGGGCAGCTCTGTCCCTGTCCCACTGTTCTATCTCGCGGGGCAGCGTCGCGGGGTGGGAAGTGGGGGAGTGCGAGCGCGCGAGTCAACAGCTGCAATCACAGCCGACGGTTGCGGACACGAGGGAGGGTCGAATGTAGTGACAGGGCTGCTGCGTCAGCACAGACACACCTGCCACCCTCGCGCGACCCTTGGCCGTCTAGTGTACGGCATTCAAAGGGTGCATCTCGCAGCGATAGGGGAACCCGCATGACGCAGGGCCGGCGAGCCAGTGAGGCGGTCGCCCTGTTCCTGGTTGGCTGGGCAAAGGTCGCGCGCGCCCACGGGCGAGGCAGCAGCAGCGGCGCTGGCAGGCAGCTCAGGCGCTTGCCTGCCTTCCTTGCTGCCTGACTCGCTGCGGCGAGTCGCGGCGAGTCGCGGTGAGTCGTTGTGTGCACGTTTACAACGCCCGCTCCGATGATGCGGACTGCGCAGCGTGACGCACACACATGCATCATGTGCAGCAGCAACCCGAGGCAGGCGAGGCCGGCCGCACGCCGCACGCCGCAGGTGCTGGCCCGCTGGCCCGCGGTGCCGCTGTGCACCGTGCGACACACCCATGCCCACCTCCGGACCGAGGCCGCCGTGCGCCGAGGCATGGCCCGATCGGACATAAGCTTATTACTATTATTTGCATACCATACGCCAATTGCGGTAACAGATTACGAACATGCTCGACGTAGCAGCAGGAGGTGCAGGCGGAGCGTAGTGCGGACGACGGGTGCACTGCGGCGGCAGCGGGGGGGGGGTGCGCTCGCGGGCGCGCTACCCCTGCCGTCGCAACACTGGTGGCAGCACGCGCGCGCAGCACCCGGCGCACTCGGAGGCCACTCCGGCGCCAGTGCTGGCGCTTGCGCTTGTCGCCGGCGGCCTGGATTGGCCTGGCCTACCTGGCCTGCCTGCCCGGCTGCCTGGCTGCCCGGCGCGGCGCCGCCGCCGCCGCCGTTGCGGACCCCACAGGTCACGCCCACGCCGCGCGCGCCTGCGCCGATAGAGATTTTTGCACATGCCACCAAGCGAGTGTAACCGAGCCCCCAGGCCGGGCGCACGCACGCACGCACGCTCACACGCGATTTTTGCAACCCCCCCTTGTTGTCAGATAAAGAGCTGGCCAATCGCCGGTGACCGAGGCGAGGGTCGGCGCGCGAGGGTCCAGCTCCGCCTCGTCCGAGCATCGCGGGCGGCGGGCAGGGAGGGATGCCTGGGGCGCCCGCGCGCGCTCGCGCCGGGGGTTTGCAGCGCCCATCGCCCGACGAACGAACGACTGCGTGGGCGACAGGGACTGCGGCAGTGGGCGGGGATAGAGCGGCGTTGCTAGCCGCAACAAACCGCCGGACGGGCGTAGAGCGGAGATTGACGGCGCTGAGCCCGCCGGTAGGTGGCGACGACACGGGTCTGGACTGGGTTCCCGTGGGCTGGTAGGTACCAGCAGCGAGCAGGCAGCGAACAAGCAAACACGGAGCGAGTCAGACGACATGACGAACAGCCGGCCAGCCCGCTGCTGCTGCTGCTGATGCTGCTGCTGCTGGTGTCGCACGCCGCGGGCGTCCTGCTGTTGCGTGGGTACCACGGCCCGACGACCCGTCAATTCAACGCCAGTACGCCAGGCTAGTCACCCAGTCACACCCTGCCACCCACGCAGTGGTGATCTCGCGATCGGGCCCGTGGCGGCTGACCAGCTGGCACTGTGCGCGCATGTCGTCGTCCTCCTCGCTTTCGTCGTCGTCGTCGTCGGCTGCGTCGGCGGCGGGGCAGCGAGCAGCGCGGTAAATGTCGGTCCGAGATGGCACATGTGCAAGGGACCAGCGAGGGTCAGCGCGGCCAGGCCAGCGACGCAGGCAGGCAGGCAGGCAGGCAGGCGGCGGTGCGCAGCAGCAGCCCCCACCGCCGCCGCCGCGTCCACCGACCCGCCCGCGCCCCGGACCCGCGGCGCGAAGTCCGAACCCGAAGCGCTGCTCCACCGAAGCTGCCCCCGTCGGCGCGGCGCCAGAGGCAGCAAGCTGCACCGCCTCGAGGCGTCGGCGCCGGCCCTGCGCCCTGAAGCGCCGGAGTGGCGCCGGAACGTTTGCTTCCTGGGGCTGGCGGACGAAAATAACACGGCGGGGGAGGGAGGAGCGGGGGGTGTGCGCTGGATATGGACTGGCGCTTGTGACCTGCACCCAGGGAAAGCCAGGTGGGTGCAAATCGCGCACCCCTGCTGCTCTACCAGCCCTCCTGTGGCGCTTATCGTACGCGCGCGCGCCACGGCGCCACAACGCCCCCGCCACGCCAGGTCCAAGAGGGGGGGTTGTAACCACCTCGATTGGTGATTTGCATTCTTTCTCGGCCAAAGTCGCTCACGGGCGGCGCGGCGTGCGGCGTGCGGTGTGCAGCCAGCTCGCTCGCTCGATCGGGCGGACCGCAGCGCAGCTCGCAGCTCACGCTCTCACTCGCACGCACAAGGCGCTCGTGCGCTCGTGCGCTCCCATTCCCACCACCGCCGCTTACCGCCTACCGCCTCCGCCACCCCCCCCCCCTTACCCGTTAGACTCCAGCATACCTCCCTTTGCCACAATCGTGTGCCTTAGGGCACACTCAACGCTTCACCCCGCAACACTGCTGCGCACACTCTTCTCGCTGGCGCCCGCGTTTGCTTCCTCCCCTCCCCTACCCACACCTTCGGAGATTCACTTGCTTCATCTGAAACAAATACCGCGGCTCACATCATGCCGCCGTACCCATACGTAACGTATATCTTCATCCGCTGCTGGTGCCCAGAATGCCAGGCCGTGCCTGCACAGTCATCTATTAACTCAGCCCCGATTCATAGTATTGCCCGCCCCCTTCCGGTTGTCGTCTGTGAACCTTGCCCAGTTCTCATCCTTTTGCCGTTTTTTCTCTGCAGCCTCCTCGGCTGCTGCGCTCCCGTCGTTCTCAGCTTCCAGCTCCAAGAGCTCGGATTCTGTGGGGGCATCGTAGGAGGCTTGGCTAAGGGTTTGGTTAGCCATGCTTCACACACCGAGCAGTCGAGTAATGCTGCCGTCACAGGAGACAGTCTCCCGAGTGCGGAACTTCGGGACTTTTTGGGCGATCACGCAAAGACCAGCCCCTGGTTCTGGTGGCGGTGCAGATGAGTGGACGAACGAGCTCGACCACGCTGGTCCAAAAGCCTGTGGCGTTCGAGGATCGAGCCGCTGACAACGTGCCACCGCCGGTAAATCGCGCTCCAGCACGCCCGCTCCCACCAGCAGGCCCTCCGTACCGGAAGCTTTCCGGAAGTAGGCCGACTGCACCGCGTACCCACGCCCTCACCGAGGCAAGCCAACAGCAGCCCTCCGGTCCAAGCCCCCGACGCCAGCATTCCTCGACGCTAAACTCACCCTCCTCCAGTGATAATATTGCCCCGTCGTTGCTCTTCAGCAAGGTACTCGTCAATCGTCATCGTCGGCAGGCGGTGGCTCGACCTAAAGACCTCGGACTGGAGGCGTTGGCGATCGCTGAGCGCGGTTGTGGACGGGAGGATCGTGAAGGGGCGGAGGACACGGCCGCCTCCAGAAATCAGCTCGCGGGGCTTGACCGCGCCGGCGGGCTTGCGGTCGAGACGCCACTCGGCAGCGTCGTCCTCGATGCGCCGGGCGCGCGGGTCGTCGAGCGGGCCCTGCACTGGCTCGGGGGGTGCCTGCGCGAGGATGTCGAGCTCCATTGCATTGTTGGCCAGCGTAGCGACAGCCTGCTCACGCAACAGGCGGAGAATGAGCAGGCTTGCGTCGCGCAGCTCGGGCTCCTCCTCGTTCACGGCGGTTGACGATTCGCGCTCTCCAGGAGCGCCGGGCAGCAGTGCGAGGATGAACTCGAGGGGCGTGGACGACGGGTCTGGGTGGCCGGGCAGCGCATTCTGGCGAGTCAGTCGACACATCCAGCGGTACTGAACTTGCGCTCCCCTTCCCCACTCACCGAAATGCTCTCCTTGAGCTCCTTCTCGCGCCTGTACGCGCGGATTTTGGCCTCGCGCCGCTTGGCGGGGTCGGCCGGCGCCGCGCCGGCACCACCGCTGCTCTCTGCCTCCTCGTCCGACCCGAGCACCTTGTAGCTCTGCAGCAGCTGCTGGAACGCGTTGAGCGCCGTCTCGGAGCGGCGCAGCGCGTCCTTGCGCTGGTCGTAGCCGCTCAGCCCTCCTTTCGCCTCGGCCTGGCCCAGCACCCAGGGCACCGTCATGAACGCGAGCTCCTTGTCGCCGATCTCGTCGACGCTCTCGTTGTCGCTGAACACGCCAAGCGATGTGAGCATCCGGCTGACGAGGTACAGGTCGTCGATGGCCTGGCTGAGGGTCGCCTGCGCGCCCTCGTCTGACAGGCTGATGCTGTCGTTGAAGATCGGCACGAGGGAGCGCAGCGTGCGCGCGTAGTACTGCGGTAGTGGGAGGTTCGTTTCTTCGCCTGACATTGTGGTGGAGTGTGTGGAGGGTGATTGCAAGCAAGAGATGTTGCTTGAGTCGTCTTTGTTGACTGTGTGTGGGTAGGTGGTAGGTTCTGGCAGCAGCAAGCAGCGCACAGTGAGGTCATCAACACATATTTAGCCTCCGTGTGGTCTGTGCCTTATCAATCACGTGATATATGTGTGAATGCCACGTGGTTGAAGGTCACGTGCTAGCCGTGTCCTACGAATGTGCCTTCTTGTTCACTCGCTTTGCGATTTGGTGGCACTCGACTTGTGGCACACAACGCACAACGGCGTCCACCGTCAGGACAGCCGTCACGACCAGCGCCGACCAGCGCCCATTGTGCATGCAACGACGGGTACCATTGTGCATGTGAGAACAATACCCGTCATGAATTCGAGCACAGCCCACACCACCCCTCGCGCCATGAGCTCGGGCCACACCGCACTGGCCCATGCCAACGACACTACTCTTCCATACCATACCAGGGCGCAGCGCGATCGATGACACCTGACCTCGCCGCTGACCACCGCCCACACTGATCGATACCATTCCGCATCAACTAGAATGTCCACTCGGTCTCGCCTCGCCCCCGCGAGGCCGGCCCCTGCGCTCCCCTCCGCCGTCGTCGGCCCCGCCCCGGGCGTCCTGTTCAACGGCATCATCCCCGACCCGCCAGAAGCAGCACAGCGGACAACGCAGGCCTTGGACACGAGGCGATCGAGCCTACCCATCAAGGCTCCACTCGCCGCGGCCTCCAGTTCCAGCACACCGACGCCCCCGCCCCCGCCAGACCACGCGTCACCATGCACCTGCCCGCTCCCCCCGCTCCCGCGTCTCGCATACACCTGCACGCGGCGACAGTACGACGAGTGGGACCGGCAGGTGAACGCGTACCTCCTGTTCGTTGGTGCGCGGGGTATTCTCAGCGGGCGCGTGCGCGAGCCGTACCGCCGGGGCTCGACGCGCACCGCCGACGCCGACGTAGTGTACCCCCTTGACGAGGTCGCGGGCGACGCGGTCCCGCGCCCCGAGGCACGGACGCAGGACGCGCTCGTGTGGACGGCGCGCATGAACACCGAGTGGCATGCGTGGGCGGAGCGCGAGAGCAAGGCGCGCGCAGTGATACTGCTCACTGTTGATCTGGCTATCTGGCGCCAGGTGAAGAACTGCTGGTGTGCGAGGGATATGTACTTTCATATCCGCGAGCAGTATGGCGATGCGGGGAGGTAGAGTCGTGTCGGGGATCTCGAGTAGAAGAACGTGTGAGCCTGCGCCTGTGGCGGAGAGATGACCACTTCAGTCAATGTATCAATTGCTGCCTAGAACCGAAGCAACATTTCGACCAGTTGTAATGATCGTCGGAACGAGAAGCTGGGAGTGATCGGGGCTAACTTTTCTGAGGCGCTGTGCTATCGAGGAGCAATGGTGACAGGCTAAAAGGCGACGAAACGGGTGGATGGCTGCCATCGTCCCACAACGCAGGACAGGTGAAGTTTGAGGGGTGTCTCTGCTAACTGGACAGAACCTCGCTATCCTCGAGTCTACCGCCACATCAGCAGCCCACACCCTCGGCGCTCGCCACACCCCCACAACCCACCCACGCAATGTGCCTCGTGCCCCTCCTGGTCCGCCTCACAGGCCCCAACATCCCAGACTGGGACCGCAGCCTCACCTCCTTCCTGCTCTTCCACGGCGCACACCGCGTGCTTTCGGGAGACGAGGGGGAGCCCTTCCGGCGCCAGGCAGACCCCGAAGCGCCAAGCGACGCGCACATCGTCTTTCCGCCGGCGCAAGTGGCTGGCAGCCAGCCGCCCCGCCCGGCCGCGCGCACCACGCCCGACTGGACAGCGCAGATGCAGGCCGAGTGGGAGGCGTGGCGCGCGAAAGAGAACATGGCGCGTGCGGCGGTGCAGCTTAGCGTCGGGATGGAGGACTACCGCGAGATCAAGACCATGTGGTGCGCGCATCGTGAGTGATGGTTGGGGGTGGGCGCTGATGGAAGAACAGTATCTCTACCTCCGGAACAAGTATGCGCGGTACTTCTTCTAGGCTGGGAGGGAGCGGGGAGGAGGGAAAGAAGTAAATGTAGTGTTGAAAGAGTTGCTCAATGCTCTATGAAGTGGGAATGGCATGTTTGTCAGTGCCGTTCAATCACTGCCGACGACTCCACCGCGTCTTCACTCCATTGCAGTGTACATCAGTCCGCTGTCAACGCCACCCCAAGCACTAAAAGAGCATGCTCATGACCAGAACGGCGGTCACACACCAAAAACGACAGCGCTCAGCCAACAGCGGGCAGGTCATGGCCGGCAGGCTGGCAGGATGGCCGAGTGGTTAAGGCGTCACCTTGCTAAGGTGATGTGCATTGCACGCAAGAGTTCGAACCTCTTTCCTGTCGTGGCCGGGCGGGGCCGGTGCTCGCCCATCTCTTTTGCTCCAGAGACGAGGAGCGGCGTGGCGTGTGGGTATGTACACGAGCGGACGGACGGGGTGCGAACGGCAAGCGAACAGGCGAGCGGCGAACGCACGCCGGCGAACGCACGCCGGCGAACGCACAGCGAGCTTACTCCTCATGGCGTAGTATACAGCTGTCGGCGGTATGCACACAGCTTGACACTCGTTAAAATACAGATAGGGAAGACGGCAGGATGCATGCACATGCGAGTTGGACACGGCGTGTGTGGCGCAACTGGCCACGAGCCGGTGCCACCTGGAGTGACACTGGCTGCTACACTATGTTCCGCTGCTGGTGCTGCGTTCTCAACATCACTGCTTCCGTCCGACACCGCAGAGTCGCCGGACGGGACTCTGCACTCTTGCTCGACGTACAGCCCAGTTCAGTCCAGTCCGCGCTGGACACCTCGACTCGGTCGAGTGGCGCGGCGCACCCTACGGGCGTTTACCACTCGGGTCGGCGGTGCAGCGTTCCACAATGGGTACAAACCAACAGCTACTCCTCCTCCAGCTCGCACGTCTACTCCTCAGCCCAGTGCAAGCCCAGTGCAAGCCCAGTGCAACCCATACCCAGATAACTACCGATGCATTGCACTACAACACCTAAGCAATGACAACCTCCTCGGTCTCGTCGATGAGCTCCTCAAACACCTCCTCGACCGTCTCGCCGGCCTGCTCGGCAACGGGGCCCTTGAGCTCCTTGCCGAGCGCGGCACGGGCCTCGGCAAGACGCGCGTTGTTGCGCGCACGCCAGGCGTCCCACTCGGCGATCTCGCGCTGGCGCTGCGCGAGCTTCTCGGCCGAACCACGGTTCTCCTCGGCCGCGTCGGCCTCGTCGAAGATGCGCGAGAAGTCCTTGAGCTCCTTGCGGATCTTGCGCTGCGCGTCCTTGGGCAGAAGAGTAGGCGGGCGGGGACGCCAGAGAAGCTGCTTGAACTTCTCCTGGCCCTGGTGCACGAGCTGCGCGCCCTTAAAGTCCCAGATGGAGAATCCAGGCTCGGGCGACGAGCGCCACGACGAACCGTACGACGCGAGGTAGCGTCCAGACGGGTCCCACGCAATGTCGGTCACACCGTAGTGCTCCGACGTGGCGAGCTGCTGCACGTTGGCTCCGGGGTCCGACACGTCCTTGGTAGCAGTGTCGGCAAGAGTAAAGTCGAGGTCCCAGAACTCAATGTCGTACTTCTGCGCGCTGCCAATGGTAGCCAGGATGATGTGGCGACCGCGGGGCGACCACATGAGCGTGTTGGCAACCTTGCCCTCGAGGTGCTTGATGGGCAGGAAGTCGCCCTTCTTGGGGTCGAGCTGGTAGAACGAGACGGTGTACTTGATGACAGCGCCGGGGACGTTCTGGCCAAAGTTGGGGTCGTTGGTCGACACGATGGCAAAGCGCGTTCCATTGGGCTCCCAAGCAAAGGTAGGCACGTAGTCCTTGTGCTCGATAACCTCGACGGGGTAATCCTTCTCGCGGAGACGGAAGAGCTCGAGGTTGCAGAAGGTGGCCTTCTTCGACTTGGCCTTGCGCGCGTGGCGGTCGACCTTGACGCAGAGGTAGTCGCCCTGGTTCTGCCAGTAGAACTTGCAGTCCGAGACGTTGAACAGGTTCTTGGAGCGGAGCACCTGGCGGCTGGGGATGGCCATGATGTTGACACGGGCAGGCTGGTTCTGCACCTCGGGGGTCCAGTACGCAATCATGCACTCGCGGCCCTTGCCCTGCTTGCGCTGCTCCCAGTCCTTCTCGCTCATGGGGCACCACTCAAAGTCCTGCACACCCTCAATCTTGATCGACTTCTTGTCGAGCAGGCCCATGCCGGGGAGCTCGTACACCTGGATGGCGTTGCCGACCTGGGCACGCGCGACGTACTGGTCGTCGGGCGAGAAGCGGAAGACCGGCCACTGCTGCTGGGGGCGGGCAGGGCCGTCGGGGTTGTGGGGGATCTTGTCGGCGGCAAACGAACGGAGGAGGCGGCCGGCCTTGACGTCCCAAATGACAAACTGGTTGCCCTCGTCCTCGGGGCCAAACGTCTCGCGGAGGGTGGCGTCGGCGTGGTTCTCGTAGTTGCCAATGGGCTCGTCCGACCAGGTGACAAGGTAGTTCTCGCAGGGCGAGAACTGGACGAGACGCGCACCGGGGTGCGAGAAACGCATAAAGTTGACACCCATGGCACCGCCGAGCTTGGGGCCCGACCAGAGCGCGACACCGGCACGGTGGAGCGACGTGAGGTAGGTGCCGAGGGGCGACCACTGGAGGTAGAGCTCGGCCCACTTGGCATTCTTGACGGGCTTGCCGTCCTCGTCCTTGACCTGCTCGACGTTGGCGTTACGGCCGTTCCAGAAGAGGTTGACGTCCTGGTCGCGGAAGGTAAGGTACTGGTCGCGGCCGGAAGCGTCGCCGAGCCACGAGCGGAGGTGGCCCTTCTCCTGGTAGGGCTTCTCGCGCCAGCCGGTGGGGAGCTCGCCCTCGCCGATGGGCAGGTTGGCGAAGCGCTCAATGTCGCCGAAGCGGTTGGCGTGGAGCTTGTTCTTTCCGAACGCGATGCCGTCGAGCGCGCGGAGGGCGTGCTCGGCCTCCTGCGCCTCGGGGTAGGTGAGGAACGCAAAGCCCTTGTTCGAGTTGTTCTCGGCGTCCCAGGGCATGTTGATGCGCTCCTCGTCAATGGGCGCGCCGGCCTTGGCAAAGATCTGCCTCAGACGCTCGATCAGACGGCCCTTCTTGGCCTCGTCGACGAGGGGGAGGTTGTCGATGACGAGCACATTCTCAAAGCCCTGCTGCGTGTCGACGGCAAACCTGAAAAAGTCGGGTCAGTCACTTTTCGAGGCTGGTGCGATGTGGTTGCTACTCACCTCTCCTCAATCTCGGCGTAGCCCTGGTTGAGCTCGAGCTCGATCTCGATGCGGTCTTCTTCGCTGAATTCGCTCAGGTCTGGGTTGGTCATTTTGGTGGTGGTGGGTATAGGTGGTTGTAGACGACGAGACAATGGTGAGTTGGGAGGTGGTGCAGCCAGCAGCCAGCGTCACGGCAGGCGCGTGGCGGCGCGGCGAAAAGTTCCAGTCCGGCTTTTTGGACCCTGGCGACAGGTGTGGCACTGACACCCTGCAGTTTGTGGCACGTCAGACACAACCTCCAGATGCATTCTTCGGCATCCAACTTGTGCACAACGAGGAAGCAGACAGCGAGGATCCACTCCTTGCTTCTTCGGATCCACCCGAAGATAACTCACACGCCCCGGCTCATCATTGATCGTTGCATCCCACGCCGTCGTGTATAGTATGACTACGGCAGGGAGCTAAGTGCTGGGAACATAACAAAGGGGCTAAACACAGGGGTCGATAGGCGGTCATGAGGGTCGTGGTGTGAGGTTGGGCTCGTTATCATCGGCATCGCAGCTGTGCGCCTAGAGGCCGTTGGTCGAGTAGCCATTGTTGGCAAACGACTTGGGCGTGTAGACCTTCCGAGGCTTCAGGGGCGAGAGGTCCTGGTCTGGGCTGGCAGGAAGGGTGGGAACAGTGAACGGGGGCGGGGTGGCCACGAGGTTCTTGAGAAGCTTGTGGTGGACCTTGGCCGCGCCCTGTGGTGTGAGCTGGGTAGTTCACGCCAGTCTTGGCTACCCACCTTGAGACCGGGGTCACCGAGGTAGCCAAACACGGCGAGCTTGAGGACAAAGTAGTAGGCTAGAGTGTGAGGTGTGACGCGCCATGGGTTTGTTACACTCACGGATGACGGCGACGAGGCCACGACCAAAGAACGACTCAATGGTCTGGACAAAGCCGAGGAGGACGAACACTGCGAGCGTGTTGTCCACGTCCTCGGCGGGCGCACGGTGGTCGTCAAGGGCGAGAAGGGCATGGTACGCCGGGCGGACAAAGCACAGTGCAGTCGTGACGGGGAACGCGAGCTTGAAGAGGTCGTACCAAACGAAGACGAGGAAGCTGTGTGCGTGCGTGTCAGATGGCTCGCACTCGCCTGGAAGCCACGCACAAGGTGAGGGTGCCGAGGACGAGCACGGCAGGGTCGAGCTTGGTGATCTCGGCGCCGTGCTGGACGACGGGGATCTTGAGCAGCGCCTTGCGGAGGGCGTCGAGCTGGGTCTCGGCGATCTGGCGGGCGCGCACAGCGTGCGGGTGGCGCGAGAGCTCGTCGGCGCGGCCGCGGGCGCGAGTGAGGGCGACGCCGGCGCTGGCGTACTTCGCCCGAGCTTGCGCGAGCACCGCGGCGGCGGGGCTCGTCTTGGCGGCGGGCTTCTTGCCCGCGGCAATGTCAGCAGGCGAGGGGACGGGATAGTCGTCGGGGATTGCGGCGACCTGGGCCATTGTGGTGTGGTGGGGGTGTTGTTGTTGTTGGGTGAAGGGAGTGGGTGTAAAGTCACGCCCGTGGTCTTGAGAGTGAAGAGAAGAGAGGAAAGGAGGGTGAAGAGGTCGGTGAGAGTGGGTGGGAGTGGGAATGAGTGGGTGAGAGGGCGAGTGGTGGGTGGGTGGGTGCAAAGGAAGCAAGCAGCAGCGGCGGTGTCAGCGGTGGCGGCAGCGGCAGCGGCGAAGGCGACAATGACGGGGGCGACGGGGCAAACTTTGTGACGTGCGTCCGCGCGTCCACGATGCACACTGCAGTGCACGCTGGCAGCTGGCAGCCGGTAACCGGTACGAGCCGGGCACAAGGCGTGCCAGGCGCGCATGCAGCCGCACAAGGCGTAGTGGCGCAAAGAGGCGTGCCGCGCGCCGCCAGTCACAAAAAAGCGGCCAAAGCGCACTCCAGCCCCGTCCCACTTGCGTCACAATACATGTCTTTGCAATGAAGGTATTACAATCCATCGGCGGGGTATAACGCGCGCCTCAACCCTCCCTCTCGCTGCACCTACTCCTGCGCGGCAAGCTTGCCGTCCACCTCCTGCAGGAAGTTGTTGAGCTCCTTGTCATCCGGCTCAAACTGCAGCCCGTCGACAATCGCATCGCGCGCCTCCTCGATGCGGTTCAGGCCCACGAGCGCGCGTGCGCGTCTGGAGGGTACAGTCAGTCTGGGTACTGCGCGCCTAGCTTCCGCCACCCACCTGAAGTGTCCCTTGGTCCAAGGACGCTTGAGCGCGATCACAGCCTCGGCGTCGGCAAGCGCATTGGCCCTGCGTCGTCGTCAGCTGTGGCCTGGCTGTTGACAACGCGGGACTCACCAAGCTCCGGCCAGCGCGAACGCCGCAGAGCGGTTGCACAGCGCAATGGCCGTCTCGTCGCGCGAGACGGCGGCGAGCTCCCACGGTGGCCGCGACAGCGCCATGTCGGCTGACCGCGAGTAGTTCTGCACCGCGACGGGGATGTTGCCGGCCTTGAATGCGGTCTGGGACGTGGTCAGCTATCATCGCATCATCACGCCCGCTGCGTCCGTCGCCCCTGCCTGCGGAAAGACGTTGCGCCCTCAGGCAGAAGCAACGTCGCTCGCGTTCTCATCATGCTCGTCTTCCTTCCACTCCCATCACCTTTGCTCCGCTCAAAGGCGAGTAGCCGAGGTGCCCACTGCCCATCTACAGCCGTAGGCCGTGGCGGAATGTGGCCCACCCGCCTCGCCCTTCACGCTCTACCTCCACCAACACGCCCCCCAAACCCACTCCCCCACCTCCTTCTCGACAGACTCACGTTACCAGCCTCCTTGGCCGCCTTGATCTGCTCGGCTCTCTGGGGCGGGGGCTGCACATTCGGCGGGGGGGGGATGGCCTCGGGCGGCGCGGCACGCAGGAACTGGTGCATGTAGTTGAGGCCGGTAAAGTTGACGTTGCACGGCTCGCACGCGGGGAACTTGTGCTCGAGGCACACGACCATGACCTGTGTCATCGGCGGCTGCGTGTTGGGGATGGGCATCTCGGCGAGCGCGAACGGCTTGTTCGTGTGCGGTAATGAGTCGAGGAGGAGCTGCATCGCCGGGTCGACCTGGATCTCCATCGGCGGTCCGCCAGGCCCGCCGGGGCCATGCGAGTGGTCGTGGCCGTGGTCGTGGCCGTGGTGGTGCTCGCCTGGGCCGTGGTTGCAGTTTTCGTGCGCCATGGTGGTGTGGTGGGGGTGTCGAGGACGAGATGTCAACAGCTAACTCTCGGCTTTGTAACAGCACACGGCGACACCGGCTGCAGTGGATTGCTGTATGGCTTGCCCGATCGGCGTGTCATGAGTGCTCGGCGACACGTAGGGCCAAAAGTCTATTTACGTAACTGGTTCCCACGTGTGGCTGGTGGCGACGGCGCGACGGCGCCATGGCGGAGAGTCGCCTCTGTCCTTGCTTCACAAAAGGTAAACAAGCCACCCCACCCTCTATTGCTCCATCTCCACATCTCACTCCACCCCCTCGTCCATCCACCTGCTCAAGGTCATCCGCAGAGTCCATCAACTCTGAGACTGCATCAAACGACAGGACAGCAACGCTACAACATGTCGTGGGTGGATGACTGGTGTGACTGCCGCGTAACCCTGCCCTAACGCTGTCGGCCGCGCGTCCGGTCTACCGCCACAGCACAACAGCATTCTCGGGCGCCCTCTCGCAGAAGCGCAAGGGCGAGGTTGTCGAGATCGCCCAGGCACTCAACATTGACACGACCGACGCCAAGCTCGTCGAGCTCCGCGAGAAGGTCCAGGAGAGGCTCGACAACGACACGGACACCCTCAAGGCCGACCCCCGCTTCAAGGGCCTCTACCAGCGCCGTCAGCGCACCCAGTGCGTGTGATGCCAATCCATATACCGCATCCACACTGACACGAGTCACAGGGCCTCAGACTCGGACCCAGGAGCCGAGACGCCCGGCCCAGAGGCCAAGACGCCGGCGAGCCGCGTCCGCAAGTCGATCAACAAGACGCTTGAGAAGCTCGTCGATGCCGCCAATGTCCCCCTGCCCGACTCGCCTCTGTGAGCCTGGGCGGAGCTGACCTGACCAAACTCTAACCACTGACCAGCTCCGTTAGCAAGGCCAAGGCCAAGGCTGCGGCCGACCAGGCCCTCACTCTTGTCGAGACAGACGCCGATGACGCGCTTGCCGTGATCAAGACCTGGTCGAAGAAGGTCGTCAAGTTTGTCGACGCCCGCAAGCTCGCTGTCGATGGGGTTGTCCGTGAAGCTCGCGAGGTGGGTTTCATCATTCGACTCCGCTCACCCACCAGGTCCTCTCGACCCCGCACGGCATCCTCGCCGCGGCCCTCGGCATCGAGGAGGCGTTCCTCTACCACACGGTGACGCCATTCTACAGGTACACGGTGAGTTGACTACGGCCCGCTGTGCATGCACACTACGGCCCTACTAACCCAACCAGATCGTCTTTCCCCCGCACACGACCGACCGTGGGTCGATTGCCCAGCTTCTCCGCACCCTCTTCTTCTGGTTCCCCCGCATCTCGTGGACGTACTGGCTTCCGACCCTCCACTCGTTTGGCCGCGACTCGGACCTTTGGCCCGCCCTTGCGTGGTGGTAGGTGCGGTACTGCGGGTGTCACTGACGTGCAGGATCTTTGCCACCATCCTCCCACCCCTCGCTCTCTCCACCGTTGTCAGCTTTGTGCCGCAGAAGGGTGTGCACCGTGGTGGTGCGACCACGCGTTACCAGGGTGAGTGTCGGCGCATGTGTCGTTCGTACCACTGCTTACTCCTACCCCGCAGCTGCCAACCCCCCGTTGCCCACCATCGACGCGCTCACGTTCGCCTTCTTCCGCCTCGCGATCCTCCTCGTGCCGCTCACGTCGGCTGCGCCCACCTCGCTGGTCGACACGCTCGAGCAGAGTGGCAACTCGCAGGCCCGAGCCCTCGGCGCCGGTCTTGTGGCCGCTCTGCTTCTTGCCGAGCGCATCGCGACTGGCTACAAGGCCTAGGCCGAGTGCGTGCGTACAGGCACCCGCCATCGGCGACGCCCATCTACTATCATCGTGTTCGTCTTTCTCAAAGTATCGTTACTACCACTTCTTCCTGCGTCGATACATCTCTCTTGATACTCGGCTCTATTGTCTTGCCCCCAACTTTGTTTGCTTTCCCTTTGAACACTCCATGTGGTGTGAGCCATTGTGTTCGCGTCGTATGTCGAGGTAATATGCAGACTGTCTTGTTCGAGCATTGTTGTGTCACTTCTTCCCCATGGGGGGTGGTAGGCGAGAATGACGACGGCGCGATGACGAGGGGGGTGGTCAAGGTCAAGGGCCAGTGGCGTCGCGGCGTCGTGGGTGGTGTGAATGAATGCTGTCTTGCCCAAATAGTAAATAGTCAGTCGCGCGCGCGCGTGTGTGGTGGGCTTGGGAATTTGATCCCGCGGCTGGGTTGTTTGGTCTGTCTGAGTCGGCGGCGGCGGCCCTTGCGGCGCGTAAAACAAGAGACACGGGCCTATGCAAGCAGGCTAGTGGGGAGTCGCGTGGCCAGGCCATGCAGGCAGGCAGGCCGTCGTGCACACTAGCTTGCTCTGCGCGTTGCCAAACGCCGTGCAGCGTGCAGCGTGCAGCGTGCAGCGTGCAATGTGCGTGCCAGGAAAACCGGGACAGCCGGGTGGTGGCGTTTGCGGAGGCAGGCGCGCAGGCGCGCGGCGCGTTGAATCAGCGGGAGGCAGGGCGGTGGCCGGTGGTGTGCCTTGCCGTTGCTGCTGCACCACAGCCACGCGACCAGAGCGCGTCTCGTCGGGCACAACCTGCCTGCAGCCTGCAGCTGCCTGTCCCCGCCGCCAACGCCGCCGCCGCCGTGTGTCTGTCTGTCTGGCACAAAGCTAAGCGGCATTACACTCACCGTCCACCTCTACCACCTCGCCTCGCCCAGACCACATCGCGGCCTCGCCTTTCACAAGGCCAGCCAGCCGGCGCACACCGCTCTCCCACTCTCTCCACCGTCGCCGCCCCCACGCCCGCCCCGCCGCCAACAACACCCACCCACCCACCACCGTATGGCCGGCGCCCATATTGCGCACGAGCGCGCAGTATGAGACGCCTAGAGAGCGCCGCGACGCAGCCGCCCCTGCCGCCGCCGCCGTCGTCGTCGGCCGCAGCCACGCCGGCGTCCGCAGCCCTCGCGCCCTTCCCGTCTGTCGAGCGCCGGATCGCCGAGTCGACAGACCTCTGGGCGCGCGACCTGCGCAGCTTGTTCGAGCACGCGCGCGAGCGGTATGCCGACGTGTCGTGGGAGACGGAGGGGGGAGAGAGAATATGGGCGCATAAAGGTGGGTTGGGGAGGTTCAGAAGGGGAGGGGGAGGCGGAGCCGGGAGGAGGGGTGGGTGGTGGCATACTTCTTGATCGCGAAGCGATCATAGGGGTGGGTGGGCGGGCGATGTACTGCTCGCGCAGCAGGGAGGGTGGACGGGGGACAAATCTCTCGCGCAGCTGGGCTGCTCGCCTTGCCTGCTCGCCTGCTCGAGGCGATGGGTGGTCGCCTGCCCACGACCACACCTAGCTCACAAACCTCCCCTCCCCTCCCAGTGCCGCCGTCGTGTGGACGTCCTATGCTGACTCGCTCACAGCCGTCGTCTATGTCCGAGCGCCGAGTAAGCACACACACCCGCCGCTCTCAGCCCCACACGCTAACCCCACCCAGAGGCGTTCAAGGACCGATACTTTCTCGTGCGCAAGACCATGTCGCGCTCGCCCACGGCCTTCT
Organism: Vanrija humicola; assembly: GCA_008065275.1. NCBI lineage: Eukaryota > Fungi > Basidiomycota > Tremellomycetes > Trichosporonales > Trichosporonaceae > Vanrija > Vanrija humicola. The sequence continues at coordinate 506,057 of QKWK01000010.1, forward strand.
CCTCCGCCCCATCACCATATCCCATCGCATCGCTCTACCCCTCCACGTCCTCGGCGCGCAACACGCCCAGCCCGTCGCTGTTCCCGCTCCCACCACGGCGCGGGGGCAGCACGCTGTCGGTCGACACTATCGAAAGCGACGGCACGTTGCGTGCTCCTACATTGAGCACGGGCTCTGCCGACGGCTCGTCCCTCCGGCTCGGCCTCGAGGACACGCCAGAGCTCTTCCGTGCCCAGCTGGAATGGCTGTACACGGGTGAGGGGTTTGGCGACGTCGTCGAGTGGATCAGCGACGCCGAAGGCGGCGCAGGCAGCGTGCGCGACTCGCTTGGACGACGCGGCAGCCTCAGCGACAGGAGGGACAAGCTCGGCCAAGACCTCACCTACATGTGGACGAGCAAACTCTACTGCGACGTCCGGATACACCTCGAGACGCCCGACGAGGAGCGCTACGACTCGGACGGGTCAGACGACTCGGACGACTCGCTGGCCAACACTGTCATCTTTACAGCACATCGCTTCATGCTCGTATCGAGATCACCATACTTTGCTGCCATGTTCCTCAACGGCAGCGGGTTTCGCCCGCCCACCAGCGACGTCCACCTGCCCTCACCGCCGTTCACGCCGGCCGCGCTCCATTTCTGCCTCGGGTGGATGTATGCCGGCCACCTCGACTTCTCCAACCGAACATTTGATCTCCAGACCGCGTTCCAGATTCACCGTGCCGGAACGTACCTCCAGCTCGATTCGCTCGTCGCCGAGATAGAGGCCCGCATAGTGCACGACTTCTGCCATGGCCTCGACTGGAACAAGTGCCACTGCCGCCGGTGCAACGTGCGCGCGGCGCGTGTATGGCGTTTCGCACTCGCACCTGATGCAGCGTCGCTCGACCTCGCACGCCGGGCCCGCCGCTACCTCCTGGCTGGTTGGGCCGAATCGTGGTCGCGTGAGGTCGCCACCGCAGACCCGGAAGACCGCGACGCGCTGGTCCAAGATGTCATCGCGGATATCACGCCTGCCAACGTTGTGTCGACCTACCGCAACGTCGAACACGTCCGAGCCAGGATGGAAAAGACGGTCCGGATCAAAGGGTCGACCGATGGCGAGTGGCTCGACGTGCTAGGTGGCATGGCCGAACAGATTGAAACAAAAGCCCGTGACGTCCTCTCCGCGCAACTGGCCGCGGTATGCGACGCCAAGGAGTTCGAGGATATTGTCACGGGTGTGGGCTTCAGCAACGACCTGCTTGACCATGTTCTCGGCGAGATTGTCGCATGCGCGGGCGGACCCCGAGGCAGCCTGCAGGCGCCCCGAATGTACCAGACGATCGTGTCGTCCATCCTGTTGCGGGTGGACCCGAACACACTTGAGACGACCCTCCAAGCCCGATCTCTCCAACGCCAAAAGGTCGAGGACGCAAAGGATGGCGTCCTCGCACACATCAAGCGTCGATGGATGCAGATCAGGGAGGAGGGCGGCTTCACCGGACTAGAACCATGGGCTTTGAAGGAGATTCGAGATGGTGTGTAGACGGATTGTGTGTCGTGAAGCTGACCCATTCAGAAATCGAGGTGCCCTTAGAAGACCTGTTGGGCCCACCCCAGGTGGCATTCCCTCGTACACGAAAGGCTACCATGCCGAGGACGACATCGCGCGCCGCAGGGCTCAGTGACGCAGGTAGCGTCGCCTCCTCCGCCCGGACGCCCCGCACATCAGATGCAAGCCTCGCCAGCCGGACCTCGACTCTGCGATCGCCGCCCATCGAAGCGCCAGAGCCGCAGGCGCCGGAGCCCAACGGTCTGCGTCGCCTGCGCCTCTCCAGCTCAGCGTCCACCAGTTCCGTTGTCTCTGCGCGCTCAGCAGCATCGCGAACCGCGTCAGCAGCGGCCCGCCCACCCATGCCGTCCGGCCCCACGCCGCGCAGCCCGGGCGCGGCGCAGAAAACGCTCGTCGTGTCCGTCGGATCCAAGGGCCGCAACGGGTCGCGTGCGGCCAGCACTGGCGCGCAAAGCCCAACTCCCAACCGGCCGGGCCAGGTCATGACGGGCGGTCCACGTCCGCTGTCTCTCACTGGGCGGACGCCAGTGTCCAAGTTCCAGTCGGCAGCGCGTTCAGATTCGCCGTCCTCGCCGCTGTCGCCGACGAACCGGTCAGGATCGCCGAGCACGACCGCGAGTACCCGGCTTCGCGAGCAGTCGGGCAGTTCGGCTGCGAGCGCCGCCAGTGCGTCGAGTGCGTTGTCTGCTGGGACAAAGACGTCAGCCACGCTCAAGTCGACCTCGTCGCGGCCGTCGAGCGTCACCAGCGCGTCGAGGCCTTCGAGTACTACCAGGCCGCCGAGCACGACAAAGACGACGTCGAGTGCAACTAAGCCGTCTACAGTGACGAGCACTGCGGGTGCTTCCAAATCAGTCGGCTCTGTCAAAACTGCTGGCACCGCTGCTGGCACCGCGTCGTCAACGGCGACTAAGCAGCCTATCAAGGCCGTGGCGACATCGGCCGCGAAAAGCACTGCTGCTACAGCCGCTGCTGCTGCGAAGACTGCTACCTCCGCCGCTCCTGCGAAGACTACGGCGCCCGTCAACCCCGCCGTGGCTGCCGCTGCCGCGCGGCGGCGAACACTCTCCACCGCGAGCACAAAGGCTACCAAGCCAGCAGCTGGCCCCGTCCCTGCACAGCCTGCACGACCGGCTGCCGTCGCCGCACGACAGCGAACCTTGTCCACAACGAGCACCAAGTCAACACGATCTCGCGCACCATCGCTGGCCCCGTCCCTTGCGCCGTCTATCACATCCGAGGCGTCCACCGCGGCCACATCGACCGAGACGCCGTCCAAGCCGAGCCCCAAAGTTGCGGTGCGACCAGCTCCCATCTCGACCCAAGCACCCGTGTCCACAGGCAAGTCGTCGACACCTACCACGCCGAGGGCGGCAGTCAATCCGTCTGGCTCTTCCAAGTCGTTGTCGACAGCAGAGCGCCCTCTGCGGCACCAGGCGTCGACAAAGTCGTTGGCAGGGCGACCTGTTCCAGCAGGTCTCAGCACCACAAAAGCTGCTGCCGCCGCTGGCACGCCGAAGACCCCGACCGTTCCGAAAACGCCAACAGTGGCGAAGGCGCCGGCGTCGCGTGCACCAGCAGGAACCAAGACGCCGACCCCGCGGGACAGAACAAGCGGCTCCAAGACACCCACGCCGCGCACCCCGAAGCCGCGCGATGTCGGCTTGGCTGCCCCACCGCTGCCTACAACCCCGCGGGTGCGCTCGACGTCGATGAACCTCAAGCCGACGCCGCCTGGCACTGCCCCGCGCCAGAGAACGGCGTCCTCTGCCGCGCCACCGTGGAAGAGAGCAACGCCGTTACCTCCCAGTGTCGCCGGTGTGGTGGGCGCCAAGCAGCCTTCATCTACTGCCACTGGCCCACGACAGTCGTTGCGTTCATTATCTGGATCGACCGAGGGACCAGTCACGCCGCGGTTATCCGAGATTATCGAGCCGGTCATTGTTGTCGACGAGTCGTCAGAGCATACCGCGCCGGTGATTACAGAGTCTCCGGAGCCGGCGAAGTTGACAGAGGCCCTGCAGCGAGCACAAGAGATGGCGCCGCAGTCGCCCTCAGAAACATCGGAGCTTCCGCCGACGCCAGAGCGACCCGAGGGGCCCGAGTCGGAGGCAGTGGAATCGACGGTGGAGCCCTCTCCACCCGTGGAAGACGAGGCTGTCCCTTCCCCGCCTGTGAAAGAGGACGTTGCCAACGAGGCCCAGCAGCCACCCGCCCCGGCACCCGTGCCCGCGATTATCGAGCAGCCGCCAAGACCCGACGTGAAGCAGCTTTCGCCGTCCCCGCCACCGTCGTCTGCCGGAGTCGCCGCCTCAGTGGCCGAGACGCCCGCCACGTCCGCGACGCCACACGCGCACGCCATCGTGGCCCCCTCTACCCCGGCACAGGACATGCTCGCGTCTCCCTCGGCCCCCATGGCGTCGCCGGCGCTTAGCACCTCGCCCGTGAGCGTGGCATCACGAATCGTGAGCGAGGGCGGCACGAGTGTGCCTCTCGGCTCTCCGTTCCGCCCGCACCCCGCGCTGGCGTTCGACCCGCCGAAGAAGAAGCCCTCTCTGCCGCTTGCTACTCCTGTCATCGAGATCAACGACGGCAACACCCCGTTCAGCGGCGACGGCGTCTCCCTCCAGGTCGGCATCCCGTGCATCGTGACGCTGTCTCAGCGGCGCGCGCGCTTCCGTGCAAACGTAAAATACCTCGGGCGCATGGTCAACTCGCGCGGCGCGTGGGTCGGGCTCGAGGTGGACGACCTCGAGCGCCTCGGCGTCGAGACGCTCCCGACTGGGGCGCGCGACGGCGTACGCTACTTCCACTTCACGCCGCCGCCGCCGCCGCTTCCGGCCCCAAGCGACCAGAACCATCCGGACAAGCGCGCGCTGCGCCAGCGCCGCATCGCCAACATTGCCGAGAGCCTCCCAGGCCGCCCGGCCCGCAGCGGCCTGCGCCAGCCGTCGATCGCGGTCCTCAGCCTCGGCGGTGGCCTTGCGCCGCCCGCTGCCGACCCGCGCCGCGCCTCGAGCCCGTTCACGGCGTCCGAGTGGGCCGCGCCGGAGCGCCCGCGCGCGCTCTTTGTCCGCCCGAGCGAGGTCGTCTTCGTCATGGGCGCCGATTAACGACTAACGAACGCCAACCATTACTATTTCATACCTGTATATCTTGCATCGTATTGATACCCCCTTTGGTCATGCTCTTCACTTGTTAATTAATGCACTTTTTTCACAGTAGTCAAGGGCGTGGTGCATACAGTACAACATATACGAGGGGCAGGCTACGCAGCAACTGCGGGCAGGGAGGCAAAGTAGCACTGGTGGCACTTGACGCCCGCCGTGTCGGCGTGCCAGCGGGGCGAGACGTCCACGGCGCACGACGAGCACGTGTGCTCGGCCGGCACGGGCGTCGGCTCGGGCTCGAAGCGGTCGAGGCGGCGCGCTTTGCGCAGGAGCGGGAACGCGTCGTCGGCCGCGATGGTCTTGTAGAGACCCGTGTAGATCTGGAGCGCGTTCTCGTTCTGCTCGGGGTCGATCTCGAACAGGTCGACAATGCCCCGCCCGTCGAGATCGTGCCCCTTGCACCACATGCCGGGTGTCATGACGCCCGCGGCGTCCTTGAACTTGGCGATGGGGACCGCGTCCCGCCGGCCCGGCTTGACGAGAGTGAACTCGAACCCGATGCGGTGGCCGGCCTGGTACGCGCACGACGGGTGGTACTCTAGTCCGCAGTCGGTGCATGGCATGGTCGCACCGTCCGTCTGCGCACAGAGGTTGCAAACCTGGGACGTTAGGTGGGTTTCTTCGGTGCCACACCTGGTAGTACTCACCGAGTGCCACTTGTCCTCCGAGACTGCACTGATGCCCTCGACGTTCTTTAGCGTCACACTGCTCGAGAACCGCACCTCGGGGATGCATGTCGCGCAGAGAACATGTGCCCAACGGCATCCCTCAGTAGGCTTGAGTGCCGCGAGGAGATCAAAGTCTGCGGGCGGCTTCTTGCTCTTCGTCTTGGCGACGAGAAGCGACGTGTCCTTCGGGCACAGGACGCAGCGTGGCTCGAGACTTGTTTCCTCGGCGTGGACATTGGCGCACAGCTCGCACTCCCAGTTCGGGCCCATGGCCTCTGGCGCGATACCGTAGCAGGCTAAAGGGTTAGTTGGCGCTCCCAGCCTTGACCAACTACTCACAGGAGTGTACGGAATACGTGCAGGTCTTGCAACGGGCCATGGCGGCCTTGGGCTCCAGCCTCTTGCACGACGAGCATGGAGGGAGCTTGGGCGGGCCAGTGGGTACTGGCGTAGACGTGCCACTGGTCGTGTCCATCCCTTTGCGCTTCGTACCTCTGGGCTCCTTCTTGGGGACAATCTTGGCGTCTTCGGCCTTTGTAAACGTGATGACGCCGTACTTCCGGTAGTTGGAGCTGGCGCAAGGTCAGGATACGTTCTGAGAGGTATGGCACCTCCACTCACCCGCACGGCTCGCACATCGCCGTCCCCTGTACAGAGCGGGGGCAGCGCCACCACACGTTCGACATGCGCGTTGAGCATGTCGCGCACTGCATCTTGTTGGTGCTGACGTACGCGGCGCCGTAGAGTGAGACGGCGTCGTCAGACGCTTCGGACTCGGCACGCGAGCGGATCTTGCCCAGTGAAGGCGCACCGAGCGTTTTGCTGTTGTTCCTCGCGTGGACTGCATGCACTTTGCGGTGCTGCCGGATGAGCTCGTTCTCAGTCTTGAGCTTCTTGTTCTTCCACATGTACGAGAACTTGAGCACTTCGGCAGGGCGCTTGCCTAGCGCTTTGCTGGTTGCCCACGCGTCGAGACCGCCGTTCCTCTCCAGCTGTTCTTCAAACACGGCAATCTCTTCGTCCTCCCACTGATGATGTCAGCTGGGCTTCGATGCCTCCTCCGAGAACAACTGACAATAATAGGGTCAAAGTCGGCCAGCTTGAGCGATTTCAAGGCCTGCAGCGCCTTGTCCCTCCCAATAGTGGTGAACAACAAGGCAGCCCTGTTCAGCAGACGGATGTCGTATGATGGCACAGGCATCTTGAGCTCGCGCACCTCGTCCATGAACGAGTCCACTGGAGAGTTAGGAGACGCAGCGGTACATCTAACTCACGTGCATCACTGGGTGTGCACCACACCTCGAGCGTCGACTCGTGCTTCTTCTCTCCTGGGTCGTAACCGCGTTCCACTGCAACGTCAGCTTTGTGCCTCGCTCTCGGGGCGCCACACCCACAGCTCAGTCGTGATGGCCCGGCCTGATCGGCCTGCGCTTCGTGGCGTGCTTCGGCCTCCTGCTGCTCCTCCCATGAAAGCACATTTGCCTGGTACTTTGTCCCAACACGCGTAACAGCACGGGGGAAGATGAGGTCCTCGGCGCTGAGCGTGTCCTCGGCTCTTGTGTACAGGCTGGGAGGTGAGCGCGAGTCCGTCCCTATCACCTACCCAAAGTATCGCCACGGCCAGAAACGGAACATGACGTCTGGCTGGTCGTTACTCGCTAGCCGCTCCTTCTTCGCAGCGGCCTTGGCCGCTGCCCCAGCCTTGCCGCCGCGGGGGGGCGCCGAGCCACCGTTGCTGACGAAGCGGTACTTTTCCGACTCGACGTCTTTCCTCCTCTGCACCGTGCACGCCTGGCAGCCCCACGAGTAGCCCTTTGCCGGCTTGGCCGATAGCGGTGGGGTAAGGCACTGCATGTGGTAGAACTGCTTGCAGAGTCTGGTTGTCAGTTAGCTCTACGCCGGAGGGAACGCCCTCGCCACTACTCACTCGCACCGCACGCTTGTCTGGCTCGAGGCCCACTGATGGCAGACCGCACAGCTGCGGTACGCGTCCAGAAGGTCCGACACCATCTCCTTCTCGCACAAGAGGTACTCGTATCGCTGGAGGAGCACCTCCTTGACATTTGGCGGGACTGACATCAGCAACGCCTAAACGACCAACGCACTGTTGTTCACCGCGGCCGTGCGCAGCACCTCGTACTCGCGCTTGATGTAGGGGTCGTAGAACTTGTTGAAGTAGAAGTGGTCCGGGGTGTGCTTCCACTTGATCAGGTCGTCAATCTTGTCCTTGTGCCGCACGTAGCAGCGCCCGCGGATGACGCTGACCGGCTCGATCATGGTATGAATCGCCGCGTATAAGAGGCGGAAGTCGGAGACGTTGCGGCCCACGACCTGTAGTGTGAGCCCAGGGCACAGGTTTGGGGGGAGGCTGCGCCGCTGCGCCGACTCACATCGCTGGGTCTGTAGTAGATAGCCAGGCGGACATGGAGCTCGTTGGCGTGCCCGCGCGCCGCCTTCCTGTGGTCCTTGTTGGCTGGGGGCACGAACTCGAGTATCCGCGCAATGTTGTACGGTGTGCCTGCACGCGAGGGTGTCAGTCACATCCGGAGAGGATGGCATCAGCGTGCGCTCACCGTCGCGGTCAGACCAAGGAAGGGAGATGTAGACGTGGTCTGTGTTGGTGTCAGTCGCGTCTGTTCTGGCTGGCTGGGTGCTGCGCGCACGCATCATGCTCACCGTTGACGTGCACCGTCTCGCCGTTGGCCGCCTTGACCGAGTTGACCTTGAAGCCCTGCTGCGCCATGTCGGACTGGCGAGAGGGCATGGTATGGTTGGTGGTGGGGACGAAGGCAATGTCAAGGTGTGATGTTTCGGTCGAGTTTGGCACGCGTCCGAAAGTTGCACCCCGAGGGGTGAGCGGTCTGAGTTTCGGGTCGTCGTCGACTCGGTGCCGTATCAAAGGCGTTAAACTGGAGCAAGCCGCGACAGTCGGGTGATGAGCAGCCCGGGATCTATGATGAGCAGGATCGAGAGACTTGGGGACAGGGGAATGGAGAACGCAACACGGCCAAGGCAGCAATGTTGAGCGGCTGCCTGCTGGCTGTTCGGGAGATTGGAGCCTTACGTGTCGCCGCTTCCTACTCGGTGACGAGGTTCATGCTGCCCGCAACTGTGGGAGCGCACTGCTGCATCCAGGGTGCGTGGGGCGCTGTATTATTCTGTACCGCCGTTATGCATTGCTACGCTGCTGCTACGAGGACCCAGGACCACACGGTGATGAGGGGAGCAGGCGACAGTCGCCGGGTGAGGTTGAGGTGGAAGTGGCACCCTGCCCACATGCTCGTTTCATCTGCCCAGGAGACAGTCGTGTGCTTGGTCTATAGAGACGGGGAGGGTACAAGCTCGGCGTGTTCACCACGGGCAAGGCGGCTGTGCATCTGCCGCCAGTGCGCTCGCGGACAACGACTCAAGGTGGGCGTTGGATAGCCGTCCGCTCACGCTCCTCGGTGGAATTGGACTCAAGATCTGAACATGACTATCACAAGGGCTCGCTGGGTTGATCGACTACGAGCAGCCTGTTCCCATGCTGGCAGCCCCTCATCTGCCGTGCCCACGCGCCCACACAATGTCCATCCGTGTGTCTCTTTGTGCAATGGCCACAACCGACAAAGCACTTGACTGCCATGCGCTGTTGATTTTGGTGCCGCTGCACCTGGTAGCCAGGCAGGCCGTAAAGGCGTTTCTCTTGGCTCGCCTCGGTCGTCGTCGGCGGGCTGTTCGCCAGTCGGCCAGTCGTATTATAATGGAGCGCGCCGCGTGATATCCACGCAGCTGCAGCGCTGCTGCAACTTGCTTGCTTGGCTGACGGGCCATAACTTCCGCTGCGGATATGCGGATGTCTCTCTGCCACGCGCTACACGCCGTTCGGTATTGCCCACTGGGGTGCAGTGATCGCCTCGTAGCTATGGCGTGTCCTGCCCAGCAGCACCCCAGCATTCCCAGACTCCATACGTCGTCTCCGCACTCCGCCTTAGTGGTGCTGCTGCTGTCTGTCTCCGTCAACCCCGTCCGCGTGTCCTCCGCTCGCTGCTGCGCTGCTGACGTCGGATTGGCCAGATAGGCGAGCGACGCCAACACCCAGCCAGCGACCAGCGGCCGAGTTCCGGACGCGGAAGCAAAATGGCCCCCCGTCCCACCGGCTGGGTGCAACCGGCGCATGCAGTGGGGAGCCAGCCGAAAGCTCCGCCGCACGCCGCGCCGCGCCATTCCACCTACCTACCCGCCCACTCCGCGCATTCACTTGCATCTCCATCTCACTCCTCTCTCCTCAACCCCCTACACCTGTCCAACATGCTCTTCCGCTCCGTCGCCCGCACCGCCCGCACCTCTTCGGCCATCGCCTCGAGCTCGCTCTCGACCGCCGCCCAGCGCCGCCTCGCCTCGTCGCTCGTCTTCCTCGAGCAGAAGGGCGGAAAGCTCAACGACTCGGCCCTCACCGCCGTCACCGCCGCCAAGCAGGTCGGCGGCGATGTGAGTTGGGACTCGCTGCTGCAGGCCACACAGCTCACGCTCTACAGGTCGCCGGCATCGTTGTTGGCTCCAAGGCCGATGTCGACTCGGTCCTCGAGCAGGTCAAGAAGTAAGCGCCGCCCGAAATCGTCATGGTCCGGATTTCGGCCCAGGACCATGACACCCGCCCAGCTGTCAACCAACACCGAGCTCACACTGCACAGGATCGACGGCCTCTCCAAGGTCTACACGGCCGCCTCGGACTCGCTCTCGCACGGTGTCGCTGAGAGTACGTGATGGCCCGACGCGCGACCTCGTCGTCGTCGGCTAAGCCCCACATTCGTCTATTGGTGCTAACCGAAACTACTAGGCGTGGCGCCTGTCCTCGCCGAGGTCGTCCCCGCCAAGTCGATCACTCACCTCTTCGGCGCCCACACCCCCGCCGTGAAGAACGTCTTCCCCCGCCTCGCTGGTATCCTCAACGTCTCGCAGGTGAGTGTGGCGCGCTGTAGCGATCGCGTGTGAAAATAGCCGAGCGACACGGCCGATCCATTTCCGTGCTTGTGCTGACATGCGCCAGATCTCGGACATCATCGCCCTCGAGGGTGAGGACACCTTCTCGCGCCCCATCTACGCCGGCAACGCCATCCTCAAGCTCAAGTCGAGCGACAAGGACAACGTCAAGGTCGTCACCGTCCGCTCCACCGCCTTCGCCAAGGCCGCTGCTGAGGGTGGTTCGGCTGCCGTTGAGGAGGTCGCTGTCAAGGACGCCGACTGTAAGTGTGGCGATGAGGTCCCGATGCTTACCCTTCAGCCCCTACCAAGTTCGTCTCGGAGGAGCTCATTGTCTCGTCGCGCCCTGACCTCGGCTCCGCCGCCAAGGTCGTCTCGGGTGGCCGTGCCCTCAAGTCGCAGGACAGCTTCAACACCGTCCTTGACCCTCTTGCTGACGCCCTCGGCGCTGGTGAGTAGAAGCAAGCCGAACGCGTGACGGTCATCTGACCCTTCTTAGCCGTCGGTGCCTCGCGTGCTGCCGTCGACGCCGGCTACGCCGACAACTCGCTCCAGGTTGGCCAGACCGGCAAGGTCGTCGCCCCCGAGCTTTACGTTGCCATTGGTATCTCGGGTGCCATCCAGCACCTTGCCGGCATGAAGGACTCGAAGCTCATTGTTGCCATCAACAAGGACGCCGACGCGCCCATCTTCCAGATTGCCGACGTCGGACTTGTCGCCGACCTGTTTGACGCTGTTCCCGAACTCGTCAAGGAGATTGAGGCCGCCAAGAAGTAAAATCATAGCATGTATTGTAGCACTACATGCAGCAGGACATGGAGATAGCGAGATGGCCAGAAGTGGGCATGGGCGGCGACGTGATCGCTGGTGCTAGGCGGCTGCGGCGCGGCGGCGTCGTAGTCGGCCGAATGGCTCGTTGTATGGGCTTGGCCAAACTGGGGCAAGGTGGCTGGCTCGCGTTGCACCGTTTCCCTGAGTATACCATGCTCCCCTTTAGCGCGACTGCCTTTGTGTTTTGTAATGGCCGGTGATGGCTCATTAGCGGAACCTAATGTGATCCTAATCCCAACTAATACAAAACACGGTGTGATGACTGGACTGACCGTGCTTTGACTGGCGGTTTGCGCCCAAAAGCAATCTCACACCCGCCGCCACCTCGCTCCCCCTTCTCTTCGTCACACTGCGCTCTCCACCACCAACGCATCCATCCACACCCACAACCTTTCTGTTCACCGTCTTGCTGGCCGCCCCGCACGCGCCCGAGAGACCCTACCCATACCCCCCTGTGCAGTCCGCGGCGGGTTCTGGAAACCGGCCGCTCAGATTTACTCGCCTTCGATTCTGCCCGACGACGCGTCTCGCCGCCGCCGCCGCCACCCGCGATGCTCATCACCGACCTCATCCTCGAGAAGCGCGGCCCGCTATGGAAGGTCTGGACGTCGGCCCACCAGGAGAAGAAGCTCAGCAAGCAGCAGGCGCTGGGCGTCGATGTCGGCGAGAGTGTTGGTCAGTGCTGCAGGTGCAGGGGTGGGACAACTCGCGCTGACGCCCGACACAGACGCGATCATCACCCAGGATGTGGAGCACCTCCGCATCTCGGGTCAGCTTATGCTCGGCGTCGTCCGCATCTACGGCCGCAAGGCGCAGTACCTGATGGATGACTGCAAGGAGACGCGCGAACGCATCTCGATGGCCTTCCGCCCGGGCATGGTCGACCTTCCCGCCGACCAGATCCGCGCCAACAAGAACGCCATCACGTTCACCGAGCTTACGCCCAACGTTGACGGCATGGACGTGCTCGACTGGTCGTTCCACGCGACCGGCGCTGACCTCTCGGTGCCGCGTCCTGCCCCGTTGACGCAGACCAACCTGCGTCGCGAGTACGGCGCGTTCAACTTCGGCCGCCCCGCCGCGTCGTCCATCTACGGCGACTCGTCGTCGCGCCAGGGCTCGCACGACGACTCGTCGCACCTCGACAGCCAGGACTTTGCTGGCGTCGATCTCGGCCTGGGTCTCGACGACTGGGACATGTCGATGGAGATGGGTCGTGACGCGCACCGCGAGCGCAGCAAGAGTACCCAGGCGATGCTCCGCACGCCGTCCGACGTGGGCCAGGGCAACGAGCTGCCCGACCTCAACGACGACTTTGGCGGTAACGACTTTGCGCCTATGGACTTGGACATTGGGCTCGACGACCTGCCCGACCTCGATGACACGCGCGCCCGCCGCGCCAGCAGCACGCTGTCCACCCCGCCCCCAGAGTCGCCATCACACCTCAACCAGACGCTCGACATCAGCCCGCGCACGGCCAAGCGTATCGCCGATGCGCAGAAGAGCAAGGACAAGACCAAGCGTGTGCGCATTGTGCGTGCCGACGAGGAGCTCGAGCTTGCCGACGAGGAGTTTGCCGCGCCCAACGACGACAGCGACATCCTCGGCGAGGAGCAGTTTATCCCTGCCGACTCTAACGCTGTCCGCCTGCGCGACATTATCGACGACCCAACTTCCTTCTTCCTCCCGACGTCGCGCGTCGGCGCCGAGTCTGTCTTCTTTGCCGGCCCACCAGGTCTCGCCCCCGAGCTCGCCGAGCTGTTCACCTTCAACGTCAATGTGCTCCGCCGTAACCGCGACGAAGAGCCCGAGGTGGACCACCCGATCAAGCGACAGCGCATCGAGGGGCCCGAGGAGGAGGTCGACGACGAGGTGGGCCGCCGCCGCGAGACGAGCCACCTGCCCAGCGAGGCTGGCTTTGACGGCGGCCTCGACGCGTTTGGCGGCGACGACCTGACGTTTGGCGACTTTGACGGACCGCTCGTTACACCACCACCGGTCGAGAAGCGTCCCCGTGCGCCGTCCATCGCCCCATCTAGAGCCGAGTCGATTGCGCGCGAGGTCCAGTTTGGCGAGCAGGGTGACCACCCCTTGACCATCTTCGACACGCGTATCCGCAACTCGCAAGGCGAGCTCGAGTCGCAGACCCAGTCGCTTGCATCTGAGCTCGGCACACCGACCAAGGGCGGTGCGGCGTCAAGCATTGTCGAGTCGCAGAGCGGTGGGTTCTCGGCGACGACTGGCATGGCGATGGGCGTGCTGCGACGGGAGCTCGAGGCCATTGAGGCCGAGGACAAGGCTGTCAACTACGACAAGGTGGCGGCCGGCGCGTCCAAGCGCGCTGCGTCTGCATTCTTCTTTGAGCTGCTGGTTCTGGGCACGCGCGACTGCGTGCGATTGGAACAGAAGAAGGCGTTCGGCCCCATCGAAGTTCGTGCAAAGGACCGTCTGTGGGAGGGTGCCGAGCCGGTCGTTGCGTTCGGCTCCGCTTAAGCGTGTACGCGCGCTTGAGGTGTTTGCTTCCTATCCGCTTCCGTTGGCGCGGAGGTGTGGTGAAGTGGGCTGTTAGACGGGTCGTGGCGGCGCCAGCGAGTGCGCGCAAATGAGCGCTGCGCACGATACCATATACCATAGTAGTAGTGTCCTCTCCTTTTGTCAGTAGTAATGTCCTTGTGGGATGCATGCAGATTGTACCATGTTGAGTGGGGGGAGGCAGGCAGAAAAGACAGCAGTGATAAGATTGTGAGTGGGGGATTGAGCAGCGCGCGACGTGTCGCCCCGCTTGACCCCGAACGACCGGTTTTTTTTTCTGTTGGCCCGCGTCGCAGCAAGTTTGAAGACCGATGGGGTGGGCCTTGGCAATGAGGGGGATTGCACAAGACCGTGTCAGCGGGGTGTGGGGGGGGCGGCGCGCGGGGCGTCGGTGGTGGCTGGCGGGTGCTGGCGAGGAGCAGAGGCAGGCAGCGGGGAGGTGCCGTGGGGCTGGGGCCGTGCCAAGAGGACGACGGGGGTGGGTGTAGGGGCGACTTTTTTCTGCGTCTACCTGTGCATGTATGCTCTGCAGGCACGACGTGGCGGCGCGTAGGCAGCGCGTTCGCTCGCGCGCTCGCGCGACGGCGCAAATGGGATATTGGGCAAGGTGGTCAAGCGCAGCGGCAAACGTCGGCAAGTATTCCAATAGTATTCGAAAACACGCCGGCGCCAACTCGAATGACGACGCAATTCGGGGTCCGCGTTTGACCTTTTGGGCGGCCAGTTCGAATCGCGGTGGGCCGTGAGTGCGGGGTCGGGCGTAAGTGCGGTGCGGGGGGCGTGGCGTGGGTGGGCGTGCATGCGATGCGCCGGCATGATGATGATGATGATGGCGAGCGCGCGCGAGCTGGCTGCGTGCTGGGTTCTGGGTTCTGGGCTTTCGGACCTCGGTGTGTGGTATGCTGCTAGCGCCGGTCGGGTCGCACGAGGCGCAGGCGCATTGCTGGCGTGGTCGCCTGCGTGCTGCGTTGTGCTAAACAAAGTCCATTTCATCGGGGTTGTACGACCGCTGTGGGGTGGGTGGGGCGGGGTGTGTTCTTTGCTGCCTGCTGTGCTTACTGACTGACGCTCGCCTGCGCCGTGTAATGTTGCTGGAAAGTGGGCCCACCTTGGTGCTGCTGCACTGCGCATCACTGCGCATGGGGGCCCGTCTGGCCCGAGCCTGCCGTTGCAAGCGCTGCTCAGGGTTCGCTTAGAGACCGAAATACGACATAGTAACCGACGGGAGAGGCTAGTAGAAGCCAGCAGCACACCCACCTACCCCAGCTGGCTGCAGCTGCTACGGCCAGTCCGCCTCTCGCCCACCTGCCGCCGCGCGCGCCCGTCACCCCGGGGCCAAGACCCGAAAGACCCATTCTGCCGGAACCCGCCATGCTCCGTCTGGCAGCAGATGCGCAGAGGAATGAATGCACGCAATGCACGCCGCCCGCCGCCGCCAGCCGCGCGTGTCGCTCAGATTGATTTTCGAATGCACCAGGGCACCGAGAGCGCGCATTGCCCACGTTGCAGCCTGTCCCTGGCTGGGCCGACAGCAGCGCCTGCACCCCCGTGACGTACCCTCCCCAAACCAATATAACAACGCCGTCCAGCGCAAAAGTAGACACCCAACCCCCCCCCCACTCTGTGTACTCTAGACACTAGCTAGACCTTGTGTTCGGCGTCGTCACTGTGAGTGTTGTTTCGTTCTGGCTGTGTTGTTTCCGAGGGAGGTTGGGCCGTTGGCTGGCGTGTGGTCGACCGCCCCAGTGGCAGGCGCCGCCCACCACCCGCGCCCACCAGCAGCAGTGACGCGCATACGCGCCGCCGAGCCACACCGTGCGCTCGGCGAGCGTGGTGCCGGATCTGCTCGCTGTGTGTGAGCGGCGCCCGCCTGCTGTGTCTGCTGGGAAGCGGACGGCCGAGGCGTCACGGGGCGCCCCTCGGCGCCTAGGCGCCTCATTGCCCGTCTCGTGTTGTGATCTGGCGTGCCGTGTGCTCGCGGGCGCGTCCTTTCGTGCCGGCGACGATGATGCCGGGGGTGTCGTCGCACTCGCCGTCGTCGTTGGTATCGAGGGGGGGACCCTGCAGCGTCACTGCGCGTGCCCGCTGCTTGTGCCCACGCGCGACGCCCAGCGATCGGCCGTGTCGAGATCCGCCCGCCCAGAAAAGCGCGACGTCACTGGCCTTTGCCGGCGGGTCGCTGCCGCTGAGCCTGGCGGTGCACGACGCCGCAGCCCCCAGCAGCCACCACCGTGCCATGCCCGGCCCGGCTCACTGCTCGCTCGCATCCATCGCACATTGCCCGCTGACCGACTCGAACAGCCCTCCTCTCTCTCTTCCTTTGTTCTTTTCTCTCCGCACCATTCCGTCCTAGGTGAGTAGTTTTCCCGGCATGGGGGCGAGCGAGATGGGGAGCTGGGAGATGCGAGAATGACCGCGCGGGGCGGGCGGGGCGGGCGCGAAGACGCCGCGGCGCTGGCGTCGAACGCCGCCGGCCGCCCGCCCTGATTGAGGTCATTCAGCCAGCCAGTCGTCTGGTGCTCGTCGTAGTCGTCGCTTCGACGACATCTCGTCCAGTGTGTGCCCATCGCACACTCTGCGCACACTCTTGGCAACAGCCGTTCCCAGCCCCCGTCCTGCCAGACTCCCCCGCCCACAGCCCCCCCACCCAGTATATAGGTCTGACGAGCCCCAGCCTTCTTCCCCCACCACACACTTTCTCAAGATGGCTACCCCAACATCGCCCACCCCGACCAACGGCGTAAGTGCACCACCCCATCCCACGTCCCCCAGATCCGCAGCCAGCTGACACCCCCAGGCTCCCCTGGCCATCCCCGCCCACCTCCAGGTGCCTTCGCGTCCCCAGTCGGAGAACCGCCTCAAGGAGAAGGTGTAAGTCGCTCAGCCGCGCGCCGGCTGCCAGCCCCACCATTGGTGGGCTCGTCGCGACCATTACTGACGTCATGACCAGCGGCTACGTCCAGTCGCCCTTCCCCCTCAAGGCTGCTCAGCAGGCCCAGGTCGCCCAGATCCTCTCCCAGTCGGGCTTCATCCCCCCCGACTTTGTCCAGGGCGAGGTCGACTGGTTCTACAACTCGCTCGGCATTGACAACGCCTACTTGTGAGTCGAAATTCGCTCGCGGCGCGTCTGTGCGCATCGTCCCACGGTTACTAACAAGCCACTCAGCATTGCCGAGACCCCCCAGGTTATCTCGGACCACATCCTCGCCCTCTACTCGGCCAAGGTCCTCGCCTACACCAAGCACGACCCCGCCAAGCTCGTGATCGACCTCGAGAAGATCACCACCGAGGCCGACCTCAAGGAGGGCGGCAAGGAGGGTGCCGTCTTCATCCACTCGTCGGCTGCCGGTATCTCCGCCAAGGACGGACCCGGTGCCACCGTCGAGAAGCGCATCGACGAGCTCTACCTCGACAAGTCGTCGGGTGAGAAGTCGTACCGCCTCGAGACCTACCGCTCGACCGGCTCGGTTTCGCAGGACTCGTCGCAGCAGCTTCGTTGCTACTTCGTCTCGCCCTGCAACTTCCCTAAGACCCCCGCGGTCAAGGACGCTGAGGGCCGTACCGACATCAAGTCGGTCTCCGACTCTGCTTTCCTGGAGAAGGCTACCGCCAACACTGTTGAGATCTACGAGAACGTCCTCAACGAGGTTGAGCGCCGCAACGGCCCCGTCATCGAGCTCTTCGAGATCGAGGACTCGCCCACTCGCGAGCACCGCATCGTCATTGGCTACAAGCAGGGCGGTACCCACCAGTACTTTGCCGCTCTCTCCGACCTTTACCACTTCTACGGCCTCTACTCGGCCCGCAAGTACGTCGAGCAGTTCGCCAACGGCATCACCATCATCTCGCTCTACCTTAACCCCGTCCCCAACTCGCGTGCTCCTCCTATCGAGCACTCGATCCACCAGGTCGTCCGTGAGGCCTCGCTCCTGTACTGCCTGCCCGACAACCCATTCTTCGCCGTTGCCGAGGACGAGACCCCCCACGCCGTCCAGGAGGCCACCTACGCCTACGTTGGATGGATCTTCACCCAGCACTTCTGCAACCGTCTCGGCCCCTCGTACCTCGCCCTCAAGAATGTTCTTGACGAGAACAACCCGGACCACGAGGCCGTCCTTGCGCGCATCAAGACGCGTTTCCGTGAGGAGACCTTCACGCCTACCAACATCCGCGAGACCATCCAGGCCCACCCCGAGCTCATCCGCCAGCTCTACATCAACTTCGCGATGACCCACTACCCCGCCGCCGACGAGGCCTCGCAGCTCACGCCCACGCTCTCGTTCCAGCGTATCAAGACTCAGCAGCCCCTCTCGGACGCCGACCTCCTCACTGTGATCCGCAAGAAGGCCTCCAACCAGCACGCTGCCCAGATCCTCGAGGCGTTCCTTGTCTTCAACAAGCATGTCCTCAAGAGCAACTTCTACCAGCCCACCAAGGTTGCCCTCTCGTTCCGTCTGGACCCCTCGTTTCTCCCCGAGGTCGAGTACCCCAAGCAGCCCTTCGGCATCTTCCTTGTCGTCGGCTCCGACTTCCGTGGCTTCCACGTCCGCTTCCGCGACGTTGCCCGTGGTGGTATCCGTCTCGTCCGCTCGCGCGGAAAGGAGAACTACAACGCCAACGTTCGTACTCTCTTCGACGAGAACTACGCCCTCGCCGCTACCCAGACCCTCAAGAACAAGGACATTCCTGAGGGTGGCTCCAAGGGCACCATCCTGCCCTCGCTCGGCGCCAACCCCCACCAGTGCTTCGAGAAGTACATTGACTCGGTCATCGACCTCCTCATCCCTGGCCAGTCGCCTGGCATCAAGGGCCCCATTGTCGACATCTCGGGTCGCCAGAGCCCCGAGATTCTCTTCCTCGGCCCCGACGAGGGTACCGCTGAGATGATGGACTGGGCCGCTCTCCACGCCAAGTCGCGCGGCGCCCCCTGGTGGAAGTCGTTCACCACCGGCAAGTCGGCTGAGAAGCTCGGCGGGATCCCCCACGACGTCTACGGCATGACCTCGCTCTCGGTCCGCCAGTACATCCTCGGTGTCTACAAGGCCCACGGCCTCAACGAGAAGGAGGTCACCAAGCTCCAGACTGGTGGCCCCGACGGTGACCTCGGCTCGAACGAGATCCTCCTCTCCAACGACAAGACTGTCGGTATCATTGACGGCTCGGGTGTGCTCTACGACCCCCAGGGTCTCAACCGTGCCGAGCTTGTCCGCCTTGCTCGTGCCCGCAAGATGATTGTCGAGTTCGACGACTCGAAGCTCGGCCCCGAGGGTTACAAGGTCCTCGTCGACCAGCAGGACTACAAGCTCCCCTCGGGCGAGGTCATCCCCGACACGACCGACTTCCGCAACAACTTCCACTTCCGTGTCAAGTGCGACATCTTCGTCCCCTGCGGTGGTCGTCCCGAGGCCGTCAACATTGGCAACGTCTCCAGACTCATCGACTCTGACGGCAAGCCCCACTTCAAGTACGTTGTCGAGGGTGCCAACCTCTTCTTCTCGCAGCAGGCTCGTCTGTTCCTCGAGAAGAAGGGCGTGGTGCAGTACAAGGACTCGTCGACCAACAAGGGTGGTGTCACCTCGTCGTCGCTCGAGGTGCTTGCCGGTCTCTCGCTGTCCGACTCGGAGTACACCGACCTCATGATCTTCAAGGACGGCAAGCCCTCGCCCTTCTACCAGTCGTACGTCAAGGACATTCAGCAGAAGATCTGCGAGAACGCCGCGGCCGAGTACAACTGCATCAACAAGCAGTGGCACAAGCTCAAGGGCGCCAAGCCCCGTACCCTCATCTCGGACCAGCTCTCGTCGACCCTCAACAAGCTGCAGGACGACCTCGAGTTCTCCGACCTGTACGACAACGTCAAGTCGCGCAACAACGTCCTCGCCCACGCGTTCCCCAAGACGCTGCAGGACAAGGTTGGCCTCGACAAGCTTGTCGAGCGTCTCCCCGAGGTCTACCTCCGTGCCGTCTGGTCGGCCTGGGTCTCGTCCAACTACATCTACCAGAACTCGCTCGAGGCGACCAACGTGGACTTCTTCCACTTCTTCTCCAAGCTCGCCGTGTAATATCAGATAGTCGTGAAGGATCAGTGTGCAGGCGAGGCACAGCAGTAGCATCATAGCATGCATGGACGCTAATAATTTCTGCAAGGTGGTGGGAGCAAGGGTGGTGTTGCCGCGCCGCATTCGGCTGTCTCACAACGTGGTCTGTCTGACTTGTCGTTCAACCATGGCTATTAAGAAGGCTTCGAGACGAGATCGCAGGAGCCGACCACCGCAACTTGCTGATGAGCCCTTCCCCTCGCGCCGACTCGCCGCCGCCGACCGATAGTCCGCCACGACCAGCGCCAACGCCGCTCCTTCGCGCCGGCCTGTCCTCGTCCAACGCAGACGTCTTCAGCCGTGTCCCGCGCGACGACCGCCTCGAGACGGCCGCACGCGCCATCCTGTACGCCGACAGCCGGGGCTGGGGCAGCGGCGCGCCGCTGCTTGAGGCGCGGCTCGGCGCGCTGCTCGCCCTGCCACACGTCCACGCGAGGTACCAGGTATTCGTCGTGCCGCGGCTCGATCTGTCCGAGATTGGCGTGCAGCCGCGGCCGCGCGCCGCGTCGCCCTCGCGCACGCCACCAAGCGCCGCGGCGGGCAGACGCCTCCTCCGCGCCGGGTTGGACACGTCGCACCCGGACATCTTCGCCCGCCTCCCGCGCGACGCGGCGCTCCTCCGGGCAGCGAGGCGCATCCTCCTCACCGACTGCGGCGACGAGCGCGAGCTCGACTTCGCGATCGTGCTTCACGCGCTGCTCGCCCTCCCGTTCTCGTGCGCCGAGCTGCGCGTGTCCGTCAGGCACCAGCTCAATCTCGCCCACGTCCAAGTCTGCCGCCGCGGGGCTCGGGTGCACGACGACGCCCTGCACCTGCACGCCATCGACACCGGCGTGCGGCCACGCCTGCCGCGCCGGCTCGCGACGGCGCCGTCCGCGGCGTCAGCGTGGACCGCGGCGCAGATAGGCCCAAGAGTCCCGAGCCTGTCGTTCGCCGCGACCATCGACCAACGGCCGCCGGTGCGCTACACCGCGTCCGCAACGGTGGAAATCAGAACGGAGCCAGCGGAGGCCTCCAGCGGCCTCGTGGAGACCATCTTCAACGTCGCGCAGCTCCACGCACTCACGCGCGCCCAGATGGGCCTGTATGTCTTCCGCACGGGGTTCGTGCGTCTCTTCGCGCTCTCGCCGCGCCTCGTCGCGGTCGAACAGCTCCGCGGCGTCGACGCGCTCCCTGCCGGCCGGCAAACGGCCGACGCGTTCCTCGACTGGCTCGACGCAACCAGCGGCACGAGCAGGCTGCCGTGGAATCTGCGCGCGGGACCGGGAGCCACGGAGGACGCGGTCGACTGGGACTCGGTGCAGGTCCTCGGCGCGTTCGCCGTCGCGGCGTGGACGCAGCTCCTCGACCTCCCGGCCGTCGCGCCGCTCCCGCCGTTCGTCCCCCTCGCGCCGGGAAAGCTTGCGGCGCTAGGTCTCGCCGACATGGGCGGGGCGCACGGGAAGCGCAAGCGCAAGCGCCGCACGACGAGGACAGGGAGCCAGTCGCGCAACGCCGCCGCCAAGCGCCGTCGGGGCGGCAGTGGACGAGCGCGAGGCCCCGTCGTCGACAGCGAGCACGACCCGGAGGAGCTGGACGGCGGATTCGTGGCTGACGACGAGGGCGATGGCGATGATGACGGCTGTCAATCTGACAGCAGCGAAGGCGTCGCCCTAAGCCACGACGGCCACCGACGCGCGACTGCGACCAACACACCACCGCTGCCCGCCACGCCGTCGCCTTGGAAATTCCGTCGAAACGCCAGACTAAAACCATGGGAGGTGCTGGGTGCCTTCCGCCGCTCCAAGCTGCAAATCGTCATGGTCTCCAGCGCCGTGATGGGCAAGCTCGTCGCGGGGCTGAATCCGCCGTCGGCCCCAGCGCGTCCTGATTGAACATCTGTACCATACCCTTATCCTGTGATGTCATGTAACATATCTATCGCACCGCCGGTCGCCCGGGTGCCAACCTATACCATTTGTTTTGAACTACACCCCGGTTTACCTGCTCGCCGAGTCGTTGCCGACGTGGGCGACCTTGCCGTCGTCGAGCGGGACGTTGGCGGTATCCGCCAGATCGTCGGCCTGCTTGCGCACATGCTCGAAACGGGGCTCCATTCCTGCGTCGTCGACGAGCTTGCGCAGCAGAGGCCATAACTGGTCGGACGAGGATCCACTCAGCGAGTGCAGGACATCGGGGTACTCGTGCGCAAAGAACTGCAATGTTAGTGGCGGCGTCGTGAGGGCCTTCACCCACCTCGAGCAGCGGCGCCGTCTGCTTGTAGTACGACTTCAGGCGCTTGGAGAAGACCTCGGGCGTGTCGTCGGGACGCTTGCTGAGTGGCTCGCCCGTGACGTCGTCCTTGCCCGGGACCTTGGGCGCCGAGTATGTGTCGTTGTACACGCGGCCGGAGGGCAGGTGGACCCAGCGGGCTGGGGTGAGCTGCGAGCCGCGATGTTCAACTCACCAGCGATGCGCTGCATGATCACCGCATCAGGGACGTTCAAGTTGACGACCATGTTGAAAGGGCGGCGCTGGTGTGTGAGCTCGCGGTGACAGCCGCGCATCGTACCTGCTTCTGGAGCACGTCGTTGAGCAGCTGCCCCTGCTTGAGCGTGCGTGGGAAGCCGTCGATGATCCAGCTCTGCATGTCAGTGCATGCATACACGGGCGCACATACCTGGCCGTGGTGGTGCTCGAGCTCGGCGACGACCATCTCGAGCATGAGCTCGTCCGAGACGAGGCCTTGGGGCAGCGTCAGGAACCATCCACTAACCGACGTTTCTGTCGCCCTGACAGTGTCCGACCCCTCCGTCCCGTCACTCACCGCCGGTGCGCACAATCTCCTCGGCCTTCTTGCCGACCTCGCTCTTGGCCGCGATCTCCTGGCGCAGCAAGTCGCCCGTGGAGATGAAGGCAATGTCGTAGGCCTCGACGAGTCTGTGCGGCCGGGTCAGTCGTCGTGCCGACGGCGTCGGTAACGCGCAACTCCGAGATACCCGGGCGTCCCGACTCACTTTGCGCTCAGCGTCCCCTGTTGCGCCCGTCAGCAACGCCCAGCACGACCGGAGAGAGCACAAACCTTGCCGGCACCGGGCTTGCCAAACATGAGCAGGCGGACTCCCTGCTCGCCGTCGTGGGCCGTCGGCGCGCGCTTGCCATCCTCGACGTTCTTGCGCGCCGTAGCCATGACGTTCTCCACCAGCTGCTCGTCGCGTCGGATCGCCGAGGTCGACAGTGGCGCAGCTCGCAGCTGAACCCTACGCGCCGGGAGCGAGTATGCGAGGCACGGCGCGCGCCGCAAAGCAGTAATTGGGGCTCGGAGGGACATTGTGCTGGGAGTTGAGGTGGGGAGAGAAGGGTCAACAGTGGGGAACAACACGGGTGGAGGGCGAGCGAGTTGCTACCCCGCACTCCCCAACCGGCCAAGGGGAGCGGGCCAAGCGGGAGCATTTTGCCACGCGGGTGAGGCAACTGTCAATGACGGCCCGACTCTGGGCACGAACAACAAAAGTCGACCTACAACCAGTCGCTTCACTTGCACATCCTCGTCCACCACCATGAGCGCCAGCACCAGGGAGAAGGACAACCCAGACTACGAGAACGGCTTCTTCCGCTACGACGTGCTGCCGCAGAACAGCTTTGCCGCCCGTGGCTTAGAAGTAGGTCGTGACTGCAGACGACAGCGCTGACATGCAGGCACCAAAGTTCGGCCGGCCACGCGAAGTGCGGGTGAGCACGAGCTTGATCCGCGCGCTGGCGTGGAGCTGTGACGGGCACAAGGTGGCGTCGGGGTCCGAGTTCTCCGGACTGAGGATACACGACGTGGTCGCGCAGCCGCGCGCAGCGGACGGCACGCCGACGCCCAACGCCGTCGAGGTCCGTGACCGCCCCGTATCGTTACCGTCGTCCGGCAAGTCGCCGCACCACGGCCACGTCGCGACGCTGGCATGGTCGCCGACGGACCCGCGCATCCTCGTCTCAGGGTGCAAGAGCACGAGCGGCGGTGTCGTGTGCGTGTGGGACGTCGACGCGCCGGCGGCGCCGGTCGCGACGTTCAAGATCTCGGGCGACGTGCTCCACGTCGCGTTCCACCCGTCTGGGCGGCAGTTTGCGGCCGTGTGCCCACGCTCCACGCGCGACGAGGTGTTCTTCTACTGGCTGGTGGAGCGGGACGGCGGCGAGAAATGGGAGCAGCGGAGCGACATCGTCATGGGCGGCGCGGGGATCGACATTGGCGTCGAGGAGGTGGGTGTGGGCGAGGGGAGCTGCGCTGACGCCAGGTCAACGCACTCAGGTTCTGGCCTGGAGGGGACGCGGTGCTGTCGGTCTCGAACGACGGCTCGCTCAACTCCTGGCGGTATCCTGTGGAGGAACGGCCGCCGCTGGTCGACGAGAGACCGGCAAAGCGAAGCCGTATCGAGTCGCCCGTGACGAGACAGCCGTCGCCGGACACACCCGAGCCGGAGGCCAAGGCGGAGCGCGCGACGCCAGAGGATGACGGGGAGGGCGAGGGCGAGAAGGCGAGCGGCGAGGACGAGGAAGGTCGAGCCACACCAGCACCGGTCGAGGTGCCCGAGGAGGCGAACGGCGAAGCAGCAGCCGACGCCGAGGGAGCAGAGGGAACTGAGGCAGAGGGCGAGCCTGCTGGTGATGCCGAAGAGAAGGGCGACGCGGCGGACGCAGACGGCGACGTCAAGATGGGGTCGTCGTCGCCGGTTAAGGCGAATGGCACGGCACCACCAACGCCGGCCGACACGCCGGCGCCAACGGCCCCGCCGACCGCCGCGCCAAGCAGACAGCCGACGCCGCCGGCGCCAGCGACGCCCGCGGCAGACGACAAGGCTGTCGCTGATGAGAAGGCGGCGAAGGAGGCCGCCGCCAAGGCTGCGGCCGCGGCCGAGCTCGAGCGCCGCAAGCACCGGCAGCTGGAAAAGGGGTTCCGGCAGGTGATCCACGTGTCGAGTCTGCTCGCGCTGGCCGTGGACCCACTGGGACGGTACGTGTCCGCTGACCAGATCGTATCGCTCAGCTGACACACCGCAGGTTCTTTGCGCTCGGAGGCAACGACGCGCGCGTGACGCTCATCGACACGGCCGACTGGATCGTGCAGCGCAACTTTGACCAGCCGACCGGCGCGATCAGACAGGCGGCCTTCTCGCCCGACGGCGAGTTCCTCGCTGTGGGCGGCGACGACCCGTTCATCTACGTGCTGTCCGTGTTTGCGCGCACCGTGGTCGCCAAGTTTCCCGTCCAGCCGACGGTCAACGCGCTGGCATGGCACCCGACGCGCAACACGCTCGCGTGGAGCTCCAACCACAAGCCCGGCACGACGTGGTACTACGCGAGTCAGGAGTAGAGTCGCTGCCAGCAGCATTGTAGTAGTAGTACATGATACAACGTCTAGACTAGGCTACTTGTCGAGCGCCTCCTGCACGTGCCGCAGCCGTCCGCGGATGCTCTGGCGCGTGTCGCCGCCGAGCTCCTCGAGCAGGGCCATCATCTTGCGTATTCGCGAGTTGACCTTGGGGAGCTTCTGCCTGTTTTCTTGCAGGGCCTCGGAGAAGAGTGTCCAGGTGCGCAGGTCGCGCGCGAAGGTGTAGGTCTGGGGTGTGAGTGAGAGTTTGGCCGTATACCGTAGTACTCACCGGCAGGGGTTCTGCGCCAATCTGGCCCGCGGCAACGCTCCACACACTCATGATGACAAGATCGAGCGTCGCGTTCGCGACGTACTCGTCGACGTCGCCCACGCCGCCGGGTACGCTGCGCAGCTCCTTGGTCGAAAAGCGGCGGACGAGCGCCTCGGCCTGCGCGACGGGCCGCGCGTCTTCGGCGCGGATGATGAGCGCGAGATCGTGCACCGAGCGGTGGAGCCACGAGTCGCCTTCGGACATGATCAGCACCTGCAGGTACGAGCTGAGCAAGTTGGACTGCTGGCTCGGGAGCAGGGCGTTGTCGATCGCGAGCTTGAGATTCGCGCGCAGCATCTTGAGCGTGCTCTGCACGTCCTTGCGCTTGAAGTCGTCCTCTTCCAGCTGGTTGACGTAGCTGCGGGTCAGCGACCTCCACCAGCGCCGCTTACCGCGAGAACGCGCCGACAAGCAGCACAACAATGTCGCGGTGGCTCGGGCCGATGCGCGCGGCGTAGATGATAGGAAAGTCCGTCGCGTTCTTCTGCAGCAGCAGGCTAAACGCGTGGTCGCGCACGCGCATAATGAAGTCGATGTTGCGCTTATCGATGGCCTGATACAGCTCGTACGCCTGCGGCGGGCGCGCGAACCCCTGCGTCGACGCAGCGCCGGGCTGGCCCTTGGCGCCCTCGATCTTCTTGAGCATGGCGGCCCACGATCCCATCTCGTCTTTGGCGGGTGCGCGCTCGATGCGGTGACGCTCGTCCTGCAGCGCCTCGGCGAGCGCGCGCTCGCGGGCCAGCTGTGCGCGTTGCCGCCCGAGCTCGAGCTCACTCTCGGCCCGGCTCTCGGCCTCGATGCTCAGGCTTGCCGGCAAGGGCTGGATAAACACGGGGCTGCTGGCCACCGCGGACCGCAGCGGCGGCGAGGCCGGGTGCGTGTGGTCTATTATCTGCGGCGCGGGGCGCGCCCTCCGCCCCGGGGACACGGCGCCTGGCCGCGGCGCGAGGCTGTCGAGGAGCGGGTTGTAGTTGAACGACATGGTGTGCGGGGGTGTGTAAGAACACGGGACGGTGTTGTCGGATGGGATGGCAAGGGGAGCTGCAGGAGCACAGCCGCGGCGGGCTGCTCCTTGGCGGTGTGGCCACTGAGCTGCTGCCTGCGGGGACCCCGCGTCACGGGACTGATGGTGGATTATTTCGAGACTGGCGCCATCGCCATCGCCGCCGCCGCCAGCAGCGCGGGCCACGACGTCCTTTTCCCCGAGCAGCGCAGGCCTCTGCTCTCCATCACTCCCTGTCCATCAAATGGCAGTCATCGTCGCCGCGCAGCCCGGAACCCCGAAGATCGGCGCGCCCGCGCTGCCGCAGCCGCAGCAGCGCGCGCGCACCGGCTCGGTCTCGTCGACCGACTCGGGCGTCGCGCTGCCGTCCTTCGAGGCGCTCGCGCCGTCCCGCCCGCCGACGACCGTCGCGGCGGAAGAGGTCGCGATCGCTGTCCCAGGATCGTGCGACGTGCGGCTCAAGGTCGACGCCGGGCCGGGGTGCGGCGGCATCGCGTGGCCTGCTGGCGAGGTGGGTGGTGGTGGGCAGCCTTCGCGACGCGCCAG
This sequence comes from Vanrija humicola, assembly GCA_008065275.1. Taxonomy (NCBI): domain Eukaryota; kingdom Fungi; phylum Basidiomycota; class Tremellomycetes; order Trichosporonales; family Trichosporonaceae; genus Vanrija; species Vanrija humicola. Next base: position 533,092 of record QKWK01000010.1, read on the forward strand.
GCACGTGTAACTCACTCACGCGCAGGTGCTGTTACGGTATCTCGCGCACCGGCACGCGCGTGCGCCGGAACACTTGCGCGGCAAGACGGTGCTCGAGCTCGGGTCGGGCACTGGGCTCGTCGGCCTCGCGGCTGCCATGCTCGAGCCTGCCGCCGACGTCTGGGTGACTGACCAGGAGTGAGTGTGCTGGCCATTTGTAAGCTGACCCCCAGCGTCCTCCTCAGCCTCATGCGCGAAAACGCCGAGCTCAACCTCCCTGGCGCGGGCAACATCCACGTCGAGGAGCTCAGCTGGGGCGCGGAGCTCCCCGCTGCTATCCCCACTGCGGATGCGGACGTTGTGCTCGCCGCCGACTGCGTGTACTTTGAGGTATGTATCGCAACGGCCGAGTGTCGAGTCGCACTTACACACCCAGCCCGCGTTTCCGCTCCTCGTCAAGACGCTGTGCGACCTCGCGCCTGTCGGCAAGGACATGGAGATCCTCTTCTGCTACAAGAAGCGGAGAAAGGTGGGTCTGAGCGTGGACGCCGTGGCGCCGGGCCCGAGCTCACACCCGATCCAGGCCGACAAGCGCTTCTTTGCAATGCTCAAGAAGCACTTTGACTGGACGGTCGTCGAAGACGACATAGAGCGGGAAAAGTACAACCGCGAGGGCGTCATGCTGTGGCGCCTGCGTCGCAGACGTTAGACTCTACCTCGGGAGGTTTCCGTCGGTCCGCTGGGTCTGCTGGGCCTCGGTGAGATCGCCGTCGGATCAGGTGGTCGCTTGCGGAGCAGGTCGCAAGCAACTCTGCATACAGCATTACGGCACGCATTGTATTCTGGGGCTTGTATTCACGGTTATTCATGGATTGAGTGGTCTTGGGTTTCGCTTCGTTTGCGTGCCGCGGCTCGCCGGCAATGTAGATGGGCTGTGTGGGTGGGGTGAAGGCTACAAGTGTATGCTTGCACCCTGATTGGGAGGTAGGTACAGATAACAGGAGGGATCTGGCTAGCCGCGGGGCATGAATGTGTTGGCGAGTCGGTGGCGCGCGGATGTGAGTGTTGGACCGTGAGACAGGCGCAGAATACTACGGCGGTGGGCAAGAGCGCGCCGTGGATCAGCGAGACGACGTCTAGAAGGCCTCCGCTGGAACACAGGAATGCAGGAACACGGCGCTGGCCTCGTGCTCGTCTCGTCGCGTCTCCCCTGGCCCGAGAGCACACACGCGGGGAGGGGAGGCCGTGGCGTGGGGGAGGGGGAGGAGCAGTGAGCGACAGTGCCGGTCTGGCAGCAACAAACGCACGTCCCGACGACATGTCGCCGAGTAGACGAGCGTGCCTCATCATCAGTACCTGCTGCGCATGGCCGAGGCCGCATCGTCGACAGCAGATGTCGAGGTTGAGGCTCAACCCCACACCGCGCCACCTCGTACAACCGACGACGATGCCAAGAATAAGCACAGTGACGCTGCAGAGTGCGCGTAAAGCACCGGCGGCGAAGTCCGCACCGGATTGCGTCGGGCTCAGCAGGAGCTTCCGGGCTCGTTGCAAGCGACACTCCCGCGGCAGAAGAAGATGCACACCCTCGGCAGAAGAGTTGCGAGGGGGCACAGGTACACGGTGCACTTGGATGATCGCCACGGGACATGAGCAAGCTGCACCGGTCCCCCTATTCTGGTGCAGAGCTCGCGACGTACATTCTGCTGACGCGAGGTGGCGCGAGCCAGACCTCACCGCGCCCAGCCCAGCCCTATGATCGCTTCGCGCGCGATCAAGATGCACACATACACACCCCCGCGCGCATCAGCGGCGCAAGGGGTGCGATGCGATGATTGCCGCGGGAGGTGCAAACCTGCGATGGTGTGAGTCACTGTCCAGGGTGCAGGAATGAAATGACATCAGCAGACGAGTTTGGGCGCGGCGGCTCACGACAGTTGTCACCCGCGTCCACTGCCGCCCCCGCGGCGCCTCCTTTGCACGCCGCCCGACGCCATGCATTCACGCCGACGTGTGCGGCGCGCGTGCAGATTGAATGGCACGGAGATGAGGGAGGGGTGATGCATCGAGATTGCATGCGCGTGATAATAGCGGCAGCAGCAGCAGCAGCAGCAGCAGCAGGGGCGCGCTGGCCTGATGCATCGTGTGTTTGGCCGGTCAGGGGCGAGACTTGTTGCGGGTTGCTGGCAGGAACGGGGCATGCCAGTCAGTCGGTTTGGACAGCGTGTTGATCGAACGCAGCCGCACAAGCACTACAAAGGCGGCCGACATGTCTCTCACACTCGACTCGTCCCCATCACATTGCATTGCACACACCGCATCCATGTCCTCCTCCGTCCTGGCGCGTCTCCATCCCGACGCCCCGCCCCACGACGACATGGACCACACCAGCACACACAACGACGACACTACCCCACGCCATCTCCCCCGCGTCATGACCCCGCTCCTCGGCAGCACCACCCCGCCGCCGCTCACGCCGCCCCCGCGCCTGACGGCCTCGCCTTCCTCCACCTCGTCCTCGTCCTCGTCCGCCTCGGTCTACGCCTCGCCGTGCGCGTGTGCGTGTGCGCCCGCGTCCGAGCCCATGCGCCGCAGCCTCGCGAGCATCGGCTACGCCCGCCCGCCGCTCGCCCCCGTCGCCATCGACATGACGCGCAGCACCAGCTCGCAGGGCGTAGACGGCAACCCGTTCTCCGGGCGTGCGAGCCCGCTGCCCCCACAGCGCCGGGCGAGCTCGCGCAGCGGCGAGACGTGGGATCTCGGCCTCCACCTCGCCACCGAGGACGACGAACCCCCCTTGTTGGAGGGCTTGGATCTGCAAGATCCACACATGCAGCCACACCACACGATCCCCCTGCGCCGACGTACCACGCCCCGCGCCTTCCTCTCAGCTCAGTACGATGTGAGTAGTATTCTAGTCACGCCTTATGCGCGGTGGCTTGTGTTTGCGGTGTGCCCCGGAACCAGTGTCTGAATTGGCTGCCTGGAACGCCGCGGCCGTGCCACCACCGATCCGCAATCACATGCACCCACCACTCGCCGGGTGTTTGGGTCGTCGCGCAACGCGCGTTTGGCGTGACACCTCTGGCCATCTCACACACCGCACAACACAGCTGACAACACACCAGACACCGCGCACCCGTGCACGCGGACTGTCGGCTCCACCGCTGCGTGCACCGAGCTCGCCCCGCGCAGACACACGCCCCGCCAGAGCATATCTCACGCTCCGGGTACAGAGCAGCCTGGGCTCGATCCGCACGCTACCGTGGCGCCAGGACGCGCCATGACGAGTGCAGAGCACATTACGATTATTATTACGACCTAAACTGTACACTACCACGCTGCTGCCGAGCTGGACTCGCTCGCCGCCGCCGCCGCCCTGCGGGCCGTATCACGACAAGTAACGACTGCGACGCCCGACATCCCCTCACAAACGAAGCGCTACACGACAGACACCTGCACCAACGATACACGCTACGCCTTTGCACGCACTATTCTCCGCGATATGACCCCGCACCGAGACGGACGGACCGACAGATCTGCGCATGGCGCATCTGTTTTCCCAGGACACTTTTATTCTAGGCCCCGCCGGCCCCAAGCGAGCAGCCACAATCGCCCACACACACGAACACTCACTGTACACGACGCACCCCGGACGTTTGGCTGCCGACCACTAGCGGCCCCCATCAGGCATGGACGCTAGTGCACCCACACCACATGATATCCTGCCCCAGCCGGCAGACTGTTTGTAGCACGTAATACTCTTGCCATGCATGTGCTCGGCTTTGCATTCCAAGCATCATCCAACAATAGCGATCGCCGCGGCGGGGTGCGGTCATTCCGTGTTCGGCATGCGGCAGCTTTGCGACAAGCGCTCGGCACGCCCGATGCGTCGCGCAGTGGCATGAGCTGCAGCGACTATGCTTGGCAACGGCGGGGCATCAAGGTTCATGTCTGGCCTGACGGGGGGTATAGATAGATAGCAAGCGCAGGAATGTCGGTGGACGCGTCCGCTGACTGTCGTTCATGCCTCCAGAATGTAAGTGCGCCTCGCGTGTCCGTGTGAAACTTTGGGCCGAGGCCTACCGGCGTCTGGCTGCCGAGTGTGTGTGGTCCTGAGAAGCTGCGCAAAGAGCCCCTGGAATGCATGCAGCTGCGACACGGCTACGCGACGCCGCGGGCGACTCTCGAGCGCGCGGCGCCGTGCACGCGCTCGCGGCCGCGACAAGGCACGTCGCGACGCACATGATCAAGGCGACGCCGACGACCGGCACGCCCCCCGGGCGGACGGCGATGCTGGGCGGGCAGACAAGGCAGGTACACTGTTATCCCCGCGAACAAGGCGAGGTCAGAGACGGTGTTGGCCGGCGGGTACCTCTTTGTCATGTACGTCGCGGCGTCGGAGCCCGGGAGCCCAAGACAGGCGCCGTCAGCAGGCCGATGATCAACGGTGTGCCGTCCACCAGCGCGTCTCGTTACTCCATACCGCGGACGCGTTCCTGCCGGGCTGGCACGCGCCGCACGAGTGCGAGGCACACGGCATGGCCCGGACGACCGCGGCCATGCTCCGCCCCGGCAACCTTGGCGATGGGCGGGGCCAGTGGCACTGTGAACCCGTTGAGCTGGGTTACCTGCACGTGCTCCACCGTCTCGGAAGAGTGCGCTGCCGAAGCCCACACAGCGGTCGGGCAAGGCTCCGAAACAGACGATGTACTACATCTCGTGCTGCTGACCCCAGCTTCGGGCCAGTGGCGCTAGATCACGCTGGAGAGCACGGAGCCTCCCCCGCTGCCCCCCACGCAACCATCACTGGACGTCAGCGATAACCTGCGCGCCGACGTACTCGTGATCACGACGTTGATCTCGTCTCCCCTCCTGATGCGCCTGGAGCGCATCGAGTCGTCGTCGTGCAGCACGACATGGTTGTGCGACAGGCTGGGGTGAGCTGCGCGGCGTGGGCGTGGCAGAGCGCACCTGACAGTATCGGGGTCATAGCCGAACGAGTTGCGCAAGTAGATCTGGCGAAAGCCCTATCGCCCTAGTCACACCGCACCCACCTTGATATCGTACGCGTTGTTCCGGGGCTGGACCCACACCTTCACGCGCGTCGGTTGCATGTCCGCGTCGTACCCGCACAGCGTGATCTTGTAGTGTCCGCGCGGGCGGCCGACGCCTGGGGTCAGCTGTGGAGGGGGTGGCACGCACGCTTGGCGGGGCGGATACGGTCGAAGTCGACTGAGCAAACGAAGCCGGAGTAGTGGCTGGGGTCGAAGCTGGACGGCGGATCGAAAGACGGGGGGAAGGATGGGGCGGGGCAGCCTATGGCGGGGTTGGAGGGCTCGGTGGTTGGGGCTGAGGAGGGGGCGACGTCGAGCACGGGTGCCACGGGGGTAACATCCAGCACGGCGGCCACAGGGGCTACATCGAGCACGGGGGCGAGGGGGAGCGGGTCCTCGAAGGTCGTGCTAAAGAACTCGCATAGCTGGGCCTCTTCGAGGGCAGTAAGGGGGCGAGGGAGGTCAAGGGATTGATCGGGGTGCAACCATGCCATCTCGCTGGGTGGCATCTCGGAAGACATTTTGAGGAAGCTCGGGAACAAGAGATCAAGATGTGGTGAGTGGCGGGACGGGTCAGTTTCGGATGAGCTCAAGATGAAAGTGGAAGGAAGAGTTAGTGATGATTGTAGTGAAAGGATGAGGCCGACTTGGGTGATATCGCACACATGGTTAAATCTACATCTTACAGCGACTGGGAGAATACAATGATCATGGGATACGGGTGGGAGAATACAGGGGTCACGAGATACAAGGAGAAACACTGTCAGGTCTCTCTCAACCGCCGAGCACTAGAGAGTCAGCGCCACACCCAGCATCCCACTCACTCTCAACGGCAACATCGATCGCATTGTCGGGCTCCACCTCCATCGACTTCATGGTCTCATCGGCCCTCAGTATCTGCCCATCAAACATGAGGCTGGCGTAAGTAGGGCACCGGCTCTGCACTCACCGAACAGTGTTGCGCTGGTAGTCGAACTGGGCCTCGAGGTAGTCCTGCTCCGTCAGCAATCAGCCATCACCAGCAGGCACCCTCACCAAAAGATCAGACACAGTGGTGGTGGGCGATACCCAAATTTTGATTTCGTACGCTTGCGTGTTCTTGGACCCCTGGAGGACAATCTGGAAGTAGCCAACAGGCTCGCAGACCGGGTCTGCTGCGTGAGCACTGTGGGCACATTCAAAACCTACAACAGGCGGTGCCGGTGCGCGTAAAGTCGACTCCTACAGCCACAAGACCCGGGATGGAAGGCTTATGTCCATCACGGGGCGGGTCGTCGGGGCTTGTGGCTCGGGCTGGGGTGGTGCCGCAGGCGTCTCCTCTTCCGTCTCCGGCGGTGGCAGGCCGTCGCCGCTGACGATTTGGCTAATCATCCTATTGGCCTCGGCTTCGTGCAAGGGAGTGAGGAGGAACGGGTCGACATGGATCTGATCACTGCTCTCTTGTTCCACGCCGGGGGCTTCCCCCGCCGTGTTGGGGCTGGACGCAGCGGGGCCGGGGAGAGGGGTGGGAGCTGGGGCGGGAAGTGGCGCGGCGTCGCAAGACATTGTTCAAGATGGGTAGCGACAAGACTGGAGGTGAAGAGCTAAGGTATGTGATGGATGATGAAGAAGTGGATGGATGAGAGATGCGCGGAGGAGCGAGTGGGAGAAATGGCCTGGGTGGACAACAAACAAGGGGGAGAACGGGAAAGTGGCACCTCCCAGGGCCGCGGCTTCAGGTGCCACATTCTTCCTTTTCGTCTTGCACTAGGCAAACCCGGCACTGGGCACACTGTCTTGGTCTGTGGGCACCAATTGCTTTACAACGCTATGAGCCCATAAAACTCCGATGACTGACGTGTGCATACGTCGGATAAGCATCTCTGCGCGTCTTCCCCCAGATCGGCTATCGGTCGGCCCATGCCCTCCACTCGGCCTCTGACTGGCATCAATTCTCCTCGAGATGGAGATATTTCATTGGTGTAACAACGAACTCTGCCTCTGCCAATGATTCTTTGCCAAAACTTTGAAAGTGCGCGTGATCAGCTTTCAGGCATACCACCGACACTGAGTTGGGGCAGACACCACCTCCCATGCCCTTGGCCCTTGTGCAGCCGACCTGCAGTCGGCTGCAGTTCTCTGTGCGGCTACGCGGTCACAGACCAGCTCCTCTGAGGTGAGCAACAACGACGAAGTGGATTACGGGAGGAGGGCCAAACAACGGTGGTGTTGACTTGGATGGTGCAGTCCTTGTGCTGTGCTCATCAGCACCAGCCTTGTTTCAGATATCAGCATGATGCGTACATATCGCCATGTCGCGAGACGTACGGTTTATTGCAGACGTGCAGACGGGACAATGATGCATGGTGCTGGACGCAAAGGAGGGGCCGGCGACAATGCTTGATGCGTCCGGGGCCACGCGGATCACCCCTTGCGGCTTGCGGCGTCAGAAGCACCTCCACCCGCCCGCCCACACACACCACCTACGCAAGTGCACACCCACCGTCTTCCTTCTTCCCACTTCATCCCACCACCATGCCAGTGGTCAAGCGCGAGCCACGCGAGGCCCGCGAAGTCAAGGTTTCGACCAGTACGTCCCGCCCCAGCACCCGCCGCCGGACTGGCACCGTCGAGGTCGTCTCCGACGGCGACGACGACGCCGGCGAGAAGGACATCAAGCCCAAGGTCGGCGCCGAGCCGGAGGGCATCGACTTCAAGTACACCCACGAGCCGCGCGGTGAGTGCTGCGCTCCTCTAGCCGCGACTGACGGCAGGCCGCGTGCGCGCGCCTGACGCCCTGCACATCGCGCTGCAGGGGGAGAAGAACGGCGTCGGGCACCGCATCGAGCTGTGGCTCCCCCCGGCGGCGAGTGTGCGCAGCCTCAAGGTGGGTGTCGGGAAGGTGCGCGCGCTGACGGGTAGAAGTACCTCTGCTTGCACTACGGGTACTCGCGCGACAAGCTGCGCCTTCTTTACGACGGCAAGATCTGCATCGACACCGACGCGATGGCGTCGCTTGATGTCGAGAGCGGCGACTCGTTCGACGTCTACCTCGAGCGTGCGTGCGGGGCGTGTGGGTAGTAGCTAACGCACAGAGATCGGTGGATAGAAAGGGTGCGAGACGGTATTCCATATGACGTCGGACGTGGTCTGAACGACAGGGTGATTGAGGCGGCGAGACGCATGTATATAATGGCTGCGCCGTGTCGAGTCCTGGCCACCGTACCCCGGCCGACCAGCCCCTTTCGCATACTCCACAGCCCTCCCACTCGAGGAACAGGTCGAATATGTGCCTCCCTCGGTGGCCAACGCTGCTCGGCAGTCGAAGATCAAGCTGGAAGCGGCAGCGTAGTGCGGGGGGCAGTGAGAGTATGTGGTATTGTGATGAGGAGTGTGAAGGAGGCTGCGCGACTGGTCGTCGTCACGGTGCAAGGAATGCTGATTGTGTTGCAAAGTCCAGGTGACCGTGTGTGCGGGGCGTTTTCCGGGATGCCTGGGTGCGCTTGGCGACGCGTCGCAACATTGCAGCACAACGCATCATGAGCCATGGGCACGGGCACAAAGCCTCGGCCAAGCCTGAGGACAGTCTGTGCGCCGTGGCGCACAAGTGTAACCGAAAATGTGGGCACAGAGATGCAGAGCTTCAGAGTTACAGCGTGCATGATTGCATGACACTATGAATCTTGACAGGGGCCGTCGGCTACCCGCCGAGCTCTGCACGTCAGCGCCCGGCACACCGCAACGCCCTCACGCTCGAGGTACACGTCGAACTCGTCGCCCTCCTCCACCTCGAGCTCCTCCATCGTCTCGTCGTAGAGTATGACGCCGTAGTAGATAACACTGATGTCAGCAGTGCATGCTGGTTTGCGCATACCGCAGTGCGCTCGCGTCGTAGCCGTACGTCGCCGCAAGCCAGCGCTGCACGTCAGCGCGCACCTCCTGTCCACTAGCCCCAACCTTGATGTGCCCGGCGTTCTCGTGCGGGAGGACGCGGATCTTGCGCTGGTACAGCACGCCGTTGGAGGCGCCGTTGATGGTGACTAGGATGTGCTCGGGCCGGCGGGGGACGGCTGGCTGCCTCAGGAAAGGCCGCGCGTTGACTCACGCTTGTACTTCTTGCGCCGGTGGAAGTCGACGCCGAGCTGCTGGACCCCGTCGATCTTGGGCTTGATGTCGGCGTCGGCTGTCGTCGCGGTCTCGGGGTCGGGAGCATCAGTGTTGTTGGGGGCGGGCGCCATTGTGACTTGGGCGTGGGGCGAGGAGGGGTGATTGGAAGGAAGACACACGCGCGTGGTGGAATCACAATTCAAACAAACGGGCGCAGCAACGGGTCGCAAACACAAAGGGCTGGGCGGCCACTCATTTCTACATCAAGGAGGTTGCCTTCCTTACAAGCTGACACATGCACCTATCCTCCTACGTCCTCACTGTGGTCTCATCCACGGCTCCGCACCACTCGTGCTTGATGGACTATCCACCAAACTCTGCGACATCAGCGCTGGTTTGGGGTCGCACACACGCACGCTCAAGGAAAATGTCGAAGTCATCATTATCCTCGACCTTGAGCGCGGCCATGGTCTGCTGGTCTTGCACGATGGTTCCGTCGTAGATGATGCTGGGGTGTAAGGGACAGAGTCGTAGACGCACAAGCCTACCGCAGCTGGTTCATCTCATAACCGTAGCTATAGACCAGGTGATTCTGTCATGAGCGTGTGCCATTTACCCCTCCGCACCTTGATCATGAGTACCGTGTCGCCAAGTAACATGCGGAGCCTGATCTTGAACGACTGGCCATCCTTGCAGCCGTGGAGATTGATGACAAACTCGTTTGGCTTAAGGGGGCCCGCTGGAACGTTAGTGCTGCCCTCCGGTCCGCCGCGTGAATGTATGTGCCTACCCTTCTTAATGGGCCTCACGGGGTTGAAAGTAACGGCATTGGGCTTGAGTCCGGCAAGCACAGGTTTGATGTCGCCACCAGCGTTATCATCGTCGGACCCGTCGTCGTAGGCTTCGTCGTAGGGGGGAGGCGCGTCGTTGCCGACAGGCTCACCCTTGACACCAGGCTCGCCCTTCACAGCGCCGGGCTCGCCCTTGACGACGACGGAGGGGGCCATGGTCAAGAGTGGACGGTGGGTTTGGATGGAGTCGTGATTTGGAAGAAGGAGGAGAGAGGCATGTAAAGTTGAGGAAGAAGGAAGACGGAAGCAGGGCTTTGAAGGGTGACAGGAGCAGTCTGTTTGCGAGGAAGACAGCCAGCAAAGTCACCGCGCCAGCATTTCCACGCCGTGGCGTCACCGCCATCGATTGGCACCAGACACAACCAGACAGAGCACGCATTGTAGTGAACAACCAGCTGCATTGTACACCACTAGACGATCGCTGTGAGCACCATGAAGCGAGGTGCATGTCACCACTATGACGGCTGTCACCGGCGCAATCTGTCCCCGATTGGCTAGCGTTGCGCGCTGCTCCGCCACATGAACCACGGCCCACATGCATTGTTCTGCGAGGCTCCAAGGGATCCCTCCTGATGACAGCGGATGAATCCATACCCGTTTCAGCCAGAGCGGTGTGCTCATGTTACGAGGTGACACGCTTTCATTCTTTCTAGGACTCTCCTATACTATGCACTAGAGTACAGCAATGCTTCGTCCTTCGGCGCATTCTTCTGCGGCCTTTGTAGTTGGAGCACTAACCGCCAAGCTCTGCGATGTCAGCACCGGTCGGAGCTTGCACGGACGCACGCTCGAGGAAGACGTCAAACTCATCGTTGTGCTCGACCTCGAGCTCGTCCATGGTCTCGTGGTTCTTGACAATGCGTCCATCATAGATTAGGCTGGGGTGTAAGGAGCAGAACGGTAGACGCACAAGCCTACCGAAGCTGGTCCATCTCATAGCCGTAGTGATGGACGAGACGTTTCTGTCATGAGTGCGTGCCGTCCTCCACCTCTACCCACCTTGATCGAGCGTACAGTGTCGGCCGGAAGCATGCGGAGTGTAATCACGTACTGCCTTCCTTTCATGCTGCCCTGGAGCTTGATCTTGAACTCATACGGGCTGCGCGGGTGAGATGGGCCTTTCTTGCCTCCTGTCCGCGGCGTTAGTATGTTGATGTAGTAGATACGCACCCTTTGACTTCTGCTTGATGGACTTGAAGTTGATCCCGATCCTCTGCAGTCCGGGAATCTTAGGCTTGATGTCGGGCACGCAGTCGCTGTCGTCGGACCCGTCATCGGACGTGTCGTCCTCATGCGACTCGTTGGATGACTGAGGGGCGTCGTCGTTGTCAACAGGCTCGCGCTTGGTGACGACGGAGCGGGGCATGGTGGGTATGGACGGTGGAGCGGGGGCTGGGAACAAGAAAGACGGAAGAAGGAAGTGGGATGAAGGAAGAGCTCAGAGTGAAGAAGGGCTTTAAAGGGTGACAGGAGCAGGCTTGTTTGTGAGGAAGACAAGTCCGTGTCAGTGCCAGTGTCACCGCAGCGGCACGCGGCGTCAGAACCGTCATGCATCATGGATCGGCGTGCCAGAACCAGACAGGACACGCATTGTATCAAACAGCCGGTTACATTGTGCGCTAACAGACGATCACTGGTGTGAGCACCATGCATTGAGGCGCATGTCACCACTGCAACGACTGCCACCACGTAGACGATCAGCCCGCATCATCCATCGCCGATTGGCTGGTGGTTCCCGCCTGCGCTGCCACATTCGACCACGGCCTACTGCAATCTACTGCAAAGTTACACATGGTCTACGAGAATGCGGCGAGTCCTTCCTCATGACAGCGGATGAGTGCACACCTGTGTAAGCTCAGAGCGGTGTACTGTAACTTCTGAATTCATTCTAGGGCTCTCCTACATACACTACTCGAGCGCGGCAATAGTCCATGTTTGCGGCTTTAGCAGCCTCGATAGGCTCAAGCCTGAGAATCAACCACCAAGCTCTGCGACGTCAGCGCTAGTCGGGGCCTCGCACGGACGCTCGATGAAGACGTCAAACTCATCATTGTCCTCGACCTCGAGCTCGGCCATGGTGTGGTGGTCCTGGGCAATCTTGCCGTCGTAGATGAGGCTGGGATGTAAGCCACAGAGTCGTGCATGCACACGCATACCGAAGCTTGTCCTTCTCGTAGCCGTACTCCCAAGCAAGGTACTCCTGTCATGAGCGCTTGTTACCCTTGATCCTCCCTACTTTGATAGAGAGAACAGTTTTGTTCGGATACGTCCATGCAACAGCCTCATACTGACTACCGTCCTTGGAGCCCCGGAGTTTGATGACGAACCCCTCGGGCGTCGTGGGCCTGATGGGCTTAAAGTCAACGCCAATGGTCGGCAGGCCGTCAATCTTGGGCTTGATATCGAGCTTGCCATTGTCGTGTTATGGATGTGGTTGGGTGGGCGAGGCGCGTCGACGTTGACAGGCTCGTTCTTAACGACGATGGAGGGAGTCATGGCTAGTGGAGATGGACAGTGGTGCCGGGTGGGATTGCAATTGGGAGGAAGGAAGAGGGAAGAATGGAAGGAGTGAGGATGAAGGAAGAGGGAAGGAGGAATTTAAAGGGCGACAGGCTGGTTGCAAGGAAGACAAGGAAGACAAGCCGTGCAAGCCACACAGCGCCGGCATGCACACAGCGCCGGCATGTCACGTCGTGCCGTGTGTCGGAACCGTCGCGGGTCGGCGCCAGAGCCACAACCAACCGGACAGGACACGCATTGTAGAGAGCAGTCAGCAACATACGCTGTGCGCAACTAGACAATCTCTTCTTGTCAACACCATGCATCGAGGTGCATGTCACCACTGCGACGACTGCCACCGCCTAGACGACCAGCCGGCACCATCCGTCGCCGATTGGCTGGTGCGCGCCGCCGCCACATTGAGCCTCGGCCTACAGGTGTTGGGCTGCGAGGCTGCAGTGCGTGCTTCCTGATGGCAGCGGATAAGTACGGTACATGCCCGTGTAAGCTCGCAGCGGTGTGATAAAGTTTACGAGGTGTCACTTTTGCATTCGTTCCAGGCCCTTGCTATACTGCTAGAGTATCGCATTGACTCGTGCGTCGGTGCGCGTAATCTTGTCTGCTTCCTCGATATGTCGGCAAGGCTCAGCCTAAGCATCAACCGCCAAGCTCTGCAATGTCAGCGCCCACGAAAGGGTCTCGCACGGACGCTCGAGGAAGACGTCAAACTCATCATAGTGCTCGACCTCGAGCTCGGCCATGGTCTGGTGGTCCTGAACAATCTTTCCGTCGTAGATGAGGCTGTGGTCGGGGTGTGAGAAAGCCACACAAGTACACCTAAAAAGCATACCGAAGTATGCCCATCTCGTAGCCATAGTACTTGACGAGGTGTTGCTGTCGTGAGCGAATGCCACCCTTCAGCCCTCCCTCACTCACCTTGATCTTGAGTCCGGTGTCGCCGGGAAGCCTGCGGAGCTTGACCTTGTAATGCCTGCCATCCTTGGAGCCCAGAAGCTTGATGGTGATCTCGTTAGGCTTGCGTGGGCCCGCTGAGGCGTTATTTCTCCCCTCGAGTCCGCCGCGTGATTATCTGCATACCCTTTGGCACGGGCCTGAGAGGGTTAAAGTTCACGCCGATGGTCTCAAGCCCGTCAATCTTAGGCTTGATGTCGCGGCCGAAGTCGCCATCGTCGGAAGCGTCGTCGTCGTTGTGCGTTTGGTTGGTTGGGTGAGGTGCGGCTTGGTTGGGTGGGTGAGGCACCTGGTCGTCGACTGGCTCGCGCTTGACGGAGGGGGGCATGGTGGCGACAACAGTGGAGTGGGATGGGGTCGTGATTGGGAGGAAGGAAGAGGGAAACTTGAGGAGGGAAGAAGGGCTTTAAAAATGACAGGTGCATCCTGTGTGGGAGGAAGACAAGCCAGTGTGCAAGTTTCACACCACACGAGCAGCTCCGCGCCATGGCGCCGGAACCGTCATGATCGGCGCCGGAACCACAACCACACAGGACAACGACTGCTGTGAACAATAAGTCGCATTGCGCGCCACTCGATGATCACTGGGTGTGAGCACCATGCATTGAGGTGCAGGTAACCACTCCGACGGGCAGCGGGCCCATTCGTTGTCGATGGCGCTGCGCCGCCACATTGGACCAAGGCCTACAGGTACTGGTCTCTGAGGCTCCAGCAAGTCCTTCCTGATAACAGCGGATGAGTACAAACCCATGTAAGCTCACAGCGGTCTGCTCAAGTTTAGGAGGTGTTAATTTTGCATTCTGGACTCTGTAGTACTACTATGTAGAGTACAGCATCCTCTGTGCTTCGGTGCGTGGAATCTCTTCGGGTTCCTCGATATCGATAGGCACCACTCAGCCTCAGCATCAACCACCAAGCTCTGCGGCGTCAGCGCTTGTCCGGTGCTCGCACGAACGCTCGAGGAAGACATCAAACTCATCATTGTCCTCGACCTCGAGCTCGGCCATGGTCTGATGGTCTTGCACAATCTTTCCGTCGTAGAGGATGCTGTGGGAAGGAGTGTAAGTAACATTTGTGCACCCACAGCATACCGAAGCTTTTCCAGCTCGTATCCGTAATAGGTGACGAGGTAGTTCTGTCATGAGTCCTTGCCACCCTGTTCCCCCTACCCTCACCTTTAACACGAGTCCAGTGTGCCTCGGAAGCACGAAGAGTATGATTTCGTACTGCCTACCGTCCTTGGAGCCCTGGAGCTTGATGGTGGTCTCCGTGGGCAGAGGCAGACGGTCTAAATCGTTAATGCTGGGTGAGAGAGTATGCGCATACATGGCGGTGGCCTGATGGGGTTGAAGTTAACACCGATGGTCTCGAGTCCATCAATCTTGGGTTTGATGTCGTGCCCGAAGTCGTCGTCGTCGGGCGCATCGTCGTCGCGGGTTTGGGTGCGTGGATGAGCCACGTTGTCGTCGACAGGCTCGCGCTTGACAACGGATGGGGGCATGATGAAGTGCAGAGAGCGGGGTGGTGATTGGGAGAAAGGAAGACGGAGGAATGAGAATGACAAGAGCCTGCAGGCTCTTTGCGAGGAAGACAAGCCAGTGTGCGCCTTCACATGGCACACGGTGCCAGTTTTTCCCCGCATGGCACCGCAATCTTCATGGATCGGCGACGGAACCACAACACAAAGGACACGCATTGTATTGTATGTAGCGAAATTTGGGCACACTGTGCATCACTTGATGACCGCTGGGTGCGAGTGCCATGCATCAAGGTGCATGTCACCAGAACGACGGTCGCCACTACAACGACCAGCCAGCGGCATGCGGTCTCGGATTGGCTTGTGGCGCCCGCTGCGGTGCCACATTGGGCCACGGCATCCAGGTATTCCCCCGCGGCACCTCAACACCCAATCTCTGCAGCACGTCTTTCCGGTTGACAGCAGGTGAGTACCCGGGCAAGCTCCTAACTGCGTTCTCAGAATAGGAGCCGTCACTTGTGCATTCTTTAACGGCTCTCCTACATTTAACGGCTCTCCTACATTTAACGGCGCTCCTACACTATAGAATACTGCACTGCGCTCGTGTTTCGGGGTACACAATCTCTTAAGCAACTTCCATATGCGACGCTTAGTTAGACCACTAGCCACCAAGCTCTTTGACGTCAGAGGCGGCCAGGAATGGGACTCACGTTCGAGGAAGACGTCGAAAGAGTCATCGTCCTCCACCTCAAGCTCCTCCATGGTCTGGTAGTCGCCGACAATGCGCCCGTCGTAGATAATGCTTTTGAAAGGGGCGTCAGTGACAAAGTCATGAGACAATCTTACCGTAGACTGTTCCTCTCGTGGCCGTAGTACCGGATGAGGTGGTCCTGGTGTGAGCACGATCAGCTTGACGGGCCCCACCTTGATTGTGTACCCGGTGCTGTGCTTATGCAGAATCAGGCACATTTGGTACTGCCTTCCGTCCTTGGTGCCTTGTAGCTTGATGCTTATCTCGTCTGGCAGGAGTGAGCCGGTAACTACGCGTCAGAACCCCGGTGGGTCGTCAGTGGGACCTACTGCGTGGCGGCTGAACGATCGGGTTGAAGTCAACACCGGGTGTCCTGAGCCCGGCAATGCTTGGTTTGACGTCCGGGTCGGAGTTGGGTCGGCGATGGTACGGGTTCCGTCGGCGAGGGTATGAGTTGGTGGACCAGTGCTCAGGCTCGACCTAACGGGGCATTGTGAGAGGTCCTCGGTGGAGAGCGGGGTGATGGAGAAGAGAGGGAGAGTGCAAGGGATCACGACATACTTCAAGGTACTTAAGTGAAGACGTTCAAGCGTAGCAATGACATCGATTGGCCAGGACGTTAGATCTGTACAATTGGGCTGACATCACACAGAAGTCAGAAGCATTGCAGCGAGCAGCAGTTGTGACGCGCACCACTCGGCGCTTGGTATGCCGCAGGCGCCCCAGTCGCTCTGATGTAATGGCGACGACGACTACCGCGCCCATTGTCCCCTTTCACACGATAATGATGCTGGGGAGTCGGAAAAGACAAAAAGGGCGCGGCACAGTAGCAATAGGGTAGAGCCATATGCAATCACAGTCACAACACAACCGTGTGCTCAAGTTTGGGCGTGGTCACTTCTGCATTCATTCCAGGCTCTCCTACACAACTCGAGGGCGGCAGTAATTCATGTTTCCGGGCACGTGTCTCTTCAGCAGGATTGTTGGGGAACGCTCAGTTGGAGCACTAGCCACTCATATCTGCAATGTCAGAGGCAATCCGGGCTGACACCCACGGTAGAGGAAGACGTCCAAAGCGTCATAGCTCTCCACCCCAAGCTCCTCCATGGTCTGGTGGTTGTTCACAATGAACCCATTGTAGGTGATCAGGCTAATGAACGCGGTGTCAGTCGCCAAGTCTCAAAGCAGCCTTACCGCAGCTCGTCCATCTTGTATCCGTAGACCCTGACGAGATGCTCCTGGTTTAAGCGCGGTCACGTTGATCCCCACCTTAATTTCGAGCCCGGTGCTGTCCTTATACACAATCAGGAATAGTTCGTACTGCCTGCCGTTGTAGATGCCTTGAAGCTTGATACAGATCTCGTCCCAACACAGGGGGCTGTTTCCTGGGTGTTAGGACCTGCGGTCGGCAAGGGGGCCTACTGTATGACAGCGGCATGATCGGGTTGAAGTCAACACCGGTTTTCTTGAGCCCGGCAATCTTGGGCTTGATGTCGGGTCCGGAGCTCGGTAGGTAGGGAGACGAGCTGAAGACGGACAAGGACTCAGACCTGACGGAGCGGGTCATGGTGAGGGGTGCTTGGTGGTTGGTGGAAGAGGGGTCCTTGGCGGAAGAGGGGTGGTGGCGGAATCCAAGGGCGAACATATGCTCCAAGGCGAGTAAAGGAAGGCTTTTAAGCGTGCCGATCCCAGGGCCTGGCCGGCAGTTCATGCTAGATCTGCACGAATTCTGACATCACATAGAAGTGAGAAGGATTGTAACGAGCAGCCGTCGTGACGCCCGCCTCTCGACGCTTAGTATGCGCCACCGTCGCTCTGATGTCATGACTGCGACGACTGCTGCGCCCACTGCCCCGTTCACATGACGATGATGCTCGTTCGCGGGCAAAGCATAGCAGGCCGCCCCTGCAGTAGGAGAGTAGTGCTACCGCCGCAGCCAAATTCTCCAGCCCAACATTCCTCTCTGACACTGGTTGAGCACCTTGGAGAAGGTCTTAGAGCTGGCAACAGGAGACTTGTGGCATACATTTGAGGGGTCTCTTACGGCGCTCTAGTGCCGGACAATATTGTGAGTCTGGTGCAGAAATGTCTTCTGCAGCCTTGAACAGGTTTGAGCTACATAGCAGCTCAGTGGGAGGGCGAACCGCCAAACTCTTCAACAAGTCAGCCATACCGCCACACGTCTCACGCTTACGCTCGAAAAAGACATCGAACTCGCCATTGTCGTGGACGTCGAGCTCTTCGAGAGTCTGATCGTTTTGCACAATGAAACCGTCGTAGATGAGGCTGAGGATTTGTTTGCCGCATAGTTCAAGGCCTTGAGGAAGGCTACCGAAGGGTGTTAAACTCGTAGTTGTAGTACTTGACGAGGTAGTTCTGCACAGCGTGAGCCTTGCACGATCTCACCGCCCCCACCTTGATGTCCTCAACCTTCTTGTCCTTCCCTATGCAAAGTTTGAAGTCGTAAGTGATTCCATTGCTGATCGCAAAGAGCTTGATGAGAACCTCTCCAGGGAGCGTCTTACGATCTGGTATGCGTTAGGGGGGCCTGGGAACAGTGAGAGCTCACAGTGTATCTTCCTAGTGGGTTCAAAGGTGAGGTGATGGACGGCCACACCAGGAATGACAGGCTTGTTGTCGGGGGCAGTCTCGCAGCCACCTTGGCAGCTGTTCAGGCTAGTGTCGTCCGGTGAGTGGGACTCGTGCTTGACGGCCTCTTGCTTGACAGGCTGCTGCTCCACGGCCTCGGGCTTGGTGGCCTCCGACTTGGTGGCCTCCGAATTGGTGGCCTCGTCCTGTACCGTCTCCTGCTTGACGGCTTCCGGCTTGGTGGGCTCCTGCTCGGCGGCCTCCTTCTTGACCTCCTGAGGGTCAACGGCCTTCTGCTCGGCGGTCTCCTGCTTGACGACCTCGTGCTTGGCGGCGTCCATGCTGTGCACGTTCAAGATTGAGGATGATTTCGTAGGTGACGTGGGTGGCGCGAGTGTAACAAGAAGAAAGGGGAGAGTGCGTGAATGAGTGAATGGAAGAAACGAAAGAGGAAGACGGAAGACAGGGAAGACAGGGAAGCCGGCTGTACTAGAAATGTTCTGTATGAGCCCCTAACAGCGCGCTCAACATAGGAGCCGTCACTGTTGCATTCTTTCAACGCTGTCCTACACTATAGAGTACTGCAGTGCGCTCGTGTTCGGGGTACAGAAGCAGGGGGTAGGGCTACCACTTCAGCCAACTTGTGCGGCTCGGCATTCCTCACTGGTTGAGTACCCGGACAGCGTGACAACACTGGCTTCAGCATTCGTCATTTGTGGCATACACTTGAGGACTCTCTAACACCACTCTAGTACAGCACAACAGTATGGATCTGGCACTGAAGTGTCTTCTATAGCCTTGAAAGGGTCTAGGCAGGCAGCTCAGTTGGAGCGTCAACCGCCAATCTCTTCGACAAGTCAGCCATACCGCCACACACGTCCCACTCACGCTCTAGGTAGACGTCGAACGTGTCATTGTCCTCCGCGTCGAGCTCCTCGAGAGTCTGGTCATTGCTCACGATGTGGCCGTCGTAGAGGAGGCTGGAGGATTGTCAGCCGCGTACATCTCAACGCTTCGAGGAAGGCTACCGTAGGGCATTGAACTCGTAGTCATAGTACTTGACGAGGTAATTCTAGCGTGAGCGTTGCACGATCTCACCACCCACCTTGATAGCCTCCGCCTTCTTGTGCTTGTGTATGAGAAGGTGGAAGTAGTAGGTGCGCCCGTGATCGATGGCAAGGAGCTTGATCAGAACCTGCCCCGGGAGCCTCGGGCCGTCTGGAGTGCGTCAGATTGGTGCGTGAATCGGCGAGGGCTCACAGTGCGGCTCTGTAGTAGGCTGAAAGTCAAGGCCAATGGGGGCGAGGCCAGGAATAACAGGCTTGATGTCGACGGCGGCCTCGGAGCTACCTGGGCCGCTGTTCAGGCTCGTGTCGTCCGCCGAGTGCGACTCCTCCTTGATGGGCTCCGACTTGACGGCCTCCTTCTTGACCACGATCATGGCGAGCAAGTGCAAGAGCAGTGATGATTGGGCAGGGAAGGTGAGTGGCGAGAGTGTAACAATCAGTGAAGGGAAGGTGAGTGAGTGAGTGGGTGAATGGAAGAAGCGAAAGGGGGAAGAGGGGAGACAGAATGTATACGAGACTGCTGGGATATCTTGTGCGTGTCCAGAAGCACGAGAGGCGCTCGCCGCCCAAGTGTACACCTCACCTCCAAGGCGCGCGCCCCAGTCTCCCCCTCTCCCTCTCTCCTCCAAGTGACCGCCTGTATCTCTACTCCACAACAATGGGGTCATCCTCCGTCCCCGTTCCAGTGGGTCCGCGGACCGCCTCAACTTCCGCCGCTGTGCGTCAGAACATGACCCATCACCAAACTCACCCAACGACACGTCAATGACATCGCCCTCTTCGGTGCCGAGCACGGCAAAGCTCACGCTGTCGTCCAGCACATGGCCGTCAAACACGAGGCGGACCAGCCCCGGGGCGTAGCCGCAGTACTTGGCCAGATAACGCTTCCGTCAGCGACCCGCCAGGCCAACACTGTCCCCACCTTGATGTGCCACGCCGTCTCGTGCGGCTCGACGCGGATACGGTCGTGGAAGATGTTACCGCCCTTCACGCCCTGCAGCTTGACGACCAGCTCGGTGGGGTGGCGCGCCTCGTACGCGCCCCAGCTGAGGCGTGCAAAGTCGACGCCGGGGGTGCGGGTGGTCGTCGGCGGGCGGGCTCGGGCTGGCGCGTAGGGGTGGTAACGCGGCTGGGGCTGGGCTGCCAGCTGCTGGAGTGTAGCTGGCTGCGGTCCGTTGGGCGGTGCATAGGTGCGAGCCTTCTTCTTCTTAGTCCTGGTCATTGTGGTGTGGTGTTGAGTGTTGTGCGTTTCAAGAGACAAGCGACAGGGGATGATGATGTTGAGTGTTCTGTGTGCTGGTTGTGGCGTGCGGACGCGCCCGCCTGCTCAGTGGTCGCGTCGCGCCCTGCATTTCGTCTGTAATCACTCGCCCACGCTACAGCCTAGACAATGCGGGGCCTACAGCTTAGCTCAACTTCTCCACACTGCATAATGCTAGTCGGAGACGGTGCACAACTGGCTCACAACTATTACTGCCTCCGCAGCTCCGACAAGGCCATGGCCGTTCGCGACCCAGCTGTGGGCGCAGTAGACAGGCTCACCCATGCAGCACTGCTGATCCCACACTCTCAAGCCGATTCACTCTGTTTTTCACCGTTTTTGAACCTTTACGCAAGACCTCGCACCCAGTTGTCGGCAGGCTGTGGTCTCGGACCGGCGCGCGCTGGACTAAAATGCCTGAAAACAAAGCAGCTCGAACCAGCACTTGGCCACCAGAGCCAGCCAGGTGCTCGCGAGCGCGGCTGTGATGTGAGCAATCCTTGTTACAGTATTGTATGCAGGGGTGTATGCACGAGACCGGCCAAAACGACAGAGTCGTGGGATGGGTTGGCAAGAAGTGCACATCAAGAGTCGCGTGTTCCGGCACATTGACACATACTCGCGTCTCCCAGTTGACAGACTACATGCATTCGTTGTTGACAAGACTACGTACCAGCCGAAACATCCTACTGGGCATCACTGAACCACTCCTATCCGCCAACCTCTGCATGTCAGCGTGGCAACCACACCCACCCACGCTCGAGGTAAATGTCGAACGAGTCGCCGGCCTCGACGCCAAGCTGCTCCATCGTGTCCCAGTCGCGGAGGACACGGCCGTCGTAGACCAGGCTGTTGGTCAGCTGCCATGCCACCACATCTCCAGCACAGCACCCACCGCAGGTCCTCGAGCGCATACCCGAACTTGAAGTGCATCCAGCGCTGGCGTCAGCCCGCCCCCGCCGCACAGACCACCCACCTTGAGCGCGCCGATACGCTGCGACGGCACGGTGTGGTACTTGAGGCAGGTTGCGCGCCCGTCCTTGTTGCCGAAGAGGTTGATCGGGAACTCGTCGGGGCGGTGCGGGCGTTGGCCTGGCGTCAGCTTGGGCGCGGGCGGGCGGACCCACCGCCGCCGCCGTGGTAGTGGTGCCCCGGCTGCTGGGGCACGCGGCGGAAGTCGACGGCGCGGGAGGACGCGGGCGCGATCTCGCCCGGCTCGCGCTTGGGCTTGGCGTCGGCGTCGGAGGCTGGCGCGCGGGTGCTGGCGGTGCCGCTGGTGTTGGAGCGCTCGCCCTCGCGCAGCGGCGTGAAGAGGTACGCGTGTCTCAGGCGCGTCTGCAGCGCCGCGTAGTCGCGCGCGTGGGGCGCGCTGGGCTGCGGCGTGGCGGGCGTCGCGGGCGTGCGCCAGCGGAGCTCGCGGATCTCCCCGTCTTCGGAGGGGGAGGACATGTTGTCGTTGGCAAGTGGTGGTGGTGGGAAGGACGTCGTAGGGTTGAGTGATTGATGGATGGGTGGACGGGTGGTAGGTGGGTGGGCTGGATGTGGCACTTCGGTGCCGAGCTGTGTGCGCGACGACCTCAGACATTGGCGCAGTCTGTGGGCTGAGGACTCGACATACACGTCCATCACAATCCCCGTCTCAACCTCCAGTGGTCCACCGTCTTGCCATCTCCACACATACGGCCACCAGACAACACGCTGCACTCTGGACTCCTCCGCCCACCACGTGCCTGCCGCAATGCGCACAGCCTGTAACCTCAGCTCCGACACATCCACTACTCGGAACCGCCCACAGCCTTGCCACCCGTGTCGTGGTGCTTAATGCAGTGCGCCTTGGCGCCTAGACCACTGCGGCGAGACTCGTACCGTAGTTCCACCTTCGCACCTGTCCACACCCCCACACCCACACATGGCCCTTAGGAGCCAGCCTGTCTGGCTTCACAGATCAGGTGGGCCAGGTCTGCGCGCACCTCACCGCCCGCACCCCACCGCCCGCACCCGCACCCCCACTCTCAACGCATGATTGTCATCACACTACTATATAAACAATGACAAGGCCGTAGCCACAACAGGGTCGCCGCGCACAGCGGCAATAATAAGATCAGGTGGTGGCAAATGAGGCCAAGGGCTAAGCTTGAAGGGCAAGCATGATGATGGACAGGGTGGGGATGATGGTGGGAACAGGATGGCGACTGGAGGAGCAGTCGCTGCAATCAGGGTGGTCGACGTAGCAGCCTAGGTGCTGCTAGCCGTGGTCGAATCGGGGTCGAGGCTGGCAGATCAAAGATCAGGCTCATCACAGCCGGTATCGGTACACTGTGCTCCGACGCGCAATGGTGGTGGCGACGCCGAGGCCTCCTTCTCGCGCTTGAAGATCTCGCCGATGATGTCGACAAACTGGTCGACACCCATGGCGCCAGACGCGGCGTACTTGCCCTGGAAGACGAAGAATGGGACGCCGGTGATACCCTGCTTGGCGGCATTCTGATACGCCTTGCGCACCTCGATGTCGTACGCGTCCGAGTCGAGCCACTCTCGTGCCTCGTCCTCGGTGGCGAACAGGCCGTGCTTGGTGCTGAGGCGTGCGAGGAGGTCCTTGTCGGACGGCGCGATGCCCTCGAGGTGTGCGGCCTCGTACAGGTCCATTACCAACTGCGCCTGCACCTCTGGCCTGACGTGGGCGGCGTACTCGGTGATGCGGTGAGAGCGGTGTGACGACGAGATTTCTCCGCCCTTGGCACTGCCATTTAGTCAGCATGAGTGACAGGGTGGGATCGGCAATGCCATGCACAGCGTATGCAGTTCGTGGACGGCAGCAGCACAGCTTGGGTGGCCATAACGAGCGGTGCACACGACGCGCGTACGATGACGGCCTTCGGCTTCACGGTCGTCATCGGTCGGCGGCCGGCGCCGCTCAACGGCCACTGAGTGTGGCTGTTGCCACACGCCGAGAGGCAAAATCCGCGGAACGGGTCTACTCACACTGGAGGCAGGCCGGCACACTTGAACTTCTCGGTCAAGCACTTGCGCACGGCCGCGAAGCGCTCGGCGCCAAACTTGCGGATCCCCCACTCCTCGCGCTTCTCTGGCTCATCTGTCAACAGGTTGTTAAGCTGGAAGGGGTGGATCCGGATGTCGACGTCGAGTGACTGGGGGTTCTCTTCGCGGTACCGCGCGATTGCTGGGTGGTATGAGCTTGTGTGCAGAGATCAAGTCGGTGTTGTATGCGCACCTAGTTCGAGTTGCTTCAATCCGAGCAGAGAGAAGGGGCAGAGGACGTCGGACTGGGCGGCACGTGAGCTGCTGGCACCCGGGGTGGGAGCTTATATGCTTACCGTCACGTCGACCTTGAGCTGCTGCGCAGCGTTGGTCATGGTGGGAGAGGCTGGGTGGTGGGTGGTGAGGTGGTGGAGAAAGAAGTGTGGATAAACTTGCGAGCGACGGATCGCCAAGCAAGGAGACGCGTGAGATTAGGCGGCGAGGGGCGGCGGGGGCGGGGGTGGTGGTGGGTGGCTAGGAAGTGTCTTGTGCCGATGCGATGTGAAGCGTGAGCGTGTCGAGGGTGTTGTTGGAGCGTGTGTCGATGGGAGTGTGATGTCAAGAGGGAGCTATGACAGAGTAGCGTTGTCGCAAGTCACGTCGCGGGGATGGAATGAGAGCGGCAGGTTGATTGTTAATGCCTCTCTTGTGCCTCTGTCGCCGTTGACCGAGGTGGGTGGAGGTTGCGCGGGGCTGGGCGGTGGGAGATGAGCCTAGCAGGTGGTGGGGGGTTGTCACTGGATTTGGTTCCGTCGGAGGGAAAGCCCCGCTGAGCACACTATTGTGACTGTTTCGACAAAGGCGACTGGCAGAGAGGGGTCAAGCCCGAGGTGAAGGCGGGGCGGTAGGCAGCAGGCGGCGGTCAAGTGATGAGAGACGATCAAACAACGCGGTGCGGTGCGAGTGGGACGATTGGACGAGTGAGTGAGACAAGCCGAGAGGTATTTTGCATGCATCATTATCGGCTGTGAGCCTCGTAAAAGACTGCGACTGCTGATGCACCACAAGTCGCCGCCGCTGTGCATGGTTGTCGGTCGCCTGCCTGGCGCCCGGCCGCGGCGGGGACCGAGCCCGATCACCGAACCCAGCGCGGCGGGCGGCGGGCCGCCTGTGGAGTGAGGAGGAGGGGTCACGTGTTCCAGGGAGGGCGGCCGCAGGCAAGGATGCGTGAGGGATGACTCAGTCCGGCCCGTCGGCGACAAACCGAGACTCCGAGCGGCACGCAGCCTGCGGCCAGGCGGCCAGACAGACACCCGCAAGCCCGCAAAACCCACCACTGCACGCCGACGAAATAGTCGTGACAGCCGTCCAAAAAGCGCTTCTTCCCCCGCGGCTGCCCCGTGGCTGCACCACCGCCCGCCGTCGCGTGAGCTTACCGCACTAGGTACATGCTACTGCCACCGCGCCCCGCTGGAGCGCCGCTCTCGTGCATGCGGCTTCATGCCACTTAGTTTACTGCGCAGCGGCGGCGTTGCTCCACTGCCGCATAGGCTCAGGGAGGATGCGTAGCTGGAACCACGACGCGGGGACACGATACCTCGGTCTGCGGAGCGAGCTGACCAAGGCGGTGACGCCTAGTACTAGTGGCCGGCGGCACGCGTGGTGCGCGCAGCGGGCTAGCGTGCCTCCGTGCATCGAATCACCGCATCGGTGAGCAGCACAGCGGACGACGCCGCCTGCATGCGAGCCAGCAAAGTGGAGTGCTCGCTACCACCGAACCTTTGGCACCACCACCGAGTCTGGCGGTGGTAGCGAGCCTCGCTTGCTCGCTTCGCACTTTCCTCCACCGCACTTTACCACACCGAGGCCAGCATCCCCGCCGTCCTTTGTCAGCCCGCACAGCGACGTAACATGCACCGAGAGTCGAGCGTGGAGTTTGGTGTATGCTGGCAAGAGCTCAGTCTGTCACACAGTCCTCCATTGGCTCCCACTGCGTTCACAGCACCCCCGCCGCAGCTTCCCATCTTCCCAGCGGCCGTGTATATGATCCCTCCTTCTCCTGCACGCGCTTCACATCAAACAAGGCATGCTTGGCGCTGCGCGTTCGCATGCCTGCCTCCTGCACGCCTGCACACACCTGACAACGCGCACAATTGCACAACGCGTCGCCCCACGTGCGCATTGCTGCCCGCGCTCGTCGCCAAGGGCCCGCTCGACGCGAAACACGTCAGGGTGGTGACGCGAGTTGACGCCGAGGAGCATGCCGGCACTTGCAAGTCGCGCGGTGACGACCCGTCGGCCGTCGGGCGCACACACTGCGACCACTAGTGCAGCCATGTGCCGTCCAAAGGGCGAGGGAGGAGCCTGGCTCTCTGGGACGGGCGCGGCGGGACGCGAAATGCTTATCGGGTTCGCGTGTGCTTGCTGCTGGATCTCGACACGTCAGAGGACAAGTGGTGCTCGATCGCGCGCCCGCCTGGCTCGCTCGACGCGTCAAGCTAGCTTTCCATGACGCGCCTGTCCAACGGGCTAGGTAGCACTCAGGCGCTGGTCCCAGGTTGTCACCCACTGACCCGAGAGATGAAGCCCCACCAACCAGCCCCGCTGCACGAGCTAGCTCTTCCATCACACCGTACCACGCTGCAGGCAGAAGAATCCCGGTGGTACTACCCTCCACGCGACACCTCGCCCTCGCCGGTCCGAAACGCCCTGGTGTCTGTAAAGAAACCTTGGAGGAGAAGGTTGCCGGCACGAGGTTGAAACGCTGGACCCCTACGAGCAGTGTGCCAAGGGGGTTGTTTGGGTCGTCGTGGTCGTACCGTACACATCATACCGAAGCATGCTGTTGCCTGTAGCTAGATCCACTAGTGTGGTCGGTGAGTTTTGCTTTTAGTCGTAGCTCTGCTGCTGCCTTTGCCGTTGTTGAGCGCGCAGCACCAGACTAGGAGAAGATGTCGCAGATTCGCGTTGGCAGCATTGTCGTTGCCGGCCTGGCCGTGGGCGCTACTCAAACGGGAAGGTTGGCTCATCATAGTTGCCGTTTCAACCGCGCGCGGGATGACGTTTCAAGTGGGTGGGGGCGCGGTCGCGTGCGAGCAGCAGGGACAGGCGGGCAGGCCGGGCAGGGAGAGCAGGGAGAGCAGCATTGCCCCTGCAGGCCGGTTTCGCTGTAGTGCTGCTGGCTGGTGGCGAATCGACTGGCGCGCTGGCGCGACGGGCAGCGTCGAGGGCGGGTTTCAGGGCGCGAGGCATGAGGCCACTGTCCGAGCGGGCACCAAGGGAACTCTGTCGGGAACCCGCGATGGGTATGCTGTTGCTGGCGCTGCTGGTGCTGCCTGCTGCGCTGCAGTCTACAGACGGACCGATCCACGACAAGTAGGTTCCCTAGCACAAGGGGTAATAAGCAAGGGGGCGCGCGAGGGTGGATGCGACCGGGAACGTCAAGTGTCGACAGACCCGACGCGCCGAGTGCCAGCTCCTGCCAGCTGCCAGAGCGCCAGAGCCAGGCGAGGCCTGGCCCATGCGATCTCCATCCATCATACCCTTGCCCGTGCCGCCGCCACCAACCACCACCACCACCTCCGCCCCCGCCCCCGCCGCCGCCTCCTCCTCCTCTCCTTGTTGTCCACCTCCGCCTTGCGCCTAGCAGCCTAGCCAGCCTAGTCTCCGCTCCCTCCTCCCTCGCTCTCCGGCTGCCCCTCGTCGTACTCTTGCCTGAGCTGTCCTAGAGGTGTGTCACACAGGTCCATGTTGTTGGCCGTTACGACGCCTGCACCAACAGCAGCAGCAGCCAAGCTCACCTCGCACATAGCGACTACGACAATTCTCCATCACTCGTCGTGCTCGTCGTCGTCGTCGCCATCGCCGTCGCTGTCGACTCGACACTCGCATTGACCGCGCCCATCACTCCACAACGCACGCACGCGCACTTGCGGCCGGCACGGCAACTCATTCCTCCCCGCCCCGCCCATCATCCCTTTGGCCCAAACGCGACGTGCCGACCGCGCGCGCACCGGCCCCACGCTCCTTAGGCCCGAGCCATTCGATTCACCCGCGCGAGCGAGCACCACGCCGGCAGCCTAGCCAGCACTGCTCAGCAGCACAGCGCGCGCGCACAAACGCACTTCATCGAGCACCCACGATCCTTGCACCCCCCTCTCGCTCATCGTAGCGTATCGTACGCCCGCACCACCACCACCACCCACCTCAACTCGGTGTGCTCCTACCCCGCACTCTGCCTTGCTCGTCCCTCCGACGTCCGACTCGAATCCCCCATACCCCCAAGGACCTCGAGCAGCAGCAGCACGACACGGCATAGCCTTGGCGGCCACAACACTGCTCGGTGCTCACAGAGTGGAGGGACGTCGCCGCCGCCTGCGTTCCCGCTCCGCCCTCGCGTCTAGCTAGTCTTCTGGACACCAGCGCGACACCTCGCTCACCGCCCCGCCTGACGCCGCCGACGACGCGACCATGCCTTCCCTCTTCTCCCGCTCTCACCAGCCGCCCAAGAAGGATCGTTCGCCGGCAGTGCTGGTGACCGGTTCCCCAACTGCGGGCGACAGACGAGTGCTCGGCCTAGCCAAGACCTGGAACGGCTCAAGCGCTGTTCCTTCCAGCACGAGTGTCGGCGAGTTTGGCACTGTACCTGGGTGAGTGCGAACACAAGGCCTTAACACACCAGTCTCGTCTGCTCCTTCATTGACAATGCCAACCTTGTTCTGCATGTCGCTAACACACCACTTCAGCTTCAGCTCACCCCGTACCATCGTCAACAATGGCCCAACCTCCCCCGGACTCGGGACACAGACAGATCTGGCGTCCTCGGCTTCGGCTCAGACCCTGCTGCCGCTCCAGTACTCGTTCTTAACTACCAATGTCCCGCTCAGTGCCCAGGCCATTGTGTCCTCGGACACGGCGTCAGTGGCCGAGGACCCAAACGCGCCGAGGCCGTACGGCTTCCTCGGCGGGGCTGGCAAGAACGTCATTCTCGGCCTCGACGAGGTAGCGCGCGTCATCCGCGATGTTGGCGCCGAACTGGGGCGCAGGGGTGAGCACGAGCCCTTCACTCCTAGACTGTACTAACAAGGCATAGCGCTCGATACGCCCATGCTCTTCTCCAACCAGAGCCTCGAGCTAAACCAGACGCGACTGAGGATGTTCATCCACTCGTTTGTCCAGACTGTTAGGTGAGTTCGGGGGTGGTCGATGTGTGCCCCGTGCGCCGCTGAGCCCTCCCTCAGGACCTCGTCACGTACACCCCCAAAATCGGCCCACGACAACTTCCTCCAGGATGTCAAGTTCGCCAGCGATCACGAGCTCGCGTGGCTCCTCAGATGGGCTCTGGCGCGTATGACACGGGTCCGCGAAGGAACACGAGAAGCTTGCCACGGGTGCTTTGACTGGGACGTCTATGAGGAATGGAGGGGTCGCGAGCGATGTAAGTTGCCGGCGGCGGTTGAAGTGGATCAGAGCTTACTCCCTCAGTGGCAAAGTACCCAACCGATGCCTTTACCACACTCGGGTCCATCCTTCCCTCGGATGTCTACTACTACATTGTCAACCCCCTGTTCGGCCTTCTGTCCCGCTTTGCGGCGCACTCCCACTTGTCGGGTCTCACCCCGCACAGCCTGGCGTCTCTCTTCGCCCCGCTCCTCTTCGACATTCCGACAAACACGCCCGCCTTGGTTGCACACGCGGCCTTTGTCAAAGCCGCGTCGGCTACTGAGCATCTGCTGCTGTCGTACATTCGCTCGACAGGGAAAAAGGACGGCCTCGGTCTTTCCGACTTGCCGTCCAGGTTAAAAGAATGGGTCAACGGATACCCTTCCATGATCGCGTCGGACGCCGACTTGTCAAGGGGACGTCCACGACGCGCTGCTCGTGTTGTTCGGTGCGAGGTTGCAAGCCGTACGGTCAGGGCCTACTCTCGCGATCTTGTCGTCAACGCGGAGACCTGGGTGGATGACATCCCCACTGGCTGGGACACTTGGGGTCGCGTTGTGCTTGCCAACCGTCGAGGCGAGGCATCGCGTCCCAAGTTCTCCGCAGGCTGGCGCCGCAAGATGAGTGTCAAAGAGTCACTTCCACTTCCCCTCTCCCACAAACAGGGCGACTCCAAGACCGTCTACGGTATGTCGCTCAAGCCCAAGGAGTCGTCCAAGTCAGAGGACAAGGATGAAGCGGAAGACGGCAAGTACGGCAGTCTGGCCGGCAAGGAATGGAGCGCGTTCGAGGACATGGGCTTTGACGCCCCCAAGACCAGAAACCCAAACACTTCATCTCAGAACTCGGATCCAGGAGATATCGGGCAGCGTCTGCAGTTTGACCTGAACGAGAGCGCCAAAATGGTGAGCCCAAATCCTTTAAGCCCTGCTAACCTCTTCAGAGCGTCGCTGAACGCAGACAAACGATGGACTGGAGCGAGTTTGCCGCGGCTGGCGGTGGCTTCTCGCGCTCAGAACCGTTCCTGACAGCCTCGCTCACCTTCTCTGCCCCTGTGCAGTCTTCGATTACCGAGTGGCCAAAAGAACGCGACGAATTGAGACGCAGACTGCAGAAGACGCAGAAGGAGGCCACCCCATTCACGCACGATACGACGCCTCGCACCGGTCCTGCTGCTGGGTTCGAGGGTGCTGATTCCAAGGGACGGATCTACCTCGAGGAGGCGTTTGTCGACTGCTGGGCCGACCTCATGATGGGTGCCGGATGGACAGATCGCGAGGAGTTGACCTTCAAGGAAGCTGCCTGGGCTCTCATTGAGTACCGGGCGCGTCCGAGCCACCCTGAGGAGCAAGATGCGCCTCACCCTCACAAGGACCCACGGACGACCGACATCTACTTCCTGTTCGAGGAACGCGTCCCATTGGACTACCAGATGGCAGTTGCCGATCCCAAGCGCAAGAAGACGCTCCAGTCAATCTTCTCTAGGCGGAAGAAGGAGAAGTCGCAGTTCCAGAACGACAAGCGCCACGATGACTTTGACAAGATGCTGTTCCGCGGCTCCCAGAAGAAGCTCACGCTCTCTCGAGCGGACCACTCAGTGTCATCCTCTCTTTGGCATGCGGCGGCCGACCCGACCACGCCCAAGACCACTACCCGGGTCCCTCCTGTCCCACCACTGCCCAAGAATGTTTCGTCCACGAAACCTCTCACTGTTCCCACGATTTCGAAGTCTGCAGGCAACAGCCCATCAACACCAGAGGCAGCCGGCCGAAAGCGGGCAGATGACGAGCACAGCAAGGCATCGAGCACGTCGCGTGCCAATATTTTCAAGTCTATCCGGCGCGTCAAATCTGGCACCGACCAACGTGAAAAGGCTCGCAAGAACCGCAGCGAACCTCAGCAGCGCGAAGTTTCCATGGACTTTGAGCTGCAGTCTGCTAGTGGGCTGAGTTCAGGCAACAACAGCCCGCAAGCCGACGCCGAGGAGAAGTGGATGGGTAAGCACGGCACATTGTTCCTGCTGACACCACCAGACATCCTCATTGCCAACGGTGCTCGTCCCATGAACCGCGACGCAACCGTGAAGGATCTCACCTTGACAGAGCACTCCCCTGCGCGCCAACTGGCCGTCAGTCCTCCGGTTGGCAAGTTCTCGCGTCTCAGCGTGAGCCCCAAGCCGGCGACGAACAAGCCGTTGCCTGCACTTGAGCCCCCTCTTCAGCTGCAGAGCGCCGAACGCCTTTCCGTCGGAACAGCAGAATACGAGTATGACCGCTCTGATAACGATCACGGCCGCGAGTATGACGACTTCGATGATGAGCAAAACAGGCATCAGCACTACGGGTATGAGAACGATGACTCTCAGCCACACTACGATCACGGTGCTGGCAACTCGTACTCGCACCACGACGGACGGGACTCGCACGCCAGCTCGGTCCGCACCTCCAACGGCGACGACACGTCGGTTCAGCCGTCCGACTCCATCTCGATGCGCCGCCGGCATTCGCCCTCGGACTCGCCCGTGGCGGCAACGCGCGAGATCCTCTCTGTCGAGGAGGAGGATTCGACCGCTGAGCCCCCGTACTCGCCCGGGTATGAGGGTCTTGTTGCTCCCAAGCCACGAGTGGCCAGCCAACGCGACGCCATCTTCTCTATCGTCGACGGCTACCGTGACAGCGGGGTGACCAACAATACCGACTTCACCGAGTTCAGCGAGGACGCTGCGTACGGCGGCATCGACGACAACCGCGACTCGTTTATCGAGCGGACCTATGCCAGCGAGAGGACAAACTCTGCCTACGGAGGCGAGCGTGACTCGGTGATTGAGCGTGTGTTTGCAGAAGAGCGCCAGAACAGCGCGTACAGCGCCGACGAATACGGTCTGAACCCACCAGGTCCAATCTTCGACCTCACACCGGGTCGCGAACCGAGCCCTGCGAGGTACAAGCACGGAGAGCCTCTCCACTTTGGTGAGCTGCAGCTGAGACGAACCTTTGAACCCAGCTGACCAAGCCCAGTTGGCGAGGAGGAGGAAGAAGAGGGATACTAATTGTGATCATATACCCGATTGATGTTCACCCGATCTTTGATTTACCCTGCCAGTTGATACAGCTGTAGGTCAGCAACGACAGTGCTACGAGGCGACGAGGGGGAGGGAGGGCGACGATGTCCACGACGGTGTGATTGTGTAGAGGCGGCGCCGGTGC
This sequence comes from Vanrija humicola, assembly GCA_008065275.1. Lineage (NCBI taxonomy): Eukaryota > Fungi > Basidiomycota > Tremellomycetes > Trichosporonales > Trichosporonaceae > Vanrija > Vanrija humicola. The sequence goes on from QKWK01000010.1 coordinate 565,308, forward strand.
GCGCGTGCCATGGGCTGTGGGATATGATGCATCGGTTGAAACACCTCTTGTAACCTCTATCATTAGGCGCCGTTTGAAGGCAGGCTCGGGGTATCTTAGGTATCAATACGTCTCTCTCAAAGTCTGATCAACTGCAGCAAAAGGCCGAGAGCCATTGCCGTGTTCTGTCTTGTTGCTTCTCGTCATTTTCTGTGTAGCTCTGGCTCATCTGCTCAATCTAGTGAGCACCGCCGTTTGGGATAGGAGGTGCACCAACGGAGGCACCAGTGCGCACCTCCCAGCGGGGGGGCGGCACCTTGACGGGGTACGAGACCGTGTCGCCCGCGCCCTGCTTCTTCTCGACGCGGATATCAAAGAGGAGGTCGCCAGACTCGAGGTACTCGATCGCGGTGTAGTTTCGCCGTGGGAGGACGTACTGAGAGTTGTCAGCTATTGCCATCTGTGGACTTCGCAACTCACAGGCTTGCGTTGCTTCTTTCCGTCTGTGTCCTTTGCGAAGATGTCGAGCATTGACTCGTCGGTGTGCTGCTCTGACCAGTGTCAGCACGACCAGCGCCATGTACTTACTGTGCAGTGTGCGGTGCTTGTGCCCCGCGAGCTGCGAGACCATCTTGGCCGCACCCGCCGGTGGCGGCGTGTTGACAATGGCACTCGAGACAATGTTGAGCATGTAGCGGTGGTCGACTTCGGGCGCGAGCTTGGCCTTGTAGGTGAAGAGACACCCGACCGCCGCGAGGTGCACGTCGCCAGAGAGGAAGGTGACGCGCAGTCGCTGCGTCTGGGCGATACGCTGCATCTCGAGCACGAGCCAGTTGCGCTCCTTCTTGTGGACGTTGGCGCACCAGTGGTCGTTGAGGTCGTCGAGCAACTCAGCACTCTGGTTAAACTTGTTCACCATGCCACCGAGGCCGAGGGCATTGTGCCGTGCCAAGAGGTTGATGGGGTTGTACTTGGCACCGAGGAAGTGCTCAAGGAACGACATGCGCGGGTAGGCTGTGGCGTTAGGTAGAACATAGGCCAGACCTACCAATGGGCACACCGAGCTGGATAACGAGCTGCTCGACATCCTGTGGAAGGCGGCTGATGATGTCGAAGATGATAGAGTATGTCTCGGGAGAGACAACTTGGTGCAGCTTACGCTCGGAGCGGCAGTCGACGGCGATCATGTGGACCTTGGGGCCAAGGTACACGGACAACGAGTGGTTGTGGAACGGAATCCACGGACCTTGGCCACCAATGACCATACTCTTGATGGGGTGCGAGGGGAAGGGGTCAATGCCGTCGAACTCGTCCACCGTAAATAGCTGGAACAGCAGGTACCACTTCCTGTTAGCTCTTGTCAGAATGATAGGGACTCACGAAGTATCCGCGGTTTCCGATGTACGAGAAGACAGGCGAGCGCATCGTCTCGTCGTCGTACGTGCCGAAACCGTCAATGAGATCGTGGTCATCGAGCATGTTGACCCTACGACGTCAGCTACAGTGCCAGCTCGACACGTACATTGGGATTGTGGAGTTGGCTCGACCAAACGCGCCTCGGCGGAAGTGCAGAGCGTAGTGGTTGAAGCTGGAGGTCAGCGCCAGCGGGAAGGAGGAAGACTGAGCCTCACAAGAAGCGATCCAAAGCAGCTCTCTTAAACGGTCAGCGCCAAGTAGATCATGCCACTCACAAAGTCATCGGTCACCGGATGGCTGAGCTTCGCCTCACGATCAGGAGCATTGATCCACGCTAGGCGTGTGTCAGCAAGTCCTCGATGGCTGCCTGTTCCACTCACACTGCATCTCCGGCTCCAACGTCAAGGCATCACAGTAGATCTGGTCGCCACCGCCAACCATGCAGTGGTAGGGCTGGAGGTGGTGCTTCTCCAACATGTCCTCCCAGAGGGGGTCGTAACCCGAGTCCCACTCGCCCTTGAACTCATCGGGGTCGACACCGGATGAGAAGCCTGGACAGAGTCAGCTACGTGTCACCAACCATAACTAACCGTTGCAGCTGTGCGCGGTCCAGCGGAGGTTCTGACCGATGGCCGGCACCACAAACGCGAGCTCGGCACCGCGGTTCAGGCTGTACTTGACTTCCGTCTCCGTGTTTTGGAGAGGGATCTGGATCATGAAGCGCCAGAACGAGCACGGTCCTTGTTTGTTGTCATTGTAGGTGAAGATCCTTTGGGACTGGAACGTCTTGGCAGGCAGAACCTCAGGCCCAGCCTGCTGAAGACCAGCATACTGGTTGAATCGGAGGTGCAGCCACGGCGTCGGCTCGAACTGGCTTCCCCTGAGGCGGTGTGAGCTGCTGTGCCATTATGTGTAAACACAACCACTCACCTGTCCGCCGTCACGACCATGGCGGCGCCATACCAGATGCCGTCTTCGATCGTGTAATAGGACAGCAAAGGACCGCACCTGCAAGTGAGCGGCGGATCGTCACGAAGCAACGTACATGAGCTGCAGGTGGGGCTGCATGACAGCAGATGTGCTCCAGTGGGGATCAGCCTTGGCTGGTGCACCATTGGGGCCTGTAGCGACCTTGGGGTCCTTAAGAGCTGCTTCGACAACGTCTGCGGCAGGGCCAGGGCGAGGAAAGATGGCTTTGGTAGGCTCCTCCTCCTCGACTTTGGTCGCGGGCGGCTGCGCTTCAAGGAGCACATCTGCTGGCTTGGGGGGTACGGGCGGACCCTCATCCTCAGCACCGGTCGACGGGCCCGCCGCCGCTCCGCCCTCAGGTGAGAAAGGAGCGTTGAGCGGCGCGGCAGTGGGCGAGACAATGTCCGGTACGTGCTCGGAGGATGAGTCGGAATCCCCGTCGACGTCGAGGTAGGTGTGCAAGTGGAGGAGCGGGTGCGCATAGTACGAAGCGCGCGCCTCGCGCGCCGCCTTGCGCGCTTGCTGCTCGGCGCGGAGCGCAGCGGTGACTCCGGTCGTGTCCCTGCAGAGTCAGTCGCTGGCTGGCTGGCTGCGGGAAGAGAGCTAGCTCACATGAGGAATGGATGAACGGGGTTGCGCGAGGTCGAAGACGAATGTGAGAGAGGATGTGTGAAAGCAAGAGACTGGATGCGTTGGCGCGAGCTATAAGACTTGCGGGAGTGTGTGTGGGAGTGTGGAGAGTGTGCTGTTGACGAGTGCGGGGTTGTTCGCAGCGACGAGGAACGACGCAGACGGTTGAAGCCACCACCACCGAGTGTTTTTGTTTTTGAATTTCCCCCTCTAGGCCAAGGTCGAGCTGATGGCCGGCCAGTGGCGCGGCATGCAACGAGGCAGCCACCCAGCGCCAAGCTTCAAGTCAGCACCGCGTCATCACCGCCCGACCGCTCGACCTAATGACACGTTCAAATCAGGGTTCACACAGGTTAGTCGTTTCATTCATCGTCAATGCTGGTGCGCAGCAGCACCGAGCTGAGACGCTGGTGGGCCTCCACCCTCCAAACGTTGCCACAGTCAGCGAGACAGACCTGCACATGCATCAGCTAGAGAGCTCGAGTACCATCATCCATGCCATCGTAGTAGGCCAGGTGGCAACACTCTTGCTGCTGCTTTCATTCGCCGCTCTTGAGATCGTGGAGCGTTCGTGCCTGATACCGAAACGCGCTGCGGAGCTGGCTGGTTGGTTGGCTGGCTGTATGCCGGACTGGCTGATTGCTTCGTCCGAGCCAAGACGGAGACCAAGGCGTCACTGGTGCGGTGTAGTGCGACAATAACAAAGCTGGCAAGAGCTTTGAGAAAGGGGTGATATCCTTGTGGGCCCCGCCGCTGTTGTCGATGTCGTTGTCACCGACGGAGATGATACGCGGCTAGCCTCGGCTGGTTGGTCACTTGGCAGTCAGTTGCCGATCGATCCGTGTTGACACATCACGTGACTCACAACATGTCCACTCAACCGCAACGCGACGCGCCCAAAGTCACATCCGACTAGTGTCGTCACTGACAAGCAGCCTTCCCTCTCGTCTTCAACAACTCTCTCCTCACCACAGACAATGTCACAGCAAGCCACCCCAAGTCCATCACGGGAACGAGGTGTCAGGTGGGTGGGCTCTACTGCAGCTTCATCAATGACGGGCCGGGAGCTGACCACACATCCACAGCGTCGCGGAAGCGCCGCCCAGCATCGACCAGCCAGGTGAGGACGGCAGGAGGGAGGGTGGATTGGAGGGCTGCGCTGACTCTATCCCCTCCAGATGAGGACAAGTGAGTCGAATCGTCATCCCAGCCCCTGCCCCTTTTGCCTCGTACCGCGCTCCTGGCGGCCAGAACAAGCTTCTCGCCCGCCGCTGGCGCCCCGACGGCCCAACGACCCGGAGAGCTATGGTGAACGCCTTCCTTCACCTAACAAGCTGGACCAAACAGCGTCCTCTTTCAACAACTCTATCACGCATTCGACACTGTCACCTAAGTTTCCTCCTTCCCTCCTCTCGTCGTGCGCCGCCCCTTGCCCCCGGAGCAGTTGGGCACACCTCCCCTCGTCGCTTGCCCCTTATCCCCTCCGTTTCTCTCGCCGTGAGCACATTCATTCAGTTACTGACACAACGCCAACAGCTGCTTCCGCATCCTTCTCGCGACAGACAACCACATCGGGTACGCTGAGAAAGACCCCATCCGTGGCCAAGATGCCATCAACACCTTTCGCGAGATCCTACAGCTGGCTGTTGAGGAGCAAGTCGACTTTATCCTCCTCGCCGGCGACCTGTTCCACGAGAACAAGCCAAGTCGAACGTGTATGCACCAGACCATCGCCCTACTGCGACAGTATACCCTTGGAGATAAGCCGATCTCGTTCGAGCTCCTGAGCGATCCCATGGACGGCGCGACACCAGGCTTCTCGTGAGTCCTTGATGGGGAACACATCTCTGAACATGTACAGATTTCCTGCTGTAAATTATGAGGACCCAAACCTCAATATCGCCATCCCCGTCTTCTCCATCCACGGTAACCACGATGACCCCCAGGGCACAGGACCAGTGAGTTGATGACGTTGGACGAACCTAATCCCTCCAGGAAGGAGCACTGTGCGCTCTCGATGTCCTCTCCGTGTCTGGTGTCCTGAACTACTTTGGCAAGGTAGATCTCTCGGCGGACGAGGCCAACGAGCCAGAGGACAAGGGCATCAAGATTCGTCCAATCCTTCTCCGTAAGGGAGACACTCATCTTGCCCTCTATGGTGTGGGCAACGTCAAAGACCAGCGCATGCACTATGAGCTGCGGTCAAACCGTGTGAAGATGTACATGCCGGAAGGTGGAGAGATCGCGGAAGACGACTGGTTCAACATCTTGTTGGTCCACCAGAATCGGTAAGTTCGGACTGGGAATGAACAGATGCTAACAGGTCAAGTGTCAAGCACGGCCCCCAGCAGTTTGTCCCCGAAGGCATGTTCGATGACTCGATCAAGCTCGTGGTCTGGGGACATGAGCACGACTGCCGCATCGTGCCCGAGGCAGTGGAGGGCAAAAACTACTTCATTACCCAGCCTGGAAGCTCGGTGGCAACAAGTCTGGCCCCTGGAGAAGCTTTGCCAAAGTACGTGATCCTGCCGTCGTCGTCGTATTGACCTCGGCTAGACATGTAGGCATCTTGTCGGTGCAAGGTAGCCAGTTCCAGATGTCGTCGTACCCACTCAAGACTGTTCGGCCGTTTGAGCTCGATGAGGTTGTGCTAGCCGAAGAGGCTGCGAAGCCAGACTCCAAGATCAACCTCAACGAGAAGGACACCATTTCAGCCTTTTTGCGTGGCAAGGTACAGGTAAGAGAGAGACGGTGGCTGACAATGCCAGGTCGAAGATTTGATCCGCACTGCGCGCAGAAAGTGGGCTGAAACGCACGATGCATCCCAAGAGGAGATGATGCTACCTCTGATTCGTCTCAAGGTTCGTGAGACTGCTCCTCTCTGTGCCTGGCCTTGTTGCTCACACAGATTAAGGTTGAAACATCAGAGGCAAAAGAGATGACAAACCCTGTTCGCTTTGGACAGGATTTCATTGGCAGAGTGGCCAACCCACGCGATGTCCTCCAGTATTATCGGAAGAAGAAGACGGAGAAAAGTTTGTGGTTGCGGAACGGCTGGTTGTGCAGTGAAACTGATCCTACGCGGCAGAGGCTGCCAACCGCCCCGATGTTCCTGAGGGCGAAGACGGCTTTAGCGATGGCGACGAGGACGACGATGGCATGGCCGCCATGACAACCAGTGACCGTCTGGCAAAGGTCCGCATGGCCAACCTGGTGCGACAGTACCTGAAGGCACAAAGTCTGGACGTCCTCATTGAGGACGGCCTAGAGGACGCGGTTATGCGCTTTGTTGACAAGGATGACAAAGACGCCATCAAGGAGTAGGTGCCTTACCAACATGTGGATCGGGGTTTGGGCGCTGACAAGGTAGCTTTGTGTCAACCACTCTGAACGGCGTCGGCAAGGAGATGCGCAGCCGCGATGTCGAGGAGGACAATGTGGAGGAAGAGGTACGTGGCTAAGAAAAGAACTTCTATTCTAACCGAGCAGATGGCCAATGCAAAGGACACGTATGTAGAGGACGATGTCGGCCCCAGTAACTGACCTCGGCCGTAGGGTGGCATCACATTTTGCTGAGCAACCGGCCCGCGAGGCCCAGTCCAAGAAGGTGAGGGACGAAACAGCAACGCCGCGCTGAAACGTCCCACAGACCAAGGGCAAAGGCCGCAACCGAGCTTCAGACAACGACAGCATGGGTATGGAAACCAGTCCCCTCCAGGTTCGCGCGTAGCTGACGTTCGTCTCCCAGCCGAGGACAGCATGTGAGTAGCACCTACGCACATTTTCAACCGCGGCCGCGTTGCTGATAACGTTAGGATGGAAGAAGATTCCGACCCCCAGGTACGCGTGCCTGCGAGGAACGGTGCCACTCGGCCTCGCGGTGCAAGGTCAAAGGGTCAGCCAGCACTGGTAAGTTCAAAACAGAGGGGGTGTAACCAAAAGCATTAGCTGACCACATGTTCCCATCCAACCTCGAAACTCAAAACAGTTTACGCCCGGGTCCGACGACGACGATGAGGAGGACGGTCCAAACATGTCGGACGAGCCCCCGTCGCCTCCTCCAAAGACTAAATCCCGAAGCAAGGCGAAGGCGGTACCTTCAACGGCATCACGTGCGACTAAGAAGGCGACGACCACCTCAACCAGGTCCACGAAGGCCTCTGCGGCCTCAAGCCGCCCGCAGCGCCAGACGCAGCTCTCGTAAGTGGATCAGTGGAGGCTTCTTGTGTGGATGACTTGCAAAAACCTAACGACGCGATGCAGCTTTAGCAAGGCTCCAGGCGCCAAGGGCTCTCGACTGGTGCGTCACTCCTCCACTGGCAGGCAGGAGGAAGAATTCCCCGCCTGCTGTTCCGGGCTGCTGAGGCGTTCACTAACTTGACACCCGCAGGTGGACAGCGACAGTGATTAAGAATTGAGCTGGCCCAAACCCTATTGTGCATTAGCCAGCCCACCTCCCGTCGTACCCGTTGGCTTTCCCGGCACGGTGTCGGAATCTAGTAGTTGAAAATATCGTGTGTGGTGTGCAGCCCTTGTACACACACGGCTGTCCCTTGGACGCCGCACCCTGTTTCCGGGCAGGCCCTGACCGGCTGGACCCGATCATATGGAAACGCCTCGTAGAATTTGCATGTTGACGTGTTGGAGGGGCGCGTGACCCTTAAGGCTCTTTTGGCCGTCGTCCTGCAGCCGTAATGGCGGCGTCTCTTGGAGCTGCCGGCTGCTCATACTGGCACCTGCGGCAGCGGCGGACAGCAGCTGCGGCGGTGGTGGCGTATGTCATTGTGCACCAAAGTACCGTGTCCCGGAGGCGCGACCGAGAGACGGCGAGACCCTGCCGCTCCTCCCGCGCGTCGGCTGCAGTGAGACCTGGCGTCGCTCACACTGCAAGCAGCCGAGAGCCGCGTGTGAGGCGTGTACGAAGCACAGACGCCGCTGATGGTGGTTCAGCGGGTGGGCGCGTGTGCCAACGGGCGGCCGTAGCGACGGTAATCAGCAGCCGCGTGGGCGCCGCCTTTGACGTCGGTGGTTGGGGAGAGGGAGGGGAGGTACGCGAGGAAGCAAGGGACACCGAGAGAGGAGAGAGACAACGCCGCAGCCGAGATCAGCGCGGCATGCTTGTCTTGTCACCGGGCAAGACGAGGTGTTATAAAAACAGAAGAGGCAGCGCGACGAGGTATCCCACCACCCCGCCCCGCGCCCCCCACGGCTTCACGCCCCGTCCCAAGACTCGACTGATCCTCCCATTGTATCTATCTCTGGAGACCCAAGCTTGACGTGAGTGACTAGTGACATTATGAGCTGCGACATGGCGCCCTCTGTCACGAGGTGGAGGGAGGGCGCCAGAGCCACGGCCACGGCCACACCCCCGCCTGGCCGGCATACCACCACTACGCGGCCACCAAAAGATCTTGAAACCGATCAATGGCATCAACATGAATGGGGAGAAGACGAGCTGACGTTCCTGCTAGCTGGTCTATCTCTGGCAATTATTGTCAATTGGTCACTGCCGTTTCAAGCGACAGTCCATATCCCCAGTCACCGGCACCTCCCCTTCTCGCCGTTGTTCATACGCCGCCATACCCTTTGGCCGTGCACCGCAGCGTCACGCAGCAGCACCCCGTATCTCCAGGACGACTGTCGACCAGCTCGCCCAGAAGCACAAGTCCAGATAGCATAACTGGCATCACACTCCTTTAGACTTGTCTCTATCCACCACCTCAACGACCCCCCTCACTCCCCCCTCCCCTCCCCCCTCCCCATCTCGCCCAGCATGAGCATGCCTCCTGCGCGCTCGCTCGCCGAGCTCCCCCCGATCCCAGAGGACGTGCGCAAGTGGCGCATCCTGCTGCTCGTGTCGGCCGCCAACTCGCTCACCCAGCGCGTCATGACCTATCTGAGCGACCTGGGCTGCGAGAAGGTGTCGACCGAGCTGGCGCTCAGCGACGAGAGCATGATCAGTGCCGTGCTGGCCCACTCGCCGCACGTTGTGCTCTGCCCGTTCCTCACCAAGAAGGTGCCCGACGTGATCTGGGAGAATGTAAGTGAAACCCTGCCTAGCGTCCGTTGCGGGCTCTTTCTCTGTCCAAAACCCAGGGAATGCCAGATCGTGGCGCACTCGCAATTACGCTACCTGTCCGAACAAGCACCAGCTGACACGCATCGCACAGGTGCTCACCCTTATCGTTCACCCTGGGCCCCCAGGCGACGCCGGGCCAGCAGCAATCGACTGGGCCATTATGGGCGACCGCGGTTTCGACGCCGACGCCGCGACTGCGCTGCCGGCGCTCCAGGCGCCCTCGGACCGCTCCAAGCCCATCGGCGAGCGCCAGCGCACGCACTGGGGCATCACCGTGCTTCAGGCGGACCATACCATGGACGGCGGGCCCGTCTGGGCATGGGACCAGTTCCCGCTCAACGACGTTGCGTACACGACAAAGTCATCGCTGTATCAGGGTCCGGTGACAAACGCCACCCTGCGTTCCGTGACCGTCGCCCTCTCCCGCATCCAGCAAGAGTACGCTAAGCTCAATGACCCAACGCACCGCGGCGCGCGTGTCGGCGTCAAGGTCGACCCCACCTGGGCGCTGCAGTGCGTCTCATACAGCCAGCCGTTCATGGGCGGCCCTCTCAACGAGCGCCCGCAGATCAAGCCGGGCCAGCGCCGCCCAGACCTCACGCTGCACACTGCCGCTGATGTCGCGCGCATCATCAACTGCGGCGACTCGCAGCCCGGCGGCACGCTCAAGACGGCCAAGTCGTTCATGTTCGCGTACGACGCCCACATTCACCTCAGGGCCTCCGACATTCCGTCAGAGCTGATTCAAGCGGCGGGGCATGAAGACTTTGACGCGAACCCCGCTGGCCGGGCGATTGCCACGCGCGATGGCGCCGTCTTGTTCAAGACTGCCGACTGTGGACACGGCAACGCTTGCTCGTACGGCTGCGGTGTGGCTGTTTGGTTCACGCATGGTCGTCTCCCCAAGGCGAATGCCGCCGCTGCACTCAGCGCCAAGGTCTCCATGGCGGATGCGCTCGTGGCTGCTGGCGAGGCATCGCGTCTCGACGGTGTTCCCGAGTGGCCGATCCACGACTTCCAGGAGGTGCCCGGCACCTGGCAGCAGGTGTTTGTGCGTACGATCCCCGCCGGCGAGGGCCTTGTCCAGCTGGTCTACTGGGACTTCTAGTGAGTTGGTCTTGTGGTCTTGTGCGATCGGAGGGAAGCACGACGCGAAAAACCCATGCCGCAAGCCCGATCGCACAATTCGCGTGACCCGCGAATTACGGCAAGACACTAACACACTATTAGCAACGGAGCCTTCTCCACAACCGGCTGCGAGCACCTCCTTGCTGCACTCCACTGGGCTACTGACCCCGCGCGCGGAAATGTCAAGGTGCTCGCCCTCATGGGCGGCCAGTACTTCTCGAACGGTGTGGCGCTCAACATCATCGAGAGCGCCGAGCACCCCGGCCGCGAGACGTGGGCCAACATCAATGCGATTGACGATGTCGTCGAGTTCATCGCCGGTGACCTGTCTGCTCAGCCCCGCTCCGAGTTCCTCGCCGGCACTCCCTCGCTCACCGAGCGCGGCATCACGACCGTGGCGTGTGTCCGCGGCAATGCCGCCGCCGGTGGCGTCGCCCTCGCCGCTGCCTGTGACGTCGTCGTCTCGGCTGGCACCGTCGTCCTGAACCCCGCGTACCGCGCCATGGGCCTCCACGGCTCCGAGTTCCACCTCTACTCGTACGTCGAGCGCTGTGGCCGCTCGGTCGCGACCCACCTCGTCAAGGACATGCTCCCCCTGTCGGCGGTCCGCGCCCGCGAGCTCGGCCTCGTGGACGTCGTCATTGGCGGCCGTGACATTGCCTCCCAGCAGGCCGAGGTCCAGATTGTCGACTTTGTCCGCAGCCTCGCCGCTGCGCCTGCTACTGCCTTTGGCACGTCCGAGTTCGCGTCGGCCCCGTGGACCCTTCCTGTCACTGGCTGGGGAGGAGCCCCGAGCCACACCCAGTCGCTTGTCGCCCGTCTCTGTGACAACAAGCGCCGTCGCTACGCCCTCGAGACGCACATTCCCCTCGTTCACTACCGTCACGAGGAGCTCTCGCAGATGCTTCTCGACTCGTTCCACCCCATCCGCTCGCAGCGCTACCACACCCGTCGCATCAAGTTTGTGCGCAAGGTCAAGGCTGAGGGCACTCCCACGCGCTATGTCAACCACCGCATGATCATCACCCCCGACGAGGAGGAGAGCCCGCGCTTCGACGACGCCCCCGCTTGGGTCCGTGGTGAGGAGTGGTCGTGGGTCGGCCTCCAGACCCCTGCCAGCATGGCTACGTCGCAGAGCCTTCTCATCGACTTTGCGGCACCTCTCACTCCCCTCGCCTCGACGAGGAACCAGGACTCGGCGTCTTCGGGCTCAGAGCCTTCGAACGACATCCGCACCGATGCCGGCTCGAACGTCGCTTCGCCTGCCGTAGTCGAGGACGTTGAGCCCCGCTTCAACCCCTCGCCCAGCCCTTCGCCGACCCTGAGGAAGTCTGTGCACAAGGAGTCGTCGGGTGGCCTCCGCGAGATCGCTGAGCCTGTCGCGATCCCCGCCAAGTCGTCCTTTGCTGCGGGCCTCGAGCACAAGCCCATCGTCGCCGACTTCCCCAAGGAGTCGTCGCGCCCCTTCAGCGTCTACCCCTCTGGTGCGATTGGCAGCGGCTCGAACCCATTGCTCGCGACCAAGCGCCACCGTGGCTCCCTGTTTATCAAGCTCCAGAGTGTGTTCCGCAAGGGCTCGCGCAGCGACCTGAGGAACGACGCCAAGACCGAGGCCAACACCCGCGCCAATGCTGCGCCGCCCAGCCCCGCCACTCTGGCGTCTTCCGAGGACAAGGGCTCTCGCTCCAGTCGCCGCACGCTCCTCGGCCAGCCCAAGTACAACCGCCCCGTCATCCCCAACGAGGGCGACACCGAGAGCCCGTGCCTCTTCAACGTGACTGCCGACTTCCCTCAGGTGCCCGAGCGCCCTGCTGGCCAGCGCCCTCAGGTGGTCGCCGCTTAGTGTATTTGCTCCATCATTATTCTTGTCATCAGTACCATAGCACTTGTATTACTGTGTTTTTTAGATTGTCTTGGCCCGAATGCATTGTTCTTTTGTGAGCTTGCGCGAGGAGGACGGAATCGAGAGCGGTCATTCAAGCCGCGACAGGTGCCACAGACAAGCTCTTCAATCCATCGGAGTCGCCCATCGCCCCTCGCTCCTATCAATTCTCCTAATTGCTCCCTCTTCGAATGCAGCCTCGCATGCATCCTTGTCTTACGCGATCTCCAAACACTCCCCTTACAGATTTTTCAGTTGATCTCGCCCACACGAAGGCAGCTACGACGCCAGCCCATCCTGCAGGCCTCCATCGGCATGTGTGAGCTGCGCGCTTATGTCACGTCCTTCTGCGGCCTTGTGCCTTGCGTGTTCGCGGCAGGGATAGAAGACGGAACCTCCGGTGGGTTACGCAACCGCAGCGTCTGCCGCGGCAGCGTACGAGAGCACGAGCAATCAACCTGAGCTGGGCAAGGGGCCAGCCATAGTCGCCGCACGCACTGCCCATATTGAGTGTGCGTGCGTGCGCACTTGTTGTCGCGTGCAGACGAAGCGATGCAGCGGCTCGGCCGGGTGTGGCATGGCACGGACGGAGGATTGTGGGCGTGTGCTGTACCTGGTGACGAATCGTAGCTCTTTTTACAAGTGCCGAGCAGTGCCGGACGCGGGCGGGCATCAGTGAGCGGTGGGCACGGCTCCATACTTAGCACGTCGGTGGACACTTCGGAGGCGAGGCTGTTCGGTGGAGAGGATTGTCGGGTAACCCGACATGCACATGAAACGGAGGGGCGGGGGTTGTCGCCGCCCAGTGTGCGGCGTGCGTACGATGGACGGAGTACCTTGGGCTCGGCTCCTCGTTGGGCCAAGTTAGTGGCATTGAGTAGGCGACTGATGAAAGCTTGCGTGTGGCTCGTGGCTTCCGTCTCGTGTGACGCTCCACCCGGCATGCACACTACAACAGCCGCGGCGGCATGTACGGGCCGCTGGCTCGCGGCGTACGAAGCTGCTGAGCGGAGAGACATCGCGCGCACGCTGGCCCACCCGGCGTAAGTAATTGCGACGACGCGAGTAGCCGTGTCCGAGACGCGTTTCTGTTTGAGGCAAGCTAGCCAGCTAGGTCGGGACGCGCTGCGGATCGGAGGCGAGTTAGTTGCTCATCCGCAGAAAACTGGGGTCCGGGGGCGGAATGCCCGGCGCGCTCGGTCGTACATGCCTCATCCTGTCTGCACTCCTTGTCTGACTGAGGCAAAGCGCTACCGACTGCACATAGTCTTGACTTGGAGCAGAGTCTAAGCTGCTTGTGCGCGTCCTGCGACGCAGAGGGGGGGGGACGGGGGGGCGCAGAGGGAGGCGGAAAGCCCAACGGGGGCATCTTTGCGGACACCACAACGTCCTACGCGTCGCTGCGGCGCGCCACGAGCTAGTGCGCCTTGGCACGCAGGTCATACATGTCGCACCGTCGCACGCACAGTGGATCAGTGGAGCAGCCGCGGCACAGGTGAGACCGCCGACTTGCCGACTCTGGCTGGGCAGCCAGCCAGCCGAGGCGATTTCTGGGCCGCGCGCCGATCGCAGCCCGCGCGTCCCGTAGTGGCTGCGGCGGCGGGCGGCGCCAATCTGTGGCGTCGTCCGTGCGCTAGCTCGCCGCGGGTGCCCACTCGGGCCCCGCACGACGCGTGAGCCGCTCTCGAGGTGTTATGCATGCGTCGAGGCGTGGGTGCCTGGGGTGGTGTGCGCGACGAGGTGCAGTAACACCTGCATCGGCGCCGCGCGTTGCATGTTGTCGCGTTGAATTAACATTGAAGTGACGGCGCGACATGTGGCATGGTTTCCACATGGCTGCACGCCATGAGGACTTCACGTGGCGGCCACGACTTCTAACGTCATGCAGGTGATGTCCGACGTCACTGTCAACAACGTCCAGTCAACTTGACGGTTGAGTAATGGACTGGCTGCATGCAGGCTGGTGGTCTGGTTTCTGCCTCGAACGGCATAGTGGTATCTCTGGATGTAAGGGATTCACAGCGAGTCAAAGGATGGGCGGAGGGGCGTATCACAGCTGCAGGGCTGACCGTTGTCTTGATAAGGGAGAGCAGGGAGGGCCATCGACTGAATGGAGGCCCGCAGCCTCGACCTATGAAGCCTTGGCTTTGGCTTTGGGTGCCGCCTTGGCCTTGGATACTGCTTTTGTCGTCGAGGCTGCAGCACCCTTTGCAGCAGGCTTTGCCTTTGACGCCGCCGTTGCCTTGGATGCCGCCGATGTGCTGTCCTTGCCTGGTCGTCAGACCCATCGGCCGACACATCCCACTCACCAGTCGCCTTTGCCGGCTTCTTCGCAGCCTTCTCCTCCTCGTTCACAGGCGCAGCCCGCTTCTTGCTCTTCGCCCCATCCTCAGTGGCAGCAGTGACAGCTGCCAGGGCATCCAGCCCGCCCATCGGGGCCGCCGGCAGCGCCTTGAAGACGAACTTCCCCTCGTCGACCTTCTCACCCTTCTTCTCCACCTCGACCAGCCAGTCATACGACACGATGTTCACCTTGGGGTTGCCGAGCGCCGGGCGCACCTTGGCCCCGTTCGCATTGTAGTAGTACTCGGAGCTGATGACGTGCGTGACCGCCTTGGTGACGGTAGGGTGGGTGCCGGCCCCGAGCGCCGTCACACGCTCAGTGAGCGTCGCGAGCGTGTGCGGCCGGTCAAAGGTGCCGCAGATGACTATCGTCGTGCCCTCCAATGGCTTTGATGGGGCGGCTTTGGGCTTTCGTGGAGGCATCGATGCGGCGTTGTTGTTGTGGGATGGATGCAACACTGAGATGATGGGAACCGCCTGGTGCTCTCCGCTAGCGTGCGTCTGTGGCATCTGTCCCAGCCTTATCACCCACCAACACCACTCCCTCCTCCGCGACGCCCTCTCGACGTGTTTCGAACTGTGCATAGTTCATTCACTATAGATGCAACTGCTGTCAATGTCTGTTGTGACTGTTTAAAGTCCTTTACTGCTTCGTATAGTACACTAATCCTGGTTCGGCCGGCGGAACTGGGGGTCGCGGGTGAGGTAGTACTGGACGCCTTCGACCTCATAGTAGCCGCCCTTGCCCTTGTTACCGCAGTTCTGCCTAATCCAGCCCGTGGCCTCGAAGCAGTACTTTCGGTCTCCCGTTCGCTGTGTGTCTTTGAAGGCGAACCTGAAGCCATAGGTTGCGGACGTTGACCACCAGGGGTCAGACTCTGTTCCAAGCGAGCAAAACGAGGTGGCAGCAAGGCGGATGCTGCCTTCATCGAAGGGGGCGCGGGCCTTGGTGCAGTAGGCCTTGAAAGGCACGCCGGCGCGTTCATCGAAGGTGATCAGCCCGTCGCGGCCTTCGAGCGAGTCGTTGGTGTCGACGGGCGAGGCGACCGCCGACGAGGCGGCGAGGGCAAGGAGGGCGAGGGGAGCGAACAGCTTGACCATGTTCTGCGGGTATCAACTCTGCACGGGAGTACCAGCACTCGCAGCTCACGAGAGTAGAAATAAGGCTATAGGGCGTGGAGGTTACGTTGGTGTGATGAGGACTTGGTGGGGACCACAACCCGGCCATCTTATATACCTTGTGCTCGGGATCGTCGCCCCCAACCGTCCCCCTCGTCGCCAAGAGCACCACCTCGTCGCGTCCCGGTCTCTTGGGGACCCGTCGACGTGTTTATGGGAGCTCGCAGGCTCGCAAGGCGACGGCGGGGACCCAGGCGCCGGGGTTATGGGCCGTGGTTTGGTGGGTACAGCGATGCCGACACGGTAACGACCGGCGACGACGTAGTGCAGCATCGTACCGGGCCTGACCCGAGAGTGGCTGGGCCGGTACGCGGGCCTGCGATCTCTCTCACGCAGATATAGCCGTGCCCATGCACCCACGATATCGGCACGGGAAGCAGTGCATCGACATCGAGGCGACCCTGTATCTACAATGTTGGACATTGCGCCGGACCTAGCCTCGAACCACGGGTGTGCCTTGTCGACAAGGTGACAACGGCGATTGGCGCTGGGTGGGAGGGAAGGTGGCCACTTGCGCCCAGCTTCATCAGCGACCTTTGGCATCCAACCTCTGCTGCACGCCTCGATGCTCGTGCCTCCTGGGCTTAATACAAGTATCGGATGGCAGAGGCGGGGAGAGCGACCTCGCCGCCGAACCTAGTCATTGTCTCCATATCGACAGAGTACTGCGGCAGCAGTATGAAACAGAGCCGGATGCCCATCTTGGTCGAGATGGCCCTCGTGGCTGTTGCCTTTACAACGTCATCATAGCCTCCTAGTGTGCGTGAAACAAGCCTCCCGCCGTTGTCATCTCATCCGCACGACAACACCCACCCCCGGTCACCCCGATGAGGCCACCGGCCTTCACTCCGGGGTAACCTAGTAGGTGTACCGGAAGGTGGGGTTCAGCCTGCGGTTGTCAGCGGCGTCCAGCGGCAGCACCCACCGGTCCGTCAAGTCGTCCTCGGGGTTGAACTGGCGAGTCGGACCACCGTCTGTATCTGCCCTGTCACGCCTGTTGTTCTCCAGGCGGTACACGACGTAAATGGCCACCATGGTGACGATGGATAGACCAACGCTAAGGATGCAGGTGATGTACATCGGCATGAAGCGCGGGGCGTCGCGCGTCTGGTATGCCTGAGGGCCGACGAGGTTACCGATGCAGTCTGGGGTCAGATGGGCGCGCGCATGGAACTTACACGAGATGAAGAAGAGCGCATTCACCGTCGTCTTCTTCGTCTTACCAGCCACGTTGGATGTGATGAGCGAGAGCACGATGGGGACGGTCACAAACCACGGTACGCAGCTGGGCGTGAGCGACACTCATACCCCAACTCACATGTAGTACCCCGCAAGCCGGACCATGCGCTTATGTTCGGGCGTCGCGTACATGATGCAAAACCCGACAATGGACACGCAGCATGGTGGTACGGCCGACAAGCAGCGGTTCCCGACGCGGTCGCCAAACCACAGCCAGAAGGTGTAGTTGACCACCACCCACGAGCCGACCATGCCGAGCAGCAGCGTCTGTAACGAGTCGAACCCAAAGTCCTGGTGTGTGTCAGCGGGTTCTAAGACGACTAACCTTGATGATAATGGTGAAGAAGTTTGTCGTGATGCCATTGGGGATGGAGCAGAGGAGGCACACAATACAGTACAGCCAAGTCTGGTGTCAACATCGGTCTACGCCAGCAGGCCTCACCAGTGGGTCCGCCATCGCCTCGCGAAATTGGGGCCACGACCAGTTGCTGTTCGTTGGCTGCTGGTTCTCCCTTGTGCGTCGCTTGGCGAGCTCCCTGTCCTCGGGGGTGAGGAACCACGCTGTATCGATCGAGTCGGGGATCAAGAACCACATAAGGATGCCGACGACGCTGGTCGTAAGACCAAACATGACGTACACGACCTTCCAGCCAGGGATGGAGAGCTCGCCACGCAGGTTGGCTTTGGCGAGCCCGTAGCTGCTCGCCCCACCGAGGATGTACCCGAACCCGAGCATCGAGTACCAAAGCCCGGTGCGCGTGCCCTGCTCGCGCAGGCGGTACCACTGGCCCGTGAAAAGCGCGAGGCCGGGCGTGATGGCGCTCTCGAAGAACCCGAGGAAGCTGGGGCCGGGTCAGCTGTGTCGTCGCGCGACTTACAATCGCACTACCATGAGGCCCTGGAAGCCCGGTACAGCGGCCATGAGGCACAGCACGCCGCCCCACAGCACGATGTTGACCGCCGACAGCTTGGAGAGGGGGAGCTTCTGCATCAGAAAGCACATGGGATACTCGCCGACGACGTAGCCAATGTCTTGTGTCAGCGGCGAGCAGGGAAAAAAGCTTACAGAAGATGCTCCCGAGCCACGAGTACTCCGAGAGCGAGAGGTGGTTCGCCTCGCGGAAGCCCATGATGACCGCGTACGACATGGCGACCTTGTCCACGTACTGCAAGCAGTAGATGACGCAGAAGAGGGGCAGGAGGTGCCAGTCGATCTTGCGCCGAAGCCGTGCGTCGTCTTCGGGTGAGATGTCGTCGACGGCGACGGCAGTGGTGTCTGCCAGGCTGCTCTTCTCTGCATCGTAGATTGGGGCGGGCTTGGTGTCTTGGAGAGTGGTCATCTTGGTGCTGGATGAGATTTGGTGTCTGCTGCCATTCCTTATGTATCTGAGTGAACTCCGGAGTTGGACCTCTTACGCTGCGCACCATTCGAGCTCCACAATACGGTCTTCACATCTTCGTATCGCGCTCGATGACATTAGCAGGAGCCACGCTCGGTCGACCCCCTATCGGACTCATGCCACAATGTGGAGAGAGCCGAGGGCGTAACAATAGGTGTGACGCCCTCGGCTCTCTCCACACCAGGGCATGAGGCTTCCCCGGCACACCCCGGCACAGCTGATAAGGCTGGCGCGCTCAGCATTCTCCACACCGGCATATCCGGGTCAGCTCCAGCTTCAACTGACACAGGTCCTAGAAGCCGTGTCCGAGGTTATCGGACGCCGCGGACGAGTCCACGGCCGTACTTTACTGGACAAGACCTCCCCCGCCACAGTGACCTGCGCAGCAGATTACTCTCCGGCGTCGCTCATCCACTTACGAGATCAACTGATCATCTGAGTCATCTGACCTCGTCTCCTTTGTAATCAGGGCATCTACGTGTTTGCCGCCTCGGTGTTAGCGTTCAACTGGGGTACGGCCGGGCCGATATCATCAGGGTTGTCACATACGGACGAGAGGAACCGCGCCGCGTGGGGTACACTTATGGCTCGATTAGTGGGGTCTGGGATCCCATGATTCCTAGTAGATCATCCCCTCCACTCCTGCG
Organism: Vanrija humicola; assembly: GCA_008065275.1. NCBI lineage: Eukaryota > Fungi > Basidiomycota > Tremellomycetes > Trichosporonales > Trichosporonaceae > Vanrija > Vanrija humicola. The sequence continues at coordinate 584,199 of QKWK01000010.1, forward strand.
CTCAGCTGGTCCGTCGAAGGGGTTGCACAGTCAGTCGGCGGTCGAGTCGGATGACGGCGACTCAAGTGCCACACGACGGTCTCGTATGATGGATGGTTGGGGACTGATTGCCGAGTGGCACTTGGCACCCACAGGGCAGAATGGCCCAAACAGCAGAGCATACAGCAGCAAGGCACAGTTTCCAGGCAGACGGATGAATACTTTGAACACCACCAAGACTTTCCCCGAGCCCACTACCACGGAACCCACCGCCACCTCGACGTCTCCCTCTCCGCCGTACTCGTGGCGCGAGATCGACTACCTCACGCGCTGTTTCGAGGCCGACGGTTTAGGCCTGAGCGAGGAAAGCGAGCTGGATGTACGCCCACCCCGAGCTGGTCAAGGAGATTGTGCGCGCTCCGAGGGTCTCGACGTGCACCTGAAGGAGGTAACGCGTGTTGAAGGTGGACGCGAAGGCCGAGCGGCGCTCAAGTACTGTAGTCCTTCGCACCGAGGAGGGGCGAAACAAAGAGCTCAAGGTGGCCTTGGAGGCTGTGCACGGGTGCGGCAGCGGGCACACAGGCCGCAATATCGGGGCGCACAACTCCGCGCTGACGTGGGACAAGCCCGGCAACTGGGCCGACATCTACGGCGTCGAGGACGACGCCGTCGTGCCGGACAAGTTCCGCGCCTGGCTCGCGCGCCACTGCCGCGACGTGTTTGCCTGGGACGAGGGCCCACGCGACGGGATCGCGATGGCGTGGACGGGTAAGCGGGACGTTGTGCGCCGCTGACACCGCCAGGCATCATGGGCGCGTCGGCAGACATGCTGCCCCTCGTCGGGCCGGTGCCGGGCCAGTCGGGCCTGTGGACCGCCGTCGGCTTCCACGGTGGGTGGTACTGCGCTGCGCCGCTGACTCTAGGCCACGGCATGAGCCGTATCCCGCTGTGCTGCCGTGCGTTGGAGCACCAGCTGCGCACTGGCGATTGGGACGACCGGCTGCCGCGCGTGTTTGAGACGACGGCTGCGAGGCTTGACAAGGTGCGCAAGGAGGCAAACGACAGGCCGTGGCTTGGATAGGCGGTGTAGCGGCGGCGAGCAAGACGGGGCGCAATGTTAGTCTGAGGCAACGTGCTGTTGCCTGCGGTCAGTGAAGTGAATGCAATCTTGTGGATCGAGCGTGATGGTACTTGGTACTTGCGACGGCGCCGTCGCCGCCCACCTTGGTTGTGCAGAAATGCATAGTATACACTCGGCGCCTGTGTCTCCTCTCTCGTGGGCACGGCGCGGCGCGGCACCGACCCTCCACATGCGTATAACGACTGGCAGTTTACGGGGCCTTGGGACGCTTTCCGACCTGGGCCAGGAAACCGGCCTTGATAGCCGAGACGGACCGGCGGGAACCGCACGACTCGCAGGTGAGGAAGTACAGACGGTTCTCCTTGCCGAGGAGGGTGTCGGGCGACTTGCAGATCTTGCAGGTGACGTACTCGACAATGTACTTGCGAAGCACGTTCTCGATCTGCTTCTGGTTGAAACGACCACGGAGGATGAGACGTTGCGAACCGTCCATCGAACCCTGGGTACCCAATTCGGCGTACAGGAAGGCGAGGACGTGCTCGGGCTGACGGTGCATACGACGGCAGATGTCGACAAAGTTGGCGAACATGGTCTTCTTTGTGCCGTCACGCGCGACCTGGGGGGGAACAATGGTGTACCTCCTCTTCTCGCCAGCGAGCTCGGGGTTGTTGAGGTGGAGGAGGGTGAAGAAGCGCTTGAGGAGCTGCGTGTGTTAGCTGGCAGCTCTGACGCACTTTCCAGCTGCTCACCTCGGGGTACGTGGGGTCACGGTTCTCGGCGACCCACGCGTCGACACCGCCAGTCTCGGCCGACTCGCCGTCACCGCTCTTGAAAACGTCGTCGCCAAAGTCCTCGCCATCACCAGCCTCGGCCTCACGCTCAGCGTCGAGCTCGTTCAGCTAGTGGGTGTTAGTTGTTGTACGGTGGGGTGTAGCTGTTCGCTGGGTGGCGAGCAAAGGGGCAGGGGCGCTGGTAACTGATCACCAAGCGTGCCCGGGTCAGACACAGAGTCGGTGGCCGCTGAACGCGTCCCAGCCTCCTGTTGTCGCCACCCAGCACATCACAATACTCACCTCCCTGGCGAAGTCGGCGGCGGGCTTTTTCTTCTTCTTCTTCACGATGGGCACGTCACCGTCGGCAGAAGGCTCGGGCTCAGCCGACTCGAGGTCGAGAGGGATGTCCTTTTTCTTCTTCTTCTTCTTCTTCAGGTCGGCGAACATGTCACCGGCGTCCTCGGCAGGCTTCTCAGCAGCAGGCTCAGGAGTGGACGACGAGGCAGCCACGGGCTCCTCGACGGGGGCGGCGGCCTTGGGGGCGGGCTCCTCGGCGGCGACGGGGGCAGGCGCGGCGTCCTCAGCGTCGGCGACGACAACCTTTTTCTTCTTCTTCTTCATTCCGGCGAAAAGGTCAACCTCGGGGTCGGCCACTGCGGACATGTTAGCGGTCATGGGTGTGTGGGTGGCGAGAGTCGCGGCGTACTCTTGAGCTGTTGGAGCGGGGTGGGGGAAGCGGGGGATGTGCAGGGGGTCGAGCTGTGTCGAGGCGGTCGTGCGAGTCGGCAACTGGAGTCGTGTCCTGCCGTTTTAGTGGGTCGAGAGTGTCGAGTAGAAGTAGTCTACGTGGATACAATGACCTTTGTGGTTGAGAGGATGATGACCACGTCGAGAGGAGTGCTTGCCGTGTCGATGACTGCCGCTCGAGCCGACGACTCGACTCGCTGTAGTGCTGCAGGCTGCACGCGGCGTCGCTCACTCAAAACTCAGTTGAGCGAAATATCCACCCTATTAGCTTCCGCTGAAAAAGAAATGCCACACGGTAGCAAGGCTGTGTGGTGATGCGGCAATAGCGGCGTTTAAATCGCGTCACCCAGAGCAGTCGTCTCTGCTTGGCTGAGCGTCTGGGTGGTAGACGGGAGCATTTTCACGCTGGCTGCACGCCCCAGCCAGCAGCAGCAGCACCCTCCGCGCACCGACGGGGCGGGTCGGAATCGCCAGGCAGCACCGTGGTTCGCTGTGCCGCCCGCCCGCCAGCCAGCCAGCGTCCGCCGTGCCCATCGCCAACCATCTCATCACCACCTACAACGCTCACCTCCCCACTCTCTCCCCCCTCCTCACCCCTCCCCCGCCTCACCCCGAAAACCATGTTCGCCCGTGGCGTCCGTCCCGCCCTCAACGTCGCCCGCGTGGCCCGCCAGCAGCAGGCCGGCATGGCGACCCTCAAGGAGATTGACCAGCGGTGCGTCCCTCCGTGGGCTCCCGACAAACCTTTAAACCGGCCGTCATCGACACCCGGCACTCGGCGCGCACTACGACATGTCGCCGAGGCCGGGCCCGGCGGTCGTTGAGGCTGTTGGGCACGTTCCGGGATGCATACTGACCCACTGCGCAGTCTCAAGTCGGTCCGCAACATCGAGAAGATCACCAAGGTTCGTTGCTCGACGCCGCGGCTTGCTTGGCCTCGTTAACACCCCCCCAGTCGATGAAGGTCGTCGCCTCGACCAAGCTTACCCGTGCCGAGCGTGCCATGAAGGAGGCCAAGAAGTACGGTGCCGCCAACAACGGTAAGTGGCATTGAATGAGGGGGTCAACGAATCGGCCGACAATGAGCGACATCGAGGGCTGTGAACGGTGTACACCACGGCATACTTCTACCTCGTGCCGCGCGCATAGGCATGTGCAAGAGAGCCACATCATGCGCACGCAACAGAGCAGGGGAACGAACGAAGCATCACTCTCGCAGCAGGGATTGCGAGTTGTGACGTCTCGTGAACCTGTTCGGTACCAAAGTCGGTGCCGGATGAGGTCTAGCCCGCAAAACCACCAAACCCACCTAACACCCCGCAGAGCTCTACAACCACGCCTCGGCCGAGGAGGAGGTCGCTACCGAGGGTGGCAAGAAGATTGTCTACCTCGCCATCTCGTCGGACGGTGGTCTTTGCGGTGGTATCCACTCTTCGATCTCGCGTTACACCAAGAAGGCCCTTGCCGCGCAGCCCGGAGAGCTCGCCATTGTCGGTGACAAGCCCAAGGCCCAGCTCGGCCGTGTCGCCGCCGACCAGATCAAGGTCTCGTTCGCCGGTGTCGGCAAGGACGTGCCCACGTTCGCCGAGGCCTCGGCCATTGCCGACGAGATCCTCAAGGTCACGCCCGACTACGACGAGATCCGCATCATCTCCAACCACTACATCTCGGCCCTCTCGTACGAGGCCAACACTGTCACCCTCACCTCGGCCGAGGCTCTCCGCAACTCGCCCGGATTCCAGCAGTACGAGATGGAGGAGGACGTGTCCAAGGACCTCGCCGAGTTCTCGCTCGCCAACGGCATCTACACCGCCCTTGTCGAGGGCCACGCCGCCGAGATCTCGGCTCGTCGTACTGCCATGGAGAACGCCTCGAACAACGCCAACGACATGATGGCCTCGCTCCAGCTCCAGTTCAACCGTGGTCGCCAGGCCGTCATTACCACCGAGCTTATCGACATTATCACCGGTGCCTCGGCTCTTTAAGCACACGTGCTTGGCTGGGGGTAAAAATGATAAGATGCATGGAGTAGAAACAGGCGGGGGCCGCGTGGGGGTGATGGTGAGGTTGGAGACTGCAGAGACGCGGCGTGTCCGGTAGAGAAATGGAGCGGGCGATGGCTGCCGGCTCAAAGACAGGCTCGTTGAGATTGCGAGTGATGAACTCGAACGACACAGCTTCTTCACTAATTACATGTCTCCGGCTTCTAATACTACAACTACATATGCTGCACCACCTCCTTCCCATCGTCAGAGTTCCCATCAGCCTACTTTGGCGAGCTTCTCGTCTCAACCCCCTCGGCCCACTCCACAAGCCCCCGCATGATCCGCACTGCGCCCCCGACATATCCCCCGCCAAACATGAGCGCATGCTGCCATCAGCCGAGCACAGACGAGCCACAACGCACATTGAGGTGGTGGTACAGCTCGTACAGCTGCATCCGCTGGTCATAGTGCGGCGCCGAGCGCGGGTGCTTGGCGTGGTACGCGTCGTAGAAGGCGGGCGTGAAGCCTGGCAGTGTGAGCAGTTTGCACACGCCTGCGTGCCCCACCCCCGCGCCAGCTCACCCCCAAACATGTGCGTGATCCCCAGATCGGCCTCCCCGTGGCCGTAGTAGCTGGCGGGGTCGTACACCACCGGCTGCGCGCCGCTGGCCGCCACGTTGCCGGACCACAGGTCGCCGTGCAGTATGGCGGGGCGCGGCGGCGGCGAGAAGTCGCGCAGGAGGAGGGGGACGGCGCTGGGGGCGTGAGCAGGCTGGCTCGCGCTAGCACTGGAGCCGGCACCACCTACCCCGCGCACATGTCCTCCCAGAGCGCGGTGATCCGCGGCTCGCCGATACGCGCGACCAGGTCCCCGAGCCGCTGGTCGCGGAAGAAGGCCTCCCAGCTCTCGTTCCAGGCGTTGTTCTGCGCCGTCGCCCCGCAGTGCGTGATACACTCGAAGCCGTACGCGGTCCCGGAGGGGGTGTGCATTTCCGCCAACGCGGCGCCGAGCGCGCGCTGGAACTCTGCCGTGCGGGGCGCCGGGTCGGCCGCGTACCCGCTCACCATGGCCACCTGGCCGTCTGCTTCGCGCACCCCGAGCAGGGCGGGCACGAAGCCCTCCGGCGCGGCGCGGCCCATGGCGCGCAGGGAGGCGGCCTCGCCGCGCGCTTGGGTAGCCGCGGCGCCGCGGGCCACCTTGGCGTAGAAGGCCCCCTTGGGCGTGTGGATCACGCCGTTGCGCGCCGCGGGGAGGGTCGCCGGGTCGTGCCCTGCTTCTTTGAAGATGTCCGCGAGCAGGGGATGCAGCGGCATTGTTGATGGTGTGATGGCGCTGCAAGTGAGATAGATTGGTGCTTTGTCAATGTTGTTCTGCGTCATGCTGCGTCATGGCTCGCTGGCGCCGCTATGCTGTCATGGCTGCGCGACATCGCCGAGATACGGAGATGGCGTCGTGCTGTGGCTCTCACTTTCAACGATGGCGGGCTGTGGACTGTCGAGCGGCCTGCGTATTTACACTGAGCAGAGTCTGAGCGCCGGCCACCATAGTCCGTTGTATGCAGTCCGATCGGGGTCGGATAACCCGTGCTGACAGCGAGGAAGCGCCGCGGCGCCGAGGCAAGCGAGGGGAATGAACAATTATCAGGCAGACGGCCGGGCGGCACAAGCACGAGCAGCAGAGCACAGCAGAGCCGGCTCACCACGCCAACGCCACCACGCGCACCACCGGTGACATGCGCATACGCAACCACCCCGCCGGCGGCACCCCCCTTCGGCCGACCAGGCTCGGTGTGGCCAAGCCGCCCAGCCCCGCCCGAGGGTTGGGATGGCTTTGGCCGCAGCAGGCGGGCGGGCAGTTGTGCGGGCGAGGATGCAATGCACCGGCGGGTGACACCTTGTGTGCGTGCGTGCATGTGTGTGCATGTGTGTTCGCCACCTGTGATGCTGCATCTCTGCGTGTGTGTTCGGACATACATCGATGGCGTGCGAGGCGTACGAGGCTCGCGCTTATCTGATAGTAAGCATGGCCATGAAAAAGAGCCGCCTTGGACGCTTCTGCCAGTGTCTTGGCCGGGCGCCGGGCGGCCATCTGCGAGCCAGTCATTGTCATTCCAGGCAGACAGACCTTGGTTTGCTATAGGGTCGCTGTATGCACATCCTTGCACGACCCGAGCCAGCAGCGCGTCATATTCCTAATCGGAATAGCCTGTTGATCGGCTGAATCATATACAGCAGCAGTTTGGCCCGAGTAGGCCCGCTCGCTGTGCAGTGAAAAAAAATAGTCCCGTCATACTCGGCGCCATGCAGCATCGTCACCCGGCGTGGTGGCAGGTTAACCGACAAGCAGCAGCAGCATGAAACGTCCACCTCCCGCAGCGCGTGCATTCCGTCTTTTTCTCGACACGCACCACCGTCATCACACAAAGTCATCACAGCAGCAACAACAACAGCAACCAGGCAACAACAACGCTCTGGGCCATCGCAACCGCCACTGCACTCCTACACCCGCACCCACCTCCCCCCACCGTAAGTGACTCACCGTTGACCTACCTCCCTCGCTCCGATCGGCCGACGCTCTCCCTCTACTCAAAGCACACTTGACTGCCTGACCCGCGCGCCTACGCCTGCCTACGCCTCCGACCCCCCTCGGCCTTGATCGGTCGGACAGGCTGCCCATGCCCAGCACAACCACCCACTCCACACTTTTATCCCCCCACCCTCCCCATCGAGCTCGCCGACTTTTCATCCACCACCACCACCCGTCACCACACCCCCAGTCTCGTCAGCAACAACTGACATGTCCCTCCAGCCACCGCAGGTTATCGTGGGATCTCTATCGACGGCAGCAATGACCGACTCTGCTGCCCCGTCGACCTCGTCTACCGGCTCCAGGCTGCACGTCCACCCCCATGGAGTGACCCACATCTCCAACCCGACCCAGACACATACGTCCGCGCTCGACGCCCTCGAGGACGATGAGCACGACTACGAGAGCCTTCCCCTTGGATATGGCTGGGGCACGAACATGATCGCCGGCGCCATGGTAAGTCGCGTCTTCCTTTGGTCGCTCGTGCCGTTGCAGCATCCAATGAGCACATGGGTTGGGTTTTGCCCAACGGCGGCTTGCTCCACGCTCGCTCGCCCGGCCTCCGGCCTTATCGCTACCTAGCCCCACCATCGCCACCAGCTAACACCCCCAGGCTGGCATCTCCGAGCACGCTGCCATCTTCCCCGTGGACTCGATCAAGGTATGTTGACATGGCCAAGCAATGCCGAGCGTTTGCCGGGCGTCTCCAAAGCGGAACCATTTTTTTCCAGCTGCCCAAGACCACCTCGCTAACTTCGCACCCAGACCCGAATGCAGGTCCTCGCACCAGTGTCGGTCCAGGCCGCCGGTGAGGGCGCCGCTGCCGCTGCCGCGCGGGCACCGGTCACGACGTTTACGCAGCACCTGCGCCTGGCGTCGGTGACTGAGGGCGTGCGTTCCCTTTGGCGCGGTGTCGGGTCGGTCATCCTCGGCGCCGGTCCTGCCCATGCCGCACACTTTGGCATGTACGAGTTTGTCAGGGAGATTGCTGGCGGCCACGACGAGGGCATGAAGGGTGTGGCCGGTACTGCGCTCGCGGGTGCTTCGGCCACCATCACTTCGGACGCTCTGATGAACCCCTTTGACGGTGAGTAACGCGATCGGCATCATACCTCCAGTGCTGACTCGCGCGCAGTGATCAAGCAGCGTATGCAGATCCAGGGTTCGCCCTTCCGCTCGGTCTGGCAGTGCGCCAAGACCGTGTACCGCACCGAGGGCCTCACCGCCTTCTACGTGTCGTACCCGACTACTCTTACCATGACGGTGCCTTTCACCGCCGTCCAGTTCTCCGTCTACGAATCGCTCAAGTCGCTTTTCAACCCCAGCGGAGCGTACTCGCCCATTACGCACGTCACTGCCGGTGGTATCGCTGGTGGTATCGCCGCCGCTGTTACGACTCCCCTCGACGTCGCCAAGACTCTGCTGCAGACTCGTGGCTCCTCCACCGACGACAGGATACGCAACGCCCGAGGCATGGGCGAGGCTCTCCGCATTATTGTTGAGCGCGACGGTTGGCGTGGCCTGCGCCGCGGCCTCGTCCCCCGTGTCCTGACCGTGGCGCCCAGCACTGCCATCTCCTGGATGTCCTATGAGTTCTTCAGTGAGTGAAGCTATCCTCAGCCCACTGCATTTGCGTAGCTAACACCCCACCCAGAGGTGCTCATCCGCCAGGGTGGCCAGCTGCCCGAGACGGGCACGCCGGCATGATACCGCGCAACCACGTTATAGAAGCTCTCCTCGGCCCAGAGGGTGGCCCGGGCAAGGGGTCGAGAGACGTTAGACGTCGTCTATACGCCGCCCACAAAAGTTCTAGTTCTAGTATTGTTCATCAGGCAGCCACGACATGGGTCCGGTCAATATCATACAGTGTATTTGTACTGTGCAGATGCAACCAACCGCACAAGCTGCAGCAGGTGGAGTGGATTTACTCCCGTGTTGTCGCGCATCCTCCTCCCACTTTGCCACTCAAAACGTTGAAAAATGAAACTTGCGACTGCCAACTCACTCACCACACACCATGGGCAAGCGTTCGGAACAAGCAAAGAAGAAGCGCCGCCTGAACAACGGCGGGCAGGTCGCGAAGCCCGTCGCGGTGCCCGCTCCTCAGGCGCCGACGCCGCCCACCGACTCGGCGTCTGACGAGCTCGTCCTGCCTGAGGAGCTCGAGACGACCGTCTTCACGCTCCGCACACTAGCCGAAAACCCGGACGCACTCGCCGGCAAGGAGATGAAGGACCTCAAGCGGTCGGTGTACGAGCTGCACCGCGTGCTCGCCGAGGGCGCGACGCTGGGCACGAGCCTGACGAGCCGGATTTCCGCCGCGCTGCGCGACTACCGGTTCACGGACGCGCTGGTGCTCCTGTTCGAGATGTACACGCGGCGGCTGCCGCCCAAGCTGGGCGCGCTGCAGCGCTGGGTGCGCGAGTGCGACGCGACGTCCAACGCGGACGGGACGCCGGGCGACCCCGAGGCGCTGCGGTGCCTCGACATGATCCTGCGCATCGCCAACATCGGCGCGGCGGGCAGCGCCGTGTCCGCGGGTGAGAGCGCGACGGCGAGCGACCACGTGCGCAACCCCAAGTTCTGGCGCGCGCGTCCCCCGGTCGACGGCGAGATCTCCATCTGGGACAAGATGCAGGCCGGTACGCTGTGGGGCGGAGACGCGCCGCCGAACCCGTACCCCGGCTTCCGGGCCTGCCACAAGGTGCTGGCTGCCGACAGGCGCCCGCCGAACCTGTACGACTCGACGGTGTACACGTCTGTCGACGGCGCGATCGCGCTCACGCCGAAGGAGAAGCGCCGCGCGCCGAGCAAGATGGACGTGCCGGGCGTTCCCGGGGCGTTTATCATCCTCGACGTGTTCACGCCCGACGAGTGCCTGCAGATCATCCAGGCCGCCACGGCGATCGGGTTCGAGAAGGACCAGGCGGCCGACGGGAGCGCGTTGCAGAAGACCTCGGTGGGTAGCTGGAAGCAGCGGGGCTGACGGTAGATCCTCGCGCGCAACTTTGTGTGGCTCGCCGACCAGGCGTTCCACGACCACTTCTACGCGCAGATCAAGGACTTTGTGCCGGCCCACGCGCAGATCCACGACGGCGTTGGCGGCGGCGCCGTGCGCGCGATCAACAAGCGCTTCAGGGTGTACCAGTACACCGAGAACCAGCTGTACCGGCCGCACATTGACGGCGCGTGGCCCGCTGCCGGGCTGTCGGCTGACGGCGAGTACCTGCACGACTCGCAGCCGGCCGACGACCCGCTGTGGTCGCGCTACACGCTGCTCGTGTACCTCAACTCTGATATTCCCGAGGGCACGGGCAGCACGACGTACTTTTTGCCGTCGAGCGAGATGGGCGTCATGGACGCGACGAGCGTGCGGCCCATCCAGGGCGCCGTGCTGTGTTTCCGTGAGTGTAGCAGGCGGGAGGAGAGGCAGCAGCAGCAGCTAATGTCACAGCGCACGGCGACACGATGGGCTCGCTCCTGCACGAGGGGTCGGCCGTTGGCGCGGGCGGCGGCAAGCTCGTGATCCGTACGGATCTGCTGTACGAGGCCAAGGGGTTCGGCGCGTTCAAGCCGCCCGTCCCGGTGCTCGAGTAGGGGGGTGCAGTGCAACTCTCTCCCCCTCTCTTGCATCTAACCAAACCAAACCACATCATTCTTGTACATATGTAGCACGCATGGCATCAGTAGTCGGACGTCGGACTTGTCGGAGCGGTTGCTGGCTTGCGCACGCCAAAATACTCCCGCGTGGCGTCTAATCTGATAACACGTCGGATGGGAGCGGCGCCGTCCCTGGCGACTCGGCCGACGCGACGCGCCGTAGCGCAGACTTTTCCACGTCGACTCTGCTCTCCTCGCCACCGACTCGTTCGCCACCCACGTACGCCAAGAGATGAGCGCGGAGACTACGACGACGACAACAAAGGCCACGGACACGGCGTCAGAGGTCGCCCCCGCTGCTGCCCCCGCTGCTGCGGCGACGGATGTCGGCGCCGAGGTCGCAGCTGCTGCGCCGGAGACTGCTGCGCAGACGCAGACGGCCGAGCCTGTCGCCGTCGCGACTGAGCCTGTGGCCGCCGCTGAGCCCGCCGCTGTTTCCGCCGTCGCCGACGAGGCGACGCCCGTCGCCGCCGCTACTGCTGTCGCCGATCCCGCTCCCGCGCCCGCCGTCGCCGCTCCGGAGCCCGACACCGCCGTCGCTGCCCCCGCCCCCGCCTGGGAACTCACCCCCGACACGCCCCTCGCCTCGCTCTTCGCGCGCCTGCCCGACCTCCTCACCGCCGCGGGCCACACGCACATCTGGGGCGTGACGCTCTCCCCCGCGACGCCTGCGGCATTCAGCACGCTGCTCGTGCTGCAGAAGTACCTGCGCAGCGTGGCCAACGACGTCGACGCGGCTGCGGCGGCGCTGGAGAAGACGCTGAAATGGCGCAAGGAGTTCGGGCTGGATGCCGGTGCCGACACGCGCGAGTACGGCCCCGACTTTGAGGGCCTCGGGTACGTCTCGACTGTCGGCGTCGGCAAGGGGCAGCGTGAGGTCGTCACCTGGAACGTTTATGGCGCGGTCAAGGACCTCGGCGTGACGTTTGGCGATCTCGATCGGTGAGTGGGGCGCGGGGTGAGAGGCGGGCGGAAAGCTGACTCCGCAGCTTCCTGCACTGGCGCGTGGCGCTGATGGAGCGTGCGGTGGCCAAGCTCGACCTGGCGCACACGACCACCCCGATCCCGAACTACGGCGAGGGCGACGACCCGCACCGCCTGGCCCAGGTGCACGTGTACGACGGCGTGTCGTTCCTCCGCATGGACCCGCACGTCAAGGCGGCGTCCAAGGCCACGATCGAGCTCATGGCCGCGCACTACCCCGAGACGCTGAGCCGCAAGTTCTTCGTCGGCGTCCCGCTGCTCATGAGCTGGGTGTTTTCCGCCGTGCGCCTGTTCATCTCGGCCGAGACGGCCAAGAAGTTTGTTGTGATCAGCTACGGCGCGAACCTCGCTGCTGAGCTCGGCGACAGGGCCGACGTGCCGAAGCAGTTTGGCGGGGAGGCCGGGAGTTTGGGCGAGCTTGAGGCGCGCGACGCGAAGGTCGTGGCGTAGGTTGGTGTTTGATAGTTCGATAGACGAGGTAATCGGCTGCCTCGGCGTGAGGCGGCACTCTTTCATTAATGCTTGGTGTAGTACTGGCCGCTCAGATGCAGCGGGTGGCAATGGGTGCAGTGGGTGGCAATGGGGACAGTGGGCGGGGACTTGGACGCGATGAAGCAGGTCCTCCCCCCTCCCCTCACGACGCTCTGGTCACGGTCGTCAGAGCAGAATAATGCCAGCAGCTTCCAAGACGCGAACAGTGTATCAGTGACACCTCAGTGACACCCAGCGGAGGTCCGTGTCGCCACCCCCCTCCCGACGCGTTTGTCATCGATCCGCAGCCTGCCGACGCCAAGCGGCGAGCAAAGCTGCCAGTGACGCATTCGCCGTCAGACAGTCAGCATCATCAAATTGCTTGTCGACAATCAGCATGCGCACCATCAAATTATCGGCTTCTTGCCAGGCCGCATGCAGCCTGGCACGTTCGTTCGTTCGAGTCACCTTGCTGGATACAGGCCGCACAACCGGCGCCGATAACTCACTACCATCAAATTCGCCCTTCGGCACCATCAAATTCCGCGCCGCGAATTTGATGTTCCGCCGCCGGTGCCAGGTTGTCACAACATAAAATGTCAACGAGCTATCGCTGGGAACGGTTACACGCACCCACACACACACAATGAACTCGGCAGCATCGACCATGAGCGTCAAAGACCTGCCTCCGAAGGACGTGCCGGCGCCCGCGCCGGCGGTGAAGGAGCGCTCGAGTGCAGGTAGGTTGGTGCTGCTGGCCATCGCTGACTGCAGCGCGTATCGCGTCCGGGCTGGGGTGGATCGACCGTCTTCTCCCGCTGCTGATTTTTATCGCCATCGTGCTCGGCATCGTCATTGGTGCGTTTGGCCGTGGGTGCGTGTGCTGACTCCGCAGGCAAGTACGCGACTGGGGTCGACGCCGTGCTCAATGGCGGAACGCTCAACGGGGTGTCTATTCGTGCGTTTCGTGGCGGGCGTGTGCAGCGCTGACTTTAGCCATTGTCGTCGGCCTGCTGGTCATGATGTGGCCGATTCTCACGAAAGGTAAGGCCGACTGCTGACCAGAGCGTGCTAACCCTCCCAGTTCAGTACGAACGCTTCCCCGTCATCTTCTCGAGCGCGCAGATCTGGAAGCACATCGCCTGGTCGCTCCTCATCAACTGGGTGATCGCGCCGTTCGTCATGCTCGGCATCGCGTTCGCCACGCTGCCCGACCAGCCGACGTTCCGCGACGGCGTGCTGCTCGTCGGCATTGCGCGCTGCATCGCGATGGTCATGATCTGGAGCACGCTCGCGGGCGGCGACACAAACTACTGCGCGATCCTGGTGATTATCAACTCGCTCCTCCAGATGGTGCTCTTCTCGCCCATGTCGCTGCTGTTCATCAACGTCATCTCAAAGGGCAGCATCAAGCTGCAGTACGGCAAGACGGCGATTGATGTGTTAATCTACCTCGGCATCCCGTTGGCGGCCGGCGTCATCACGCGCTTCGCCATGCGCGCGCTCCTCGGCGAGAAGCGCTTCGAAGGCCCGTTCTTGACGTGGTTTAGCCCGCTCGCGCTCCTCGGTTTGTTGTATACGTGAGTTGCCGCCACGATGCTCCAACTCCAACTGATACTCGCCCCCAGCATCATCCTCATCTGCATGCAGCAGGCCACCCGCATCCTCTCGCACATCGGCATCGTCTTCCGCGTCATGGTCCCGCTCGCGCTGTACTTCGCCGTCATGTGGAGCCTGACCTTTGCGCTCTTCAACTGGCTGTCGCGCAAGCGCGGCATTGCCGCAGGGTACGACTACGACAAGGCCGTTGTGCAGTCGTTCACCGCGGCCAGCAACAAGTGGGTGTGGTGATACGAGCGACACTGACGCCGCCCAGCTTTGAGCTCGCGATTGCGGTTGCCGTCGCCGTGTTCGGTGTCGGCTCGGATCAGGCGCTCGCGGCCACGCTCGGCCCCATGGTCGAGGTGCCGGTGCTCCTGGCGCTCACGTACGTGTCTGTATGGTTCAAGCGCCGCCTGCGGTGGGGCACCAAGGCGGAGAACGAGGCGGCGGTTGCGGCCGGCGCGCAGCCGCCGGTGTAGGGTGTTATCGTGTCATATAATATAACATAGAATGCATGGGTCGATAGACACAGCAGGGCACGCTCCCGGCCGTCCTTTGGCACGCATCCTCGCCCCAAACGGCGAGTGCAGCGCTTCCCCCTTGTCGTTGGGCAAGATGCTTCTCGGCGTCGGGGGGTGCGTGGCGGTGTGGGCGTTGCGGCGCGTCGCGCCAAGGTATATCAAGGCGTCAAAGACGGTCATGCCATGCCCCCTACGCGTCTGGACGCCGCCTCACGCCACCAGCTGCTACAATCTCGCCACGCAAGCACCTCACTTCCGCCACACGATGCCACCACCCGCCGTCGCGCCCGCCACGCCGCGCGCCGACGCCCTCGCAGCGGGCTTCATCCCGACCCTCACCGCGGGCAACGTGCACGCCTGGGTGGCCGGGGTGCGCTGTTTCCTGCGCGTCATGGACGCCGGGGGGATCCTCGACCGGCGGGACAGCGAGCCGGGGCGCGCGGTGCGGGGCCCACGGAGCTCGCCTTGTGTTCGAGGCGGCAACAAGCCACAGACGGACGCGCGCGCGTCCACGTCCGCGCACGACACCGACGCCGACGCCCCGCGTATCCTCGTCGTGCCGGCCACGCCCACGCCTGTGCCCGCCCCGCGCGCCGCCTCCCCGCCGACGAGCCCGACGACGATGGATGCGCACGCGGCGGCCTGCACGCATCCGTACGCGCTCGACAGCGATAGCGAGGCGGATCCCCCCGCCTCGCCCGAGATCGCCGGGATGCACATGCCCACCGGGGCGGCAGCGACCACGCTCGTCACTACCGCCAGCGCCCGCTCCGCGGCGTGGGCGGCGTGGGCGGTGCGCGAGGCGCGCGCGCGGCGTGTCATCCGCGCGACGGTGCACGCAGCCGACTATGCCGAGATTGCGGTGCTGTGGTGCGCGTTCGACCAGTTCGAGTACTTGTTGGCCAAGTATGGTGCGGCGGCGACAATGACGCCGGCAGCATGATGCCATCTGCTGAAACGTTACCCCTCCCCCGCGGCGCGGTGACCGCGTCACGCTTTGTTGCTAGCCTCGGTAGCTCGCCCTGGCTGATTGCTGGCCCGAGGCGAGCTTACCCCTTGTGGCGGCGGCGAGCGTCGTGGACAATGACGCCACGCGTTAACCTTGCCGCAATGGTGGGCCGTGGTGGGCTGTCGGTGGTGCTGATGCAGGGCGAGGGGGGCAAGGGGGCCCAAAGGGGTTGACGAGAACAAGAAAGGCAAGCGCGAGAGCAAGCAACGGCGAGTACATCATCCTGTTGTAACCTACTACTTACTGCTCGTCCGGCAACGCCTTCGGGCTGCCTGCCGCCTGCCCCGGCGCGGGTCGTGCACCCGACGCCCCAATGCACCCACCCACCAGCACCACCATGCAGCCCGCAGCACGCATGCAGATCCATGCGGGCTGCTCGTCGAGGCATGTGCATCGACGTCCCAAACTTTTCACCTCTAGCATCCTCAACAACAGCGCACTCGCGATCCCATTCTCCGATACCCGACACGATTAGCGTAGGTGCAGGCGGCATCTCATCGGCTGACAGCGTAGCCAGCTCGCGGAGACTGGCAACCTTCCCTGTCCTAGCAGCGCGCAGGGAAGAGACACCCCCGCACACCCAACTCGGACGACCCGGTCACACTCGTCACACAGCAGACAGTAAGTGGCAGATGGCGACGACCCCGCTGACATGCGAGGCCAGGCCGCTTGCCGCTGCCGTGCCGCCGGTGCCGCTCCCCCCGTCCCGCTAGGCCGCTGCCGCCGGCAAGGCCCGAGCCAGCCTGAGCACCTTCCCTCCCTCGCTCGCCCCGCCCCGCCCCCCCTCCCCCGCCATGAGCGTCGACATCTCCAATCTCATCACCAAGCTCGCGCTGTCGGTCGACTTTGCCGGCTACGAGGAATGGGCGCACTCGATCGAGGGCCTGTCGCTCATCTGGGGCATTCAGCCGGTGCTGCTCGGCGTCGAGCGCGAGCCGTTCCGGCGCGGCGTGGACCCCGAGAACCCCAAGGACCGCGGGGTCGTGTACCCCTCTGCCGAGGTCGCCGGGGTGCACCGCCCGCGGTCGAGCGCGCGCGCGCCCAACCAGCCGACGTGGAACGCCGAGATGCAGGCCCAGTGGACAGACTGGCAGCAGCGCGAGAACCGTGCGCGCGGCCTGCTGCTCATGACGGTCAAGCCTGATATCCTGGGCCAGATAAAGCATCTGTGGTCGGCGTACCACATGTGGCTTGCGATCGGCAAGATCTTCAGCCGCGCGTACAAGAAGAAGCTGACGTACGGCCCGGTCACGGCGCCGGTCGCCCTCGTACACGCCGCGCGCAAGGACGACGAAGACAGAACGTTAAGGCGGGCCGTGAGCTTTGCGGTCGTGCAGGTGCCGACGGCGAACGGCGGCATGGCGCTTGTCCCGGCAGAGGGGCTGCCGTACGCCGTCGCGCCGATGCAGCAGTCGCCCCAGCAGCCGCAGCTGCAGGCGGCGTTCACCCAGTCGCCTGCGACGACGCCAAGCCCGCAGCCCACGGCGACGCCTACGCGCCCGACGTCCGCGGCGTCAGTGACGACGCCGTCGCACGCGCCGTCTGAGGGCCACCACGCCGGCGCCAACGGCGTGAACGGCACGAGCGGCACTCCGGCCGGCAACCGCAGTGCGCACGATGGCTTGGGAGCTTCGCCCGTGACGCCAGCGACGCCGGCCAACGGCAGCGCCGCGTCCGCCGCCCCAACCGCGTCCCCCTCGGTGAACGGCTCGCCCAACCCCGAGCCGACCTGGTCGCCGCTGTCGAGCCCCGCGTCGTCGGTCGCGAGCTCGATGCCGACGGCCGACCACACGCCGACACACAGCCCGACGCACAGCCCCAAGGCGACGATGGTGCCGCTCAACGACGGCGCGGCCGCCGCGCGCCTCAAGGGGTTCCGCAACTTTGGCTGGATTTAGAGGGTGGCAGAAACGGACGGACACTGCGTGTAAAGTACCATATGTAATTTCCAGAACAATAGAAGGCTTGAGAAGGGTGTCAGGGGGTGGGGAAGGGGCGGATGGGGGTCTCGGACATCTCGGCTACGTGCTGCGGTGTGTCGGCCTCGGCTGGCGCACTGGCTGGCGCAAAGTGGAGGACGCCACGCTCGGTCAGCATTTGTGAGGTGCGGCGCCGACTTGTTGCCTCCGGCGGTGCAGCGGCCCTGTGCTTGCTGCCCCGTCTCAAAATACACATTCCGCGATCGCAGCTACCATGGCGCTGGCGACACCACCATTTAACTCTGGCCGACATCTCGCGGCACCTCACATCCGCCCCCACCGTGCCATGCGCATCGCAGCGACACGATGCCGCGCGGACGCTCAATAGACCACAGCCTGGCTCCGACGCGGAGCCTCATCAACCAGCGCGACTATCGTGCCCGGCGCGCCGCAAAGCTCGTAAGCCGGGCTCGGAGGGGCCCTCGAGGGCCCTCGTTTTGCCGCTAGAGCGTCCCGCTGACACACTGCGCAGAAAGAGCTCGAGGACGCCGTCACCCGCCTGACTGCCGAGAACGCCGCGCTGCGCGCCGAGGTCGCCGAGCTCCGCGCGTGCGTGCCCTCAAACTACAGCCTCACGGCGGCGCAGCAGGGCGTGATTGAGGCGGCGCGCTCGCAGCTCGTCACCGCGCTGCGCGGGCTCGACTCGCTCGAGCAGGTGACGGCGTTCGTGGGAGGCGCGCCGGCGGCCGGTACGGCTGGTGGTGTTCCCTCGTCGCCGGCGCCTCGGGCATCCGCACCGCCGCCGCCGCCGCCGCCCCACTTTGCGCCGCCGCCGTCGGCGCATGTGTCCGACGGCGGAAGCGGCGCAGACGCTACTGTGCCCGTCAGCCCGGCGCTCTCGGCCATGACGGACCTCTCGGGCGCGTCGTACGCGTCGTCGTATGTCTCGCAGCACCAGCCGTCGCCGCACGCGGTGCAACAGCACCAGCAGCAGCAACAGCCCCAGCAGCAACACCAGCACACCCACGGCCCTCGCGCCGGACCCGCCCAGCCCCAGCTCGATCCCAGCTGCTGCGGCGGCCTGTTCGACTGCTCCGAGATGCCCGGCGTGCAGATGAGCGACATGCGCTCGTCGTGGCGCCAGCCGCCGGGCCCGCAGCAGCAGCAGCAGCAGCAACAGGCCGCCCCGCCCCCGCACCTCGCCCCGCCGCCGCAGCAGCTCGGTGGGCCGCACTCCCCCGGCGTATCGCCGCTCGTCTCGCCCGTCATCTCGCCGACGCATCAGCCGGCATGGTACGGCAGCGGCGGCGTGGCGCACGGCCACAGCCCACAGCCGTTCGTGCACCACCCGCACGCCGAGGCCAATGGCCATGCCACCCAGCCCCAGCCCCAGCCGCACCAGCACGGCCCACACACCGCCCCCGACGAGCTCGTTCCCGGCGGCACGGGCAAGTGCTGCATGGGCGTGATCGACTGCGGCCTCCTCGGCGTCAGCGACACCGAGTAATGTTTCTATAGTTGTATACGATACACGAATGTATTCTTGGTCAATGGGCGGGGAAGTGCACAGATCAGCGGCGGCCGCCGTATCTTCCGCCGCGTCCACCGCGTCTGCCGCCACTCGCACCGCGTCGCTGGCTTGGCACGGCATACTTGCCGCCCGAATTGGGCCTATTACATTGAGTCTATGCCATGTATGACTGATACAACTTGTGCGCGCCGGCACACGTCGGCAAGCGAGCCGATGAGCGCCGCGTGGCTTGGCGGCGCCACTCGGCCCCTATCTCTGTCGGGGGCGGGCAGCGCTGCCGCAGGCCCACCCGGAGGGCTCTGACCTGCCGAGAGACTGAGCGACTTGGGCCAGACCGGCTGGACGCCATGCCACTGCGCGGCCGCGGCACCTGCCAGCAGCCGACCCAACCTCGGCCTTACTCCACGTCGATCTCCAGAGCCCCCGTCATGCGCTGCAGCTCATCAAACGTGGTGGAATACACGGCGGCCGGGTGCCCCGCCGCGGCCCAGAGCACGGGGTATCTGCGCAGCCAGCCGTCGATCCACGTGCGTATCGGCGCGGGATGCGCGATGGGGCTGACGCCGCCGATGACCTGGCCGGAAAACTTCTTGACTTGCGCCGCGGACGCGCGCTTGAGCTTGCCCTCGAGACCCATGCGCGGGACCACCGCGTCCGTGTTGACGCGGTGCGCGCCGGAGGTCAGGAGGAGCACGGGCGCGCCGGCGCTGTCCACGAACAGCAGCGAGTTGGCGATCGCGCCCACCTCGCACCCGAGCGCGTCGGCCGCGAGCTGCGCCGTGTGCACCGAGTCTGGGAGGACGCGGACTTCGCCCTCACCGCCGCGGGCGGAGAGCTCGGCGCGGAAGGCGACGATGCGGTCGTGCTCTTTTGGCGTGGACGTGCCGGTTGCGGGGGTCGCGCTGCCCGATGCGGCGGAGGGCTTGGGCGGCTCGGTGGGGGCTGACATGAGGTGCCGGGCTGGGTATGTCGCGGGGAAGAGTGTGCACTGAGCCAGGTGTCGGCCTAGCTGTGAGGTGCGGGCGCGAGAGAGTATCGTGAGTGGGGGTTTACCGCGAGGCGGGTGGTAAGTTGTGTTAGTGGTGTGAGGTAGTGTTCGACTCGACTCGTCGAGCACGGTCCGCCAAGTGACGCTCGCCCATACCCCACCTCCACCCCCGCAGGCTGCTTGGCGGAATCAAATCCACGTGGTCTTCAGCCCCAGCCCCGCACGTGACCCTCGCCACCCCCCACCCAGACCGACCTCCGTCACTCGACCGCCTCTCAACCACTTCGACCGTTTCGTCATCTGACACCCCGTGCTCGGCGTATATCTCCACTCTCCAGACCTGGACCGACCACAGACCCAGGTAAGTGGAGAGAGTCCGACGGAGTGCCTGGACCGCTGCGCTCGCTCTATTCGCCACCTCATCTACCAACGCGCGTGCTCGCGACAGTGCGCCCAGCCCATCCGTCCGACCACGACGCTCCACTCCCCACCTACCTACCCCAGCCTTGTCTCTTCTCTATCTACACCTCTTCCGACCCTTGCTCACACCCCAGCCTAGCCCAGCGCTGCCCCTCGCCCACGTCCCCCACCCACTCCTCACCACGTCGCCCCTAGCCTCCCAGATGTCGACGGCGTCGGACGCCCTCGCGCCGCCGCCGCCGCTGCTCGAACGCCGCAAGTCGGTCCCCGTCGACCCGAGCAAGCTGAACAACACGCCCGCGCCGCTCCCGCCGCAGGCCGTCGCGCCGACGTCGCCCCCGCCGCCCGAGCCCGCTGCCGGCGCGGCAGACTCGGCGTACCTCAACGCCGGGGATGGGCCGGTCGAGCCGCCATCGCACCCGACCGTCGCGGAGACGGGCACGCTCGCCACGGGGTTCGGGCACGGCGACGGCCCGGTGCAGGGCCAGCTGCAGCGCCGCGAGAGCGACGTCAAGCGCCGCATTATTCGTCTCGCGAGCTTTGGCGGCGAGGGCCTCAAGATCAAGCCGCCGGTGCCGCTGCCTGGCGACGCGTACGCCGGCGAGGTGGACGGCGTCGCGTCCGAGAGCGCCATCGAGACGGACAACGGCGGCGTGTCGGCTGGCGCCCCGGCGAGCTTTGACAACTATCGCTTGTAGGCGGCGGCGCGGGGCAGCTGCGGCGCGCGCAGTCTGCCCTCGGACGACCGACGGAAGCGACGATACCCCTCCCCCCGACGACGACAAACTACAAAACGACGTTGCGATGCTGCACATGATGGGCGCTGTAAGATACTGCAGGCAGTGCGGAGGCCCCACCGGAGAGGCGACGTGTGAGAGGCGTAGGCGCGACCCGGCTCGATTCTGGGACTACAGTACCGAGTATGAATTGTATGAGTGCGATACGAGCGGTGTGCCACGGCGCGCCGTCGCGATGGCAGCCCGAGATCAATCGTTATCGCAACCAGGCAAGTCCTCGGGCCACCCGACGGCGATAAGTGACAGTCATCCATGTCCCGCCACAATCAAGCAACCATGGCAACGGACGAGGAGGTGTATCTTGGGATATCTTGGGATGTGGTGGAGCCAAGCGGGCTGGGGTGATTAAGGCCGAGGTAGTGGTCACGGGGTCGGCGCGCGATTGCGAGATGGGTGGCGGCATGCCATGTCTGGCAATGTCGCTGGTGTTTCGGGCTGCGCCATTCCGTACGGCGACTGTCGTTGCACGCTCCTGCGACGCACGTGACGGCGAGTGTGGCAGTGGTCCTCCGGCCGGCTGGCGACTCACTCATGTAGCTGGTACCTCAAAGCTTGTGAGGCAACACGGTCTTCCATCGCCGATACGGACGGCCAGGAATAGCTCGGCTGCCCACCAGCTCGAGAGACACCAGCTCGAGAGAGAAAACCCTCCTCCGAGCGATGCATTGGACGCCCAGCCCTTCACGGCGTGATCGCCGTGCGCTTAAGCAGGTCGCCACAACTCGATGACGGCGAGTCACGTGACTCAGCTTCAATCAAGGCAACCGCCGCCGCCACTGCTGTCATTTTTTTTTTTTTTCCGCCGAGCTGTGCCTTGCTCCCGTAATGTTCAGGGCCGAGCACGGACAGACGGCCACTCTGGCGGCGACAACGAGAGTGCGACGATTGAAACCTTGCCTTTTGAGTGCGAACCACAGCGGCCATGGACATTGCGCATGCTGTACACATGCTGGCATGCTTAGGCCCAGTCGGTGTATATGCCGAGCTGGGAGCCGGAGTGCGGCTACTGGTAGCTGGTACTGCGGTCTCTGTCTCTGCGCCGCATGGCGTGCTGGCTGCGCCGCGCGCCGGTGCCAGCCCCTCCCGCGTCTGCGTGCTCGATGGACTGACTAGCTGGGTGTGTGTGTATCTGTGACACCTGTCCGTGTTTCGTTTGATCGTCCGCTTGCTGCTTGTTGGCTCCTGCTCTTTTCGGGGGTGCAACAGGTGCACAGGTGCGACAGCCAGAGAGAGTTTAATGCATGAGCAGGTTTTAGCCAGCGGTGCCCTGAGCGCACGGACCGCTGCACTGGCTCGCGGTCCAATGCGACGGACAGCTGGGCGTCAGGGCCGTGGGCGAATCCATCCATCCCCGGCCCTGAGGGTAAGGCTTAAGGGCGCAATATGACGATGACCTCGGCGGCGGCGGCACGGGCTGCTGGGCGCATGCTCGGCTGTCCCGCCGTGCCGCCCGCCCGCAGTGCGTGCTGTGCGCCCCTTGGCTCTGGTGCGTGCAGGCAGCGCTGCGCCAAGTGTCATCCAACCTGCACGGCTTCCCTCGGCCCAGCGTCCGTCCGCTCCTCTCACTGCCTTGACCACTCCCACCGCTGCACCACCACCATCCGGTGCACTCACTCTCTCACACACACACACCTTCCCTCGTTAGCTTGCTGCTTCCTCTCTCCACTTCTCTCTTGTCTCCTCTATCGCTCGTTGCACCCCACAACGCAGCACCCACCCCCCGTCGACGACCCAAAAGCATATCGACTCACGACTCCCACCCCAAACACTGCACACATCGCATACCCACACACCGTCACGGCACAGCCCCAACCGCCCCGACCTCCTATCACTCAACCGCTTCACCCCCCCCCCCCCCCCCCCCCCCCTCCCCCCACCCACCCGCCATGTCCAACTCGCCCCAAGGGCGTGCCCGCGGCCCTCGCGGACGACGAGCCCCAGCCCCAGTGCCATCACCTCACGACTCGAGGATGATCTTCGAGCGACCCCATATCGAGGCCCGTCAGAATGGCTCCGAGAGCGAAGTCCCCCCATCCCCTTCCGGTGAGTACAGCCCCCCACCACGCTGTAGTTGTTGTAGCCGCCTCCACTGGCGACAATCACCCCTTTATTCTGATGCGAACGTTCGCCTGACCAGAACCTCCTCCGTCTACGACCACCACTCCATCGCCCACGCCCGAACCAACGTCATCAACGACAACGACAACGACAACGACAACGACATCAGAGGTACCTCCCTCTCCTACGACTACGACAGAAGTGCCGCCGAGCCCGACGACTACGACACAACCGCCGCCGAGCCCGACGACCACGACACAACAGCCGCCGAGCCCCACAACGACCACACAGCAACCCCCGGACCCGACGACTACGACCAACCCACCCGTGCAGCCGCCTACCACCCCTCCTACGCAGCCGACCACCACACCACCACCGGTACAGCCCACTACAACTGTTGTGGTGCAGCCGACCACTACACCGGGTGTGGTGCAACCTACTACGACCCCGCCAGTGTAAGTACGGTAGCATATTAGGCGGGAGATAAAGGGAGTGTGTCGCCCCAGGGTGCGAGCTCCGCCAATCCCTAGCGTCGTGCTCCTGTGGCAGCATGGGCACTCTGTGCACGCAATCTTGACCCAGACTCTTGGCCATCATGGCTGACGCCACAGTGACCCTGGCGTCGTCACATCGACCACTATTGTGACTCCCCCGACCACGACTGGACCAGCACCACCCCCCACCGGCGCCCCAGTCGGGCCTACCACTTCCACGACGTTTGTTACCCCCGGTCTCGTCACGACGCCGACAACGCTGCCGGACTCGACGGCGTCGACGCTGATCAAGCTGACCACGACCGACTCGCGCGGCAGCTTGGTGACGACCGCTCCGTCTTCATTTACTACGGCCATCCCCACCACCTCGAATGGTGTCGTCTACACTGTTACCCAGGTGATTCACAACCCATCGGGCTCGCTCGACCAGGGCTCGTCTGGCGGATCGTCGTCGTCCTTCTTCAACAACCACGGTGCTGTCGCCGGTGTGTTTGTTGTCGTCGGTCTTGCTGTTGTGGCGATTCTCGGAGCCCTCGGCCTGCTCTTCTATCGCCGCCGCAGACGCCAGCGTATTGACCGTGAGGTTACTGCTGCTGCCGCCGCTGCGTCGGCTGCCGCATCGCGCTCGCCTCTGGACGAGATGGACGACGTGCACTCGAGCCACCCGACGTCCGAGTCGTACCCGTCGACCATGTCGCAGCCCATGACGCAGTACAACCAGTACGCTGCGACGTACGGCAACGCTGGCGGCTACGACCCCTTCTCGCTCGAGGGCGCGGCGACCACTGGTGCTGCTGCTTACGGCGGCTACCAGGCTGGCGAGCACATGGGCCACCACCAGCAGCCCTATGGCAGTGCCGACGACCACCAGGGTTACTACTACGACCACGACTCTGGAGGACACCACTACGACCCTCTCGACACGCACTACAATGAGAACTCGCCGCCTACCGGCCAGCCTCTGTATGGCCGTTACGAGGACGACCCGTACGGCCACGGAGCGTACTCTGGCGGCGAGGGCAGCATTGACACGCCGCTCGAGAGGCCGGACCCGTTGCATGTGACCAACCCGAGCCACGGCCCCAACTTTGGCCGACCTTAGTGCGCATCGCGTCTGCTCTCTGAACACTGTTAGGTAGCTTGCTCCACACACGATAAGCGGTGCGAGCCCACGGCGCACCGGCCTCGTCCTTGTTGCACACATAATCTTGGCGAGCAGTCGCCAATATAGACCACACTCATTCACCTCACTCGTTTGTAGCGTCAGCGTCATGCAGTCGAGTATCTGTAGCGGTAGCGGGCACGGCCGAGGGCGAAGGAGTGCAGCCTGAACGTTGACGCACGTCGGCATGTTGAACACCCCAATGCCTCGTCGGCACGACTCGTATCGGATCTCGCCGCGGCGGCCCACTGAAGAGTGGGTCGATCGGCCCAATGGCACGGGTACTTAGAGGCGGGGGGAATCTCGTCGCATCCCCCCGTCTCTCTCTCTTTCTGTCATCACAATGCCGCAGCAGCACAACAAGTCGCCGTTTGACGTCGTCGTCCTCGGCGCGGGGAGTGAGTCGAGCCGGGTGGGGTAGCTGCTGACGCCAGTCCTGGGCGTCGCCACGGCCGACGCGCTCACCGAGGCCGGGCTGCGTGTTGCTATCGTCGCGCGCGATCTGCCCGAGGACGCGCACTCGGCGCAGTTTGCCTCGCCGTGGGCTGTGAGTGGGGCGGGCGTGCGGCGTCGTGCAATGCCGCAGTGCGATGTAACGCAGCGCTGACGCTGCCTCCCGTCCGTCCTTAACGTCCTGACGTCGTCGGTATTTTTGTCCTCTGATGTTCTCTCCGGCATGCCGACCCCGCCTACCTTGTCTCGTCTTTGACAACAGGGCGCAAACTGGTCCTCGTTCGCAGCCAACCCCGCCGAGCAGAAACGCGACGCGCTCACCTTCCGCCGCTTCTCCGAGCTGTCGGTCGCGCATCCCGAGATCGTGCGCCGCTACCCGTTCAAGTATATCTGGAACACGGACGTGGGGTACGGGAGCCCGTGGTACAAGGATGTCGTGGAGGACGTGAGTGGGTTGGGGTGGGGCGTGGCGGCGTGGCTTCCTGTCCTGCCACTATCAGCTGCCTCGCACTCGCTGCGCTCGTGCTCTACTAACGCACCCAGTTCGGCCCGCTCGACACCGCCGCCGTGCCAAAGCCGTACACCCAAGGCGTGTCCTTCACCTCGTTCTGCCTGAACCCCGCGCGGCTGAACGCGCACCTCGTCGCGCGCCTCAAGGCCCGCGGGGTGCCCTTCATCCGCGCGCGGCTGGGGTCGCTGGACGAGGCGTTCGCCGCCGTCGGCAACGTCGACTTCGTCGTCAACGCCACAGGCTTGGGCGCACGCACGCTCCTCGGCGTCGAAGACCCCGCCGTCTTCCCGATCCGCGGGCAGACGGTGCTCGTGCGCGCGCCGGGCGTGAACACGTGCTTTGGCGTGCGCGACCGCGACCTCCCCGCCGGCGAGTCGTGCTACATCATCCCGCGCCCAGGCTCAGACGGGTGCGTGATCGTCGGCGGCACGTTCCTGCCCCACAACTACTCCCTGCTGCCGGAGCGCGAGACGGCGCAGCGCATCCTGCAGAAGGCGTACGCTATCTGTCCTGAGCTCGCTGGTGTGAACGGTAAGAGCTGGGAGGACATCGAGATCGTCAGCCACAATGTCGGGCTGCGGCCCGCGCGCGAGGGCGGCCTGCGCCTCGAGATTGAGGAGCGCGAGATCGCCCCGCAGCGCCAGACGCTCGTGCCGGAGCTCGGGAGGGCCGCCGCGCCGCGCAGCGTCGCCGTGCTCCACTGCTACGGTATCGGCCCGGCCGGGTACCAGGCCAGCCTGGGCATCGCCGAGGAGGCCAAGCAGCTCGCGCTCGGCTACCTTTCCAAGAAGGCCGCAAAGGCCAGGTTGTAGTAGTTAGTTGCCCATCGGAATGAATACATGCACACGTCGCTCGCTTGAAACATGCATGCGGCTGCAATCTACCTATGCCACTAACTACCGCCTCCGCCGCGTAGACCGCCGCTGCTGCTGCTGCTCTTCCTCCTCGCCAGACTCCCACCCGTCCGGCCCAAGCCCAGCCTTGCCGCTCGCGCCGCTCGCGGGCGTGCTCGTCCCCTCATCATCGCGCTTGCGCTTGTCGCGCCGCGACGACCTCCGGTCAGAGCTCGCGCCATAGCGATCATCGCGCTCCCCATAGCGGTCGTCGCGCTCGCCGTACCGGTCGTCGCGTTCGCCGTAGCGGTCATCGCGTTCACCATAACGGTCGTCGCGCTCGCCTCCGTACCGGTCGTCACGCTCGCGATCACGCTCGCGCTCGCCGTACCGATCGCCGCCGCCGCCGCGCTCGTCATACTCTCCCTCGCTGCCGTCCTCGTGCCGGTCGTCGTGGTCCCGTCGTGACGAGCTGCGCTCACTACGGTCGCGCTCACGGTCGCCGTATCGGTCGCGCTCCTCGTATCGGCCGTCACGGTGGTCGCGCTCCTCGTACCGATCTCGTCGCTCGCGCTCCCGGTACTCGCTGCGTGCTGGCGACGCTGACCTGCTACGCTCGTGGTGCGATCCAGGGCCAGAGCCACCGCCGTACATGTCGTCGCCATAGTCCAAGGATGTACCGGCTGCCGCGGACTCTGCGACGCGGTCTTTGTCCTTGAAGCGACCCGCCTTGGGGCCCTTGGGGATGTTGCCGGCGAGGACTGCCGCGCGGGGACCGACAGGAACTGCGGTGTGAACTAAGCTCGGGATCGCTGTAGCTCACCTCCTCCACGGCCGCGCAATGGCACGCCGCCACGACCGCGTGCCGCCACATGCCCGCCGCGTCCGGCCACTGCGGGAGGAGCCTGACCTTGCGGCTGGCCGTCTCCTTGGGGCTGCATAATGTCAGCAATTGTACTGGTGAAAGCCGCGACTCACCTCTCCAGCACCATCCGCTCCTCCCTCCTCCTGCTTGATCTGCGGAGCCGGCACCTGCTGGCCTGTCACGGGCGTTAGCCCTGGCCTACGTTCCCTTCAGCTCCACGTACCCTGCCTCTGCAAGCCTTGCTGCACAGCCTGCTGCTGCTGCTGCTGCTGTTGTTGTTGCTGCTGCTGCTGCTGTTGCTGTTGTTGCTGCTGCTGCTGCATGGCGTTGCCCATCATTCCCATGCCCATGCCGCCCTGCATGTTCTGCGCGTTCTGCATAGCAAACATGGCCGTGGGGTCCATACCCTGCATGGCCATCATCTGCATTTGCTGCATCTGCTGCAGCTGCTGGGGGTTGGGTGCCATCTGCACCTGCAGCATCTGGGCCATTTCGGGCGTGATCTGGCCCATGGGGCCGAGTGATGCCTGGGGCGTCAGCGAGCTGGACCTCGTTGCGAGCTGAACCTCGTCGCCACTCACCAAAGCCCTCGCGCCCTGCTCCATCTCCTGCCTAAACTTCAAGAACTTGGGGTATGTCACCTCGTCGAAGCCGTAGTTGAACCAGTCCGAGATGTCGCTACCAGGGCGGCGCCACATCTGTCCAGATCCCTCAAACTGCGCAGTGTCGACATCGTAGACTGACGTGCCGGTCGATGGGATGATTCCGGTGGGGTTGGTGGGGTCGATTGGCGCCGACGACGACGGGGCAGTCTGCACAGGGAGGTTCGAGTGGGGGAGATAGGTAGTGGGGGGCGGGCCATTGCCAGCGACAATAACCTGGGACGGGGCAGCGTCGTTGGACGCAGCTGGCGTAGGGGTGCTGGTTGACTGTCCTGGGCGCGCAGGGGGGGTGTAGTCGGTCAGCGCGTCTGGGACGGCAGGGGTGGCGGCCGAGGCTGCAGTTGTCAGCTATGTCTTCAGAAGGGACGCCTAGCTTACACCTTGCGGCCACTGGCTTGACGGGTGAGACGGCAGCGGCGGTAGCACCAGTCGACGTGTGTGCCCACTTGCCGATACCAATGACGTTGGACTGGGGCTGCTGGGGCTTCCTGTTGATCGTCAGGCGGCTGCCCTCTCCCACGAACACCCCACTAACCTCAGATCAAGCGTGCGCTGAGGACCAGACGTAAAGACGAGCTTGATGTCGTCGTCGTCCGAGTCACTGTCATCGTCCTCATCGTCGTCGCCCTCCTCCTCGACACCGCCGTCCTCGGGCACCTCATCGACCACCCTTTCCTCGGCGACGGCATCGGTCGGGGCGATACCATAGGCAGCTAATGAGCTGTCCTCGTCAGCATGTATGCCAGCTATGTCGACTCACGCAGCCATCGAGTCGCTGATGCTGCCGTTTGCCGCTGGCGGCGCGGGCGCTGCTGCAGCTGCAAGTCAGATTCGCCTGCCATACAATCCACCCACGCTCAGCGGCCACCTTGGCCGGGGACGGCTGGTCGCCGTACAGGAAGGAGTCGTCGTCGTCCATGTCCATCGTATGCTGCGTGAGCTGCGTGTGATGGAACGAGGTCGAGAGTGAGGTGCAAGATGGTCGCTCGATGGATGGGCTCGTTTCCACTCATTCATTGTTGGACCGCGGTGAAAGCGGAGGGCAGAGGCTATTGGGGGGGCTGGATAAAGGCGCCACGTGGACGAGGGGGGGGGGACGTCACGTGGCTATCTGCGGATCCGTCAAGATGATCCAAAAGTCGGATCGCGAGTCGCGTTGATGTAGATCGAGTCCGACGACCAGCAACATCTCTACAACACCCATACCCCCAACCCCGTCACAATGGCGCCCCGCCCGAACGACAGCCCAGACGTAAAGGCCTCCAAGGCGCTGTCCTACATCCTGCGCCACGGCGCCGAGAAGGAGGGGCTGTACATCCGCTCCGACGGCCTGGTGAAGCTCAAGGCGGTGGTGAGTGAAGTGGCGCGGCGCTCCCCTGACGCCAGCTCGCCCGGCCACGGATGAAGGAGATCGACGAGGCGACCGTGTTCCGGCTCGTGGAGGAGAACGCGAAGAAGCGCTTCGAGCTCTCGTTCGGGTACGACCCCTCCCCGCCCAAGCCCAAGAAGAAGCCCGTGCCCAAGAAGAAGAAGGCGGTGCCCGGCGCCGCGCCGGTCGACGCGGTCGCCGAGCAGCTCGCCAAGGCGAGCGTCGCCGAGCCGGCCCCAGAACCGCAGTGGACCGAGCTGCCGTTCGTCACCCTGCCCCCGCCGACGGAGGGCGAGCCGTCCGAGCCCCGCGGCGAGTGGTGGATCCGCGCGACGCAGGGCCACTCGATCGCGCTCGAGGGAACGGGTCACCTCGAGCCTGTTGTTGTGGACGACGCCGCGACCCGCGAGCGTGTCGGACTCATGGTTCACGGCACCCGGTGGGAGCTGTTCGAGACTCTGAGTGGGTGTAGCTATGCATGAGCTCCTGTAGCTAACCCGCCCAGAACAGCAGGGCCTGTCCAAGATGAACAGGCAACACGTCCACCTTGCCCCCGCGCTCAAGGACCACCGGATCCGTGGGTTCTCCTACCCCTGACGAGCTAACCCATCACAGTGCCACGCAACGGCTCCACCCTCCTCATCTACCTCGACCTCCCCGCCATGCTGGCCGCGCAGCCGCCGATCCCAGTCTTCACGGCTGCCAACGGCGTCGTCCTCACCCCCGGAGACGCGGACGGCATCGTCAGAAAGGAGTACTGGCTCAAGGCGGTACACGTTACCAAGGGCAAGCACTACGTCGTGTGGGCGGATGGTAAGGACGTTGTCGGCGACGTCGAGGACCAGTAGCTACATACCCGCATTCGATTCCCCACACTGCACACCCAACTGCGATGACACCCATGTGCGATGCATTAGATACAACATTAGTCCTTAGCGCAGGTTCTTGAGACGCTCAAACCGTGCGGCGAGCTCGTCGTCCTCTGTCGGCTTCTTGACGACGCGGATCTGGCCGAGGGGTACCGGGTCCTTCTTCTCCGCGTCGGCCGACTTGACAGGGGACGGCTCGCGTGCCGGGGCTGGCGCAGCAGGCGCCGGCACAGCAATGGCAGCGGGCGCCTCCTTGGCCTTGGCCTCGCTGGGCTCCTTCGCTCCGCCCTCGTCGTCATTATTCTCATCGTCCTCGCCGCCGTCATCAGCGTCGGCAGCCGTCGCCTCGGCCGAATCGTTGGGCAGAAGAGGCAGGTACGACACGCCGTAGCTGTTGGCAATTTCGGACAGGTAGGCGTCGACGAGCTCGGCGCCGGGGGTGAACACCTTGAGCTTGGACACGATGCGGGGCGGCACGCCGGGCGGGTTGGGGTTGTTTTCGCTCTGCAGGAGCGAGAGGGAGAAGTTGCGGCCAAACTGGCGGGTCAGCGAGCAAATCCAGCAAGAAACCCACCTTGTGCATCAGGATCTCGCGCAGCATGTGCAGCTCCTTGAGCTCGGTGCGCGGGGCGGCGTAGACGATGGCGCACACGGCGTCCGAGATGGACGGCTCGGGGGATTCTCCGCTGCGGAGGCGTCAGTCAAGCTCCTGGCACCACACGGCACACGCACACGCTCGCGTCGAGGAGGCCGAAGCGCGCCTGCAGCGTCTCGGCGTACAGCTGGCGGGTTAGTGAACACCACGGTGGCTGCACCCACCTCGAGCAGCTCGAGCAGCTCGACATAGATGTCGTCCTGAATCAGCCCCTCGACGCGCAGCTTGGCCGTCTCGATGCGCCCCTTCTGCACTAAATCCGCAATGTCGCGCCGCGACTTCTTGGCGAGCGCATGCTTCTTCTCCTGGAGGGTGCGCAGGCGCTGGATCGAGAGCTTGATCTGGACCTGGGGGTGTGAGCGGGTGCGACGAGAGCTCCTGGCCACCCACCTTTGTCCGCGCTGCGTTCCAGGGGACCATGGTGTTGTGGATGCGGACGATGGAGGTGGGACGAGCGAGATGGGTGTCGATGCGGGGCTCGCTGCTCACGCCGACGCCGACGTCACTTTGTCCCAGACACTCATTTGCCCAGCGGGATCAAAATGTCGGCACGGCAGCGACCGTCGCGACCTTGTTGCTGCTCACCTCGCTCTCCGACCAAGTTGTACACCGTCCACAACACAATGTCCCAGACAAAGCAGATCTACCGCTCCCTTCTGCGCGAGCTGCGCCTCAGCGTGGGTACTAGGCTGTTTCCAGTCCATGCTGACCCGTCAGTCCAACCAGCCGCGCGCAAAGCGCAACCCCACCGTCGCCATCCACGTCCGGCAGCTCGTCGACAGCGCGCAGAGCAAGGAGGCGCTCGACAAGACGCTGGTCGAGGCGCGCGACTTCCTCCGCTCGTCGAGGATATACGATGTGAGCGGGGTTTAGCTTGGGACGAGTCCGGCGAGCAAGGCCATGGGCGGCCAGCTCCGCCCCGATCCCGACGACCATGGACGCAAACAGCTAACACCCCCAGGAACTCGTCAAGCGCTACAACCCCACGCACGGCATGAGCCAGGACGAGCGCGTGCACGCGTCCGCTAGGAGAGTGGGCCTGGATACGCCGCTCGAGTTCAAGAACGAGGGCGGCGACAAGGAGTAGGCAAAGACGGGAGATAAGCATAGGGCCTGAGGCGCCACCACATTGCATGGGCATGCATTTTCTTGACTCGATGACGCTTGACGTCGCTGTGCGCGTCGCTACAGCGCGTTGCGGCTGATGATTGTGTGTCGGGAGTCGGCTGTCGAGTCCTTCGGCGGCCTCGCTCGCTCCAGTCTCGACCGCCCGGCAAACGTCAGCAAGTGAGTTTGAGTGGCCGCGCGCACCACCGATCATCTCGGAAGTCGAATTTTGCAGCACGCGCGAGATAAGGACCTGCCTCCTTTACTTTTCCATCTCACCTCCATCTCCACCGCATCACTCGCATCAAAACAGCATCATGGCTCCTCCTATGTAAGTGATGTCGGGGCGCGGACAGAACACGGTGTACGCTGCTGCACGCGCTCGACGCCGGCCACCTCCCGCGCCCATCTCACGCCCCAGGGTCCGCCTGTCGTACAACGACATCCACAAGGCTATCCAGGCCTCTGCCCCCAAGATCATCAAGGACTTCGGTGCGTGTGTGCACGTGTAGAGCTGTCTCTCGGATCATAAGCTCACCTACCAGCGCCCGACCTCTTCATCGCCATCGGCGGCGGTGGCTTCATCCCAGCGCGTATCCTCCGCACGTTCTGCAAGACGACCGAGGACGGCAAGAAGCGCAACATCCCCATCCAGGCCGTCGGCCTGACGCTGTACGAGTCGCTTGGCGGTGTAAGTGGCGCACTCGGGGGCTGCGTGGAGGGTATCTAACGTGTGCAGATCGAGGAGCAGATCGGCAGCGAGGTCGTCCGTGTCCAGTGGATCGACTTTAGCACTGTGAGTGGGCTCCCGTGACCGCGCTAATCATGCCCAGCTCGGCTCCAAGCTCAAGCACGGCGGTCTTCTCGGCCGCCGCATCCTCGTTGTTGACGAGGTCGACGACACGCGCACCACCCTTGTGTAGGTGAAGACTCCCCAACCTCACCTGACCCCAGCTACACCATCCGCGAGCTCCAGAAGGACATCAACAAGCAGCTGGCCCTCGTGACCGACGAGGCCGAGCGTGAGCGCCTCCGCGAGGCGACCAAGCTCGCCATCTTCGTCGTCCACAACAAGTGAGTTGGCTGCTTTTCTCCGCTGTTAGCCAAACTCACACCCACCCCCAGGCTCAAGCCCAAGGCCGGCGAGGTCCCCGAGGGCGTGCAGTACTTCTCGGCCGTCGACACGCCCGACGTCTGGCTCGCGTACCCATGGGAGTGCGAGGACGACATTGACGAGCACGACGCGCTCCGCGTCAACAACCCCAAGGTCGAGGACCTCTGAGGGTTGGGCCGCAGGCGCCGGCCGCCGCGCCGCACTTAGAGTGTATGATTATGCATATGCATGCTTAGAGTGGGCTGGGTGGGTGGGTCGCAGGATACGTGTGTGAGGCGCGGCGTGATGCTTCTGCCGCCGGCATCGCCGCTGTCTTCGTCGGCTGTGCTGTCGAAGCCGCGAAGCCCGCCGCAACAAATTTCTTGTGTGAGCCAAACAGGCATTACAAAATCGCTGTAATGCATGGATATCCGGGGACCCCGCACTCGCCTCCACTCGAACCCAACAACTTGCGTCCAGTCAACCAGTGCTGGTGACTTTGCTCATCTCACCATGGCAGCACTTGGCATCGTCTTCCGCGCAAAGGCAATACCGTCGGCACTCGAGTTCATGGTAGCACCCACAACTCGTCGGTACATGTCTGGGAAGGCGCCCAAGTCGTCCAAGTCGTCCAAGCCCCCCAAGGCGCCCAAGGCGGCCCAACCACCTACAACCACCGTCAAGGACGAGCTCTTGCGCGTCGGCGAGCTGCGGCGGCGCGCAGGCGCCGAGAACAGCCGGAGCGCCAAGGCCTCCGTGGTAGCCGAGTACTCGGACCTGCGCGAACTCCTGGAGATGTGCGTGCTCCCCTTGCCTGGCTGACAGGCGCAGCGTGTACGACCCGTCGACACGGTTCGGGGTCAAGGCGGCGCAGATGAAGGGCGCGCTCGACGCCAAACACGACGGCGAAGCGCCTTCCACACTGACAGGCTTGTTCCGTGCTCTGGCGGCGCGTGAGCCCGGCGACCCGAGCGCACGGGGCCTCATTGCGCGCTTTTTGGAGGCGCACGGCGTCGTCAACGGGGGACACCTGGTCGACCCGGCGCTGTGGGACGAGTTCGCGCGCCTGCTGGACCGGAACCTCAAGGCCGGGTTTGCGGGGTCGCTTTTGAACAAGGTGCCGTGGAAGGAGGCGGCGACGGAGGCGGTGGAGAAGGAGGGGGTGGCCGCCAAAGCGCCGCAGCCGGAGAAGGACACTGCGATCCCGCGCTTCTCGTGCGCACTCGGCAAGCCGATCCACCCGCCGTTCCAGGAAGTCTTCTCCCCCGGCCCGCGGGTGAAACCCGCCCGATGGTTCGCTTCCCGAAAACTGGACGGGGTGCGGTGTCTTGCGGTCGTCGACGTGCAGGTGGCGCCCGAGTCGACCAGCATTGTCGACGTGCGGTTCGTCTCGCGCGCGGGGAACGAGTTCAAGTCGTTGTCAAGACTCGAGCGGCAGCTAGAGTATCTCTCTGATGTGCCGGCCTTCCGCGGACTGGTCGACCGGGATACACCGCTGCGCTCCGACGCCAGCGGTGCACTCCAGCGGATCGTGCTCGACGGCGAGGTGTGTCTCTTCCGCGAGGATCCTCCCGACGAGATCGCAAGCAGCAGCAACGACTGGGCGACGCCTGCAATGGGCGACGTCGGCGTCGAGGACTTCAACGAGACCGTGTCGTGGATGCGGCGGCTGCGCGACCAGATGCCCGATCCCCACTTCTTCCTCTTCGACGTGCTCAGCTGGAGCGAGGTGATGTCGGAGCGGGGAGCACGGGTGTTCAGCGAGCGCGCGGCAGACGCCCAGGCGCTGGCCGTGGGCTTGGCTCACGTGCTCGAGGAGCAGGAGCTACGGCCGTACGTGCGCGCGCTTTCCCAGACGGAGGTGACTAGCGCCGCCGAGGTAGAGCGCTTGACTGAGCACGCGGCGAAGCACGGGTGGGAGGGCATCATCCTGCGCGCAGACAGGGGATACAAGGGCAAGCGGAGGTGCGTGGCAGCAACGACTTCGCTGACTCCAGCGCCGACATCTACAAGTGCAAGCGGTGGCAAGACGCAGAGTACACCGTCGAGTCGGTCGACGTCTCGCGCCAGCGGCTGGCGGTGAACGGGCTGTACGGCGAGCACGACGCGTGCGCCAGCGTGTGGATCACGCACGACGGCGTGCGCGTCAGCGTTGGGACGGGCTTCACCACGGAGCAGCGGCTGCGGTACGGCCTGCATCCCGAGGACATTGTGCGTGTGTTGTCGGGCACGGCGCTGACGCCAGATCGGGAAACAGGTCACGGTCGAGTTCTTCACCGAGTCGTCGGGCGCCGGGCGGGACAAGGAGCAGAAGAGTCTGCGGTTTCCCCGCATCAAGCATGTGTGGGAGGAGGGGAAGCGGGAGATTTAAGAGTGTACAATACCCACGCATTGTCCCACCACAGTTCTGGTCATGTACAAATAACAACACAGATACATCACGAGTGTCGCGGAGAGGTGTGCTAGTAGTACATTTTACAGTTGCGTCGCGCGCGTGTACAGCGACGGGGTGTACGCTCATGAGGAAGAGGAGAAGGACGCACGGCCGGACGGCTTGCGCTCCAGGCCCTCGCCGCCGAAGGAGTCGAGGCGGATCACGTCCTTCTTCTTCTCCTTGCGCTCGAGCTGGCCGCTGCTGGGCCCGTCAACGGGCGCGAGCTTGAGGCCCGTCTCCGCGACAGTTGGGGACGTGGTGCGGGCGAGGGCGAGGTTGAGCGCCGCGAGGCCGTCGTCGCTGATCGAGCCGGACGGCGTGCGCGCAAAGCTCGGCCGGCGCGCCCCAGCACCGGGCGGCGAGTCGCGCGGCGGCGTGTGCACCGGCACGTTGTTGAGCTTGGTCGGGTCGATGGGCGGGGTCGACGGGCTCGACGGCGCGGCGGAGGACACGAACGACGGCGAGGAGGGGAGCGAGCCCGAGCCGGGGAAGGACGTGGGGATCGGGAAGCTAGCGGAGGAGGGGTACGACGCCGGGCTGGCGGGGCTGAGGGAAGGCCGGCGCGCCGAGGGGTCAAGCTCGGGGTGCAGCGCGGCGAGCGGGCTCGACGGGCGCGACGTGCCGTCCAGCCACCAGGTCGTGCTCGGTAACTTGATGTGCATGGCGCGGAGGCGCTGCGTTGGCGAGTCGGGAGTAGCGGCGGTGGTGGGCGCGGTGGGAGGAGCGGCGGCGTTGCGCGGGTACAGCGCGGTCGGGGACGCCGGTGGCGAGGTGGCAGCGGCGTGGTGCTGCGCGCCGAGGGTGGGGTGCCAGTGTGCTGGGTGGTGGCCTGGGAGATCAAGTACGGAGTCGGGGGTGTGCTCGCCAGCCGGAGCTTGGGTCGTCTGCGGCGCGGGGAAGGCGAGCGGGTCGTCGCTTGGGGCTTGGGAAGGCTGCGAGCGATCGCCACCCGCCGCGTAGTCTGCCATTGCGCGTCTGTGTGCTGTCGGCGTCGGGGTGGTAGGACGTGGAAAATGCGACGATGGCGAGGAAGAAGTGGGAAGTTGAGAAGAAAACGTTGGCGGAACAATGTGTCAATAAACGTGCAGCGCTTGGACCACAGCGGCGGCGGCGGCGACGGAGACACACAAGGCGGTGGCGAGTGGCGAGTGGCGAGTGGCGGGCTGCATGCGGGTGGCGGGTGGCGGGAGCTCGTCATGTCGGGACAGTATGGGGCGGCCTGCGCAGCCTCTTGTGCGCCAATTCCTCGCTATGTGCCTGTATTGCATGTATACAAGTCGGGTCCAGGTGCCCGTACCCGATGCCTGTGCCAGTTGCTGCTGATTATTGAAGCAGCAGGGGGCATCTAGGCGCACCAGCGCACAGAGTAGCCAGCAGCCAGCAGCCAGCAGTCAGCACTGTAACATGCGTTGGACGCGTCGACGCTTGCGCGCAATGTCCGCGCCGCGGGCCGCCATTCTGGGGCCTCGCACCACCCGCGTTGGAGAGGATGAGCAGCCAAACAGGCTATTATTGGCAAGCATGGTGGCAAGCCCCTTCGACCGACGGCCAGCCAGGACAAAGACTGCAGCGACTGCCTGTGCGAGGTGGCGCGGCGCCAGTCATGTGGCGGTGGAGGGGGTTCGAGCGCGCCGCGCCCAGCCTATCTCGTCGGAGGGGCCGTGGTGGCCTCCGGGCGGCCGGACCGGCGGCTGTGCTGCTTTCGTGTGGAGGTGAGCTCGCAGCGAGGCTGGCGAGGGATGTGCGCGTGTATCCTGCGGAATGACACCGTGTGGTCGGGGCCGGCAAAGCGGCAGTGCGGGGCGGCGCACACGCACGTACGCAGTGTCCTCCAATGACATGCACCTGCATTCATCGTCAACGTATCAAGATCGCTTTGACATATCATATCGCACTCGATATCCCTGATCCTTGACCCCATCTTCTGCGTGCATGTGCTCTTGTGCATCGTTTCCCCTCGGGATGCCGCCGCAGTTTCATTGCCACTAACCAAATCAATTGCCACTGACGCGCCGCTAGCCGAGGAAGCCGAGCTACTC
Organism: Vanrija humicola; assembly: GCA_008065275.1. Taxonomy (NCBI): domain Eukaryota; kingdom Fungi; phylum Basidiomycota; class Tremellomycetes; order Trichosporonales; family Trichosporonaceae; genus Vanrija; species Vanrija humicola. Next base: position 621,857 of record QKWK01000010.1, read on the forward strand.
GGCGTCTGATAAGCCGGGCAGCAACCCGAGGACAAAGTACAAGAACCCTCAACAAGATACAAGAACACCTACAGTTTGCTTTGCACTCTCACTCACTCGCTCACTCGCACACTGCACAGCACCGCCCCCATGCCCCGTATATCCCTCACCCCGGAATCGAGGCGCGCGCTTGACACGCTTCTTGAGACCGCAGCTGCGAGCCGCGACGTCAACGCGCCCACCGCGATCGTCGCGACCGCCGACGAGATCCTGTACTTTGGCGCCAAGGGCGAACGAGTGTATGGCAAACCTGAGCTTGGCGAGGTCAACGACGAGACGGGTGAGTGTCTGCTGGCGTATGGGAATCGCTTGGCTGACGCGCGCAGTGCTCCAGCTCTTCTCGTGCACCAAGCTCATCACGGCTGTCGCAGTCCTCCAGCTCGTCGACAGCAGGGTGTTCTCCCTCGACGACCCCGCAGCGGTTCACAAATACCTTCCAGACCTTTTGTCCCTGCCCATCCTGGTCAAGTGGACCAAAGACGACCCACCAAAACCCGTTCTCGTGCCGCGGCGCAACCCGATCACCGTGCGCCAACTTCTGTCCCACACTGCAGGGCTGGGATACCCGTTCTTCTCGCCCCACCTTCAGCGGTACCTCAGCGTCAACAACATCCCGAACTTTATGGAGCCTGACAGCGGTATGGATGGGTTCAACATCCCGCTCATCGCCCAGCCAGGTACACGCTGGGCGTACAGCCTCTCCGTCGATTGGGCAGGCATCCTGGTCGAGCGCGCCACGGGCCAGACGTTGAACGAGTACTTCAAGCAGAACATCTTCGACCCGCTGGGGCTCAAGCTCAGCTTCTACGCAACTCCAGAGCAAAAAGAGCTTTGGCAGGCGCCGACGTACCGACCCAGGAACCTGAACGGCAAGCTCGTCGTCTTTCCCGGGCGGCACGACCTCCCGTCCCACGATAAGCCGATCGCGCAGCTCGCCGGCGGCTCCGGGATCGTCGGTACAGCAAAGGACTACGTCAGATTTCTGCAGGCCGTCCTGCGCTCGCGCGATGGCCGTGGTATCATCTCCCGTGCGAGCTACGCCGAGCTGTTCAAGAGCAGCCTGCCGGCGTTTGGCACGCCCGAGGGGGAGCAGATGCGAAACGATCTCCGTATGGTGTGCTCTTTCTTGAGCTTTGTCGACGACGCCATGCTCGAAGATAACGGCCTCGACCACAGTGTGGGCTTTGTGATCAACACGTCAGACAGCGCATGGGGCCGCAAGGCCGGCAGCGGGACATGGGGCGGTGCGGCCAAGACCGACTACTGGATTGATCCGACTTCTGGCATCATCGTGAGTGTGGTGATATCCGAGGCCGCTGACGTGCAGGGGTTCTGTGGTGTCCAGATAAACACTGTTTTGCCCGACCTCCCCTTCCACGCGCTCCACCAGAAGTTTGAGCGCGCAGTGTACGACGGGTTGCAGGTCAAGGCAGCGTTATAGGGTATGGAGGTATCTACTGGCTGAGGGGGGTTGCGGGTGGCTGTGGTCAAGTCAAGCCATCATTGCGAGAGCGGCGGCGTGGGTCAGGGGGCGAGATCTATGTTGTGATTGAAGGCGTTTGACGGCGGGAGGAGGGAGGAGGCCGCCGAGGCGGGCGCCGAGGCTGTCGCGTCAAAGGAGGGAGTTGAGCTCAGTCCACGCCGCGCTCACGCCACAGCCTCGGTGATTGTCAGTTCCAGTCGCGGATGCTGAGCACGAACAACGCTCACAAGATACAACGGATGCTAGATAGTCCTTTCGGGGGGCACGCCACAGCCCACGTCGGGCACAGGCAGCCGCGAGAACGCCACAGGTCACGCCCTCGTTGGCAAGTTCGGCAACAAGACAAAAGCAGTGATCTGCTCGCTGCCTTCGCCGAGTCCCAAAACGGAAATCAGATGACGGCCAAGGTTGCGACAGCGGCGACAACACAGGCTATCACATGTGCCGCGCGCGTAACTCTCACCCCGCTCGCCTTCGTTGGCGCTGACTGCGTGACCGGCGCCGATGGCGACTGCGCCACACCAGTGACGTTCCTTGGTGTCCCAGGACCGATCACACGCGGAGCACCCGCGTGCGGGGTGAGATGGCCGAACCCCACTGCGTCCGGGCTGAACTGGAACGCGGTGTACACGTTGCGCAGGAAGCCCAGCCCGAGGCCAAACCCGATCGGCAGCGCTTTCGGCCACGGATCCATCTCCTGCACGCCGCCGACGGCCCACAGGCCCGCGCTGTCGGCCTGCGCGCGCGTCGCGCCCCAGCTCTGTACCAGCTCGTCGGGGGTCACGAGCTTGAGGACAAAGTCGATATCGGCGACGGGGTAGCGCGTGCCGCCGAGCACGATCTCGAGGCCGATGCTCGAGGCCGTGCTCGAGCCGTCTGACTCGGGCCCGATGCCGACAGCCGCCGCGGGGAACACCCACACGTTGTACGTCCAGCGCGTGGTGTTGAGCCCCGAGCGGAGGAGCAGCGCGCCGGGCACGTGGGAGTACAGCTCGCCGACGACGGCGTGAGTGCCGACGATCGCCTGGCCCATGGTGTCGGGGAACGCGACAAGCGGCTGCGTCTGCACGGCGCGCACGGCGCTGCCGGCGATGTTGATGCCCTCCAGCGGGACGGCCCAGACGTTGAAGCTGTGCGACACGTTGGCGACGGGCAGGAAGGTGATGTTGGACGCGAGCACGGTGTTGTCGACGCCCCCGAGGGTGAGGACGCCGCCGGGCACCTGGCGGTTCGTGAGCGCGTCGTCACCGGCCGTCGAGCGCGCGGGGTCGAGCTTGAACCCGTATACCTTTTCGGTCCAGTTACGCGCCAGCTCGTACAGCAGCGGGTTTGGGAGGCTGGCGTTGGCGGGCGTCGGGCCGAGGCCGAGGTTGCCTGACACGGTGAGGTTGCGCGGGAGGACGACGCCGCGCGGCAGAGCGGCAGCGACGGTGGTGTTGAGCGCGCCTGTGGGAGGGCGGTGTCAGTGGTCTGGAGACGGTGCAGTGTGGCGGGTGTGTCGGGTGGCACTTACCGAAGGTGTAAGTCGCGCTCTGGCCAGGCAGCGCCCAGATACCGACGGTATCGGAGCCGGCCTCGCCCACGCCGGCGAGGGTGTTGTCCGGCGCCGGGAGCCACGTCGAGCTCTTGTTCGCCTCGAAGGTCATGAAGCCGGTGCACGTGGTGCACGTGTTCTCCAGCACGTACGTGTTGATCAGGGTAGCGTGGAGCGCGAGGTCGAGCAGCTGGTACGGCGTACTGCTGTGAGCTTGCGCAGGGGGTGCCACGCTCACCCAATCGAGACAGGGACGGAGTAGACGGCGTCGGCGCCCCACGCGGCGATGCTGGGGTTAGCGGGGGAGTGGGGACGACTTACGGCGCGCGCGCGGTGTCGCGCTTCGTAAGGTCGTTGGACGCGCGGCGGTGGTAGAGGGGGAGGGAGACGGGCTCGGCGGCAACGCGGCCGGCGAGGAGCTGGAGGCAGAGTGTGAGCGCCGCCACGGTAATCATCGCTGCGCTCGGGGTGGGGGTCAGGATGAGCCGCGTCAGACATCAGCTGCAGTATTGTTATGTGGCGATGAATCAGTCGCAACATTGTCATGAGTGGCGATTGTGGGTGACAGAGTCGAAGACGGCTCGAGCGCCACATTGCTCAAAGCGGACGTGAGCGACAGCAGTTTAAGGTTGACATGGCGGCGGCGTGATGGTGGTCACGGCACGGTGTGAGGCACGATCTGGGCTTGTGCAAATCTACATACAGTAGGGATACAACTTGTCTATGGGGGCATCCCTATGGGGACATGTTGGGCAAGTGGGATGTGTCTTGGGATGCATTGCCACTGCGGAGGGTGGGGGAACGCTGTCGTAGCTGTCGGCTGCCAGGGCTGAGAGTCGGGTGACGCGTGGAGAACTGGTTGGAGGAAAGGAGAGAGGCGCGGCGATGGGTGTTTCTCGCATGAAGCTTTTGGTGGCAGGAGGCGAGAGGGCCGACGACGCTCCGACATTGGTTGTCTTATGCACTGTGCTTGTGGGAGTGCAGACGCACACGACCGCGCCGGGTTCGTCGGCTGATAAGCCGCGCAGCGAGGGAAAGGACGGCCAAGAGCGCGACGAGGGCGAGAATCGTCGCGCGTTGGGTGGCGGCAGCGAGCGGCGGCGGCCAGCGGGTGGGGCCAGTGCCAAACGCCCAGGGCATGAAGTCGCCCAGCGCCGGCGCGAGCTGCGCGAAGCCCACACTCGGCGGGTGGGCTCGGAACACGGAGTACACGTTCTTCAGGAACGCGTCGCCGAGGATCCAGTCGTCGCTGCGTCGTCAGCGCCGCCTGTGGCCACACCTACCCGTCGTTCAGGCGCACCGCTCCTTCGCACCACAACTCGGTGTTCGCGTCGGCGGGCAGGGATACCCCGAGCGCGGCGAGCTCGACCGGCACGTAGGACGCGATGGCCAGGTCGGCATCCTGCACAGGGAACGCCCGTCCGCCGAGCGTGAAGCTCACGCCGAGGCGCGTACCGCACGGAAAGAGGGGCACGGCGGCGTGCATGAAGGCGCCCGGGATCGCGGCGTAGAATGCGTCGAACGCCGCGCGCGGGGCAAGGATGTGCGAGCTGCCCGTGTCGACTGAGGCGGCGCCAGCGGCGACGACGCGGCCCGATACGACGACGCTGTCGAGCGCCACGGCCCAGTCGTGCAGGGATAAGAGGGGGAGGTAGGTGGTCTCGCCTGTGATTGAAGTCTTGTCGATCCCGCCGAAGGTGATTGCGCCTGGCGTGTCGGCACGCCGGCCGAGCCGCACGCCAAAGAGCGGTTCGGGCCACTGCGCGGCGGCTTGCAGCCACAGTGGGGGCTCGTCGTCGGCGGCGTAGGGCAGCCCGAGGCCTAGCAGGCCGGACAGCGTCGTGTTGGCTGCCTTCCACTCGCTCGTGGCGTTCACCACGCCTGGGGTCGTTCAGCAGGGCGCAGGGCGGGAGACGTAGGCGTGTACTCACCAAACGAGCCGACCGTGCCACCGGGGAGCCCAACAGCGTCGGTCACGACCTCGCCGGCCGCGCTCCCCCCGTCGTACTCTGCGCTGAACTCACGGCCGGAGCGCACAGCCGACGCCCCGCCGAACAGCGGCACGCCCTCGCACTCCGCCGCGTCGGCACACGCGCCCAGCACCCACAGGTCAGGCGAGCCGGTGTCGACAACGACGTCCAGGCGCTGCGGCGGCGTGCCAAGAGCAAGCGCGACCGAGTGCTGCTCGCCCCCGGCGTTATCCCACCGCGCCAGCGGGAGCGTGGTCGCCTCGGCCAGCCTAACCCCTGCTCCGCGGGGTAAGGCTGCCGCCGACGCCGCTGGAGGAAGCGAGAGAATCGCCATAGCGGCTAGAGCGGGGGCTGGGTGGCGCATACGCGATGCGGGTGCGCGCGATCTCGGCGTACGTCGAGGACTGGGTCGTGGCCGGCGTCGCGAGGGACACGGGGGTCGTGGCTGAGGTGCTCGGCGTGATGGCGGGGGTGGTGAGGCCTGCGGAGATGGCTTCAGGCGAGCGGGTGGCTGTCGGCGTCGCTATGTGCGGGCTTGCTGGGTGGGAGGGTGTTGCGAGCTGCGACCTGGCAGCTGGTGTAACGGGACTTCGGGGCGTCTGTACAATCGACAGAGGGTCTTCGCTCAAGTCGCTCGACGACGCGAGCAGCTGCCTGCTCCGCCCGCGCCCGCTGCGCCCGCCAAAGCCCGACTTGACCTTGTGCACAAGGAGCGACTGGCAGCACATGCTGCGGTGGGGTTGGCGGTGGGGTGTACTGCGCTGCGTAGATCTGGGGGTCCGGGGTGGTTCTTTAATCAGACAGACGTCACGCCGCAGCCGTCGTCATCCGCCACTTTGAGCCCTCGTCGCCGTCTTCGTGTCCTCGTCCGCGGCTCGGACGGCGACGAGTTGCTGCCGCCGCAGCAGGCGGGTCTGGCCAGGCTCGTGCTGGAAATAGAGTCTGTTTCGGGGTCGATATGGGCTGCGGGGTGAGCTGCACTGCAGTGCTGCGTCGCTGCGTCGGTTGCATGCATTGCTGCGGCTGCGGTATGCAGCACAGCGATAAGGGTTAATTATCCGACATGATTGCAGCAGGCGCCCCGCGCCCCGCAGTCTGCCTGCCCACTTGCCCCCTCGTGGCGCTCGACACACATGCATGTCTTCTTCTTCTCCGTATTCTCAACCACCAGTCGATGCACGACACGCTAGAACTCCACCTCGAGCTTGCCCTTCACGGCCGCACCGACGCTGCGCACGTCGAGCGAGTACGAGCCCGCGCCGACAATGCCCTGCAGGTCGCCGCTCGCCGTCTCGGGCTCGACGAGCCACTCGGCGGTGAGCTGGCCGTTGGCGACGCGCCCGCGCTCGCGGAGCACCACGTCGCCCTTCTTGCCGGCGATGGTGCCGGCGAAGACGAGCTGGCCGTCTGGGTGGGTGTTAGTGGGCAGGGAAGCGTTGGGCTTGCACGGCGCCGCGCCGCCTAGCCGCTGCGCGGCCAGTCCAGCCACTCACCATACCAGTACGAGTCCTTGCCCTCCTTGGGGTGGAAGGTGACAACGTACCCGCCAGTACCCTTGCCAACAACGTCGGGGCCGTTAAAGTCGTACTCGGCGGACGCGGTGCCGGTCTTGACGCCGGACGCGGCGGTGTCATCGCCCTCCGCGGTCCACGCGACGTTCTTGAAGGGCACGGTGACTGGGGGAGGGGGTGAGCGACACAGCGACGCGCAAGGCGAGGTGGGCAAGGCGAGGAAGCTCGGCACGTGGGGGTCACTTACGAGAGAGAACCTTGGACGACATTGTGTAGATAGATGCTGGTGGGATGCTGGGAAGCAGCACGCACCCAGCACTGCCAGCGCATTATATACGTCGTCGTCCCCGCTGCCCCCGCCGCACCATGGCGTCATCCCCGCCGTGCTGGCGTCACGATGCGTGGGAATCACGCTGGCTTTCGCTTGCGGGCCTGGGGACCTGGTGCGGCTGGAACACGACAGAAGCGGAGGGACTAGTGAGCGGGCTAGCCGACGTGCGTGCGGCGATCTGCGCGGAGCGGCGATGATCACGGGGGGCGGCGGGGGCGGCGGGGAAAGTCAGTCGCGGAGCAGGCTGCGGTCGCGGTCAGCCGTTGTGTCACTCGAATGGAGCGTCGTCTGTACTCTTAGGGCGTCTGAGCCGCCGAGGAGCGCAGAGGCGCGGTGGGGATAGCGGCCTGCTCTTGTCACTAGAAAGCGGCACGACACTTCGTGTCGGTTCCTTGTGCCGGGTGTTTCATATCGCGGCGCACTCGGCATCTTAACCCCACGCCCACAGCGTCATCACGACGACCCACACCACCCGCAGTTGCTGCATATGTAAGTAGGCATTAGCAGGTCGCGCGGACGCCAGACGTTCCAAGAAGCTTCATACTGTGTACAACGTACTTTTCTAGTGCCACGATGCGACTCTACAACCTCGCCTGCGCCGTCTCATCCCCTCTTGTCCACTCGCCCGCCTCAACAGTAGCGAGGAACCTAGCCAACGCATCCGCCAGCTCGCCCGGCTTCTCCTGCACGGCCATGTGCCCAGCATCCGAGATGACCTCGTTGCGCGCCAGCTCGGGGCGCCACACGAGCTCGTTGGCGTTGTCCTCGCCGACCATCCAGACCGGGTCGCCGGCCATCACGAACGCCGTGGGCACGCGCACGGCCGCAAGCGCGTCCCACCCGCGCTGCGGGCTCTCCCCGTTCGAGAAGCACGCGGCCTCGCACCACCCCGGCGTGGCGAGGGTCACCTCCCCGTCCGGGTCATCCGCAGAGACCGGCACGAGCGAGTGGCTCACCCACAGCGCGTACACGTCGTCGCTCCAGCTCTTGAAGAGGGGCGACGCGCGGTTCGCCTCGGCCGCGGCCGCGCGCGACGGCCACGTGTCGCGCCGCTTCAGCGCGCCGAGGGTGAACGGCCAGCCCTTGCCCGGGTCGTTGACGAGCACGGGGATCGTCATCGGCTCGACGAGGAACAGCGCGTCCAGGAGCTGCGGGTACGCGGCTGAGGCCTGCACGAGCGCGTTGCCGCCAAAGCTGTGCCCGATGCCAATCACGCGCCGCGGCTGCGCGGACGGCCGCCACGGGATGTGCTCGGGCGCCTGCCGGTCGCTGAGCGGCGCGACGTGCTTTACAAAGTTGGCGACGTCGCGCGCCGTGTCCTCCCATGCGACTGCGGGCCCGAGCAGCCCGGCGTTGAGGGTCACGCTGTCGCCGTGGTGCACGGCGTCGATGAACCAGATGTCGTCGATCGGGGGTACGGGGACCGGGTTGGCGAGCGGCGCTGTCGTGCCGAACGCGGTTGTCGGGTCCGCCCCGCGCTCGAGCAGCGCTTTCGCCATCGGGTGGAAGTGCTGCGGCGTGAGCCCGTCTGCTGCCGACCTCACTCCGCCCCGAAGCCCCACTCACCTCCTTCTGGAACCCGTTCGCATGCACAAACACAAGCGTCACGCCCTCCGCGTCGTCCGTGCTCGCGGTGCGGCGCCACCGCTCCGCTGCGATCCACTGCGGTGGCGTGCTGAGCGCCTCGGGCTCGACCTCGCCGTTCTCGTCGACGTCCCACGCGCGCGCGTCCGCGCGCACCTGCACGGCGTTGTCCCGCGCGCGCTTGATCCGCGCCTTGCGCTCCTCCTTGCTCTCGTTTGCAGGCGGCTCGCCAAACGGCGCCGACCCGCGCGTAAGCGTGCCCGACGACTCGACCAGTGCGCGCGGGTACGCCGCCGGCAGGGCGTGCAGGCTGCGCTCGTACCCCTCCGGCGGGGGCGGCAGCGCCTCGGTCGCGGGGTACGCTGGCGGCGTGCCGCCCGACGGCGGGAGGAGGGGGAAGCGCGCGCCCCTGTGCTGGCCAGCGCTGGGGATCACGGGCGCCGGGTGCGCCGACTTGCGCGTCCACGGCGGGTACGAGGTCATGCCGCGCCGCGTGGTGTAGCGCATTGCGGTGTTGCTGGTTGCTGTTGCTAGTCGCGCGCGGAGATGAGGCAGATGCTGCCTTGCTGCGATCATCGTGTGCTGGTGTGAGAGGAGACGAGTGGTTAAGGCCGTGAGGAGGTCGTCTGGTCGTCGTGTGTGTGTTCGGTCGGGAGCACGTCAGACCGAGGACCGCTCGTTATGTGGGGCCGCTCGGTAACTTGCAGCTTGGCTGCCGGTCCGACACGGACCGGATCTGCAGACAGTCACTCACTGCCGCCGGCCGCTCGGAGCCGCGGAACGCATACTGATATGCATGCCTGCTCGTCTATCATGCGCAAGGCCGGCTGACCGAGCTCGGCGTCGTCGCCTTGCGTCACACACAATGCGGGATGCCGTGCGAACAACCGCAGACGGAGACACCGAGGCGCCGCTCATTCTCCGCCAACCAGCCCGCCCACACTCCCTCCACATGCACAAGTCATTACATTGCAAGCACAGCTAAACAAACACGGGTATCATCGCTACAGGGTTACACCGCAGCCCCGCTCACAATGCCAGTACGAGCGCAGCGACGGCGCCGATGGCAAGCGCCGAGACGCCGACCTCGGCCCTCGTGGCAGCCGACTGGCCGCTCGAGCCCGATCCCGAGCCGCTGCCAGAGCCCGTGCTGCTTGCACCAGCGCCGGTAGCCGCTGCGCCGCCGCCCGCTGCCGTGTTGGCAGCACCGTTTGGTCCGAACGAGTTGTTCGCAGCCGCCGACAGAGGCGCAAAACCGATCGAGGGCGGGTCGTAGCGGAACGCCGTGTACACGTTCTTGATGAACACGTCGCCGAGGAGGAAAGGCGGGGTGGAACTCGACGACGAGCTTGACCCTCCAACCATGCCTCCCTGGCACCACTGCTTGTAGTTGCCACTCAGGCGGCTTCCCAAGAGGCCTTCAAGCTCTGCGGTGGTGTAGGTCGACGCAATAAGGTCGGTCGCCGCGATGTAGTACGTCTGGCCGCCAAACGTGAAGCCGAGACCAAAGTTGGGGATGGTGTCGCAGGGGTAGAAGGGCATGCCCTGGACCATGAAGGCGCCCGAAACCGAGCTCCAGAACGAGTTGGCAATGTCCGAAGGCACGTACATGAGCGTGGTGCCCGTGTCAATGACGGCGTTCGTCTTGGACGTTGATGACGAGAGGAAGCCAGAGCTCGAGTCGGTGTTGATCGTCTGTCCAAACGCAACCATGTTGTCGAGGGGAACCTGCCAGTACGTCGGCTGACCATCCTGGGCGACGGGCACGTTGAGGTAGTTGAGCTGTCCGGTAAAGAGGGAAGTGTCGACGCCGCCGAGGGTGATAGAGCCGCCGTTCTCGATCAGCTTTGTGGGCACGCCGTTAACCGTGCCTCCGTTGAGTGTCACCGTCTCGCGAGCGAGCCAGATGCCAAACTGCTTGTCGGACCACGAAGGAGCCAGGCTCTGCCAGAAGGGCACTGGGCCGCTGCCGGTGGCTGTCCAGCCCATGCCAATGAGTCCGGTGATGTCGGTACCGGCGTTGTTCCACAACTCGACGTTGTCAACGAGGCCTGGGGTGGGTTAGCGAGGGTTGGAGAAGATTGGGCGGACATATCGAGCTGACAGTGAGGCGAGAGATCAGACGGGACAACTGTCAAAATCTCGCCTCGCCAACACTGCCACTCCGACGAGCCCTCTAGCTCTGCCACTCACCAAGCAGCTGCTCGCTCTTCGATGCCCCCGCGAAAGTAACCGCATCCGAGCCCCAAACACCCGTGCTCGACCCCTGCGCGTACTGGATCGAGTACGCAGTGCCGTTCTTCTGGTAGCTGCTCGACTTGGTCGGGTCGTACAGAGGGATGCCGCCGCACTCTGTCGCGTTGGTGCAGGCAGTCAGGAGCCACAGGTCGGAGGAGCCGGTGTCAACCACGACATCGAACTCCTGCGCTGGGGTGCTGGCTGCGTCAGCGGGTGAACTGAGAAAGCTGCAGTACTCACCCGACCTGAATCTTGGCCGTGTACTGCGAGTCACGGCCCCAGTCGTACATCCTGGGACGTCAGTTGCCGCTCTGGTGGACGGAGTAGGGGCGGGCGTCGAGGGGGAGGGTGGGGGGGGTGGGGGAGTCGGGCGTAGCACCTCGCCGGCGGCCTACTCCCGTCCATGGCTCTCGCGCCCATGTCGGCGACACCGACAAGCACGCAGTACGCACTGAGCTGAGCTGCGCCCCATGCGCTGTGCTCGCAACGTCTGGTCGCTTCGCCGCGGTCGCTGCGGCGCAACCGAGGCAGCACCGCCCCGGTCGACGTCGCCCCGGAGCCACCCTTCAACCCCCTCTGCGGCCGCAGTCGTTGTTGCCAGCGACGACCGTCGTCGGCACCATCGAGCTCGCGCTCGCCACCCTCCCCATCGTCGCCAGCACCCGCTACGACCTCGTCGTGCTCAAAACACTCACTGGGCACTTCCGACCGCGCGCCGCGCAAACTCCTCGGCCGCGTCACGCTGCTCCATGTCGCGGCGGAGCACCTCGCTCTCGTCCACGCCCGCGTAGCGCGCGTACTTTGCCTGCCCGTCAAGGACCTGGCGCTGTGCCCAGGCGAAACGGACAGCGGGGTCGGGGCTGAAGCGTGCCGACCTGGCGCGGTTGCTGGTGAGGTGTAGCGTGTCGCCTGCGAGCGCCGATGTGGCGAGCGCCGCGGCGCCGAGGGCGAGAGGGAGCATGTGGGATGGGGAGTGGGGGGAGGGAGAGGGGGTTGGAGGTTGGGTCGAGGTATGAAGTGACAAGAAGATGAGAGAGTTGAGAAGCCGAGGAGCGAGAGATGAAGTGCACTAGGCTGCTAGGGTGCCGTCGGTAGCCGCAGTCGTGGTCGCAGTCGTGTCTCGCTTGTTGTCGAGGGTGGGTGGATCGGGTGGACGTGGTTTGTGGTGTGGGATCGTGTCTGCGTCGGTGCCTGAACCGAGACGGCGACTCCAACACGGGTGTGCGCAGTCGTGGCTGCTGCTGCTGCACTGCTGCCGCTGCACTGCTGGTGCTGCTGCGGCTGCGATTCGTCTTACTCTCGAATGCGATGCACGCACCGAGGCTGTTTGTTGCAGAGCTGCAGAGTGTCCTGTCCCGGCGCAGTCGATCATGGCTCGCCCTGGGCTATGAATACACAGTGCGGTGTCATGCCACCCGCGCCGCGTCAGGGCAAAGCATCACCCAGGAAAGGTAAAACCAGATCCGCAGACACCGCCGCCGCCGCCGCCGCGCCGCACCCGACCCCGCCGAGCACTGCGCCGACGGCCGTGTTGCTGACAATGACGCGGTGCGTGCACAATGACATCCCTCTCGACAACATGTACAGTCATCACCTCGGTCTCTCCACGATGAGCAGTGGCGACAGGCGCAGCGTATGCACGGGCGCAGCCAGGAAGCCAAGCCCGCGGTAGCCATCAGCGCATCGCAAAAGTAATGGCACTCTGCCTGCGAGTCTTCGCAGCTCAGCATGACACCCGAAGCGCAGCGTCGCTGGGCTGGCGCTCAGACACCATGCTCGCGCCACCAACATGTCCACTGGCCACTGGCCACTGGCCACCGTTGCGAAGTCGCGCCCTCACGCCTTCCCCGCGCCAGGGGGCAGAACAACCCCGACAACAGTCCAGCGCTTGATCTTGCCCTTCTCTGGGCGGGGCGCAGCGCGCTCCCACTCCTCGTCGTCGAAGTATGCGTCGAGCGCGGACGTCGGGCCGGGCGTCGACTTTTCCTTCTCGCTTCCTCCGCGCGCCCCCCTTTCCTTCTCCTGCTCTCCACCCCCCTTTTCTCCTCCCCCTCCGCCCCGGTCCCAGCCCGAGCCCTCGCCCCCGCCCGCAAGCGCAAGATACGCCGCCGCGACGCCCCGGTCCGCCTCCTTGCTAACCACCTGGAACCGTTTCAGCGCCCGCTGTGCCGCCCGCTCGGCCGTCTCGTCGTCGTCCGCCGCCCCGTCCGTACCTATCGTGCGCCGGCTGATGACGATCTCGGTGCGCGTGCGCAGGATGGCGGGGTTGGCGTGTAGCGCTGCGTGGGGGAGGTTGTTGAGGGTCAGGAGGGTGTGGGGCTGGGGTGTTAGCGGGGCACGTTGCCGGCCAGCAGGAGGGGGGCAGGACAAGTGGAGCTGGGAGGCCGAGTTGGTGCACGGCATAGCCAAGCTTTGCTCACTCGCACGCTCAGCAGGCAGAGAGTGGGCTGCAGAAGCCAAACTGCGCTCTTGCTTCGAGGACGGGTGGACGAGTTGAGGGAAGAGCGAGCGAGGAGCGAAGGTAGGGAAGGCGAGACGACGACAAGAGACGATGGCACACCCCACACCCCACTCACATCTGTTGCGTACTTCCTTGCGATGGACTGGAGCGTGTCCCCCCGCGCAACGAGGTGCTTGCTCTCGATCTCTTTCCGCGGCTCCGGCTCGGCCTGGGGCACGGCAGGGGTCGGCGACTCGACCTTCTCGGGCGGCGGCTTCGACTCGACTTCCGCGCCGTCGCCTTCCTCGTCACTGTCCTCGAGCACAAACACCTCCTCGCCCCTCCGCGTCTCCTCGGCGCGCAGCCTCGCCCCGCGCGCGACCTCGGCCGCGCCCTCGGCGCTCCGCACGTCCCCGCACCGCAGGCACGGCACGTAGCTCCTCAGCCGCGGGTTGCGCGCCAGACACGCGCCGCAGATCGGCGAGCCGCAGCATGCGGGGAGGTGCCGCTCGTCGTTGGGGCGCAGTTCCGAGGAACAGGTCTGGCACGAGGTCGCGGTCGCGGTCGCCATGGTCGTGTGTCGTGTCGTGTCGCGTCGTGGTGTTGGTGGTTCCGAGTGGAGGTGGTTTGCGTCATCAGCTTCTCTACTGCGCTGCGCTCGGTGGCGGCGACAGCGACGTTCCTGCGATGTCACATCTGCGGCTACCCTTAGCTCCCTTCTGCCACCATTCACATGCATATAATACAACACTGCTACACCTCTAAGCCGCCTTGGTACGTCTTGCCAGGTTGCCCAGCGCCTGCCCGAACCCGCCCAGGCGGCTCTTCGTGTGGCGCCCGGAACCGCCGCTACCGCCTAGACCGCTGCCGTCCAGGTCCCAGCTGGCGCCGCGCCCCATCTCCGACTCGTCGTAGTCGCGCGGTGCGGGGTCGACAACGATGTTCGCCTCGATGAGGCGCATACGCAATGTGGACGCCTGGGTGATGGCGTTGGCCTTTGAGCCTACGTCGAGGGCGCTGCGGAACGCGTCGGCGCGCGGGACCTTGTCCTTGATGGTGAGGATGCGGTCGATGAGGTCAATCTTGACCTTGAGGTCGCCTGCCTCGGCGAGAGAAGCCACTTCAGCGAGAATCTCCTCCTCCGTAGACCCGAAAGCCTGTGCCATCGCGCTGACGCGCACACTGGAGAACGGCGTGATGTACTGCTTGATGGCGCGCGTGCGGATAAGAGACACGAGGCGCGCAGTGTGCGGCGCGAGCAGTGGGTTGAGGAGCATGTACGGCTGGCGGGTCAGCAATCAACAAGCACCGGACACCCACCTCAGCCTTGCGCAGAATCACAATCGCTTCGCCGTAGCGGGCGTCGACAAACGCTCTGACAAGGTCCAGCACCCAGCCCTGCGAGTCGTCCACAGCCGAGTGGAAGCTGGCGCGGTCGAGGAGCTGGCGGCGGAGCTGTTCGCGCGAGCCGGTAGCCAGCGCGCAGATGGCCGAGACGAACGCCGTGTCGGCGGTGGAGATAGCCTGGCCCTCCCACTCCTGGAGGCCACCCTCCTCGTTGACTTCGCCAAGCTCGCGCGCCGCGCGCGCATAGTCGTTGTGGCTGAGCGCGAGGACGGCCTTGGCCACGCGGATCTTGACGCCAACGGCACGGCGCACAGCCTGGCTACGCGCTTGGATCTCACGGTTCTGCGCCACCTGTGTTGTTGTCATTGTCGCGCTCGCCTGCTGCGAGCTGCCGGAGATGGGCGGGTGGAGACGGTCGAGCGAGGCTTCCACCTTGGTCACGTTGCCTGCGAGAGGTCCAGACTCGTTGAACGCGAGGGCCGCCTAGGTGTGAGCTACAACTACCGATGCTTCTAGCTCACCTCAATGATGCCAAGACCCAGCTCTACGTGATGTGCCGGGCCGCTCGAGTACTCGCGGATGTGCTGGAACGTCTTCTGTGCCGTAGGGAAAGAGCCCGTCTTGAGGGCGAGTTGCGCGAGGGCGAGGTACGTGAGCTGGTCGTGAGTTGCTAGCCTGCACAAAGTACTGCCAACTCACTCGAATGCTTTCCTTGATCAGATTGCTCAGATACCCGCTGAGCTCGACCTCGAGCTTGGCCTTCTCGGCCTCGGCAGCCGAGCGGACCTTCTCGACCCACGCGCCGTCCGGGCGGCCCTCACTCTCGCCCTTGGCCCCGTACGCAGCGTCAATGTCCATCGGCTCGTCGTTGGACGGGGCGTCGGCGGCGTCCAGGCGCTCGGGGTGCGCCGAGGCGTCCACCTGGTGCACGGCGCGGAGGTACGAGTCGGCGTCCCACGTCTCGGCCTTGAGAAGCGCGATTGCGCGGAGAGCCGCGGCGCGCGCGAATTCGAGCGCGCGGGGCGATGGGCTGGTGGCGGTGAAGATGAGGTTCGGGATGGCGAGGTAGCGTGTGATGAGGGCGCGTCCTGGTCGCGGTCAGCAGGGAAGGAAGGCGAGGAAGGCGCGCATTGTCGCGGGTGCGTACCCTTATAAGTGCTGGCAAAGGCCTCCCAGTTGAAGGTTGCTGGGTCGAGCTGGTCGAGGGCCTCGATTGAGATCTTTGGCGCGTCCGCGCTTGTCTCTGACGCCTCTGCCATTGTGGGGGGTGAGGTGGTGGTGAGGGTGTGAGGAGATGGTTGTTGTTGACAGTGCTTAGGTGTGCTGCTGGCGATGGCCGCCGCGGTTGCTGTCGTTGAACGAGAGTGACATCAGCGGGGGCTGAGCAGGCGGCCACGCGCGGGACCAATTCAAGCCGTCGCGTGGACAAAGTAGGCGCGCAGAGTTGTGGCGATGAAACAGGCACGGCCATGCCCACGCCTACGCCCGCCTAAATCAGCATTACGCGTCTGTGGGTGGAGTCGTTGACTAAAACCGAAGTCGGCTTTGGAGTGTGTCATGCAGCAGCTGATACTTGCAACCCCATGGAATGCAGAGATAGGCGAGAGAGACTGCGAGAGCGAGATGCATACGGAACTGTACCGGCAAGCTAGACTGACAGAGACGACGGATGCCACTGCCTGCACAGTAGCCGGCCGGGTCAGCAGCAGCACCAAGCCCATCAAATCCATTGCGTGCTGTGACGAGCGTCCGTTTATAATCCCAGAAACCGCTTGCAGCCCATCCCCCCACTCGAGATTGACTTTTGTCCGCCCGCGCGCAACGCACCCACCCAACCACAACGCACAACGCACTCCGAGATACACACTCCACTGCACCCAGCAACTCCCGATTTGCTCCCGCTCGCCCACACCCACCCACTCATTGACGCGCCTCCCGCACGCCCACAGCCAACCCTCAGACCCCTCCGATCCCCCTCACTCACCCCCTTTACCCTCCACGTTTATGTCCTTTTCCGCCCTTCGTCGTCTATCCACAACCGTCTCTCACCTAAACCCACTCAAAATGGCCTCGGCAGAGTACACCACCCGCACCGTTGGCGCCGCCAACACGCTCGAGCACCGCGTCTACCTCGAGAAGGACGGCAAGGTGATCTCGCCCTTCCAGTGAGTATTAGTTGGGGGAAGGCGGAGCCGGGTGAGGTGGTGGGGGGTGGGGGGAGGCGGAGCCGGGTGGAGGGGTGGGTGGTGGCATACTTCTCGCGCGCGCAGCGCGCGTAGGGGTGGGCGGGCGGGCATCGTCTCGCTCGCGCCAGCAGGGCGGGTGGGCGGGGAAGACATGTCGCGAGCTTTGCCGAGGTCCAGCGGTGGGCCAGAGCAGGGGTGCATGGCCTCGCCCGTCTCCGTCATGCAGCGAGTGGGAGGGTTGCGTTGGCCCGACGTCTTGATCCAGCAGCATGGCAGAAGGATCGGCGACCTAGCTCGCACCCCACTCAAAGCCGCGCTGGCTGGCCGGCTGGCCTTCTGCTATCAGCAAAGCAGCCAACGGCAGCGACGCTGCCGAGATGGTGCTCGCGATGAGGCCACTCCTTGCGATCACGAAGCCCAACCCCCAGCCGCAGTGCACGCACCCTCCTCCACGCTTTGCTTCAGCCAAGCCAAGCTCGGGTTTCGCGGCCTTCCCCCCGCCGATCTCTTTCGATCTCTTCCGATAACACCCCACACTCGTACTAACCCTCCACCAGCGACATCCCCCTCTACGCCGATGACTCGCAGACCATCCTGAACTTTGTCGTCGAGGTCCCCCGCTGGACCAACGCCAAGATGGAGATCTCCAAGGAGGAGGCCTTCAACCCCATCAAGCAGGGTGGGTAGTTGACCTCCGTCTGGCCGCACCAAGCTAACTGCCTCCCCAGACACCAAGAAGGGCAAGCTCCGCTACGTCCGCAACTGCTTCCCCCACCACGGCTACATCTGGAACTACGGTGCCTTCCCCCAGACCTGGGAGGACCCCAACCAGAAGCACCCCGAGACCGCCGCCAACGGTGACAACGACCCGCTCGACGTCTGCGAGATCGGCGAGGCTGTCGGCTACGTCGGCCAGGTCAAGCAGGTCAAGGTCCTCGGCATCATGGCCCTCCTTGACGAGGGTGAGACCGACTGGAAGGTCATTGTCGTCGACGTCAACGACCCCCTTGCCGCCCGCCTCAACGACATTGAGGACGTTGAGCGCCACCTCCCCGGCCTTGTCCGTGCGACCAACGAGTGGTTCCGCATCTACAAGATCCCTGACGGCAAGCCCGAGAACGTCTTCGCCTTCTCTGGCGAGGCCAAGCCCAAGAAGTAGTGAGTGGAGTGGGGTGATAGCGTAATATGCGGTCTGCTGACTCTTGCCAGCGCCCAGGAGATCATCCTCGAGACCCACGAGGCCTGGAAGAAGCTCGTCAAGGGCGAGGCCCCCGCCGGCGACATCTCGCTTGCCAACACCACCCTCTCGGGCACCTCGGGCAACGTCGGCGTCCAGGACGCCAAGTACGCTGCCATCCCCCCCAACGCTCCCCAGCCCCCTGCCCCCATTGACCCCTCGGTCTCGAAGTCGTTCTTCATCTCGTCGGGCTCGGCTTAAGCGTGCAGGAGTCAGCAGCGTGAAATGTAGACTGTTCTGCTTGGCGGGGCGATGATGCATTCTGTGAGATAGGCGGGTGTGTGGGCGTGGGCGTGGGCGAGGGCGAGCGTGTGTTGCAGATGTCGGTGTCTGGCAACGGGTCGTGAGGATGACAACAATAGCGACAGCCAAGACACCCACCACACGCCGCCGCTCCCCACCTCGGCGACTAACTTTATCGCAGGCACATGCACAGCACACGTGCAGCGGCAGGCAAAACACGCATGCACATGTACATGACCAGCGGCCGAGATAGCGACGGCGATGGCGGGCCGGTGGACAGTGTCCGCTGACTCTCGTCAGCGGGCGCCCGTACACGTGAAGTGTGGCGGGGGGTGCTTGGCGCGCGACGGCTGGTTGAGGCTGATTCGGCGGGGCGGGGCGGCTTGGCGACGGCGATGGCGATGGCGGATATAGCTAGCGTGGGGCTGGGCTGGGGACTTTAGTCAGGAGGTAGCTGAGCATGCAAGGCGAGGGAGTGCTGGACATGGATGGCCCGGCTGGAGTGGAGTGGAGTTAGGGTTAACATCGCACGTTACGTGTGGCGGCGGGCGTGGCGGTGGAGGCGGGCTCTCACCCTCGACTCGGCGAGCGGGAATGTGCCTCACAGCGATGGTGAGATAGATGCACGAGACGGACGGAATCCGGGCGACGAGTCTACTTTAAGCAGCACAGGACAGGACACGCATCGCCGGGCGGCACAGGCCGGCCACTTCACAGCCGCCACAGCGCACTACATGGCATTCATCGGCGCCACGAGGCAGATTACAACAGGCATGCAGCCAGCCTACTTCCAGCGGCAGGCCCACCCACGGCACGGGGCGACGTACCCGGGGCCGCCGACAACGTGGACGACCTTGGGGCGGCGCCACCAGAACCAGCGCTTTTCAGCGGCAGGGGCCTCGGCCTCGGCGTCGGGGGCGGCGTCGGGGGCGGCGTCGGGGGCGGCGTCGGGGGCGGCATCGCGCTCAGCGACGGCGGGGATCTCGGCAGCCTCGGGGATCGGCGCGGGCGCGGGCGCGGCGTCGCGCGCGGACAGGTCGGACGTGTCGAGGCGCGCCGGCGAGGCGGAGACGGCGGCGGCGGCGACGAGTGCGGTGGCGAGGTACGTGAGCTTCATTGTGTTGGTGTTGGTGGTTGTTGTCGGATGGGGGGGAAGGTGGCGCCGGGGCGGGGTTTATATCTCTTTGTGAGGCGGGCTTGGGTGGGTATGACAGTGTCGGCGTTCAAGGCCGTTGCGATGCGCACTGCACGTCTTCGCGACGGGTGTCTTGCTCGCCGCGGGGTGGAAAGCCACGCTCCCGAAGGCACACGCAGCGACTATCTCTGCTCGTCGTGAAGACGGTGATGGTTGCCGCCGGCTTGGGATCCCGGTTTCTTGGCACGGTGGGGGTGGTTACCGACCGACGCCACTGGTGCCCAGTAATCACATCCCAGCAATCGCGCCCGGCCCGTGCTGCGCTTGTGTGGGAGACCGTGCCTCGGGCTGCAGTCGGCATGCAACGCGTGCACGCGATCGATCTGCAGTATGCTTCTGCCACTCGACGAGATTTATCTGCCAAGGAGCGTCACGACTCACCGACCCTGTATCGCTCATGAATGGCTTGGGTTGCAGTGCCTGGCACGGGCTGGCCCGGTGCCCACTGGGTGGGTGGTGGGCGACGATGTGCGTGCTCACACTCGGCGGCGACGGAGGTGGGCGCGGTGGTCGTTGGCGGTGGTCACTTGTCCGGCGGAGTGGGCGCCGCTGGTGGCTGGAAGTGGGGACAGCAGTGATACGCAAAGTATGGCCACGCACGAGGAGGTGCGGTGCGCCAGGTACCCCGAGGTTGCGCGGGCGATGAGGTGACGAGGAAGCGGCGACCGTGATGGTCGTTGAGGAGGACGGTCTGGCAGATACAACCAGTGCGGCCGCGGAGCATGCCTCACACCTTCTCGGGCGTCACTGTTGCCAAGACAGATCTCAGTCCCGGGGGCCTCAATGCCAGATAGCAGCAGCCCTGCTTGGGGCCTGCCAACTCGGCCTGTGACACGGCAACAAGGCAGAGGCATAAGTGGGCCTCGGGACCCCATGGAAACTCAACGACGGTGGGAAGGCATAGAGGTCGCCGCGAGTTCGCCGCGATGTTGGTAGCGAGGCTCTGGTGGCCAGGTCTCGCTGCTGCCACTTGGCATTCTAGTGTCAGAAGGCATAGGGGCGTGGCCCAAGTGGAGGACATCCTTGGTTGCTGAAGACGGCGACACACGCTCACACCTACACCCCACGCCCCGTCGTGCCGTGCACCCCGCAACGACAGAAGCTGCCACACACGCCTTACATCCCAGCTCGAACTCAACACCCCACCCACACCCTACTCATGAAGCGACAGCCCCAGCTCGCGGTGAACACCAGTAACGGTGCTATTCGTAAGCAGCGCATACTGGCGTCAGCGGGCCCAGCACACGCACCCACCCGCCCTATCAGCGCCTGCGCGCCGTCCTTGATCTCGTTGTACGTGTGCAGCAGGCGGATGTGGCGCTGGACAATGGCGTCGGCGTCGGCATCGCTGCGGCGGTGTCAGTGGGTGGGTGGCGGGGCGAGGAGCTTACCCGAGCTCGTGGGTGAGGCGGGCGACTTGAGCTTGGAGCGCGGCGACCTTGGGGTTGGGGTGCGGCTGGGCGTCGGGCTCGGTGGCGGGGGTGTGGGTTTCGGCGGTGGGGGCTGGCGCAGGCGCTGGCGCTGCGGGGGCTGCGGGGGCCACGGGCGGGGTGGTAGGCTCTGCTGGCGCGATCGTCGCGGTCGGGGTTGTAGTCAGAGGCGGCGCAGGGATGCTCTCAGACTCGGCTGGAGCCACAGGCGTGTGCGGCAACGTCTCGGCAACAACAGGCGGGGAAGGCGGGCCGCCTTGGTCGCTGCTGGCGCCGTTGATGTCAGGGACGGTGGCGAGCTCGGCGCCGGGGTCGGTCGCGGGCTCGGCGCCCAGGTGCACGGGATCGTTGTTCTTGTCCATCTGCAACATTTGTGCTGTTCGCTGCTGAAGAGGATGATGTGTGGAGGATGAGGAAGGCGACGACGAGGACGAGAAGACGGCCTGGCGAGGAAGGCCGACAGCGATGACGCCACGCCCGGCTTGTGGTCGCCCTCCACCAGCGCGGCGCGCCGCCCATCTCGGCAACATGATCAGCTCAACCCCCACCTTTCTCGCCCAAACCAACCGGAATGTGCAACCCGCAGCCCGCGCAGCCGGGCACAAGCACAGCACACCCCGACACCCCGCCGGACTGGGAGGCCCTCGAGCTCCCGCCCGCACATATCCTCGCCCACCGTGCGTCGTCACTGCCGACCAACTCACTAACCCCTTAGTCACCGACGCGCACTGCCACCCGACCGACCTGGCGCCCAGTGCCGAGACGTACGCCGCCGTCCAGCTCGGCGGGCTGGCAGCTATGGCGGTGTGCGACGACCAGGGCGCGGTGTCGGACCTCGGCGCGGCGCGGGGGTGGGCCGACGGCGAGCTGGCCGCTGGGCGGGCGGGCCGCGTCGTCGCTGCCTTTGGTGAGTGAGCTGGTGCCTGCTCGGCGCGCTGACATTAGGCTACCACCCGTGGTTCTCGCACCGGTTCTCGCTGCACGACCCGGCGCCGGACAAGGCGGCGCACTACGCCGAGGTGTTTGCGCCGAAGCCTGCGCTCGCGGGCCAGCTGGACGAGTTCCTGCCTCTGCTTCCTGAGCCTGAGGCCTTCAGCACGCGCTTGGAGCGGATACGCGCGGACATCACCGCTGCGCGCGCGGCCGGGCGCCTCGCGATGGTGGGCGAGATCGGGCTCGACTCGGCGGCGCGCGTGCGCATCTGGCCGCGGACGCGGGACGAGGCGTCGGTGCTCACGCCGTTCCGCACGACGCTGGCGCACCAGACCGCGCTGGCGCGGCTGCAGCTCGCGCTGGCCGTCGAGCTCGGCGTCCCCGCCAGCGTGCACTGCGTCGCGGCGTCCGGGCCCACGCTGCGCCTGCTCGAGAGCGTGCGCGCCGACGACCCGGCCCGCTGGTCCGCTATCAACGTCGACATGCACTCGTGCGGCGGGTGGAAGCCCGAGTTCCTCGCGCAGGCGGCGCGCACGATGCCGAATCTGTACTTCTCCCCCAGCGTGCTGCTTACCGCGCGCTCGCCGGCCGGCGCGGCCGCGGTCCGCGCAATCCCGCGCGACCGCGTGCTCGTGGAAAGCGACCTGCACGACGTGGCGCAGAGCACGCGGCTGGTGTGGGCCGCCGTGCTGTGGGTCGCGGCGTGCCGCGGCTGGCGGGTGGAGACGGGCGACGAGACTTGGGACGCGGTCGAGGAGGAGGACGACGAGTTCGACGACAAGGGCCGGTTGGTGGAGCGCGCAGAGACCGACGTGTGGGCGGTCAAGACGCTCGAGCGGAACTGGGCGCGGTTCATGCGGCTGATATAGGCGGCCGACGCAGCAGTGTAAATGAGAGGGCGTACGTGACGAGGCCAGCAGCAGCACTATAGACAAGATGGCATACGCGACACGCTACAACGCCATGACAGTGTTCGGTACAACTCCTCAGAACTCCCTATGCGTACTTTGCCACGTCCGCCGCGTCCGGCCCGACCGGATCGCTCGATGCAGCGAGGTTGCACTGGTGGAACATGCGCAGCTCTTCGGGGCGGAACGCGCCGGTCACGCTGTGGATGACGCCGCGGTTGTGGAAGAGGACGAGGTCGCCCTCGCGCCAGTCGGCCGCGAAGAGGTACTGGGGTGTGAGCTGCGGGCGCGAACTTCTGGCTGAGTAGCTTACCTTGGGTGAGATGCCCGGCCTTTGGATAGTCGTCAAGAGCTCTCTCACTTCCGCGAGGTCCTCCACCTCCCCGCCATCGGGATACAGCGCGCCGTCGCGCGCCGCGCCCTCGGGCAGCGGCGCAATCGTGAGACTCTTCGCCGCGCACGGGTGCACCTGGAGATGCAGCGCGCCGGTCACCGGGTTCTTCCAGCACATGGGCAGGTGCTTGACCTGCGCCTCGTCCCACTCGGGCAGGGCGTCGAGGCCGAGCTCGAGCCCCTCGTTCTCGATCCCCAGGCCGGTGGGGAGCGCGTGCGCCTTCGACATCCAGACGTACGGGTGCGGCGCGTAGTTGACCGTCGTGCGGACCGCGAGAGATTTGAGCGGCGCGGGCAGGATGTCGAACATTGTCTTGCCCGACGCGACTGAGACGTCAGCGTGGTGTGAGGAACAGCAAGCCAAGCCACTCACACACGGTCGAGCCCTTCGGCACGTCGACAGCGTCGCCGCTCCCGTCGTCGTACCGCACCGTCTGCCACGGCCCCTGCGGCACCTTGACGGCCAGGAGCGAGGTCACGCGCGGCGGCGAGAGCTTGTACAGCGCCGCGTCGATGTGCCACCGGTAGAAGCGCGTCGCGTTGGACTCGAGCTCATCGGCCTCGCTGATCGGGTGCTTGTGGAACGTGCGGTGGTGCGGGTGCTTGAGCTGGGGCTGGGGTGGTGTCAGCGGGTGTGGGGCTGCGATATGAACACGGCGGGCGACGCGACGGGAGGTGGTCCGAGCTGCCTCTCGTCTTCTCTCCCTCGGACAAGCTGGCAGGGCAGGTCGCGCCGAGGAAGGTGGCCCGCCACCCGCCAGCACAGAGGAAGGTGGCCCCCAACCCACCCTCGAGCGATACTCTCTGCTACTCTCCTCCGCCCACCCGCCCTGCTGCGCGAGCGAGTCGATGCCCGCCCACCCACCCCTGTGATCGCTGCGCGATCAAGAATTGTGCCACCACCCACCCCTCCACCCGGCTCCCCCCCCCCCGGAAACCGGCCCACCACCCCACTCACCTCGTCCAACCCCTCATACACCCCGGGCACCTTGCCATTCCCAATAAGCTGCACCTCAGGCTGGTGCGGAATCGTCTTGAGATCGGGATGCAGGATACTCTTGGTGTCCTTGCCCGTCTTGTTGTTGCCGTGGCCGTACGACGTGGCGGCGGGGTCGAACGCGTGCGTGAGCGCGTACTGCTGCTTGGGCGTGATCGTCGTGTTGCGGAACAGGAGGACCTGGTACTGGCGGGGGCGTTAGCGCGGGGGGAGGGGGGACAGAGGGAGGGAGGGAGGGAGCCCGGCCCAACCCACCTTGTACAAGCTCTCGATGATCTCGTCGTACTGCGCCTGGCTGACGCTGGCAGCGTCGAAGCCGTGCACCTCGCGCCCGAAGTCTGTGAACGCTGCTGCGTCGGCCTGCGGCGACGGCGGGATGGGCGTGTACGTGAATGCCGGGGCTGTCGCCGTGGAGGTCATGGTTTCTGTGGTCATGTGGGTGGTGTGAGAGGTGCCGCGCGGGAGATAGCAGATAGCAAATGGTGGAATGTGAGCTGTGGTGGTGTGTCGTGTCGTTGTCGTCAATGTTGAGAGGGGGGCGGTGCAGCTCACATGCTAGCGGTGTATATACTCTATCGCATGTCTTATCATAGATCACATGTTGTCGCCGCCGTCGTCGTCGTTGCGTCCCGCTCGCCGCCCGATCGCCTCGGAGCACAAGCAGCGTGCGCGCCTGGCGCGCCTGGACTGCCTCCACCCCCGACGACATCGGCATAGCACCGTAATCGGGCCACCGCTATCACGCGGGCCTAAACAAAATAGGCGCAGGGTACGGCTGCACTCCTGTAACAGTTTCCTGCGCACGCCTATTGCCACCCCGTTATCAGACTTATCTCTTGCCCGCCTCGCACCTTGTCCCTCCGTTGCTCCTATTCGCGCAGCCAGCCTGCCAAGCACATGCGCTCGTCAAAGGTCATAAAACCCCCGGGTTCCGCCGACGTGACTGTGTTCGAGGTGGGGCTGTGAACGCGTCTTGTGCAGAGACATGTCGAGTCGGAAGGGGGCTGGGCGCGCTCGCGTGAGACGATGGCGACGAAGCCGGAGGACAGGCGGGTGATCTTCCTCGAGGCTCGAGGCGACGGATCGACAGAGGACGCTCAGCTAGCTGGCTCGACCACATCGGCGACCGAAACAGAGCTCCCTACCCGCCCCCGGGCCCATGAAGCCAAACCCAGCAGCAGCACCCCAGAAGCTAGAGGTGTGCTGCCAGCGCCACGGCACCCAACATTGTAGTGCTTTGTCCTGCTCGCACCAGAGCTGGCGGCGCCCTCCAGCTCGGCACGTGCCGACGCCGCGCCTCGAGGTCCGCAGTGTCGTCCGCAGCTGCCCGTCTGCTCGGGACACCGACACCCAGTGACTTGCGCTGGTGTTGGACACTGTCTCGTGGCCGTTACGAGGCCTGTGCCCAGTGCCGGCACACAAGGTGTAATAAACCCATGATGCGCGCCGCGCCAAGGCCCGCTGCTCGCCCGACGTAATGTAATTTGCTAGCCTGCTCAGCGTATACACGTGTTACGCTGCGAGCTCAACGGCTCGCTTTGTGCGATTACATTGTGCGGCAGGTCCCTGGCCAAGTTCGGGACGCCAGGCCGAGCGGCCCGGTAGGTACAGAGGCCACCAAATTTGCTCCTCGCCGTCCGTCTCGCCTGTCTTGATTACTCTACTCTCTGGGGCGGAGGGCGCCGACCAGGGGAACGCGAGCTCGCGCCTGCCTGCGCTTACCGGCGGCAGTGGGGCAATCGGTCGTGTGACGGCCGTTCCAGCGCGGCGCAGCCGGGCAAGCAACACACGGGCACGTCAGATGCCTGGGGCATGGCGCGGGCGTCCGGCGCGCTTCCACTGGCACGCTGCGCTGCCTTCCATTCCGTGGTCGCGCGACCATACGTACCACGTACCTGTAGGTACTCACCTGGTCGTGCGAGCAGTGCAGCCCGCTAGCTGGCGCGAGGCTGGTGCCCGCGTCGTTCGTCGCCGCAGCGATCACGACGCGACCACATGCAGCCAAGTGTTAAGTCTATTTACGAGACGGGCCTCAGGGCCCGAGTGCTCGGCCAGGGCGGTGGGTTGGCAGACACATTTCGGCGACTGCGCTTGCGGACGGGCCCGCGGCGCCTCTGATGCGAGTGAGCGGGGTTGGAGGGGCGTGGGGGCGGCTGCGGCTGGCTCGCTCGAGGCTGGCTGACTCGCTCGTTGGCGGCTGGCTCGCTCGCGCTCTCTCGGCTGGCCCGCTCTCGCCACTCGCTCGACGTAGCCGTCGGCGCCACGGCGCTCGTACGCCTCTACCGACAGGCCTCGAGGAACAGGGGTGATGTGCCGCCGTGCGTATTCCAGCACTGCGCGTGCTGGTGCAGCGCTGCGCTGAGTGGCAGCGGATCTTGTCGGTGGGGCGCGTCGAACTGACGCCACATTGTCAGCGAGGGTGCACCGGGCGCCGTTGAGCGCGAACAGCTGCCACCCTGTGCTTGTGCATGCTCGCGCCGTGCTATGCTGCAGTAGGAGGAGCATCGCGCATGCTTTGCCCGGATCTTGCGGCTGGTGTGGAATGTCGCTGCGGCGTGGAGGAGGCAGCTGGCGGACAGGCTACATACAGCCGGCCTGCGGGATCAAATCTCGCCGAGACGCGCCTCGGCCGCCCAGGCGCCAGCTGAATTTACGCACGTGTGGCAAGTGTCGACGAGTGAGCACGCAGCAGCAGCCTGCTGCAGCCAGCTCTCATGCATTCCTGAGCCCATGGGCCGACAACGAGCACGCAGGCGGCTGCTGGCCAGAGCGAGCGAGCTGGGCGCGTGCTGGAAAGCTTGGTCGGGTGTGCAATGCACTGTGCGAGCCGGACTACGGGTCGCGAGGCAGGCCAGCTGCCAGCTGCCAGCTGCCCGCATGCTCGAGGCTATAACCCGTGTGCTGCCGCGCATTCTGCCGCTGTTGCACATTAACATCGTCGCACACGACCACGACGGCGTCTTGCCATCTAAAAAGTCTAGAAGACGGGAAGAGACTAGGCAATCGACATCACCGTCACTATCAGTGGTGTGCGTGGTGTTGACCCGGAATCAGACGCTCCAGCAGTCGCCCCCCTGGCCCCTCCCCTCCCGCCCACCGCGTCCCACCCACTCGCCGCCGCCAGCCCTGCCCGCCCTCGCTTGCGCTCCTCCATCGCATCCATCGCAGGCAGCCATCAGCAACAATCAACAAAGCAACAGCAAGCAAGCACAACGCACAGCAAGGCAGACAGCCAGCAAAGCAACGCATCCTACCATACCCACACGACACCCCAGCTCAGCTTGACACGTACCAGGCCAACAAACGCGCGCATCACCCACCAGCCAGCGCGCTGGCGATTCGCCGTCATCTCCACCTACCCCACCCATCTTCCCCCTTGAGTCTCCACCTGACAACACGGCGCGATGAAGGTAAGCACCAACGCCGCACAAGCCACTGCATGCATGCACGAGCACGCACGCTCACATACGCACAGTTCGGCAAGAGCATCGTCGCATCCCAGGTGCCAGGATGGGCAGACTACTATCTAAACTACAAGGTGGGTGCCCAACACGTGCGACTGTGACCACCGGCCGACCACTCGCGACCGTGCCCCGTCCGTGTCCGGCCAGTGTAGCCTCCACGCGCACGACGTCGCACGTACCGCGCCCATGCATGCAGCAGCAGCTCACATCCCGCAGGCGCTCAAGAAGATCATCAACTCGCTCGCGGCCGGCCGGCCGGCGTCCGAGGCCGCGCTGCTGTCCCGCGGCGGCCGCCCGTCCAAGCGCCGCCTGTCGGACGCCCTCCCAGCCGACACGAGCGCGCCCTTCTCCCCCGCGCCGAGCGACACTGCCACCCCCGTCTTCGCGCCCGCGACAGAGCCCCCGTCCACAGATGTCGGCGACCTCGAGCCCCTCCCGCCAGAGGCTGAGGCGCCGGCCCCGGGCGGGTCGCGCACTCTGCTGTCGGGCGGCGGCAGCGCCAACGGCGGAGTGGACAGAGGCGAGAGCTTCAAGGCGCATCGCGACGTCTTCTTCTTCACCCTGCAGAGAGAGCTGGAAAAGGTGAGTGCGGTGTGGAGCGGGCTAGGCGGGGTAGCGTGGGGCTGGCGTGGTGGCGTGGGCAACGGCGCAGTGCTGGCACGCTTTAAGCTGTCACGACAGCCGGAGGCGTCATTGTGCCCACGCTGCACCCACACTGCTAACGCTCCTCTGCACAAGTCATCTCTGTTTTGCCCGAAGCCCTCTAACACCCGCAGATCAACGCCTTTTACCTCATCAAGGAGAGGGATCTTCGACTGCGCCTCCTCACCCTCCTGTCAAATCGGAAACGCCTCCTCCGCACCCAGCGCGAGCTGGTTGCCGACGGCCACGACATGGGCGAGGAGGGTGGCAAGCGAAGTGCCGAGTGGGCCAGCCTGGAGGAGGGATGGAGATTATTCGAACGCGACCTCGGCAAGCTCCAGGGCTTCATCGAGATCAACGCTACTGGATTCCGCAAGATCTTAAAAAAGTGGGACAAGAGGAGTAAGAGCAACACCAAGGAGCTCTACATCGAGCGCCAGGTCGAGGTCCAGCCCTGCTTCAACCGCGAGTTCATCGCCAAGCTCTCCGACATTGTCGCTGCCAACCTTCTGGACATTGAGAATGGCTCAGACCACCTCACTGCTTCCTTCTTCGCCGCCGAGCTGCCCGAGGCCGTCGGCGACGATGGACTGGCATTCGACAGGCCAGACAACGAGTCGGACCCTGGAGAGGTGCTCGCCAGCGACGCTCTGTACGACCTCGAGGCCAACCTTCCAAAGACGATCGAGGCCGGTCGCGACGCGTTCGCCCGCTGGGTTAAGCACACGCGCAAGGTCCTCAACAAGGACAAGCGCGGCGAGGGCCGTGCCATGCGCATCCTCTGGCGTGCAGCTCTCACCGCCCCTGACGACTACCTCGACCTCCTCTTCAGCCCCAACCTAGACTTTGACTTCGTGGACAAGATCAACGACCGCACCCCGCTCCATCAGGCCGCCATCGCTGGCTCGCTTCGTCTCGTCGAGCTCTGTATCGCCAAGGCTCCCGAGCTCATCGAGCGCCAGGATGCCTACGCGCGTCGTCCACTCCACTACGCTTCAATGCACGGCCATCCGTCCATCGTGTCCCTGCTGCTCTCGTCCCACGCAGACCCCTCGGCCACGGACCAGGACGGCTACACACCGCTCATGCACGCCATCACCCAGGGCCACCTCGAGGTCGTCCGCATCTTTGTCCAATCAGGCGAGCCCGTCAACCTCGAGCCTACCGCCATCTCCACCGACCTGATCCCGCTTTCGCTTGCATGCCAGTATGGCCACGTTGAGGTTGCCAGACTACTGCTCGAGCGCGGCGCCAAGGTCAGGCCCAACTCGGAGGGCCTCTTCCCCATGCACTTTGCAGCCAAGGCCGGTCACGAGGCTATCTGCAGACTACTCGTCGAATGCGGGGGGGCCGACGGCGGTGGCAAGGACAAGCAGGACAAGTACAACATGTGGACCCCAATCCACCACGCTGCTGTTGGTGGTCGCCAGGAGCACCTCGACTGCATCAAGGTCCTTGTCGCTGCTGGCTGCGACGTCAATGTCGAGGATGAGTACGGCAAGGCGCCCGGATGGTACGCCGCATGGTTCGGCCACGTCAAGCTGCTCAACTTCCTGATTGAGTCCGGTGCCAAGCTTGCTACCAAGGAAACCGAGATCCGCGGCATGGAGAACCTCGGCCTCGCTGCCGACCCGCAGATGGATGCGCTGTCGCCCGGCTCTGACATTGAGCTCGACCCTCCACTCGGCGACGACTTTGAGCTCATCCCTTCGCTATCCCTCCCACCTCCTATCATCCCTCTTCGTGTCTACGGCCACGAGTTCCTCGCCAAGAGGTGTCTTGTTCAGCTCTCCCTCGGCCACCCGTTCAAGCGTGGCTACGAGAAGACGCCTCCGGTCAAGCTCTACTCGCGCAGCGGCCAGGACAACCTCCACCTGTGGTCGTCACTGAAGCTGGTCATGACGTCCAAGTCGGATACTTCAGTTGTGCCCCACAGCGTCATCCTCCCTCTTGCCGACGAGCGCGAGGTCTTCTCGTTCCAGGTGCAGTCGTTGGAAAAGTTCACCCTCGAAGTGTCGCTCTACCCGACTTTCGGCTCCAAGGTCATCGGCCGCGCCGTCATCCTCCCTTCCACCTTCCTCGGTATCCAGGACCACAAGGGTATCGTTGCTCCTCTGCTCGACCACCACCTCAAGACCATCGGTGAGGTCGCCTTCGAGGTCAGCTGTATCCGGCCATTTGAGGGCGCCCAGCTCGAGATTGGAGGCCGAGTTGAGACGTACTGGAAGAGCAAGGTCACGCCATCAAACGCGACACAGGACCACGCCCACCAGTTCCAGTCTCATCGCCCCATTGGCGTCACGTCGCAGTCGCCGGCAGTCAGACCATCTGCGGTCGTTGTCCCTTCGCAGGTGGAGCCTGCGCATGTTACGGCCAGCTCGCTCTCTGGCGACTATGTGCGCCTGATTGTGCAGGTCACAAAAGACGGTGTTCCGGTTGTCTACCCCGACTTCAAGCTTCCTGTTGCCGGCCTCGATGTCGGCGTCGCCGACGTCACGTTTGCCCAGTTTGAGGCCATGGCCAAGGACCGTGGTCGGACACTACCTGCCAGCGCGACGGCGACTACCGCACAGGAGTGGCGCACGGTCCTCGACAAGTCCATGGCGTCGGTCGAGCAGATCCTCGCCCTCGTCCCTGCCGACGTCGGTATCAACCTTTGCCTCATGTACACGCGCAAGTTTGATGCCCATGTCGTGGGTGTCGGCTACTCGCGTGAGGTCAACGGCTTCGTCGACGCGGTGCTGCAAGTGGTGTACGACGCCGGCAAGCTCTCGCCTGGCCGCAAGATTCTGTTCTCGTCCTTTGACCCGACCGTGTGCACGGCGCTCAACTGGAAGCAGCCAAACTATGCCGTCTTCTTTGCGTCGTTCTGCGGCATCGACCGGAATCAAACAGCTGAGGGCGCGAGACTCGTCTCTGGCCCACCCGAGGAGGAGCCCGACACAAGATGTCTGTCGGTGCGCGAGGCCGTCAACTTTGCAAAGGTCACCAATCTCCTCGGTGTCATCCTCGAGGCGACAACACTTGCCGCCGTGCCGTCGCTCGTGGCAAGTGTCAAGGACGCAGGGCTGCTGCTTGCAGGCTTTGGTCAGGAGTCGGATTTGAGCCAGTTGCGGCAAGGCGCAAGCGATGGGCGAACGGTAGACGCGTTCTGTAGCGATGGGTAAGTGGCCGCGTAGGCGCGGCGGAAGCGGATCAGCGCTGACAACCTCAGAATCATGACGCTCGTTATATAGTAGAATCAACAGGGGACCCGGGGCTCGCTATGCATAGTATCACATGTAGCGTGAGTGGTGGTGGGACGGTGTTGGCGAGAGGTGGGGGGAGCGACGCACACAGAGATGGATGCCAACGCTTCTCGCGGGTGGCTGCCAACGACGCTGCCGGTAGCCCTCCTTTGCGACGTCTCGCCGACTCGCTCGGCTGCCTGCACCACTGCGAGCTATTGTCGACCACAACATGTGTCGGCCACACCGCAAGGGCACGCACGCCGGCCGCCAAAGGCGCCCACCGCCCCATTGTGATGACTACTGACGCCTTCTGACGACTCACGAAACAGCAGACATCCTTCGCGACGCCGCCACACCGCACCCATTGTCGTCCCCAACGCGCCGCGTTTCACGCAGCGCGCACAGACGGCCCCGTGAAAACTGCCTTCGCCTCGGCCGGAAGCGGCAATGAAACGCGTCGCGGGGTGCGTTGTGGCGCCGAGAGCAGAGGGTACATAAGCGGTGCGGCGGTGCTCTGGCTGGACCCACCACGCACCGCACCGCTACATGGTCCTCTTTTCTTCTCTCCTCTTCGCCGCGGCGGCGGGCGTCGCCGCGTCGCCCGTCGCGCGCCAGCTCGGCGCCGTCGGCACGCCGTAAGTCGTCCCCCTTCTCCTGCGCTCACGGCGCAGGCAAGTCGCCGAGCGCGGCGGCGGCGGAGGCGGCGGCCACCACCCCCCACCGCGACCACCACCACGCCCGCACCCCGGCAAGTGCACTAACCCCATCAGCATCACGAACCACGGCCCGGACGTCGCGTACACTGTGCAGCTGAAGCTCGGGACGCCGGCGCAGACGCTCGCGTTTATTGTCGACACGGGGTCCCCGGATCTGTGGGTCCTCAGCTCGGCGGTCGCGGGGTCGACGGGCACGTCCAGCCCCGGGTTCTTCAGCGCCCGCTCGAGCAGCTACGCGGTTAACGCGACCGCCGGCGCGTTCAACAACCGCTACGCCGCGGGCGAGGTGCGCGGCCAGTGGGCGAGCGATGTCGTGTGTGTCGGGTCTCAGTGTGTGCGCCAGTCGTTTGGTGAGTGGCGTGTTGGGGGTGTGGGCTCGCTGACGCTCGCGCCCAGGCCTCATCAACAACCCTATCGGCTTCACGCTCGACGGCACGCCGATCGCCGGCATCCTCGGCCTCGACTTTGGCCAGCCGCTCGCGCCGCGCATCATCACCCCCATCTGGCAGCAGCTCGCCGCCAGCTGGAGCGACAAGCAGTTTGGCGTCTCGCTCTCCCGCGGCCCGACCGACTACTTTGCGCCGCCGTTCTCCCGGCTCGGCAATGCGGGCAGCACCCTGACGCTGGGGTAAGTCGGCGTGTGCGGCGAGCAAGGCTGGGCATAGCTGACTGCCGGCAGCGGCACCAACCCGGCGCTGTACACCGGCGCGCTGACGTACCTCCCCCTGCCGGCAACGACCGACTTCTGGCGCGTCCCCCTCGGCGGTGTCGCCGTCGGCGCTGCAACGGTGGCCACGAGCGCGCTCGGCGCGCCGCTGTGGGCTGCGCTCGACTCCGGCTCGTCACAGATCACGGGCTACCCGGCCGCCGTGGCGGAGGTGTACGCCGCCATTCCTGGCGCGTGGCGCTCGCCCGCGGGCTACGCTGTGCCGTGCGACGGCGTCACGCCGGGCAGCAGCGCCGGCGCGCCCGCGCTCGGGATCAGCTTTGTGCTAGGCGGGGTCAAGTACGCGCTCGCGGACGCCGACGCGATCCAGTACGCGGTCCCCAGCAGCACGTTCACGTCGCAGGGCGTCACCCCGCCCGGGAGCGCGAACAAGTGGTGCATCGGCGCCATCCAGCCGTTTAGCCCGTGGCCGCCCGCTCTCCCGCCCGCGTTCATCCTCGGCGCGCCGTTCCTCAGGAACTGGTACTCGGCGTACCGTCTCAGCCCGCCGGCTATTGGTCTCGCGAAGGCGCGCTGAGCGCAGTCTCGCTGTCGTTCAGCATGTAGTGGAAGGCTTTTCTGGTAATAGTGGTTCGTATGCAGCTCTTATAGTTTAGTCGTGACGGGCCCGACGTGGGTTGCCCGCCGGAAAGTCCGGCACTAAGTCCGCCACCCCGTCGGCGATCCCAGCGCTCTTAGTGGATGTGACGACATACGAGCGGCGTGGTGGCCAAGAGGGCACGCCGACGACTCGCACCGCTGCTATCGGCGCCATCACACGCTCGTCCTCACTATCACTGGCACCCCCCTTTCCTCACTCCCCCTGACAAAAGCATGCCTGCCGCCCCCCGCGTCGCCCTCGTCACAGGCTGCTCGGAGCCCGTCTCGCTCGGCGCGGCCCTCGCGCTCGAGCTCAAGCGCCGCGGCTTCCGCGTGTTTGCTAGCGCGCGCCGCCTGTCGACAATGGACGCGCTGCGCGCCGAGGGCCTGGATGTGGGCCAGTTACCTCCGAGCGACCGCTGACCCCAGACCATCGAGCTCGACGTCGTGAGCGCCGACTCGATCGCGGCCGCGCTGGCGCACATCACCGCCGAGGCCGGGCGTCTCGACGTGCTCGTGAACAACGTGCGTAGGCATGCGGGCGCACGAGCGCATTCGCGAGTGCTGATCCATCCCCAGGCCGGCATCTCGGGCCTCGCGCCCCTCCTCGACACGGACATCGACCGCATGAAGGCGCTGTACGACGTCAACGTCTTCGGCCCGCTGGCGATGGTGCAGGCGTTCGCGGGGCTGCTGACGACCGGCGCGAAGGACGCCGGGCGCGACGCGGTCGTCATCAACGTCGGCAGCGGGAGCGTCAACGGCTTCCCGACCCTCGGGGCGTACGGGTCGTCCAAGGTGCGTGCGGCTGCGTCGCCTTCTGACACGCTAGGCGGCTCTGCAGATCATGTCGGACGTGCTGCGCCGCGAGCTCAAGACGCTGCACATCCGGGTCATAACACTCGAGCTTTGTGCGTTTCGTGTCTTGTTGTGCACAGCTGACGACAGACGGCGTCAAGACGGCCATGGCGGACGGGCACAAGACGTTCGACATCACGCGCGCGACGCTGTCAGGCTTCTACGACACGGAGAGCGTCAAGACACAGGCGAACGACATCTTCTCGGAGCGTATGGAGAGCAACCCCACTTCCGCGCAGGTCGCGCGCCAGCTCGCCGACGCGGTCGAGGCAACAAACCCCCCGCTCAAGATGTGGGCCGGGGGTGAGGCGCTCCCGGGGCGCTTCGTGATTCCGAGCTTGCCTGTCTGGGTGATGGACAGTATTGTCGCGCGCATGTTTTCCAAGATTTTCTGAGCGATGGGGGAGGGGGAGGGGGAGGGAGTCTGGCGAGAGGTTGGGAGACGCTACGATCGATGTCGGACATGCAAGGTGCGTCCTGGGCAAGTCAAGAGAACGAATCTGGCAGTGTGGCTGTCTGGCTCGGCGATAATAACCTCCAACCGTCCAGCACACATTCGTCTCGCTGCTATCAGCCTCCGTGTGAACTGCTCTGCTCAGCCTCCGCGAACTCCGTGCTGAGGAGGCGCGGCGTCGATGGCACTCACCCTTTTGGCCACAATGGCGCGCTGAGCGGTGGCATTCGAATGCCACCAATGGCCTCGTTTCTCTAATCTTCACGTTGTTCTCCTCATCGGCCGCAAGCTTCGAGGGGCTGACTCGACTCAACCAGTCATGTGGCTGCTCTCTTTACCTGACGACCGATACCTCCACCTGTCCTTCTGGGCTGGTGGAGCCGACGGGCCTGCTCCTCTCCTCACCTCGGTACAGCTCAGATCACGCGTGGCTGTTCCGTCGGCGCCTCCGGGTGAAACCATACCTTCTCCTTTGTGTTTCGTGTGAACGGCGAGATCAAGCACACGTCACTAAGCTTACGGACACACAGAGCGTGTTCCACGGGAGGGCCTGCTGTGCCTCGTGGTTGCTGCCCACGAAAGAAGAGGTGTCGGGGGCGCCGACCCCTCAGTCGTGTCCACAACTGGCGAGGAGGCGGGGCCGTCTACAAGCCGGGTTGTACAGCGCCTACCCCCGTTGTGCAGGTAAGAGACGGTCCTGAGCTTCTGCATTCGCCGTCTAGAAAGGCGGGGACATGGTAGTGCACTTAACTGCTCGCTAACAGCTCACTTGATGCAGTTCCGCCGGCACGGCCCTGTGCCTCTTTCCGCTTCTAGCCCTACCACGAGGCGCTCCGCCTCCATCCTATCGTCGCCGTGACCGCCACCACCTCGGTCCGCGACTGGATGACGGAGTCGACACGACATGAGTGGCTGATACAGCGTTGCCCACCTTGAACGGGACGGGACGTCTGCACGCTCGCTCGCTCGAGCGAGCGCGTGCCTGCTCACCAGGGACGAGATACGAGCTGGCTGCCATGCATCATCGCGTATGTTGCAAGCTTAGCCACCGCCTCCCGTCTTCCCATTCAGCGCCGGCCGACATGACGCATGACACAACCGCTGCTGGACATGCCGTAGCCACGCTGGGATACTTCCGCCGGTGTGCACACCCTGCCTGCTGAAACGGGCGCTCGGTGAGTCGTTTCACGTTATATCGGCCATTCCGCGCGTGCCGTGACAATCTAAATGCCAGATGGCAGGTCAGGCCTTACGTCACGGGCCCGGGGGGGGTCGGTCACCACACACCACAACTGCCACATGCATACATGCGCGATTGCTACGCCCTCGAACATTAATGATGCCTGGCCGGCCTGTGCATTGCGCTCATCCACAGTGGTGTATCCGCAGTGGCAAGGGGCATCCGCAGGACGCACAGCAGCCGCAGCTGCCCGCGTCCTATCTTACAAAAGCGCCATGTTCCCAAACAACCACTCCACGCCGCCGTGATGCAATGGGATCTGCCAAGAGAATCGGGACGCGCCAAGGCATGCTTGATCTGCTCGAAACGTCCACCATCGACCTCGAGACGTTAATTACTGACACAGATATCGGCATGTGCCTCCCGGGACACATCACCTCATCGTCTCGCATGTCACTCTGCATCATGAAACCCGTCACAACCCGTCACTTTAACCTTGAAACGAGCACCCACTCCCAGCACCCTCGCAACACCACAGTCTCGCCTCGACCTCTGACGACATGGGTGTGAGCTGCTGTCGCTTTCAGTAACTCGCAAGGTTCAGGCTTGCTCGACGTGCTGGGAATGGACATGCAGTCCGACTTGGCGATTCGCATGGAGTCGCTGTCAGAATGGTATAAAACAGCGGCCTTCAAGACTCATTAGTCCCCACCTCGCAAGAGTCAACAACAACAGCAACAACAATGAAGCTCACCTACCTCGCCACGGCCCTCGTCGCCGCCTCGGCTGTCGCCGCTGCGCCCGCACGCCTCGACAAGGTCTCCGACCTCGCCGCCCGCGAGGCCGACGCCGTCGCCGACGCCTTCGTCGCCGTCGACTCCCCCGTCATGGCCCGTGACGCCGAGGCCGACACCGAGACCCTCGTCGACCGCGACGCCGAGGTCAACAACGAGAAGCGCACCAAGCACAAGTGCAAGTGGGGCGGATGCGGCTGGGGCTGGGGAGGCTGGGGTGGATGGGGTGGCTGGGGCGGCTGGGGCGGTTGGGGCGGCTGCGGCGGCTGGTGGCGAGGCAAGTGCCACTAATCGCTCCCTCAAGACGCAAGCTACCCCCGTAATGGACATTACCCCCGTACTATGGACGTTCCCACGACAACAGATTAAATTTACGGTGGTAGCTGGGGGCCGGTTGTATGCACAAACAGAAGTGTTGGGCGTGGTGTCGGGCAGCGTGAGGGGCATTGGCGGTAGGCAGCAGGCTGACTCTGCCGCCTGGTAGGACTCTGCCACCACCAGCCTACCTGCCTGGGCGGGATACAGTGCAGCAAGCATCCCGGGGCATGCACATGATCCCGATTCGATGCTGCCTACGTTGCATTGCCAAGAGAGCAACCGTTAGAGGGGGGGTTGGTTAGCCATGACGAGTTGGAATCCCGCTTTACGGCAATTGATAACGACATGGGAGAAAGTCAAGCAGTGAGTTGCCAGGCTGGTCAGATGAGGCGTGGAGTGGGTTCAGCCTAAGGGGTGGCTCGGGACGTCGTCCCGTGCTCGCGGCATGCGTTGCTGCTGGGGACCAGCATGCATGGGTGTCATGTACAAGGATTCAGCCCGAAGTGGCCGTGGGAGATATCGTCTAGCGTCGGGGCGAGGGGGCTTCGGGAGCGCAGTCATGCCGCGGCTCATGGCGAGCTAGGCTCCATCTTCATGAGCCCCGCCTCCATCTTGACGCGCTTCATCTCGCGCCTCTCGCGGTCGCCGGGCGTCTCGCCACCGTTGAGGAATAACTCCTCGAGAAGGCGGTCGATGTCTGGCGTGACAGTGTACTGCTTGTGAATCTCGCCGAGCACGTTGGCCGACTTGGCCTTGGTGTCGACATGGACGAGCTGCTGCAGGAAGGTGGTGGGAACACCGGCCGACACCTGACCCGTCAGCTCTGGTAAAACTCGTCGCACTCACGTTCATGACGATGCCCGCGTCGCCCTCGCCGAAGACAAGCTTCACCTTGCCGCTCTTCATGACAACGAGCGTGCCTATCCTGCCCTCTGGTGGCGGAGCGGAGGCAGCCTCCTTCTTCCGTGCCTTGAGCTGGGCGGCAGTCGGCTTGACATCGCTGGTCTTCTCATCGGTCATCGCGACATCGCCAGTCGCGTCAATCGGTCCGCGGCGCACGAGCTTCGGCATCTGGCTCGGGAACTGGAACAGGAAGAGCTTGTCCTCGGGGTTGTCGCCTCCCTCCTTCTCCACAAAGTCGCCTTCGAGGTCGTCCTCCTCCTCCTCTTCCTCTGACTCTGAGAGGTCAACCGCTTGGGCCTTGTTGAACTCCACGTCGTCCGTCTCGGGAGTCGTCTCGGTCGTGCCGGAAACAAAGTTGCGGACGAGTCGGCCGTCTGCGTCGCGGTCCTGCTGCGCATCGGCAGGGAGCATCTGGTCTCCAACGCGGACGAGAGGGGCAGGGACACCAG
Source organism: Vanrija humicola (assembly GCA_008065275.1). Classification (NCBI taxonomy): domain Eukaryota; kingdom Fungi; phylum Basidiomycota; class Tremellomycetes; order Trichosporonales; family Trichosporonaceae; genus Vanrija; species Vanrija humicola. Next base: position 660,170 of record QKWK01000010.1, read on the forward strand.
CGTTCGCGTCAGGTAGCGTGGAGTTGGATGCAGACGGCGAAAGCGGCTCCGCCTTGACGCGCACGCCGCCTACGTCGGCATCTTCATCGGCGCGTGCAAGGGACACCGCAGTCTCGGTACGGCGCCGCCTTTCAGCCTTGCGGGCCTTCTTGATCTCCTTCAGGCGCGCCATCTTCTCCTCCTTGAGCTTGGCCTTGCCGCCGTCCAAGTCTCGGTCACGGTACAGCGACGTCGGGGCGCTCTCGCTGAGAGCTGAAACCGCGTCAATGTCAATGACGCCGGGGCGCGAGCCGTCCTCGTTGTCCGAGTACACCTCGACGCTGGTCACGTCGCCCATGTGGCGAGAGGGTGGTGGGGGCGCAACGACAGCACGCCGAGATGCGCCAGGGCGTGTGCCGCCAAAGGGACCGGCAGCGATCGTCTGCGACGCAACCTGCTGGGGCCGCCCTCCGCGTCCTGGGCCGGCACCTCGACCACGCCCGCGCGGCGCCCCTCGTCCTCGCGACGACGGCGTCGGTGCTGGCTCCGCCTTGACTTCTGGCTCCCTGCTCTGTCAGAAATGCCATAACATGGCAACTCACTGAACTGTTCGCCTAATAGGCATCTTGGGCTTGAACTTCATCTTCGCCACGCCTGACGGCGCTGCCTCTCCGCCGCTGAGGGCGGGCGTGTTGGCTCCGCTGTTCGGGGCGCTGTGCGTCGCTGACCTCGACCCACTGCTAGGACCAGCAGCAGCAGGAGCTGCGGCAGGTCGATGCACCGGAGCAGATGCAGCCTCAGCCACTGTGTCGACGTGCATGGCGTCTGGGTCAGCCACCGCTGCCCTCGTTCCGGATGGTGCTCGAGGGCGAGGAGTTGCCGCAGAAGTTGAGGGGCCGGCCGCGCCCTCGGCCTCAGCTGTGGCGGCAGCAACCAGCGGGGCAGCTCGGCGGCGAGGTCCCGGGTGCGCGGGAAGTCGAGGCTTGATGTCTCGGCCCGACATTGCTTTTAAAGTAGGTGGTGATAAGACGAGTTGGATGCGAACGGGTTGTGGAACGGGTCATCTGGCCATCAAAATATCTCTGACGGTTGGATGACACAGGGCTTCCAGGTGTGGCGACCGTGGGAGTTCATACCATGTGTAAACGCTAAACAGGAATTATGCCTCCGCTAATGGTTCGCATCCTTATAGTCAATAGAAATGCAAAGAGCTAATTACATTTTGCTACAATGACAAGCGCTTCGACGATCAACGACCGATAATCTCTCTCCGAACGTTCAAACTGTGGCTCAAAGTCAATACACCACCTAACAGTATATCAAGATCAACTCCAATCTGCTGGGTTCCAGCGCAACTCCGGATCTAAGAGGCAGGCACTTCAACACGCTGGCAATCACAAAAAGTCGTCCTCCAAGGTGTGGGATAAAACCGACTTTTCATCTCAAACGACGGCTTGATGACGCTGAGGTCACGTTCGACAGTATGCCCATGGGGAACCAGGACATAGCCTTGGAACGACACCTCGGTTTCCACTCGCTGCACGAGGTGTCGATCCCCGATGTCACACGCTCCGATCTCGGAACGGCAGCCCGAGTCATCGTAGCGGACGAGATACCGCCTGTTGAAGTGGCTCCTCCGTCACGTCAAGCACATTTAGGCGAGTCGGCGGCTGTCCGACGCACGGCAAGGCGGTTGCGCGGTGCTGAGCCGGCGGCAGATGTAATCACTGCCTGTGCCTCGGATGTATCGTACCACTCCAGACTCTGCTTGAATAATATTCTTGGACATTTGGGCAATCTCCAGCCAATCGAGTGGTGTTGATGGCATCATACGGATGCGTGCGCCACGGTAAACCGACGCTCCAAACCGAGGTTCGAAATGTCGTTTTCGAATGCGGAGGCACTGAAACCCCGCCGCGCAGAGTCGAGGGCGAGGACCACGAGGTTGGAAGCAATGGTTCGATACTGCTGACTGAAACTGCCGCCACATGCCGCCGAATCTCCCGCTCCTGTGGGCGAGGGTGACGGCATCCGACCCAGACAATGAACGCCGCGCAGGTTCCGGGGACCCGCGGCCGCGCGGCCAACACCGACAGACACCACGATAGCCGAACCGACATGGTGTCGCCGGCCGGTCGCGACTCCACCACTTGGCATCACCATTGTGCATACCGTAGTAGACTGTTGAGTATAAATACGCGTGTCAACATCTATCCTCGGCCTCATCACACCCATCTACACCACAATGCCACACGACATCACCCCGCGCCGCCTCGCAGCCGAGGCCAAGGCCAGCGCCGGCGGCGCCAAGACCGACGCGCCGGTGTACCCAGTGGTGATCAACTCCGCGCCTAAGGTGTACCCGCCGGTGCGGACCAGTAACAAGGCCAAGCCTGGGACCAAGAAGCGCCTCTCCTTCTCGCCCGAAGACAAGGCGCGTCTGGACGGCATCCTCCACAAAATGGTCGACTCGCGCGAGGTCAACGCGCTGACCTTTGCGGTGTCCGACGCCGAGGGCGAGCTGTACTTCAACTGCGCAGGCGAGCGCGTGTTCGGTGAGCCGGACAGGGGACAGGTTGACGACCGTACGAGTGAGTGCTATCGTGGTAGGGCCGACGGTTTAACGAGAAACTGACGCGTCTGCCTTCACCGAACCTTGACCGACCCCTTACCGACCTTGATACGCCGTTGATCTGTTGCCCCAACCGCATGTCACCTCGCTTCCGCTCCGTTTCGGCAATCTCGCACCAGTGTTCCAGCTCTTCTCATGCACCAAGCTCGTGACGTCGGTCGCGTGCCTGCTCCTCGTCGACCAGGGAGTCATCTCGCTCGATAACCCGGCTGTGATTGACCACTACCTCCCCGAAGTGGCCTGCCAACCCGTGCTGCGTGGCTACGCATCCGACGCGCCGGGGTCCGAGATCCTTGAGCCACGTACCACTCCACTTACGCTCCGCCACATCCTAAGCCACACGTCTGGCCTGGCGTATGGTCTCTTCTCCCCGGTGCTCGAGCGGTGGATGAAGGAGCGGGAAAGCTACAGCCGGCACTTCTTCGACGACGCGGACGGTGGCGTGAGCGGACAAGTCGGTATCCCACTTGTTGCAAACCCTGGCGAGCGGTTTGTCTACGGCATCGGTATCGACTGGGCCGGTATCCTTGTCGAGCGTGCGTCCGGCCTCAGGCTGGATGAATTCTTCCAGAAGAACATCTTTACACCTCTGGGGTTGCACGATCTGGTCTGGTACGCGGACAACGTCGTCCGCTCCCGACTTCAACAGGCGTGTGGGCGTCTCGAGGGAAAACTCGTCCATTCGACCGGTATCCGGACAATCGTTGGCCCCGAGAAGAAGATCAAGCAGCTCGCCGGCGGTGGCGGCTTGCTCGGCACTGCCAAGGACTACCTGGCCTTCCTGCGCGCGATCCTCCGCTCTGCACAGCCAGGCGGGCTGCTCACCCCAGAGTCTTATGCGGAGCTCTTCAAGAACTCGCTGCCCCCACGCAGCCCCAGCACCACGGCGTACGCGGACCTCGCGAGCGTCGTGTACAGCCAGCCATACTCGGACGACAACATGTGCGCCAACGACGGCCAGGGCCTTGCGCACTCGATCGGCCTGACGATCAACATGGTCGACTCGTCGCACGGCCGCAAGGCGGGCAGCGGGACCTGGGGGGGCGCGTGCAAGACCGACTACTGGATTGACCCCACGACCGGGATTGTCGCCATGTGCTTTGCGCAGATCTTCGCGCCGGCGCCTGAGCCGCCCGCTAAGGAGCCGTTCAACGTCGCACACGAGGCGTTCGAGCGGGCAGTGTACGATGCGATTGAGGCGAAGGAGTAGAGTTGTACTTGTGACTTGAATGGATTATCTTGCATTTTGGCGTGTTTTCTGATAGCCTCAGGTTCACTGACAAGATGTAGATTGGGTCAGCAGGGGAGGTGTTAACTTCAAGTAATCGTCTCGGTCTTGCCTCGGGCTCTGCGCCTGCACACTCCTTGGCAGTGGGTGTGATCATATCTGATCATATCATTTGATATGTGGCGACGTTCGCCATTAAGCCACAACATGGTGCAGCAGACATGCCATCAGTCGAGGTGTATTCGTCACACGAAGACGGACGAAGGACGGCGCCATGGCCGAACACATCACGTCCAATCAATGTTAGCGATGATTCCAGCGGCGGTCGGAAATGAAGGAGGAAGGGGACATGCTGTTTCAGAGATAGCGCAACGCCGCCTGCAGAAGCAACAGAACATCAAGACAAAGGCGGTGATAAATAAATGTCCTGAACTCAGAGCAATGGGGGCTCAGAGCTAAGAAGGCCGGGGATTCTCTCCAGCATTGCTCGTATACTTCATCCTCGACAGAGAACATACAGTGCACTTGCATAGGTAGAACCCAGCCTGCCTGCATGCCCCCAACAGCTGCTTCCCACTCATCATCAACTGGAGACGGCAGGGACGGCGGCTGTTGCTCCGCCTCGGCGCCACGCCGGGGCCTGAAAGCCTTCGGCATGCTCGGCACCGAAGCGCCACTGATACCCTTCGCCTTCTACCGCCAAGGCATTGCATGCATACCCAATCAGTGCACCCCTCCGCCAAGCACCGGCCATGTCCGTGTCCGTATGCACGTCGTGTCCGGGCCGGTCCGACAAGCTGACTGAGGCTGAAAGGGAAGTGAAGGATCGGGATCGGCGATAGCGATAATCACGTCACCAACGTGGCGGATCACAACATGGGTTTTAACTCAAATGTCTGGCTATCGCTGGCTCAACAGCCCAACCCACCGTCTTCTGCGCCTCATTCAGCCCACGTATACGCCAGTAAGACATTGCATGGCGTGACGCAGCGACATCTGCATAGGCGCTAATCTCGCCTGCCACCCCGCTGCCACCCCGCTGCCGCCTTTCGGCAGCCAAGAGGGCCGCCACTCCATATCCGTCGATGCCAATCCTTGGCGTCACCGTCGAGCACGAGCTCCGTCGGCCGTGGGGTACGGTAGGCACCCGATTGCCGACCGAACTAGTGGCCTGGATGCATAAAGTTGGGCGGTGGAGACCAGTTTCCCCCACCCACCCCGACTGATATGCCTGACTTCAAGGAAAAGCCGCTCGCGAGCGCCGACGGCGTCGACCAAGTGCCGGTGCTCGCTTCTGGAGCTGCTGAAACTGTCCAGAAGAGGACGTGGAAGAGCTATGTGTGGTCCTGTATGTGGCGAAAGTGGCTCCGCTGACAACCAGCCCTCGATGTGCCCAAGGAGGAGGCGCGTTTCCTCACCAAGCTCGACATCACTCTCATCACTTCTTCAGCCCTCGGCGTGATGATTCGCTACCTAGATCAAGTAAACATTACTAATGCGTTCAACGTGAGTCGCATAAAACCGTTGAAAGTGCTCTGGAAGTGCTCGAAAAGTGCTCTGAAAGACCTGGAAAGACGCTGAAAGACGGCAGTCGGGAATGAAGGAAGATCTCGAGTTGTATGGCAACGAGTTGAACTACGCCAACGCTTTTTGGTCGGCGGCGTAAGTTTTCAGAGATCTCCTGGAACTCATACTCATGCTCTAGTTATGTCTTTGGACAGATCCCATCCAACCTGATCCTCACGCGAGTGAACGCGTCGTACTACATCGCGTTCCTCGAGCTCGCCTGGACGATCGCCACATTCGCCACTGCCGCCATCAAAAACACGAACCACCTCTACGCCGTGCGCTTTATCGTCGGGCTTTTCGAGGCTGGACATTTCCCAGCCGTTATGTACGTCTGCAGCTCGTACTACAAGCCGCACGAGCTCGCGCGCCGGAACACCCTCATCCAGATCTGCACCCAGGTTGGGCCGCTGTTCTCTGGTTTCCTCATGGCTGCCATCTACGGCGGCCTGAACGGTCGCCTGGGAATGCCGGGCTGGCGCTGGCTCTTCATTATCTGCGGCGTCATCTCGTTCCCGTGTGCCGTATGGACGGCCATCGCGATGCCCAAGCTCCCCTCTCGCGCCAAAGCCAACTGGATCTTCACGGAGCGTGAGGTCGAGCTGGCGCGCGAACGCATGCCGACCGAGACAAAGATCTACACTGGCTTGTTTAAGTGGAAGGATATCTGCCGCTGGCACAAGACGTGGCATGTGTGGCTGTGTAAGTGGAGGGTTGTGGCGGCGCTGATACGCAGTCCCTCTCTTCTTCATCTTTAGTACCCAGTTTGGTCAGATGGGTGGATCTAGTAAGTCAGAGGCCTGCGCTGCTACTCACACACCAGTGATCTTCTGGGCCAAGAGCTACAACGTCAAGGGTCAACCGAAGGTCTTTTCTGTCCAAGAGATTAATCTTATCCCCCTCGGTGTGAGTGCTAAGCGCTCTTCTGCCAACTGACGCCCAGATTAACGTCATCGGCATCGTGCTCAGCCTCACCGCCTCGTGGGTGTCCGACGGTCTTCCAGGTGCTCGCAGGTGGCCCATCATGGCCTTCACCGGATTAATGGCGATCATATTCTCAATCGCACTGGCTGCCACTCCCGTGCATCCGCCACAGAAGGCCCAGCGGTGGATTCTGTACTGTGAGTTACTCTCCATTGTCAATACTGACCGCAGACCTGACTCCTCTGGCGTCCTGTTCGGCTGGAGTGACATGGACCGCCGTCAATGAAACATCCCGCGGTGATCCTGAGAAGCGCGCATACGTCTCTGCGACGATGAACGCGGTCGCGTACATCTTCATTGCGTGGTTACCGATCTTCACCTTCCCGACCTATGCCCAGCCTTACGTTTCTACTGGACTGTACATCACCGCAGGCTTCGGACTCTGTGCCGTCCTTACCTCGCTGGCGATTGCGTACTATGACGAACGGGACCGCAGACGTGCGGCGGCTGCCAAGGATGCAGAAGCGCGGCAGGTGGCGGTCTACTCTGATGGCGACTCGAAGTGAAAGCGTGCTTGGGGAATGACCAGGGAATTGGGTACAGTGATAGGAGCTCCTAGCTCTCGAGGAGAAGATGCGAAATGCCACAGTTCGAGGACGCACTGCCCGGCGGTCGTCACATGAGGCGTTTGACTTGTTGGAAGTGGGTCGGAGGCGGCGAGACAGCCGCGTCTATGTCCCCACTGCCCAATGAATTTACGGCTTGCCGCGATGGAGTTATTCTTGACCTGAGTCAGAGATCCTGTTCCGAGGTGCGAGCGGGATCCCGTGGGCTGTGGCTGTCTGAGGCGTCAACTCGTGCACCACCGTTTTCCTCGGAATCGCGCTGGCTCAACGATGTGTGGCGTCTTGGCCTTGTGATTAGCCTCGCTTACCTCGCTATGTAACTATGAGTGAGCGGTTGGCACCTCGGTGGGGCACATGGAAGGCCGAGTGGACCGTCCGTTCGGTCACTGTCCGACACGGAGGAACCCTGGGGCGCCTCGGTCGATCCTTCGGTGCTCCTTTGGTGCTCCACATACGACACGGGGCCAAGAGTGCTCTTTTCCAAAGCAAGGCATACGTTGACTCAGACCCGTCTGCACGTCCTCTACCCTGCTTCCAAAGGTCTTGGCATTGTGTGGCGGGGTTGTACGGGAGCCGAAGATCACCCTCACCTGCCTTAGAGTCTTGGAGTATGTGAACAAGACTATCGGCAGCATCTACGCATGTATCCCTTGACTTCCGCGTACTCCAACTGCGGACTCTGCGTGCTGCGCTGCAGCCTAACGCGTAGTGGTTTCGTTGGGGTTTCACGGCGCGCGGTCGGCGGCCAGTGCCGGCCCACATGCTGGAGACCGGCAACTACGGTGATGGTTAGAGCGGTTTGTCGGTGGTTGTGCACCGTCAATTGCCGGCCACTGCGGGTGAGTAAGGTGGGGACTGCCCCGCCGTTCAGCTTGTGTTCTGTATTCAGTGCCAGAGAACGTTCTTATCCCACACGCAGCACGGTCGGAACACATGCACAAGACCCGAACTGATAACGTCGGATGTTCTTGGCTAGCGCCATTGTTGCGCTTGGACATGTCAGAACGAACACGAAGTGGAGTTGATAACGGTCAACTTGGTGCATCTCCACTAAGATTACGGGCCCGGCGCCCGTTTACATCAGCTTTTACAGGCCATTGCGTTATCTATCTTACTAGATCTGCCTCCATTTTGCCCCACAAAGATGCGCCTCCACTCGCGGTCACTCCGCTAACCCGGTGGGCCAATGCGAAATGGCCGACCGGCTCGTGAGAGTCTGTCAGGGGGAAACTGCGGTAAGGCGTCGAGAGCAACTCACAAACGGGGGAGCGTGCCTCCGGAATTCCCGCATCGGTCCAGCCGACGCCTGAGTGCGCGTTGCCGACTCGTGTTTGTTTCCTGTGCGCCAAGGCACCAGGAGGCGATGGGCGAGCATTGTGGCCAGACTGTCCGCCTTGGCGTTCGTGCTGGATGCATGTATTCATAGTCTGTGACTAAGCCCAGGTCGGTCGCGATGGGCAACCCAAGGGGTCTGAATGAGGCTGGCCTGCGGGCAATGCTCCGCCGCTGCCGACCGGCCGGCACGACACATGGGTGGGTGTCGTCCGATCTCGAACTCAGCCGTCGTTTCAGTGGCTCACCCGCGTGTCCGACTGGATTGTGCGGTCTTTGCGCGCATGGCGACCGCGATCGAGGGTCAGCAGGGGTAGCAGGCGCCACAGCCTGTGAGCAGGGTCATCTCATGACTAAAGCGCCTGATGCGAAGTGACTCGTGGACCCGGATAATGTGCTAAATGTTAGGCAGTTGGCAGATCATGTAGCCGCGAGCTCAGTCGCCGTCAGGTTTAAAAGCTTGGAGCACCGCGGGGGAGGCTGTTGAAGCCCCAAAGCCCCACATCGCATACGTATACCATGGCCGCTACTGCTGGCATCCAGCCGACCGACGACAAGCACTCCCTCAAGGGTCACCAGATCGAGGACGTTGCCGACAATGAAAAGCGCCCCGCCAGCGACACCAGCGACGAGGAGATCTCGGAGGAAGACAACCGCCGCCTGAGGCGCCGCATCGACTGGTTCATGATGCCCCTCCTCTGTCTCGTCTACGGACTGCAGTATGTGAGTCAGGTCGTTGGTTGTAGACACGCGGCCCCGCCGTGCTCGCTAAGAGCAGAACCACCGTGCCACTCCGTGCGTGACGCTGACGCCGCCAGCTCGACAAGACGGGTCTCTCGTACGCCTCGATCATGGGCATCATCCCAGACACCAAGATGACGCTCGCCAACTACTCCTGGCTCGGCACCATCTTCTGTGCGTCACACGGTGTCTCTGGACGGGCAACAGCGCTGATGCCACCGCAGACTTCGGTTTCCTCGCGGGCGAGTACCCGCTCACGTATGCCCTGCAGCGCTGGCCCATCGCCAAGGTCACGGGCATTACCATCATCGTCTGGGGCATCGTGCTCGGCTGCATGGCCGCGTGTCACAACTACAAGGGCCTGCTCGTCGTTCGCTTGTAAGTGTGCAAGTGCCTCGGTGAACATTCAGGAGTTGGCAGTCGGTGGCTCCGGACCGGGCCGATCCAAGCAAATGTCGGCCTTGGGCCGCCACGGCCAAGGGCCGCCGGGTGCCACCCGATCCGATTGATCCGATCCACACATCTCACCCGCGTCTCGCTGCGGCCACCGCAGTCCGCCTGCATACGCTGTGCCATGCTCACGCGCCCAGCTTCCTCGGCTTCTTCGAGAGCTCCATCACACCGGCGCTTACCATCTTCACGGCGCAATGGTACCGCGTCCGTGAGCAGTCCTTCCGCACCGGTAAGTTCTCCGCCCGGTCACCCCCCCTGCCCGCTGGCACCAAGCTCACACCACCAGGCATGTGGTACTCTACGCAGGCCGGTATCTCCATCTTTGGCGGTCTCGTTTCCTATGGATTCGCCAAGGCTGGCTCCGAGAAGAAGCTGAGCCTCGCCTCGTGGCGTGCTGTCCTCCTTCTGTTCGCTGCCATGACCGTCGCTACTGGTATCGCTTTCTTCTTCCTCATTCCTGACTCGATCGAGAAGGCTTGGTTCCTCAGCGAGCGTGACCGCAAGCTTGCTCAGATCCGTGTCAAGGAGAACCAGCTTGGTGTCGTTGACAAGAGGTGGAAGTGGTACCAGGTCCGCGAGGCGCTGCTGGACCCTGCCGTCTGGCTCCTTTGCCTTGTCTCGCTCTGCCTCATGATTCCTTCCGGTGGCCTGCTCAACTTCTACGCCATCGTCGTCTCACAGATGGGCTTCTCCAGTGAGTTTCTTGGAAGTGATGATCTTCCGCGGATACTAACCCATCACAGGCCAGATGACCCTCCTCCTGTCCCTCGCTGGATCGTGGAACATCTTCAACGTCCTCTTCTTCCCCTGGCTCGCCGGCAAGTACGGTTACCGTGCTCTCATCTCCATCATCCCCTGTGGCATTGGACTCGCCGGTGCCGCTATGGTTTGGGGCTGCAAGGACAAGTACGCCCGCTTCGTCGGCTACAACCTCGGTCTCGGCTATGCTGCCACCTTTGCTCTCTCCATCTCGCTCCTCACTTCCAACGTTGCCGGCCGCACGAAGAAGACCTTTGTCAACGGCATGTTCCTCATCGCCTTCTGCGCTGGTAACCTCATTGGTCCCCAGACTTTCCGCGAGAAGGACAAGCCCAAGTACGTTCCCGCCCTTACCTCTATCGTGGTCCTCTACGCCGTCAGCATGTTCCTCATGGTCTGCGTGCACTTCCTGTACTCGCACCGCAACTCGAAGCGCGTCTGGACCGAGGGCAACGAGCCTGTGGCCAACGACGCCGAAGATCTCACCGACCGTGAGAACCCCCACTTCCACTATGCGATTTAGACGGCATGGACATTTGGGATCTTGTACACAGAACTGTTAAGAAGAATTGGGCATGAAAGAAGTTTACCTCCCCAAAAGCAGCTCCATAGGCAGACGCCTACCTTTGAGAACTGTAATTGTCGCGTTAGTCGCGCAGTGGCGCAGTTCCGCAGTTACAGTAACGGGACCGAAGGCCAGCTATCTACCAGTTTCCGTCTCCACCTTACCTGTGATTACAGATCTCATTCCACCACCGGATGGCACGACTCTCACTACGAGGTTAATGAACCAGTCTATGCAAATGCACATGCATGAACGATTTCGAGGCGTTCCCCACCAGAGGACCAACCTAGCGACTGCCCCCTTGATTAGATAATATGTGCGGTCACCGCACCGGCCAAGTCCGATGTCGTCAAGAGCATTGCGCCATACTTCGTCGGCGACTGTCTTCCACTCATGGCGACATGATTCGAAACGAAAGCAATCGCGACAAGTGAAGTAACCGGGGCGAGCCCCATGCATGCAGCTTAAATACTGGAGAGAGCGTCTGGCTACTGCGTCGTTCATACTCGTCACACCTCGCATCGTTTGCTACAATGACTGTCACTCCCTACGTTCTCTACGGCCTCACCGGCAAGAAGGGCAGCACCCGCAACGGCGGCCCCCACACTCTCAAGACCAAGGTTGACCTTGCGTGAGTGGCTCTCCTGTTTTGGCTGGACCTCCCCTCCCTTCCCCTTTGCCTGACCTTGCCCGCTCACACCCGCAGCATCCTCGGCGTCCCGCACACCGACGTCCCCCAGACGTTCCCCCAGATCCGCGGCGAGCTGGCCGAGGCTTCGGGCAACCCCAAGGTCACCGTCCCCACCCTCAAGGCGGGCGACGAGTACGTGACCGACTCGTGGGTGATTGCCGAGTGGCTCGAGGCGAAGCACGGCACGCCCGAGCGCTCGCTCTTCTACAGCGCCGAGGGCAAGGCGTTCGCGAAGTTCCTCGAGACGTGGATCAACAACGATGTCGCCAACGAGATCCGTCCCTTCGGCGGCCCCAACTCGTTTGCCAACTCGGACCCCGACGTCCAGGCGTGGCTCGTCGCCAACAAGCAGGGCGGCGACGACACGGCCATCAAGGCGGCCGTCGCGCGCCTCGACGACCCCGAGTTCGTGGAGAAGCAGACGGCAGCCGCGCGCGCCAAGCTCCAGACACTTGAGAAGCACCTCGCCGCCCTCAAGGCCGAGGGCAAGGGTCCTTTCGTCACTGGCGACAAGATCACCCACGGCGACGCTGTCATCTTCGGCTGGTACGCTTCGAGCTTCGCCCGCCGCGAGATCGGCGAGAAGATCTGGCAGAGCGAGGATATTCCCCTGGTCGGCGAGTGGGCCGACGCGGTCCTCAAGGCTACAGGCCTCACTGTTTAGAGTGAAGTGGGTGTAACTTAGATGCGAAGGTAGAACTAGGGTGTGCAGATGAACATTGCACTTGGGTAACGATGGTGCGTGGTCTTTGGCGGCTGGGCAGGCCTAGGATGGCGGGCGACTAACACACACGCTGACATTCGTCTCTATACAACATCTATACATGTACGTGTAATCCCATGGAAAACATCTCCACCCTCAGCTCTCCCCTACTCCCATCTCAGCCACCGTTGTGTTGTTAAGGGCGAAGCCAGATCAAGGACCTGCTTGACAAACTCCATTGCCTCGTTGTGGGATGCCACCCCCTCGAAGCTCGTCGGTGGATTGGGCAGCGCCAGCACAGCCTGTGCAGCCGCGACGATGTTCTTGAGCTTTTGTCCCTGGGTTCTGTCAGCACAATGCCACCAATACCAGGCGCCTACTCACCATGGCTGGCCCGTTGCCCGACACTGCGCCAGGTGGCAGTCCGTTAATGACATGGACGGTTCGCGCGAGCACTTCGACAGGATACTCTATCCTGAGCTCGCGGTGCTCCGGCTCGAACTGGAGCACCGAGTGGGACGTGCATGCGCGCCAGATCTCGGCGTGCAGCCATAGCCGGGTGAGTAGGAAGTCGGCCGCCGAGACTGGCGACAAATGGCCGCAAGTGATCGCGTCCAGAGTGCGGTGGTACCCCATCGCTGCGTCGGCGTCGAACGTGCAGGATTCCGAGCCCTCGGCGCCACACGTCCCACTGATGCACTCGACCAGATCCTCATCGAGGATCTCAAACACGCGTGTTGTGGGCTCGATCTGCACGACAGCCGCTGAGCTTGCCCACTCTTCGGACATGAGGGATGAGAGATGCGTCACCTTGCCCCTGATGGCAATGAGCGGGCGGAAGTTGGGCAGGCTGCCCTCCAGCTTGGGGAGGATGAGCGCGTTCGACCTGACGGGGTTAGGCGGAATGCTTGCTGGTTCAAGGAACCTACCGATCGCCCGTCGACAGGTGCCAGAAGAGTCGGATGGCCGTCGACTTCTCCGCCTCGGTGAACGTGCTGTACACGCTTGGATTGTTGAGGTTCAGGAGCTCGGCAAGTGCATATGCTTCTCTCCGGCGGAGGTACCACGCATTGAAGCCGTGGGTGAGCCTGAGGGCGGTGGACATGATGATTGAAGTGGAGATGCAGTCAAGGCTGGGGCGGATCCCTAGCTCCGGGTTGCTGGAATGCAGAGACAGCGCCTCGCGAACCAGCGTTTCTGCCTGGCGCGCGGCACCGGGCTTGGACGCCTCAAAGGGGAGGGACAAGGCAACGCTGCACATCGACAGCACCATGGCGGCAAAGCTCTCGCTGTACAAGTGCTCCTTGTGCCCAAACCGCTTGAGGACGCCAACACCATCGACGATCGGCCAGATCTTATGCAGGTGGGTGAAGTACGAGTGTAAAAGAGCGCTCACACGCCCCTCCATGAGCTCCAGGATGTGCGCGCGTGAGTGGAACGCCTGACCGAAGGGATAGTCCGGCGACGGCTGGAGGAGTGCCGGGGGCAGAGCGAGCGGAGCGAGCGACAGGGGAGACATGACCTGCGTGTTGGTGACGAGCTGCAGGCTGTTGGTGGGGTCCATAGTCAACCAGGCAGTGCTGGCTGTGGCTGATTCGGGCGAGAAGTTGGCCGTCACCGTAGGTAATAGCGATGACCCAGACTCAGCGATGACAGTTGGGCCGCAGTCGTCGGTCGACGCAACGCTGGTCGACGCCGCCCCGCTCCCGAAAACCTCCTGCAGCATCGTGACGGTTCTGGACATTAGCAGCAGACTCCACCTGCGTGTTCCTTCGCTCACTTGCCCCTCGGTCCCCGCTTCTTCCGCGACAGGGCATATGTGCATCCGATGTCGCTCGTCTTACACCTGAGGCATGGCTGGTGGCCGTCGCACTGGGATGTCAGCGGGTTTTGCTAGGGTCATTGCACATGAGACGAGCCTCGCCCTGCTTGATGTGGTAGACAGACAGCAGACCATGTCCATGAGTGCCTGCGGCAGGCCATGCACCAGCTGCCGGTGACGACGGTGAAGGGCGAGCTCGGCTGGCGGCATGGCACGTGCGATCGTCCACATTGAGCGTCTCCAACTCACCTTTGTGCGGCGGACGCGACACGCGTCGCATGCTTTCGAAACCACGGGCATGCGGCTGATCTTATCGCGGTCAGCCTGGCGAGAGACAACCAAGCTCGGGCGGCTGGTGGCGTCGGGCGTCGGGGTGAGCAATGTCAACAATGGACAACCGAGGTGAAGGGAGTCGGTAAGGGATGTCAGTAGTGTCCGCCATAGCGGGCCGCGCCTGGCCACTCGCGTAGAAAGCGCAGAACACCAGGGTAACAAACCCGGGGAGCTTTTTCATTTTGAGGGTGCCAGATCTGATGGTGCCACTTGAACGTGCAACTAGCAGCTCATTAGGCCATGCTGGCAGTCTTGCGTCACTAGGATCATTGTAGGTCAGGTCGACGGCCTGTCCATCCAGCGCGGTTTGTAGCTAGGCCGTCGCTAGAATGATCCTAAGCGCCTGCAACCTGGATCAGGCCCTCCCGCCAGCGCAGCCTGGCCGCGCCAGGCGTAACGTTCCACAACAGCGGTTGTTTGGTTCCAGCAGTAAGAGGGCCCATCGGATGTGACATGCCCAGGCACTGTACGCGACCCAGAACAGCCAGAGGCAGATCGGTCTGCCCTGCCCCGCCGCATGCCGTTGACAGGCTCGCAAGTTAGTTTTCACTTGCGCTTGGCGACGACGTGGGCGGCGGCGGGTCGGGGTAGTAACAGACGCTCGCTGCAAGACGAGAAAGCAAAAACAACTTGGCGACGACGTCTCCAGTCAACATTGCACAGTTACACCCACACTCACCTGCACGACAAGCCGACGCCGCTCCGTCGACACGATGATCGAGTGGCTTTCGAGCGCGTGGAGCAGCATCGGGCTGTCCAAGTCCAGTTCGGCGAGCTACCACGAGCGGCGGCGGACAGAGTTCGATGTGGTCAAGCACCAGTTTCTGGTACGTTGGCGGCGCGGCTCTGGGCCGGGTTTGGGCTGACACTTGAAGGTCGCCGTGCACACGTCCATCAGCGACGCCGTCGTGCGCTCCGACCCCGAGTTTGCAGGCGTGCTCCGCTGGATCCTGGCCTGGGAGCAGGCGGCGTACGAGTACAGCGAGAACGAGTACGCCCGGCTGCTGCGCATGATCGACAACTTCAACCGAGAGCTCGAGCACTTTCTCAAGGACCGCGGCGGGGCGGCCAGGCTCGTTGCACGGGAGATCGCGGGGTACTACAGCTTGGAGGATGGAGGTGAGTGCAAGTATGAGAGGGGTGCGGAGCATATCGAGCGCACGATAGCTGGCTCGCTCGCTGGATCACTGGACCGCTGGCGACGATCAAACACTCGCCGATGGGTCTCGGGGCTACCACAGCGCCTTTCGCTAGCAAATCCGATCTGCACTCGAGCCGTTTCCAAGCATCGAGCAGCTGTGTGGTCGATTGCGCAGTGCATGTCCAGCGATTCTCGCGACACAACCCCCTCGTGCCTCTCGCCCCAACGCTGACACGCTGCAGCCAATGTCGTCGCCAGCGGGCACGACCCCAAAACCGTCCTTGAGGACATCAGCGCCCGCCTGGACGACGACTACCGGCGCACGTCGGCGCTCACAATCTCGTCGGACCCGCTGAAGAACGAGAAGCAGTTCGCCCAGACACGCAGCGAGGTAGTCAAGCGGTGCATCAAGCACGCGTCGTGCCTCGTCGACGCGGTGGCGCAGGCCGAGCGCGACGGGCTGCTCGAGCATGCGCGCCTGTTCCCCGCCAACGGGCTGCTCGCGACGCCGTCGCACGCGCAGGTGAAGTATGAGGCTACGGAGTTTGTGCGCCTGCGCGATGCGTGCGACGAGCGGCTCATGCGCGTCATTGCCGACGAGCTGGCGGACGTCGAGTGGCCCACAATGTTCGACGAGCTGGCGGCGTGGCGGCGCGCACGGGGGAGCGTGCGTGCTGCCGCTGAGGGCGCGACGGAGAAGGAGGCGCTGCAGGAGAAGGAGCGGCAGGAGGAGAAGGAGGGTGCTGCGGAGGAACAGGCGGAGGAGTGGGAGGAGTCCGCGTCCCAGGACGAGGTAGAGCCAAAGACACGAGCATGAGCACGACGGACGCTGTATATAGACCTATGATAATGACGATTGTACCATACGTAGTTGTTAATAATGATGATGCCCATACTGCATAATCAGGAGGCATCGCTCAGCCACCCAAAGTTCTCTCAGTCACAAGCCACACCAATACATGACGAAGCAATGCAATGATCTAGACACCACGAGCTTGGGTGAGACGGGCCTCGCGCCACACAGCGTCTGTGGCTTTCTGGAACGCCGACTGCGCTTCGAAGAGGGTTGCTGAGCGGGGTGTGAGGTCGGCTGTCGTGCTGTCAGATGGATACCCGAGCCACAGCACGCACCAATGACCCAGGTGTATCCCAGCGACTTGAAGAGTTCTGTCATGAGCATTACGTCCATGTCGCGCCACTCACCAAGGTCATGCCGCCAGTCCTTACCGTCCGCGGCGTCGCCGGGCGCGAGGAGGCAGTTGAACGACGTGGGAGGGATGCTGGCGTAAGTTGTGATTACAAGCGCTGATCAACTCACGCCTCGTCGAAGCACACGGGCGGGGCACCAGGCTTCTGGCTCGCCGCGAGGTCGAACCCGGTGAGGTCGTACCTGGTCGTCAGCTGTCAATGCTCTGTATGGGACAGCGAACGCACACCTCGTCTCGCCCATCAGCAGGGTGGATATCGCCCAGGGTGCCGAACCACCCGAGCGCGATACCCGCCTCCCTCGCCCAGTCGACGAGGTTGCGCAGCGGGCCGGTGGGCGAGCGCAGGCCGACCTCCAGGGCGAGGGTGTACGGGCGCGTCGCGTAGGCCTTGGCCGCCGCGAGCACTGTTGGTCAGCTTGCACGTTGTGAGGATGCGCGATTGCCAGCAGACCTACCGTTTAGTGTTCTCGCTGAGCTCGGCTCAAACACCGGGATGTAGGCCGGCGAGCTGGTCGCCAGCGCATGCTGGAACCACGGCTCGGCTTCGAGCTCTGCCGGGGTGGGGTAGAACTCGATCGCGGGCTTCCAGACGCACCAGTCTGGGATGTCAGCTTCAATTTGCAAGCCCAACTGACGTACCCGATGCTGGGACGCCGCGCGCGTTGGTGCGCATCTTCATGAGCTCGTAGGCAATCGGCATGGCCTCCTTGTCTTTCCTGCGCGGGTTAGAAGGCGGAGTTACTGCGAACCCACACGTCAAGGAAGACCACGATGTCGACGCCGTGGGCCTTGATGAGGTCGAGGAAGGTCCCGAAGTCTAGGATGTGGTGCTCGCTGCGGCCAGTTAGTTTCGTCGAACAAGGTCAACTGACGTGATCTCGCCGTGCTCGTTCTTGAGCTTGAGCTGCCTCACGAGGCTCCACGGGAGGCCGCTGACCTCTGGAGCGTACCCCTCGCCAGTGTAAGGGCTGTAGACGTCTGGGCGTCAGCTCGGAGACGAAAGCGTCAACTGACCCGACCGTCCGAGATACTCGGCGATGTTGGTTGCCCGTCCGAGCAGCCGGTCATGGAACAGGACTGAAGAGTCAGCTTGGACGACGAGCTCGGAAGCTGGACCCACTCGGCACGCCGTCGGATGTGAGGCGCAGGTCAACCTCGATGCACAGCAGCCCGAACCTTGCGGCGTTGAGCACAGCACCTTCGCTCTGCAAGGTCAGCACTGGACGAGTTCTGTCACCCACATTCTCGGGCACGCCGTCCCATCGTAGACCGCGGTGCGCTGACACGAGGAGTTCAGGCTGCGCTGAGCGGAAGAGTGAGAGGATGTCGTGAACCGAGAGACGGGTTGGCGCGGGCATTGTGGAATGGGAGGGGGCGGATGGAGGGGAACGTGCGCTCGGCACCTTCAAGTATTCTCTGCCTCGTCTGCATTGTCGATATTTCTCCTGTTCCCCATCATCTCCGCGGTGGTTGACCACTGTTTACGGAGAAACAGTGGTGACCAGTCGTGTGGGGGGTCGGCTACCTCGCGCAAGGCCACTGGGCCCCAGCGTCAGAGCCATGCTCGTGCAAGGCAGGCAGGCCTATGAGCATTGTCCCTGTCCCCCGGCCTCTGGT
Source organism: Vanrija humicola (assembly GCA_008065275.1). NCBI lineage: Eukaryota > Fungi > Basidiomycota > Tremellomycetes > Trichosporonales > Trichosporonaceae > Vanrija > Vanrija humicola. Next base: position 678,490 of record QKWK01000010.1, read on the forward strand.
TGTGGCGCGTAGCCGCCCCCCGATCGAGATAGTGATAAAAAAAGCACCACGATTTCTCCGCAGCCACGTTCTTGGCATCCTCCATTTCTCCACTCCACCATTCTCCAGACCCGAGTATGCTGTCGCCATTGCAGTCTACACTACTCGCGGGGACAAGCGCCGGGGCTCACACTAGCCCGTGATCAGCATCGAGATTCTCCGAGCACATCTCCACACGCACGCGCGCACGCACGTTCAGAGATCGACAAGGTACTTAAGCCGCCGGGTTGCGCGCCTGGTCGACAGCAACAACGCGGCCTTCCTCCAGCTCAAGCGCCATGTCCTACGACGAGAAGACATCCCCGGCTCTCACCAGCGACGGCAAGCACGTCGCTGTGCTCACGGAGAACAAGGACGACCTGGGTACGTCAGCTTCGGAGTTGGGTCCCTTCACCACCTGACGAGCAGAATCCCATGTCACTGACAACGATGCCGGCGCCATCTCGGACGCCATTGCCGCCGAGAACGCGGAGAAGAACATTGGGTTCTTCGCCGCCGTCAAGACGTACCACCGCGCCGTGCTCTGGTCGATGGCGATCTCGCTGTGCCTCGTCATGGAGGGGTACGACACTGCTCGTGGGTAGCTATGCGCCGTGGGTATGTTCTTAACCCCCCAGTCCTCGGTGCCGCCATCGCCACCCCTGCCTTCAGGAAGAAGTTCGGGCACTACGCCGGCGCCGCGAAGGGTTACCAACTCAAGCCGGCGTGGCAGGCCGCGCTGGGTCAGGGGCCCACCGTCGGCGCATTCTGGTGAGCTTCGATTCGCGCGGAGGCCAGCTCACCACCAGCGGCATCTTCATCGCGTCGTACTGTCAAGATAGGTGGGGTTACCGCCGCACCATCCAGTGCGGCCTTGTGGCCATGACGGCGTTCATCTTCGTCGTGTTCTTCGCGCCGACGATTGAGATCTTCTTCCTAGGCGGGCTGCTGTGTGGGCTTCCATGGGGAGCGTTCTCGTCTGTGAGTGGCGCCAGCTGACCTGAACTGGTTAGCAGCTGACTCCTCTCAGTCTGCCGTGGCCTATGCTAGTGAGATCACGCCAATCAAGCTGCGTGGATACCTCACGACGTGAGTGGCCCCTTCCCCCTTCCCTCTCCCCACTTCCACTCTTCCCTTGCCATCCTCCCACGTCATCTCCGCTCAAGCTGCACCATTAGCTACGTCAGTCTCTGCTGGATCATTGGCCAATTTATCTCGGCCGCTGTTGTGCTCGAGGTGACCAACAAACGACAGGACGAGTGGGCGTACAAGGTGGGTTATGCCGAGCCGCCTCAACTAACTCTCAGATCCCGTTCGCAATCCAATGGGTCTGGCCTATTCCGATCTTTATTCTCGTGACGCTCGCGCCCGAGTCTCCGTGGTTCCTCGTGCGAAAGGGCAGACTCGGGGACGCTGAGAAAGCCGTCTCGCGCCTTTCGAGCGGGACCGAGCGCGCCTCGCCCGCTGAGACAGTCGCGATGATGGTGCGCACCAACAAAATCGAGGAGGACTCGCACGAGAGCGTTAGCTACCTCGAGTGCTTCAAGGGCGCCAACCTCCGCCGCACCGAGATCACCACTGTCGCGTGGGCGTGCACCGTCTGGGCCGGGGCGTCGTTTGCCAACCACCCAGAGTACTTCTTCGTCCAGGGTGAGCTACCGCGACGCAATGCAGCAGCTCACACGTAGCCGGTATGTCCACCTCGCAATCGTTCAAGATCACCCTCGGTCTCCGCGGTCTCGCTGTCATCGGCACTCTGGGCTCGTGGGTCGTCATGTCAGTGAGTTGCCCTTCCACCCCCCCCCCCCCCCCCCCCCCCCCCCGCCGCC